>OX375866.1:49671347-49811173 GCA_947359475.1 Heligmosomoides polygyrus bakeri | reverse complement strand
CTCGCACGAGCGGCCCGTCCACGTACCCACATTCAACGTTGCTACGCGGGTCCTGCTTACGTTACGGGACTTTCGGACTAGCTCAGTTGCCCCCCGATGCCGTCCTCGCATCAGGGACCCTCGCATACTTTCCACACTCGCCGGGCTCTGCGAGTGCGCGTCGGCTCCCGCGGACGCCGTAGCACAATCTCGAAAAACATGACTTGTCATACACCATGTGATGTGACATGGGTCTTCGTAGGCCGGCCTGTCACAAGGGCCTGTCGCCTGCATTCGAGTGTCCGTGCTTAGCTTAGATCACAAAGCGAGCAGTTTCCAGTGGCACCACGTGGAGGAACGGACATCGCCACCCACAACCCCCCCCCCCCCTCATCCCCGCAATTCCTTCAACACACCCCTCCAGTACTCCTGTGCAGACAAACAAAAACACAGGCAGACGGACAAACACCGGTTCTCGCTTATATATAGTGGGATACTCGTAAACTATGAAAAACCGAAAACAGTTCTTTGACCGCGGGCCGAATTCTTCCGTGCCACGCAAGTTTTTATGGTCTACGGAGAAAATGCCCGGATCTCAGGCGCGCGTTGCGTGCGGAGAAAATATCCGAAATAGGGAGAAAATGCCGCAATCAGGGGAGAAAATGCCCGCAACCAAGGGAGAAAATGCCCGGGTGGACGAGAAGAATCCTTTATTCAGATATGTGGAAATATCAGAAAAACAGCATAGTCATAGTCGCTGGTGACCTTAATGGGCACGTACTTGCTACGAAGGACGGGTACAGCTGTCATGGTGGTTTCGGATACGGGTCACGTAACGCCGATGGTGAGCGTATTCTTGAGTATGCGGAATCTCATAATCTCACCATCGTGAACACCGTCTTCCGAAAACGCGACTCCCACCTCATCTCATACTATAGTGGGAGCTCCAAGTCTCAGATAGACTTTGTCCTTGTGAATGATCGCGACCGGAGCATTGTCACAGACGCGAAGATCGTGCCGTATGAGACGGTCGCCCCACAGCATCGACCGCTGATCTGCACCCTAACGACCGCCCCTCCGAGGCTGAAGCAGATCGAGCGAAGCGGTGCTGCAAGAATCAAGTGGTGGCGAATGAAAGAGAAGGAAGCAGCTGTGATTTCCCGCGTACGGTTGCCGACAGTCACGACTGTCGACGAGACTTGGAAGATGGCGACCGACGCGATACGTCAAGCTGCACAGTCGGAACTCGGCATTACGAAGCCTGGACGACGCAAAGTCGACAAGCAGACATGGCTGTGGACAGACGATGTGAAAGCGAAGGTTCGAGAGAAGAAGTCGATGTATCATGTGTTTCTCGGCGATAAAACAGCCGACAACTGGCAGAAGTATCAGAAGGCGAAGAAAGCTGCAAAGAAGGCCGTGGCTGTTGCAAAAGCCACTCATTATAGTGATGTCAACGAGAAGCTCGCGTCGCGCGATGGTGAGCGGTTTTTGTACCGACTTGTTAAAACCCGCCATCGCCAAAGCGAGGATGTCGAAAAGTTCTTTGGCATCAATGATGAGAGCGGCCATCTTCTGACAGACCGCAAAAAGGCGCTGAAGCGATGCGTGATTACTTTGAGGGAATTTCCACTATGGAATTTCCTCATCCGGCCATCCCTTCTGTGGCTTCTGTACACGGTCCTGTTCACAAGATCACCGTGGAGGAAACAGAAGCGGCTCTGAAGAAGATGAAGCCCGGTAAGGCGACAGGGCCGGATGATCTGGCAGCCGATGTTTGGAAGTCGAAGCTCTGGTATCCTGCTGAGTGGTTGACTGAGTTCTTCAACCAGGTAGTAAAGGAGAGGAAAGTACCGGAGTGTTGGCATAACAGTACGACGATTCCGATTTGGAAGAAGAAGGGCAGTCCTGCAGACTGCTCCAATTATCGTCCGATTCGCTTGCTTTCGCACAGCATGAAGATCTTCGAGCGAATCCTCGATAGACGAATTCGTGAAATCGTCAATCTCTCCGACAACCAGTGCGGTTTCGTGTCTGGTTGTGGGACCATTGATGCTATACACGCCGCCCGACTCCTGGTGGAGAAGCATCGCGAGAAACAGAAGCCGATGCATATAGCCTTTCTCGACTTGGAGAAGGCCTTCGACCGCGTACCGCGTGAGGTTATATGGTACGTCTTACGACAACACAACGTACCTGAGGAACTCATAGAGTGGGGTGCGGATGCTCTACTCTTGCCAAAGAGTAGAGTGCAAGCTGCAGCTGGAACCTCAATGGAGTTTCCCATCTTTGTTGGGGTGCACCAAGGTTCTGCGCTTTCTCCACTCCTCTTTGTTGTCATCATGGATGCCATTACGAGAGATCTTCAGAAGCCCGTCCCATGGACGCTGCTTTATGCTGATGACGTGATGATCGCTTGCGAAGATAAAGATGATCTCGAGCGGCAGGTGCAAGCTTGGTGCGACCGCCTGGCGAGGTTTGGACTCAAATTGAACGTCAACAAGACCGAGTACCTAACGACTGACGTAAACGAGTCCGGCTCCATTAAGATTGACGGCACTGAGCTTGCACGCACATCGGTTTTCAAGTACCTGGGGTCAGCAATAGCGTCTGACGGCAGTCTGATGGTTGAAGTGAACTCACGCGTGAGTGCAGCTTGGTCCAAGTGGCGCTCGTTGACTGGCGTGCTCTGTGACATGAAGATACCAGAGCGCTTTAAGTCAAAGATCTACAGAGCGGTCATCCGGCCAGTAGCGATGTACGGCGCTGAGTGTTGGCCTGCGACTAAAGAAGTTGAAACGCGCCTCAGCGTAATGGAAACCAAGATGCTGCGCTGGATCGCTGGAGTCACGCGCCTGGACCGCATTCGAAACGAAGCTATTCGGCAGAAGTTCGGTGTCGCGCCGATAGCGGACAAGATGCGCGAAGCTCGCTTACGATGGTACGGCCACGTTCTGCGTGGAAAGGAAGACAGCGTCCGCAAGATAGGCCTTAACTTCGAGGTAATTGGAAAGCGGCCTAGAGGGCGCCCGAAGCAGCGTTGGTCGGATACGTTACACGTGGACATGAAAGTAACTGGCGTCCACCCTGATGAAGCGCGGGATCGAGAGAGGTGGCGTCATGACACCAGAAGGGCGAACCCCGCTACGAAGCGGGACAAACGCTGAAGAAGAAGAAGAAGAATCAGAAAAACAGCAACAAAGCGAATCAAAATAGAAGTCTTATACTGAGAAAAACTTTAATAAAAAAGAGCACAACAAGTAATTACGATACCAACGGTGTATCACATGAAAATCATTTGAAAAGCAATGAATGTTGGAATATCTATGTTCAAATCCTGTTTTAGTAAAGAAGGAAATGATTGGTCAAAAATGAAGACTTCATCCGAAAGACTTGGCAAAACCTCAGTAAAACCTAAAAACCAGCCTTGGCGGCGGATCGGCGCGGCACGATGGTCGGGATAGATATCGACCCGGCGGCGCGAAAAATTGATATCTATGACGGTCGTAGTGCCGCGCCGCATGGCGGCGTTAGTATAAACTAGGGCTTAGGGGAGTCCACGGCGGGGTTCTGCGCTCTTCGATGGGCGAAGCGCAAACGGCTGGAAAAACGCGCAAAAAATCCCTTAAAACTGTGCAAACGTCAAAGCCCCGCAAACCTTGAAGAGCCAGTTGAAATGCAAAGATACAACAATGCAGGAGAAAGGAACCTCCGACCTCTCTCGCACGAAGCGAGCCCCTATTCACTGCATCACGACGCACTTTCCGGTAGAGCCGTCGCCGGCGTACGAGGGATCGATTGGGTCGAGCGTTTACCCCCTCGTGCCCCGGCGGAGTGGCATTCTACCCCCGCCCTTTAAACAGGGTCGTGGCAAATGTCTGCGTCTCCACTATCTCGTAAGCCGGCCACTGGACTCTCGAGCAAGCCCAGGGGTTTGGGGGGTGGGCGGGAGGGGACGAGGGGGTAGAACGCTCGACCTCCTCGTCCCCCTGTCCGGTCCACCCGCAACCATCTGTGCTTTCTCGAAAGTCCAGTGGCTGCCTTACGAGAAAACGGCACTCCGTCGCATGCAGTGCATCCAGACCGAGCGATCTTGGAATCTTACTATATATATATAGTATATATATATATACATATATATATATCGCTTAATCTGTCGGTCACGTTGTCAGACACGGGAGGGGGGCTGAAGCCAAGAGATGCCTACGACAGTGCGGCGTAGGCCAGCCGGGTTTTCTTCCAGCTTAATCATGGGGATTCCTGGCGAACTGATAGCCTAAGCGGCCGATCACCCACGGTTTCGACATATTCAGCTGCCTCGCGTCAGGGTATGAATGGGGATCAAGTACAGAGCGTAGGGATTCAGAAGATGTGCCCTAGACGTCGTTCAACGTGCCTAGGGATTCAGAAAAAGTGCTGAAAGCGTCGCCTAACGTGCGTTGGGATTCATTATCCATTCATTATTCACACAGGCATGCCACAGACGTCGTCCAACGTGCGTTGGGTTTCTGAAGACGTGCTGCAGATGTCGTCCAACGTGCGTTGGGATTCTGAAGACGTGCTGAAGGAGTCGCCTAATATGTGTTGGGATTCATTAGGCCTGCCGCAGACGTCTTCCAACGTGCGTTGGGATTCTGAAGACGTCGTCCAACGTAGCGATTCAGAAGACGTGCTGAAGATATCGTCCAACGTGCGTAGCGATTCAGCGGACGTGTTGCAGATGTCGTCCAACGTGCATCAGGATCCAGAAGACGTGCTGCAGACGTTCAACTTGCGTAGGGATTTCGAGAAAGGGAAGCAGTAGGAGGAGACCAGCGAAGAGCGAATCAATCAAGGCGAACCACCAGAGGGGGAAGGAATAAGGGTACCAGTATTTTCCCTCAATATCGTCCAGTGAGCGTCGGGTTTCTGAAGACGTGTCACAGAAGTTGTGGCACATGTGCGGGGGTGCAGGAGTGTCGTAGACGTTGTGGCAACGTGGTGACACGTGAGTCGGGACTCAGTGTCACACGTTCGTGCTTAAATTTCACTCCGTTTCTTTGCCAGCACCTAGGTAAAGAAGTGAGGGGGATTAAGAGGAGTATTATTGCCGACGGACAGTGAACGGTGTTGACGTTTTCCCCAATACCAATTAATTTTAGTTATGTCAGATTAAGCACTTTGCAATTGGGCTCTCATGATCTGTTTCTCTCCGCATAGAGAAAGGGCACTTCGGAGAATAAATCGCGTACATGCGATAGAGGGCGAATGGGGTTCATAAGAGCAGTGAAGATTTTGCCCTACCATATCGCCTATATAGTAAAACCGGTTTTTTAAATGTAATAGAAGTAAGAAGGCCTAAAAAAGGAGGAAGATTGTGGTGTTGTAATCTCGGGGTTTGGAGGCTAAGCCCCCAACCACACGTTTGGCGGCCGCTGGAGGTCTGGTTATTATATGATAGTCCACAAGATTTCGCCTATTAGCATTGAGCTCAAGCATTCAAAATCCTTTGGCTGACGTCATTTAACACTAGAGGTGGCCTATGCAAACTCCACGAAAAAGAATCAAAAATGCCTCAACGTCGCAACTTTTTCACATTCGTGCAGGCCTAGAGTACGCTAGGCTAAGCAAAGAATTCATTTTTCTGACAATCTTAATAGTTTTGAGAAAATTCTTGATAAACACTTGAAGTGATGCCGTAGTAAATCCTGAGCTAGTGTTGCAGCAATGTTCTCTCCTTTTTTCCTTTTTTGTAGTTATGCTCTCTTAATTTGTGTTGTTTTGTATTCCGTTTTGTTTGTTGCTACGTTATAGGATTACCTGTGATACTTTCTTCTTGGTTCTACCATTCCATGACATACGTAATGGGCACTTAATAAATGTTAAATGTTTTGACGGGTAGAAAACCTGCACTTATAATTTGCAGTCAGTGTTCTCCGGAGTGCCCAGCTCTATGAAACTCGCTCGATTAGCAGCGCATCCATTTTTAGCATAGTGGTGTGAAGCACCTCACTCACTTCTGTAATGTATGGTGCAAGATGTAGTGCCTCTCTAAGCTTATTAACATTCTCCACGAGTACATTTCTCTGCTTGACCAACGCCTCATATCGTTTCTGAACAGCGGGCAGCACTTCCTTCAGCTAAAAATACAACTCTTTCCTAGATATCACTGAATTGGAGCAGTCTTCAGCTTCTCCCTTCCTAAACCTCAGTGTGGTTAGTTGTTACTGTTGCTATTACTGTTGTGCTAAACATGAGATTTCTAGATAGGTCTTTACTTTGTCCAGACGTTTCGACTGTTCGACGGAATTCTCGCCCTCAGAGGCCTAAGAGTGGTGCAATATTTCATAGGAATTTGCTCCTGCAAGTGCATCAACCGCCCTAGCGCTGCTGGCACATGCCCGAGAGCATTCAAATGAAGTCTAGGAGGCGAGATAAACTCAATCACAGATTCGCCGCAGTCATTCACTACTAGTTGACCGAAGAAGACACAATGTGCAGCCAAAGCATAGGTGTGCGCTCATTGGCCTACATGCCACCAACTGGCCTCTCTACGGCCGCAATGCGAAACGAAAGGCAACACTTCATGGGTCCTACAGAAGCCTTCGTTACTGTTGTTCACGGCTTGATCTTAACTTAAAATCGAGAGAACTTTTATTGGGTTTCTTTCCGAGATATCCAGTTCAATACCCGGAATTGTATATTTGCCACCATAGTTGCGTCAGCCGTTAGTCGCATCAGCCTTATGGTTGTCAATCTTCATATTACTCGTCCCCGCCTTGTAATAGCAAGATGTAAAAGCCATGGGTCAACAGATGGTCCGCTTGCCTAGCTAAGGGTGATGCACGTCTCGGTAACGACTATGGCGTGAAATGTAGGATTTGGTGATTAAACAAGAGCAGAAGCAAAGCATTAAAAGCGTCATGCATTTTAAGTGAAAATCAAGCTGTGAACAGCAGGAATGAAAACTTTTATATGATCAGTAAAATCCTGCCTTTTAATTCACATTGCGGCCTGTAGAACCAGTTTGTGACGTGCAGGTCAAAGAACGTGCACTTATACTGTGGCTGCACATCGTATCTTGTTCGGTGAACTAGAGGTGGACGACTACGCCCGGGCTACGAAACCGGGCGTAGTCATCCAAAAAAATCAGATCTGTGCA
The DNA here is from genome assembly GCA_947359475.1 of Heligmosomoides polygyrus bakeri. NCBI lineage: Eukaryota > Metazoa > Nematoda > Chromadorea > Rhabditida > Heligmosomidae > Heligmosomoides > Heligmosomoides polygyrus. Next base: position 49,804,053 of record OX375866.1, on the reverse strand, counting down.
TGAGTTGATCTCTTCCTAGATTTGACATGGATGCTCCCAAGCTTGTGCCAAAACCTCTGGTCAGTTTAGGCTCAGGGTGGAGTAAATTGCTTACCAAGCATCTTGCACCACGATTACTTGCACTCTGAAGGCGACGTTTCAGTCGAAACGTCAAGGCGAAATGGAGATCTACTGGAAACATATTGTTTAGCAAAACATCAAGAACATTACATAGCGATCTTTGAAAATCGTCTGGGTAAAAGAAGACGAACTCTCTTATTTTCTGCTTCCAGTGATTGCTTCCATATGTTGAGCGCTATGGTGATCTCTCGCTTGCTCTCGTCAGTCGTTTGATAGGTCTGAAATGGGGTTCTTTGATTGGACTACCATTAGGTGCTGACGAGCGCATCAACTCGACACTGCCACACAGTTGTTGTTATTGTTTCAAGTACAGCACTTCTACCAGCATGCCCGGCGGTGAATAGCTTGTCAGTGTTTTTAGCAAATCCTGAGTACATCTCGTTGCGACAAACCAAGCTCGAAATTTCTGTGTCGGACAGACATAACCTATCCTACTGATCAATCATGGTGGCCCACAAATAATGTCGGAGTTAAGTCGCTTCACTCTAAATAATCTATCTGTCTGTGCCTAAACGTTTGTTTACAGTCCCAACAAATTTCATACTATTTATTAGGCTGTCGCAAAATTAATCTCTGTTTTGAGGTATATCTTCTTCTTCAGCGTTTGTCCCGCTTCATGGCGGGGTCCGCTTTTCTGGTGCCATCTTTCCCGATCCCGCGTTAGGTCAGGGTGGACACCAGTTCAACTTGGAGAAGGCCTTCGACCGCGTACATCGTGAGCTTTTATGGTACGCCTTACGACAACACAACGTACCCTAGGAACTCATAGAGTGGATGCGGATTCTCTACTCTTGCCCCGAGGGTAGAGTGCAAGCTCAATGGAGTTTCCCATCTCTGTTTGGGTGCACCAAGGTTCTGCGCTTCCCTCTTTGTTGTCATTATGCGAGAGCAACAACAGCAGCCTGTTCCATGGACGCTGCTTTGTGCTGATGATATGATGCTCGCTTGCGATGATAAAGGTGATCTCGAGCGGCAGATGCAAGCATGGTGCGACCGTCTGGCGAGGTTCGGTCTCAAGTTGAACGTCAGGAAGACCGAGTGCCTAACGACTGACATGAACGAGTACGGCTCCATTAAGATTAACGGTACGAACTGCACACACTTCGGTGTTTAAATACCTGGGATCAGTAATAGCGTCTGACGGCGGTCTGATGGTTGAAGTGAACTCACGCGTGAGTGCAGCTTGGTCCATGTGGCGTTCGCTGACTGGCGTGCTCTGCGACAAGAAGATGCCAGAGCGCTTAAAGTCAAAGATCTATAGAACCGTCGTCCAGCCAGTCGCGATAGACGGCGCTGAGTGCTGGCCTGCGACTAAGGCCTGAGTTATACTCCCGCGGGAGCATCCGCGGAAGGGCGGGAATCGCGCCGAGACTCCTCACCTGGCCAATCGCCGCGCCTCGCCACGCCCGCCTCCGCCGTGCACCATTGGTCCGCGGACGTTCCGCGGATGCTCCCGCGGGAGTATAACAGATGCCTAAGGAAGTTGAAACGTGCCTCATCTCATGGAGACGAAGACGCCACGGTGGACGGCTGGAGTCACGCGCATGGACCGCTTCCGAAACGATGTCATTCGGCAGACGTTCGGTGTTGCGCCGATAGCGGACAAGATGCGCGAAGCTCGCTTGCGATGGTGCGGCCACGTTCTGCGTGGGAAAGAAGACAGCGTCCGCAAGATAGGCCTTGAATTGGAAGTGTCAGGAGAGCGGCCTAGAAGTCGCCCGAAGTAGCGTTGGTCGGATAAGTAACACAAGGACATGAAAGTAACTGGAGTTCACCCTGATCAAGCGCAGGAACGGGAAAGGTGGCGTCATCACACCAAAAGAGCGGACCCTGCGACGAAGCGGGACAAACGCTGAAAAATAAGAAAAAGATTCTATCCCAGGGAAAGTGTGACATACCGTTTGGTAGGATTTTTCGCTTCTTCAAAAAACATATGTGGATTTCGCACTAATTTTTCAAGCCGACCTCTTCCAGGGCTCCTTAAAGTCATGATCCGACACGACTATCTAGTCATCATGCCTTACGAATTTAACGTAATACATTCAGCGGCACAGGCATCACGTAACCTTAGCAGTGCTTTGGGGACGGGCTGTCCTTGCGAACGAACTGTGGGGCTCTGCTTTAAAAAATTCGCTTCTGGCGATTTTGATCTCGAAGGAAAATGCCGGCCCAGATCGTCACTTGTCGATGACGTTTTCAGGAGAGTCGCCGAAGCTAACCCGGAGATAAAACACGTACGTTAGTAGAAGACCTTGAGCTACACAAAAATAAAAAATGGGTCCTTTACGATAAGACATTGGGCGAGAATCGGCAAGGAGAAGAAGATGTCGAAGGAGGGCCTCATGAGTGGACCAATGAGCAGCGTCTGGCACGTTTCGACACTTGCTGCCGGATCGCTTTAAAAATGAACCTTCTGTAAGCCATATTATAGCTGCAGATGAAAATGGGTTCTCTACAACAAAAGATATCGGGTTTGTATTCGTAGATAGTTCTAAAAGAGCTTACGCATGCAGCATCTACGCCATGACGATCATCATTATCATCGTCATTTTCATTAGCGTCTGTCCCGCTTGGTGGCGGGGCCCGCTCTTCTGGTGTTTTGACGCCGATTCTCCCAATCAAATGCTTGATCAAGGTGCACACCAGCCATCTTCAAGTCCAAATGCAACGTGTATAGCCAACATTGCTTCGGGCGTCCCCTGGACCGCTTTTCAGGGACCTCAAGGTTCAGGCCTATCTTCCGGACGGTGTCGTCGTTAACGCGAAGGACGTGGCCGTACCATCGAAGAGGAGCTTCGCGCAGCTTCTCGGCTAACGGGGCGACACCGAACCTCTGTCGTATGGCGTCGTTGCGAACGCGGTCCAAACGCGTAACTCCAGACGTTCACCGTAACATTTTCGTCTCCATTACACTGAGGCGGCTTTCAATTTCATTCGTCACGGGCCAGCACTCAGCACCGTACGTCGCTATTAGGCGAACGACTGTTCTGTAAACCTTCGATTTGAGGTGCTCAGGTATTGTCCTGTCGTAAAGCATCCCAGTCAACGACTCCCATTTGGACCAGGCTGCACTCACACGTGCGTTCACCTCCAACTTTAGGCTGCCATCGGACGTGACTGTTGATCCGAGATACTTGAAAGATGTAACTCGTGAGAGCTCAGTACCATTGATCTTAATGGATCTGCGCTCATTCACAACCGTCGTCAAGTACTTCGTCTTTTTGACGTTTATCTCGAGACCAAACAGTGCCAAGCGATCGCACCACACCTGTGCCTGTCGCTCGAGTTCGGTTTTATCTTCAAATGCAAGCATGACGTCGTCAGCATAGAGCAGCGTCCAAGGTGCCGCCATCTGGAGATCTCGTGAGATCGCATCAACTACGATCACGAAGAGCAATGGAGATAGAGCAGATCCCTAGTGCACCCTACAGAGATGGGAAAATCCATCGAAGTGTCCGCTGGCGCTCGCACTAGACTCCTTGGGCAAGAGTAGAGAATGTGCACCCACTCAATAAACTCTTCAGGGGTACCATGTTGCCGCAACGCGTGCCATATAACTTCTCGCGGAACGCGGTCGAAAGCCTTCTCCAAGACCAGGAAGACCAAATGCACCGGTTTCTGTTTCTCACGGTGCTTCTCTAGCAGAAGAAGAACGGCGTGAATGGCATCAACAGTGTCACAGCCAGAGACGAAAACTCACTGATTCGTGGAAAGCTGGACAACATCCAGGATACGTCCACCGACAATTCGCTCGAAGATTTTCATGGTGTGCGAAAGAAGGGGAACCGGACGGTAACTAACGCAGTCCGCAGGACTGCCCTTCTTCTTTCACATCAGGATGGTCGTGCTTTGCTGCCAGCTCTCGGGCACTTTCTTCTCAGCAACAATCTGACTGAAAAACTCTGTCAACCAGTCAGCAGGACACCAGCCCTTCGATTTCCATAGGTCGGCTGGCAGGTCATCGGGATCGGTGGCTTTGCCTGACTTCATCTTCCTCAGGGCTGCTTCGGTTTCGCTCACTGTGGCCTTCTAAACGGGACCGTATGCAAGAGATGCAAAATGAATAGCAGGATGGGCAAGTTCAGCAATCGAGATCTCCTCGAAGTAGTCGTGCCATCGCTTCACAGCCCTCTTACGATCCATCGGAAGATAACCGTTCTCGTTTTCGCGACGGCGAGATTTGGCGAGTCGGTAAAGATAGCGCTCACCATCGCGCATTTCCAATTTTCTGCTGACTTTAGCGTAGTATGCGGCTTTAGCAGCAGCCACTCTTTTGCCGCTTTTTTTGCTTGTCGATAATTCCGCCAATTGTGAACCGTTTTGTCACCGATAAATATGTGATAGAACAGCTTCTCTTCTCGGACTTTTTCTCTGACATCGTCAGTCCACAGCCATGCCTGCTTGTCGACCCAGCGTCGTCCAGGCTTCCTTGTGTCAAGTTTGAAGCATGCAGCCCGAATTATCAGATCGATAGCATGCTTCCAGGCTTCGTCGACAGTTGTCACCTTCGGTAACATGCAAGAAATAACTGCCGCTTCCTTCTCTTTCAGTCGCCACCATCTGATTTTAGCCGACCCGCATCGCTCGACAAGTTTACCCCTCGGAGGTGTGATCTTCAGCGATCAGATCAGAGGACGGTGTTGCGTAGCAACCGTCTCATACGGCACGGTGTTCGCATTTGTGACAAGGCTTTGGTCGCGACGCCTAACAAGGACATAGTCGATCTGCGTTTTGGCTTCCCGCTATAAAACAAGATGAGGTGGGGGTCACGCTTTCACTACCCATAGCCAAAACAACCATGACAGCTGTAGCCGTCTTTCGTTGCTCCGATGTGACCGTTAAGTTCAGCTGTCAACAATCCTATCTTTTTACGGCATTTCCGCTGTCTTCTCGTCAAGCAGGGACCAGAACTCGTCCTTGGTTTGCTCGGAACAGCCAGTCTGCGCAACATATGCAGAAAAGAAATGGCATAGTTGCTGTTCTAAGGCGACAACTATTTTCATCAAGCGGTCATCGAAACGTTCTACCTTGCTATCGCGTCACGGAAACGTTCGGAGACGATCATACCAGCACCACTAGTTGTCCTGCGACTGCCGCACAAAACGGCCTTGAAGCCGCGGCCAATGTCCCTTGACTTGCAGCAGGACCACCTCGTCTCCTGCACCGCACAGAATTCTATCTTTCTTTGCTCCAGTGCTTCAACCAACTCGCACGAGCGGCCCGTCAACGTACCCATATTCAATCTTGCTACGCGGGTCTTGCTTACGTTGCGGGATTTTGGACTAGCTCAGTTGCCCCCGATGCCGTCCTCACATCAGGGACCCTCGCATACTTTCCACACTCGCCGGGCTTTGCGAGTGCGCGTCGGTTCCCACGGACGCCGTAGCACTATCTCGAAATCTCTTAAGCATCATCAACCATGTGATATAACATGGATCTTCAAAGGCCGGCCTGTCACAAGGGCGTGTCGCCTGCAATCGAGTGTCCGCGATTAGCTTAGCTCCCAGAGGGAGCAGTTTCCAGTGGCGCCACGTGGAGGAACGGACATCGCCACCACGACATGACGATATCATAAGAAATACGGATAAATGACGGAAATAACGATACCAAGGCTCGAGCTCCTCTCAATAATCATCCGGTTGAGCCTTGCTGAGTCAACTATTCAAAGGATAGACCCAAAGTTCGAGCAGATCAAGTATTTAGCGATTTGACTATCGCGCTATGCAGGGTTCAAGAAAACAGACGGTTACCATCAATCGTCTCCACCCTGGTCCCGAAAATAGGCTCTATTGCAAAACGCCTTCAAGAATCCGCTCAAGAAGTCTTCTTCCATGTGCCTACGAACAAGAGCGTTCAAGTCGTTATGCTAAGACAAAGACTAGTAAAAAAATCCTATCCTACTATATATAAGCGAGGTCTTTGTCTGTGTGTCATTATTTGTTTGCACAGAAGTGCTGGAGGAGAGTGTTGGTAGGAAGTGTGGGAATGGGGGTTGTAGTTGTATGGTGTCACCTACGTCTTGTTGAGAGCGATCAGAAGACGTGTCGCCAATGTCATGCAAGGGGCGTCCGAGTTCCGAACATGTGTCAACGACGTCGCGAAAGCGAGCGTCCGAGTTCAGAAGAGGTGTTATCGACGTCATTCAACAGGCGTCTGGATTTAGAACACATGTTACCAATGTCGCGCAAAGGACGTCCAGGTTGAGAATAGGTGGCACTGATGTCGCGCAAGGGATGTTCGGATTCAGACGATCTGTCACTGATGTCGCGTAATTTGTGTCTGGGTTAAAAAGACATGTAAGGTGTCATCTAATGTCACGCAAACAACGTCCGGCTTGAGAAGGCATGTCACCGACGTCCTTCGTCAGGTGTCTGGGTTGAGAAGAGGTGTCACTGATGTCGCGAAAAGCCTGTTCGGATTCAGACGACGTGTTACCAGTCAAGGTGGGACCAGTAATGGGGGAGCGGTAAAGGATGATGGTCCAGTAAGGAGGGACCGGGAAAGGGTTGACCAATGAAGGGGTCCAGTGAAAAGGGGAGCAGTAAAGGGGGTACTAGTGAAGGTGGGACCAGCAATGGGGACCGGTGAGGCGGGGAGGGGGGCAGTGAAATGGGGACCGGCAAAGGAAAAGGAGAGCAGTGAAGAGGGGACCAGTAAATCGAGGTCCAGTGAAGGTGAAGCAGTAGTAGGGACCGATGAAGGGGGGGGGGGGGACCAGTGAAGGGTGAACCGGAAAAGGGTAACATTGAAGGGGGATCCACTGAAGAGAGACCAAGGGAACACCAGCTAAGAGGGTTCAGTAAAGGGACTAGTAATAGAACCATTAAAACGGAACCATAATTAATAAATAGAACGAGTACTTCAGAGAATGAATGGCGTACGTGCAATAGAGGGTGAGGCACCATAGGAGTAGTTTTGAAGATTTTGCCCTACCGTATTCTGCTCTACCATTTTATAGCAAAACCAGTTTTTATACTGTAATGGATGAGAGAAAGCCTAAAAAGGACAAGACGACGTTCGGGGTGTTCTATTCTCCGTGTTCGGGGCAAAGCCTCCAACCAGATGTTTGGCGGCCGGCAGGCCGTTTAACGTCTGGTAGCTAACTACTCTCTTACCTCACGGTAGTAACCGCCACTATCGCATCCTTATCAAATATAACACCTTATCAAACCTAATAGGAGAAACGACTGTGCAGGGGTTAGATATGCGCTGCCTATAAAAGCGAGTGACGGCCGTTGCTGCATAATTCCAACGGTCAACGTCATGCCTCGCCAAGAGTCTCATCTGCGCCAACTCCACGTAACAGAGGAAGGTCTTTTCGATATGGAAATCTCTTGTGCCGAAGCACTTACGGCTGGATCTCAAAATTCGGCTCCCAAGAAGTCTCTTATGGAAGCAACGACAGAAGCTGGTCGCAGACACTGCTGCAAGCACCGACGACGCCGAGCCATTCGAGCAACGATTGAGCAAGGCGATACCTCCACCGAAGATCACGCTACGCACTCTGCTGGTATCGCAGAGCGAAACAGGTAAAAGCCAATTAAGGCATTCGCGACATCTTCTATACGATTATGCATGGGATTCAAGAAGTCAACTGCGATGCATTGACGTTAGAAATCGATCACTTGATGCACGGACTAGAGTTCGATGCAATGAAGAAGAATCAGTTTATGCAACAGCAACCAGACTGCCCTACAGTATCACATAGCCGACACTGTGAGGTCTGCTTTGTGGCCGGGCATCAAGCAGTGGAATGCAGAAACAAGCCTAGAATGGATCCAGCTCACGTCAAACTAATTTACAAAAATAGAAATATTTGTAAAAAGTGTCACTCTATCCATCCTGTGTTCTAAGTGATTAACTGCAATTCGTTGTAAACTATTAACTCCATTAATTCATTCAATTAATTATTCAAATTAATTCAATTAATTCCAATGTAATGTTATTGAAACATACTGTGCGTAATTGTTAATTGTACTCACGATAGTTGTACTATTTTTAACGATTTTATGTGCCATTTAGTCTTTGAAATAAATATGAGTGACATGTTTATGGCTACCGTCCATCGGGCCCTGCCTCAGTGTTGTGAATATACCCAACCAGGGTCTATATCTAGATATATTAATCTACTATTGTATTCTACATATTTTATGGGACACCCCGATCTGAATGATAAGACTTGAGATGCTTAGGTAAGCAATATAAGATAATCACCATTGAATAACCACAGGCACAACCTAGCGATACCGTAAGTAGGCACTCATGAATGTAATCTGTCATGGCGCTCGAATGCGGCATCTTTTTTAGGTCTACTCCTATGATACCGATTGCGGTCAGAATGTCGCCATATCGTGGCTACGTCCACTGAAATTGTGTACGCATGTTCCACTATTTAGGGTTCTACTATACCAACATGAGAATAGACCTTTGTTCCACTGAATAATAAAGCAACCCATTGGTTATCCACCAAATCGCCTTTACTGGTCTTCCCTCCACTCTTTTAGTCCCATCTTCCTGGTCCAAACACCTGGCCCACTTCTTTGTTTCCACTATTGGCTCCTTACTGGTCTGTTCTTGCTGGTTTCCTGTGTTGGTCTCTCCTCCAGGTTGTTCCTTTCCTTCCTGGTCTTCCCTCCCCTTGTTCACTCTAGAAGTCCCCCTTACTGCCCTTCTCCACCACCTCGTAAGTGGTCCGTGAGAGTAGTACGTCTGCCTGAGCATGTGAGAACCACGTAGGGGCCCGTCTTCTGGATCCAGAAGCTCAGAAGACCCGTCTTCCGAATCCAGGGACTCAAAAGCGCGCACAGTTGCCGCTGTGTCGAGCATGAAGAGGCCTCGCAGATGGCAGATTCCTTGTTTCCCGTATGAATTCCCGTACGGATTCTTTCTTAATGGTTCCCAGTCCTTGTCCTGCCTCCAAAACCCTTCTTCCTGGTCGCTCTCTCTCTCGCCCTCCCCCTTGTAGTCCTCCTTATTTTTTGCCCCAATTAAGTTTCCTCCCACGCTCATGGCACGACGAGGGCGAGTGAACGCCCATCGAGCGACATCGGTATCACATCTTCTAAATCCAGTCTCCCTTACTAATCCTCCTTACTGCCCCCCCCTTATTGTTAAGTCTCTACTGGTCTCTCCTTATTGCCTAACCCTACTTGGTGCCACCTCCTGGTTTGCTTCATTATTTCCCCATCGACCCCTCATCGCGAAGCCTTTTCCATGTCGCTCCTTTCTGGTCGCTGTCGGTTCTCCACCCTCGAAGTCCCTCTTCTACTCTTACCCCTTTAGTGGTCCTTTTATGCTCCTGGAACGATGTTGTCGGCACGGCTTCTGAATCTGGACGCTCAGAAACGAGCGCAGGTGCTGCTGTGATAAGTAGTAAAAAGCAGCGCTTTCCCTGCTGCAGCAACATCCTACGTCCAATAGCAAATTTTGCTCGCGCTGTAGATGATGAGGTTAGATCGCTCAGGTTAGATCACTCGACGGACCGCGTTATGGATCATGCGGCGTATCTCACTTAGGTTAGATCACTCGTTAAACTGTTTTATATATAGGTAGTGAGTGGTGATGGTGATGGTAATAACACTTCAAAAATCTCGTCTTTGCGAAACCATACGGTATCGTTCATTTGCGGGAAATGCGGCAACTCTTCGGTATCAACAACAAGTAGGCTCTCGCCTCCTCTTTCTTCCTTATTGCATACCTCGTTAAGCACTTCGCCTAATAGGTTAGCTTTGTCTCCTTCATCGCAGGCCAGCTTCCTATAGTTTTTAATCAAGGTTGGAATCGCATCGTGCTTTCCAGTACGAAGTCTTATAAACTTATAGAAGGCTGACTTGTCCTTCGACTGAGCCACTTTCTTTTCAAGGTACACATTATATCGATAAAAAGCCTTATTCTGCCGTTTTGATGTTGCTCATACATCGACCGGTTCTCAGCTTCGCCTATCGTAGTCACCTACATCGAAGGAAGAAAACGACGACGAGTCATTCGTCTGATATGGGTAGGAAAGTCTAATTCATGTATGCACAACTTCCTCTGTAGTGTACTCCCAGAGTTGAATATACCAATCCAATCAATGTTGGTTAAGTACGCTCCAGTTTGATAGCATCAGCATTTTTGAAATTGGGAACCCATATAGCTTCCTTGTTTTTAAGTTCTAGCTGAAATATAACTGTGCCGTAGTCGCTACTGCCTACGTAGTACCAGTGACTAGGCATTTAACAAAACCTTGCTTGTTACACAGAACAATTTCTAATATTGAGCCTCCCTGGTTGGAGCTGACACAAACTGTTGGAAACCATGGGTATCGAACACCTCGAAAAATCTCTTAGATACATTACAGCTTTGTGACATCATATTCGGAAGATATAAATCTCCAGGTAAAGGTGCTGCCATATTCTTTTTGCAGAAAAGTCACTTACAGCTTTGGACAACTGATATGAACCTGAAGGACTGCAGTTGGAGGCTCTATATGCACATATGACTCGGAATTCAATAAGGTCTTGTTCTCACACAGTCACACACTAAAATCTCGTAGCAATTTGCCACCGACTCCTTGAATACTTCACAGTACAAAAATGTTTTCTTCATCAGAAGCACTCACCACCGCCTTTTTTCGAGCTATGCTATCACATGTAATTCCAACATACTGCATACTGGCTACGCCTAGCAGAAGTTTTAGGTCATTCTCGCTACTTACTAGGGAAGGGTTTCGACCTCCCATGGAACTTCAAGCTGAGACCAGGATCATTAGTAAGAGCTCGGAATGATGATTACGAATAGAATACGCGTCAAAATTGCAAAATGAAACTTCTGAGCGAGTTATGGCCGCCCGAAATCGGGTGGTCTCACCTCAGGCTGGTCGTGCGACACTGCTGGCGCGAGGGTGGCGAGTATTCGGGGCTCCGTAAGAAGGGCTCGCCAGGTTCGGTGGTGGCGCAGGGGTAGTGATCCTGCATCGTCGGATACGACGTCGTTGGTTCGCTTCCTGTTCCCTCCCGTTTTTTGCAAGTCATAATTTATCTTCGAAATGACCTTTTATTCTGAATTATGACACGTGTCTGATTAAATAGCCAACAAAACTACCATGCTTATTTGTAAAAATACTTGAAGCCAAAAAACTGCTAAGGTGACATTTTTCTTTGCTATTTTGCACAATAAGGTCTAAATCATATATTGAACAACAACACGTATTTCTAATAACCTTGGGATTCGTGGAACAAAAAATGAGACTATTATCCTTAGTCTTAGCATCACCTGTATCACCTGTCGTCCCGTTGATCATCGACTTGCTCGAGCGGGCGCCAGCAGCGTCTCCATTCGTCCCCGTCGCGTGCCAGAGTGGTCCAATGGATCCTCCTCGCTCGAGGGACACGAAGAGCGTCATATCGGTCGTTCAAGGCTTTCACGAAGAAGTCCGACCAACGCGTTTGTGGGCGTCCCGGTGTTCTCTTGACATCCCGCGGAATCCATTCGGTGACGGCTCTCGTCCAGCGGGTGTCTGCGAAGCGCATTACGTGGCCGACCCACCTAATTTTCGACAACTTGGCCCACGCGACAGCGTCTCTGATCTTCGAACGTCGGCGAAGCTCGGAACTCCGGAGGCCTTCTCTCACTTGCGTGAGTCGTGTCACTCCGAGCATCGTCCTCTCGATTCCACGCTGCGCGACGCTGATCGCGTGTTCATCCTGCTTTCGTATAGCCCAGGTCTCTGAGGCGTATGTTAGGGCAGGAAGAACGGTAGAGTCGAATAGGTGGGTACGGAGTCGGACGTTCTTCGTCTTCTTCGCGACTTCTTCGTCGCTCTTAAAAGCTCCCAAGCCGCTCGTTTCCTCCTGCTCAGCTCCGGCGCAAGGTCGTTGGCCATATTGACTTCACGACCCAGATACACGTAGCTGGAGCATTCGGAGATGTTCGTTCCGTTGAGCGAGAATGGGGCATCAGAAACTTGTCCGTTCCTCATAAACGTCGTCTTCGTAAGATTCAGCTGCAGTCCAACATTCCTACATACACGATCGAAGTCGGCCAGCATTCGCTCCGCCTGGCTGATGCTCGGTGTTATGAGCACGATGTCGTCAGCGAAACGAAGATGGTGCAGCTGCTGGCCGTCGACCTTCACTCCCATGTCTTCCCATTCTAGTTCGCGCATGACGTTTTCGAGGGTGGCGCTGAAGAGCTTCGGGGATATGGTATCCCCTTGCCGAACCCCTCTCCTTACGTCGATGACGACGTCGTTGTAGAATGAAGAGATCTTGGTCGTGAATCCACTGTACAGCTCTTGAAGGACTCTGATGTACTGAGTAGGAACGCCCTGAGTGAGCAGGGCTTCGTGGACCGCTTCAGTCTCGACGGAGTCGAATGCCTTCTTCAGGTCAATGAACGTAAGGCACGGCGGCAGCTTGTACTCTCGCGACACTTCGATGAGCTTCGTAATGGTGTGTACGTGGTCGATCGTGCTGAATCCTCTCCGAAATCCTGCTTGTTCGCGTGGCTGTCCTTCATCCAGCGTTCTGCTGATCCTATTCAGGATGACTCGAGTGAACAGCTTGTAGACTACGGACAGCAGGCAGATCGGGCGATAGTTGCCAATGTCGTGCACGTCTCCCTTCTTGTACAGCAAGACGGTCTTGCTGGTCTTCCACTGAGATGGAACCTTGCACTCCGACAGGTATCGTGTGAAGTGCCGCGCCAGGGTGTTGATGAGCGCTGGCGGGAGGTTCTTCAGGTGTTCGGGTCTGATCCTGTCAGGGCCGGGTGCTGTACTTTTCTTCACCGACGAGATGGCGTGTCGGATCTCGGAAGGGAGAACAGAGGGAACGACGTATCCATCCTGCGGAAGATGGCATGGGGGCAGGTGGACGTGGCTATCGAAGAGATCGGAGTAGAAGTCGTGGATGATCTTCTCCATGGTCCTTCTGGAAGAGGTGACGGTTCCGTCAGGATGTCGGAGAGCGGTCATCTTGGTCTTGAAGTTGGCGAAGTTTCGGCGGGCATTGCGGATGCTCAACCCTGCCTCTGCTGCTTCAGCCAACACTTCCGCCCTTCTCTCCTTGAGATCTTCCTTTATCGCCGCTCTGCATAGCTTCGCAAGCTCGGACGTTAGCTGGTAGTTGCCTGACTCTCGTGCTGCTCCACGCTGGCGTATCAGCTCGAGAGTTTCCGGAGACAGGCGTCTCTTGGTGGTCTTCAAGCTCTCGGCTCCCTTAGCACTATCGTGGAGATGGTGCACGAAGCGGTCGTATTCCTCGTCGATGTTGTCCATGACGGCATCTTCCCAAAGACCGGCAAGAGAAGTGTAAAGGTCCCAGTTGATGGTCGTTCTGGGATGCCTCTTCTTGAACTTCGCGGACTTCTCTCCTTGACGCGAAAAGCGAAACCTCGCGCGAAGGAGGCGGTGGTCCGATCCCGTGTAGAACTCGGGGACAACGGAGACGTCGGTCAGGCAATACTTGCGATTGAAAATGATGTGGTCGATCTCGTTGTGGAACTGGCCACCTGGAGATTCCCAGGTCCATCGTAGGTAAGGAGGCTTCTGGAACTGTGAGTTTCCATGGATGGTCTTGGTCGACATGATAAACTCAGACAGCCTTTCACCTTGCTCGTTCCACTTCAAACCGTGGGTTCCGATGTGAAGTTCTTCCGGCAACCTTCGTGATCCGATCTTGGCGTTGAAGTCGCCGACGATCACCTTGTAGAAGGTGTGATCTTCCTTATAGAACTTCTCCAGCTCCACGTAGAAGGCTTCGACCTCTTCGTCGTCGTAGTCGGATGTTGGGGCATACGCGACGAATACGGTCAAAGCTGGCACGGAACCACATCGCTTCAATCGCAGACGTCCGATTCGGGTTGTCAGAGACTCGTACGAATCGATGTTCATGGCCAAGTGCGTGTTGACGAGGACACCAACGCCGCCTACTCCCCTGCTGTCGCATGTTCCGAGGAACAGTTCTTCGGAGTCGTAGGCGGCGTGTAGGGGTGGTGTCTTCTCGTCTCGGTCAGTCCGATGACGTCGTACTTGATCTTCCTGGCTTGCATCATCAGGTCCTCGACGGATGCTTCCGATGCATGTGTGCGGGCGTTGTAAGTACAGATCGTCATCCTAGTCCTTCTCAATTTGCGCAGCCTGGTTAGGCCCTGAGATTTTAGCAGCCTCTCCGTACTCGTCTTTCCCATCGCTGCAGAAATGGGGGCTCTTTCGGGGTCAGGGGAATGAGGCCCTTTAGTGCTGCTGTGTTTGACTTCCATACAACACGGGTAGCTAGTCAGGCTCTGTCGTGCGGGTGAAGAACTCCGGGCAGCCAGCCAGACTGCCCGAAGGGACGGGGCGAGACTTTTGAGGCGGCCTCGAATCGCCTTACGATGTACTCCCAGTCTACCGAGTGCAAGCTTTTGGCCGAGCCGACACAGTTACAATCCGCGCAGTCACGGACACATCCGCGCACACTGTGCACGAACATGCCGCTCCCACGCACAAGGAACGCGTCGACCCGACACAGCAGGAGCAAGGAGTCCATCCCCTGCATCCCACCTGCGTCTCTGGGCAGTACACGGTCGCATTTGGTTCGCGTTTAATTCCCCTATCCACCACCCGGGGACGCGCCACGTGGCCCTGCGACAAGCGGCCCGAGATCCCTCTTAACAAGAGAGCCCGAAGGCTCTCTATCGAGGGAGACCAGTGGAGTCTTAGCATAATGATTAAATTTTACTTTACACATTACTAACTCTTCGCGTGGCACAGTCGGCAACGTTCTTGTTCGTAGGCACATGTAAGAAGACTACTTTAGCGGATTCTTGAAGTCGTTTTGCAATAGAGCCTATTTTCTGGACGAGGTGGAGACGATTGAATGTAACCGTCTGTTTTCTTGAACTCAGCATAGCGTGAGAGTAGAATCGCTAAGTACTTGACCTGCTCAAACTTTGGGTCTGTCCTTTGAATAGTTGACTCAGGAAGGCTCAATCATGCTCGAGCCTTGGTATCGTTTGCTCCTTGCTTATGGAAACAATCTTGGATTTTGGCGTGAACAGTTACGAATGCTTCCTATTTCCGCATGATATCGTCATGGCGTAGATGCTGCAGGCATCTCTTTTAGGACTATCTACGAATACAGATAATCTATGCCTTGTGGAACTTTTTTTCTCCATAACCTTTCTGGTGAGGTAATTTCGAAACCGCTTATTTCTGAATGGATGGTTTTCCATGTCGCTTCGTCTTCGTCCGAAAGTGGAACGCTCCATCCACACTTTTCTTATGCAGGTTTGAAGGAAAATCTTTGCTGTAATTATTATCAGCGTTAGTAATCCAAGAGGGTCATAGCAGCATCCTTTCATTTGACTCACAACAGTACGCTTGGTATTTAATAATTCCAAGCACCTTGATATCGATGAATGCGGCTCGATCAGAGTCGTCTATCTTCCTGTTGACATAGGCGGAATTAGACAAATAGTCTCGTAAGTTCATCCCTATTGACGAAAATAACGCATTTGACATGGTGTATTTGTGAGTAGATCATCTGCATTATTTCCTTCCAGAAACACGTAGCTTACTTACAGAAACTTGAGTGAGAAGCGTCAAACACCACTCGTAGCTTAGTGGATTTTGACGGTGTCCACATGTGTCTGTGTGGGAGGTAGTAAGTTGTTAGTCTGCTGTCCTCTTCCTTATCCTCCTCAATGATACCCTCCTGCAGGCCGTTATAGAAAGCGTGTCGTTATACTGATTGAATTTCTCTTTGTCTCGCTGTGCAACAAATTCTGCAGTCGACGAATTGCGACGTTGAAGTTGTCCTTGAGGTTTCTCTCCTCGTCCGTGAAAGGAAAACCGGCAGTGATTCTTCTGTTTTCGATTCTAATGGTTTTCCTGTAGAGATCCATGAATTGACAGCGATTCGAATTCATGCAGATGCTTGACATTCTCTTTGTCGTCGTCTTTAGTGTCAGCGATGGCGTTGCGATAATCAGAAAACTGCATTCAGAAGTGCTATTCTTTGTCAGAAAAGCGGTTTTATCAATAGCACCGAAGCAGTGCATTGCAGTCTAAGCTTGTTGTCGTTTAAATCAATCCAGACGGCAGCACGATAACAGAGGTTTCGTGGTCGATAACCCTGTTGAGGAGATCCTGCCCAATAATAGTGTCTGCGACATATCACGGAAAAGTAGTCCTCGTTGGGCTATTGTGATTTTCTCCTTCATGATGAAATGTCTGTTCTGGGATCGGATTCATCAACGACTTACAAAACTTTAACAGACAATTCACAGCGGAAAACTCAGATAACGCGGCTTATCGCTCACCATATCGTTCGATAAGCCGCGTTGTCTGAGATTTTCTCTCAGAATTCTCCGTTAAAGTTCCGTGAGTCCTTGATGAATCCGGCCCCAGTTGCGTTGTGCTCCATTTCCCAGAAAGTGATATCGAAGCATTTCACAGCTTCAACAAGTCGAGAGCTCTCTGCATCGCATCAGTAAGTAGTAAGAACAACTATATCGCTTGATAAGCAGCGCTATCAGAGATTCTGGCTGTAATTTCCTGTGTTGAATTGCTGTAAATCGTTGATGAATGGGCCCTGGATAATTTCGCAACCTTCGCTATAAATAGCAGTCAGTTTATCCTGCGTGAAGACTGGCAGGCTATGTAGTTTTTCAGAGCCGTGGTTGTCCTTCAGCGTAACCCGCTGCTCGCTAGAATTAAAGGTTTCCTGTAGCTCTCCCATTCCAGTAGTTGTAAACGAGGTTGAGCTTATTATTGGAAGAGCCAGCAATCTATCAAATTTTGTTTTGATAAAGCTTCTTTGAGGACCCGAATCAAGCAGCATTGTAAGTGATTCGTACTTTGATTCTGTTTCGTTGAATATGAGTGCTGAAGCAATTTGTAGCACGTACTCTTCCAGTAGCGGTGGTTGAGACACCGAGTTGCTTAAAGTTTGACCTCGATCGCTAACCCGGGAATAATTGCTATTTCTTTGCTACTGGGTCTTGAAGCGGGTTGCGGCAACAGAGAAGACGTTTGTGGTCGTTGAGAAGCTGAACTTTGCGGTTGGGTTTGCGCCCTTTCGGCTTGACCTGTTCTACAGCTTGTCCCAATGCATAGAGACGAATGGTGATCCTTACTGCATTTTGGGCGCTGTACAGAGTTTCGATCTGTGTGACCAGCACTTCAAGCATACTTCTTATCGTCTGGCTTTCATTCGTCGTGCTTCAGTTGTTTGAAATTTGTACTGAGAAGGATGGTATCCTCCACACAAGCAGATCCTTCGTTTGGCAACATGCTTCGTTTGTTGAGGGGTGGTGTGTGACCTCACGCAGTTGTTCGATTTGTGATTGTCGGTTCCAAACGAAGTCCTCGTTGTCTTCGGTCGTTTCCTGTGATGATGATATCGTCAATCGCGTCCATGATGTCGCTCACTTCGAACGGATTATCGGCATTCCTCTCCTTTCGTATCTCTGTACTACAAATGCGTTCCGTAAATTTCGATAAAACTGAACGGCACCACACTCTGTCTGCGTTAAGTGATACTCTAGTTTTCTCCAGATCAGGATCGAGCGTGGGGTTCGATTTTTGAAATTTACGACCCCTCCGAGGCGGAATTCATGCGACCCCCTCCCTCTCTTTTTCACTTGTTCTTTATATGTCTTGGTTTCTTCAAGGTTTTATGTGCATTTTGAACCCTTAGTTCTTCTTTTCAGGTGCGGTTTCGACCCTGAAGATAACAATGAGAAGAAAGCATTGAACAATACATGCTTTGACAACACAATAAAATTCTTTAATGTCTTGAATGCTATTTTTCGACACTTCAAAATGAAGATTTTCTCTTAGCAATCTTACAGTCATCATCATCACTTCAATTTGTGCAGATTTTTGTTTCTTTCAGGACGTCATGGACACGACACATTTTTCTACCTGAAGGAGCGACGTGTGCATCTGAAATTGAGCTCTAAAATGGTATTATATCAAATTTCGAGTGTTACCTTTTGGCGACAACTTAAGTGCTTTCCTTATACATTTTTTAAAGCACTTATCGAATCGATTACGGAGCAGCAAACGAATGGTGGACGATGGAATTCCCATGGAAATAACGTCCTTCCATTCTAGGAAAACATCATAAAAAATAAAAATGAATTCTACAAAAATCCAATCTCTGCGTATCCTATAGCAAAAAACAAGCTCTACAGCGATGACGGAGCTGCATGGTGATATGATTAGGATGGATCATATACAAAATTCTCGCTTTTCGTGAAAACAAAATCATTTTTTAGCTGAAGTGGACCACCCATACCGATAAAATTCTGCCACAAAAATTTTCAAATCTTGATCAATGCACAGTAAAAATCATGATTTTCTGGATCGAACAGGTTGAATTGACCTCTGATTGACTTTGCACCAACGTCATCGGAGCATAAATTTGAACGTTCACAAAAGGTTCGTAACTAGTTTTTCAAAATTTGAAATTTTTCAAAATGAGAAAAAAAGCGCTTTTCCAATGTGTAAGACCTATTTTCTAAGGAGTTTTTCATGCGCGATGGACGGTTCAGTTTTCGAGCGAAAAAAAATTGCAGGGATTTCACAAAAATGCTCATAACTCGGTAAGATTTTCGAAGTTTCCAGAATCCCGCTAGCTTTTTTGAACGAAGATGAAGTACGCCTTCTCGTTATGTAGGCAGCGATCTCCGAAAAAGGGTCTTCAAGTGCGGCGGGAGGGGTCCAATTTCTGGTCCATTTCGCGAAAATGCGTACCGAAAATCGAACCCCCTGGACGCGAATGAAGACCCTTTTTTCAGAAACCCGTTCTTATATGATAAGAAAGCATATTTGCTCTATTTTTTGATAAGCTAACAAGATTTTTAATTTTCAAAAAACAAGCCGAGTTATGATCAATTTTGTAAAGTCGTGAACTGAATCTCGGATCGACCCTTCACCGTCGTCATCAGAGTGATCTCACAAAAATATTCATACCTCGACCAATTTTTCGAAATTCAAAAATTCCATTTGCTCGTCAAAAATTAGAGGAGGCTTTCTTATGGTTACTAAGATCCTTTCTAAAAAAGGGTCTTCATGCGCGGCGGAGGGGTTCGATTTCCGGTACGTATTTTTCGCGAAATGGAGCAAAAATTGGACCCCTCCCGCCGCACTTGAAGGCCCTTTTTTGGAGATCGCTGCCTACATACCGAGAAAGCGCATTTTATCTTCTTTCAGAAAAGCTAGCGGGATTGAAACATCGAAAAACTTACCGAGAAATGAGTATTTATGGGAAATCCCTGCAATTTTTTTCGCTTGAAAATTGAACCATCCATCCCGCGTGAAGAACTTCTTTTTTAGAAAATGGTTCTTGCACATTTTTGTGGATAAATTTCATCCATATGGGTGGTCTGCTTCGGTTAAAAATTTGTTTTCATGAAAAACAAGGATTTTGTATACTATTCATCCCAATCTGGGCGCATGTAGCGCAGTCGGAGGAGGCGCGACTGTCGCGTGCACCCGATACCAGGTTCCTGGTTCGGAGTTCCCGCCCAGGCCAACCAAGCCTTCCATCCCTCCGGGGTCAGTGAATTGGTACCACACTTGTCTGGGAAGGATAAAGCGCTGACTTGTTCATCGGCTGACCACCGCAAGTCAATGTATGGCCAAATACGCATTCATGTCGCCTCCACATCCCGTAGAAGTAGTATGCGCTGGCGCATCCCAAAAGAGATTGAGTAACGCCGTCCTTTATCCTTTATCCTTTATTCATCCCAATCATATCGCCATCGCAGCTCCGTCATTGCTGTGGAGCTTGTTTTTTTTGCTATATGGTCCTAGATTTTTGTAGGCCTCATTTTCATTTTTATGGTGTTTCCTTAGGATGGAAATAATGTTCTATAGGAATGCCATCGTCCATCATTCATTTGCTGCTCCGTAGTCGATTTAATGAGTGCTTCAAATGCTTTAAATGTGGGTTCTATGCTTTGAAACACAGGTTCTAAAACTAACATCTTCTATATGATTAGAATATGAGATTATTCTATTGTGATTTGGATTGATATTGTTTTGGCGAATGACGCTAAATCGAGACGTCTGATCGTGTAGAAGATCGTTTCAGAAAAACACAGATTTATCACTGCACGTCAAACGGGCTCAAATTTTTATAGGGTACGATTTCACTTTCAGGTGCTGTTTCCTGCAGAAGAGAAAAAAATCTTTTCGACGCAATTCGTCCTTCGGTTACCGTTCCTCCGTCGAATCGAAAAGCGCTTCAAAGATCTTGTAGGGAAAGTACTGGGTCGTCCTCCGTAATTGACACTTGAAATTTTAAGGAGTGCAATTTTGGAAGTAGCTGTCGCTCATTCAGAAAAAAACTGCCATGTCCACGACGTCCTGGGAAAATCTGGAAAAATAAGTGTTTCTCATCGACTCTACCGAAAGTTAACTGCGCCTGAAAAAATGTTGTAATGGTTATTGAGGCAAGATTCTTT
Organism: Heligmosomoides polygyrus bakeri; assembly: GCA_947359475.1. Classification (NCBI taxonomy): domain Eukaryota; kingdom Metazoa; phylum Nematoda; class Chromadorea; order Rhabditida; family Heligmosomidae; genus Heligmosomoides; species Heligmosomoides polygyrus. The sequence continues at coordinate 49,783,494 of OX375866.1, read as the reverse complement.
CCTGGCTCATTCGATAGAGCTTGAAATTCTGATATAGAAGATGATAGGGTTCAGATCAGTCCCATATTCTGGACTGCCAATGCAAGACGTCTGATGGTGAGCCTCCTATCCCTCTATCGATTGTAATCACACCAGATCTGGTCGACCTGCAGGCTCCTGTAGCTGGCAGGGTCACCATCGCCTTCGCAGCGAGGGCTGTCTGGCTGAGTGCGAAGCGGCGGGTGTCACTGCGCGCGTCGACGCTAATTGTCTCCGCAGGCACTGTCCCGCGCCTTTGCCCTCGCCGCCTTCAGGCAGAACGTCCCTCACCCTACGACCCCCCCCCCCCCTCCTTCGATTACCGAACCTCAAGCTTGACCCTGCTCAAGATGCACGAGTTGTAAAGAAATTGGTGACAGTGTTTCACGACAGCTTTTATCATTAGCTTGAGGTAGGTGTTCGATTTCGCTAATGAGAAAGTCCGCCATGCTTTCGGATCTGTTGCATTGTTTTTTCAACATATTCACTGCTAGCCTGTATTTTTCTCCAATAACTGGTATGCTGTTGATTGACGCTGCTGTTCTTCTTTTGAGCGCTTGCTTCAAGGACAGGTATTTGACCTGGTCAGAGAAATTAACGTCGTCGTGTATCAGTGACTAGAAGACTGACCAGGTGGTAAATTCCCTGAAGTTTCCTGAGAATATTGGGACTTTGAGTAGGGGATGTCTGATACGCTAGCTGCGGTCCTCTTTTGTTCCTCTTCTCGATCGTTTGTACCGTTATTGTGATTTCCAGTAGCCTGGTGAATTTATATATATATATATATATTTATTTATTTATTACATATTTTTTTAAGAATTTTTTAAGAGCTTTTCTAATAAAGGCAGTGTCCTATTGACGAAGAAATACCGATGACAGTTGTGTCTTGCGGTATTAACCTGTACTTTCCTGACTCCCCCTCTGGTAGAAGAATTTCTCACTTCTCATTTCTTTCTCAGGAAGAAGTCCTCCAGCTTGACTCCAGATTTACCGAAGAAAATCTTGTATAACAGCAACAAGTCGTTTGCCCTTCTTCTTGTTGACAATTTTTGTAAGCCTTGATTTGCATTTCGTTCTGTGCCTGAGGGAATTTGATCGTACAGGAAACCGAGCATTCGGATCATTAGCTTTCTTGTAAAGCTATTCTGAACCTTTTCTAACTTCTCGATAACTGAGCGCTTATACGGTGAGAAAACTGGCGTTCCGTACTCTAGGAGTGGCCTTATGTGGGACTTATAGGCTTGGATGAGGATCTCAGGTTTTTTGGTAGACAAATCCCTAAACAGCCTGGAGACCATCACCATAGCTTTATTTGCAATGACCTAACAGTGCTTATCAAAGTTAAGATTCTTATTAACTATAAAACCCAAATCAGTCACTTCGTCTACCCCCTCGATTGGAAAACCGTCGAGATGGTATTGATGCTTAGGATTGGCATTCCCCAAATGTAGGACTTTAGTCTTGATTTTAGAGATCGGTAGTTTCCAAGTGGTAGACCAGGACTGCAGCGCGTTAATGGCCAGTTGTAAAGCAGTGAAGTCTTCTTCAGATTCTACAGTGCTTGCTTCTTTATCAACTCTGGATGCGGGACTTTATCAAACGCCTTGGTAAAATCAAAATAAATGACGTCCACATTTTTCCTTTATCGAGTGAAGCTGTCCACTTATTTAGATTTTGAAGCATTGACGTAATTGTGGATTTTCCTTTTTGGAAACCATGTTGGTTCGGCGAAATAACCGAGTAAGCCTCAAGGTGGGCAACAATACGCTTCTTGAGAATCTTTTCAAACAACCGAGCAAACAGGGAAGTAATACCAATTGGTCTGAAATTTGAAGGAGTGGTGAGGGGAGGCTTTTTGGGAATAGGCGTTACGAAAGAATGCCTCCAACTTTTAGGTACCTCCGCTCTAATGAAGCTCAAATTAAAAATATAAGTTGAGGGCCCAACAATAATATGAGCTACCCTTTTCAAAAAGTATAGCGGGATGCAGTCTGGGGTGACGGAGTGAGAAGGGGCCACTTCCGGATGAGGTTAAGCACCTCATCCTCATAGATCCAAACAGAGTCGTGCATCTGTGGAAAACTCGGCAATGTATCGTAATAAGACAGGAAAGTAGGCGTGGAAGCGGAAGAGAAGGAGCCGCAGAAAACCTTAGAAAAGATTGAATGATGCTAGAAGCCACATCCGCTGAGAGGGTGGCTTGCTGCGCCAGTTCCTCTAAACGAAATTCTATTTTGTTCAGCCACTGAACTGTTTGGATGTCCAGACTGTCATGATCTTTTCCTGCTCTCTTTATTCGGCTCTTCGATCGATCCTTTCGATAGCTTCTTTCACGTATTTGTCCAATAACTGCTTGCCCGGGGATATTCCACGTGAGTGGTAGCTCAAGTCTGCAGTCTTCCTTCTTATATACTTTTCGCATTGTGCTTTCTCCGTTGAAAATTTTAACGAGTTTCGAAGTTCTTCAATCTGAGCATCGATCGAAGAAGCTTGCATGCGCTGGAGATCTTCGTCTTCATGGCTTGAATGTCGGACATTTCTATCCTGTTTTGATGAATTTCTCTCAAATATCTAAGAATTTTTGATGTCTTAAAGTCGCCCGCTATTTGAAATGATTCAAGCTGTTCTGTGCTCAAAGATTTTTTGCCACGCGGGTTTTTCTTCTCTCTCAGGATCCTCAGTGAGAATTTGCTAAGAAATTTAGAAAATCCCTCCGGTTCCGTGGTGGAGGACTTGCGAAGAAGGTACTCTTTCGATTTTCTTTCCTTCATCGGAGTGTAAAATTAGTTCGCTCTCTGGTTTCTCCAAAAAGAACTCCCAAAGGAAGGTTTTATATTTCCTCGTTTCTTGTGAAAGGGCTCGCAAAGGAAAATTTAGAATTGTCTGCTCCATCTTACGAACAGAACTAGCACAGCTGACAATCAAATCCTGCTTTCTCCGAAAAGAACTCGCGAATGACCTAGGGATTCTTTCTGGTTTCTCCTAAGAGAACTCCCAAAGAAAGCTGATAAAAACCCGTTTGTTCCTCACTGAGGAGAATTAGCTCAGACTTTGGGGTTTTCCACGGTCGATGCACCGATTTGGTAGATAACCAATGGGGTTGCTTTACTATTCAGTGAAACAAAGGTCTATTCTCACGTTGTTATAGTAGATCTCAGAATAGTGGAACATGCGTACAAAATTTCTGTGGACGTAGCCACGATATGGCGACATTCTGGTCGCAATCGGTATCATAAGAGTAAGCCTAAAAAAAGATGCCACACTCGAGCGCCATGGGAGGTTACATTCATGAGTGCGTTCTTGCGGTATCGCTAGGTTATGTGGGTGTTATTCAATGGTGCATATCTTATATTGCTTACCTGATCATCTCAAGTCTTATCATTCAGATCGAGGTGTCATATATATTAGAACACAATAGTAGATTAATGTACAGGGTGTCTCAAAAATGTATATACTGTTTCAAAGGTGATAACTTTTCTCAAAGTAAGGGTACTAAAGATGTTAACTCAAGAGAATAGAAATGTTCTGACATGTGAATGGTATGGATTGCGCCATGCACTCGTCTAAAATTTTGCATTTTACACTTGACTGATTGTGCTTCGCTTGAATACATGATATTTTCATAAAGTGGCTGTTTGATTGATTTGTGCATAACATAAAGTTTAAAACCTAAAAGCACACTACCGCTTGCGAAAAATGCAAGGTTTGCTAAAAAAATTAAGGTACTATGTGAAAGGTTATAAGATTGCTGCTAGTAAATCTTTTGAAAAGTTTTGCGATTTCTATGAAAGTACAGGGTAACAAGATTACTGTATCGTACAAATAATCAAGGCTGCGCCATGCTCCCGCCTGAAATCTTGCATTTCAGACTCGATTTATGATGTCATGGACTGAATGCTTGTTACAATCTTGTTCCTACTTGGCAAGATTAACGTGTGCTGTGTTTCTTTTAACGTTTAGAACTAGGCAATGATGTGAAAGACACGTGACATGCGAGTTTATTGATTGCACGATTTGAATGTAAGCAGGAGCCCGTTTTACAAGACGGATTCTGTGGAGTGATGAAGCAACATTCAAGCTGAATGGAAAGGTTAACCGGCATAATTGCAGCTACTGGGCGAAGGAATACGTTAAAAGAAGCACAGTGCAGGTTGATCTAGCCAAGCAGTAACAAGATTGTAACAAGCATTCACCCATGTGCAATCAATCGAGTCTGAAATGCAAGGTTTCAGGCAGGGTCATGGCGCAATCTTGACTGGCTACTTGTACGCTACACTAATCTTGTTACCCTGTACTTTCATATAACTCTTGAAAATTTTCAAAAGATTCACCTGCAGCGATGTTAGAACCCTTCAAATAGTAGCTGCATTTTTTTAGGATACCTTGCATTTTTCAAACGCAGTAGTGTGTTTTTAAAATTTTAAATGTTAAAAAAGCGCAACTCAATCGATAAGGCCACTTTGTGAAGGAATTATAACAAGTATTCGAGCGAAACACAATCAATCGAATGTGAAATACTAAATATCAGACGAGCGCATGGCGCAATCATTACCACTCACATGTCAGAACATTTCTATTTTTTAAGCTTTTATGTGAGCCATCAACGTTGTCAGCACCTTTACTGTGAGCAAAGTTATCACCTTTCAAGGAGTGTAAACATTTTTTTTTGAGACACCCTGTATCTAGAGATATAGACCATGGTTCAGTATATTCACAACGGGAGACCAGCAAAGACGGACATGCAATTAGATCAGTAAGAAGAAGCGAGAAAGGGGGAACCCGGCGTCCGGATTTGGAAGGCGTGTCAACGATATCCGGAAACGCAAGCTGTTGAGCATGAGAACGGTTGCGGAGGAGCAACCTGAGGGCAGAAGTACTGCGCAGCACAAACCAATGACTTTACTGGAGAGAATATCTCTGATGAAGGTACCGAAGTGGTAAACGACTTAATACTGATAAAGTACGCAGCAGGTCCTAGATGCCAGCGAATTTTAAGGTTTACAAAAATTACATTCCGTAGGTCAGTGATGTTGTAAAGTCGCGTGAAGCGCGCAAGTGCGAAACACGCCGTTAGGTGTGTTGGAGTGCATCAAACAGCTTATCCTTTGGAACACATTTTCAATCTGAGTTACACTAAAGCAGAAGTTCCTGTTAGATGGAAGCACGCGTTTGTGCCCCAAGAAGGCACCACTCAGCAATCAGGGAAACTACCGTCCTATAAGCAACTCCTCAACTTACGCTAGAACCTTTGAAAAGACACTGAAGAAGGATATCTTAGCGCATCTTAATACCAATAAAATAATCTCAGAAAATCAGTTGGGTTTTTTTAAGGTAGATCGATAGAAAGAAATGCTGTCACTTCCTTGAATGACTGGACTAAGTCAATTAAGGACAAAAACGCGCGGATGTAGTGTAATTTCATTTATCAAAAACATTCGACGAAGTCCCAGTGAATAAATTGATGCTCAAAATGAAAGCAGTAGGTATTCATCCTCTGGTCATAAACTGGATTTGAAAATTCTTATCCGAGAGAACATATCAAGTTAAAATCAAATATCAATACTCCAAGATATTTTGTGTATTTAGCGGCGTCCCTCAGGGTGGAGTCCTGTCCTCAATTCTGTTCTTTTTGTATACTTTTCACCTTTCAAGTAACTTGCATAGCCTCGGGGTCAAAGGCAAAATGTATACTGACGACGTAAAAATTTGCAAAAGAATTGCGAGTGAGGAAGATGTCCAATCAATCCAGTCTGCTATTGATTTTGTCGACTCTGGGCAGAGAAATGGAAATTACCACTTTCAATAGAGAAGACACATTTCTTGATGATTGGACCGAAAAGCCAAGCTCAATCTCCAGAATACATGCTTAACGTTTAGCTTCTGAAAAAGGTTGATAAAGTTCGAGATTTGGGTTACACTATAACGAGTGACCTTTTCTATTCTAAGCATTGCAGAATGTTGGTGAGGAAGTCCAATTATCGATTATATAGTACCAGACGTTCAACGGCCTGCAGGCCGCCAAACGTCTGGTTGGGGCTTCACCCCAAGCCCGGAGAATAGAACACCCCGAACGTCTTCTTCTCCTCTTTAGGCCTTCTCTCATTCATTAAAATAATTGGTTTTGCTATATAGAATGGTATAGCGGGATAGGGCAAAACAGGTCCATCACCTTCACTGGACCCCCCCCCCCCTTAACTGGTCCCTTATCCCTGGTTCCCCTTTATTGTCAGCCCTTTCCCGGTTCACCCTTCACTGGTCCCCTCTCCCTTCGTCGGTCCCTACTACTGCTCCCACCTTCACTGGACCTCCCTTTACTGGTTCCCTCTTCGCTGGTATCACATGCTTCACCGATCCCATTACTGGTCCCACCCTCACTGGTCCCCCTTTTATTCATCAACCATTTGCCGGTCCCCCTTCACTGGACCCCTTCGTCCTCCCCCATTCACCGGTCCCCATTACTGGTACCCTCCTCACCGGTCCCCCCTTCACCTGGTTCCCTCTTTCACTGGTCAACCTTCTATCGGTTCCCCCTTCACTGAACCCCTCCCCCACCTCACCGGTCCCCCTCCCCCTTCACCTGGTTCCCTCTTTCACTGGTCAACCTTCTATCGGTTCCCCTTCACTGGACCCCTCCCCCTCCTTCAGCGGTCCACCCTTCACCTGGTTCCTTCTTTTTGCACTGGTCAATATTCTATCGGTTCCCCTTCACTGGACCCCTCCCACACCTCACCGGTCCCCATTACTGTAACTTTCCTCACCGGTCCCCCTTCACCTGGTTCCCTCTTTCACTGGTCAACCTTCTATCGGTTCCCCTTCACTGGACCCCTCCCCTCCTTTACCGCTCCCCTTCACCTGGTCCCTCTTCACTGGTCAACATTCTACCGGTCCTTCCTTCACTGGACCCCTCCCCCTCCTTCACCGGTCCCCATTACTGGTCCCTTCCTCACCGGTCCCATCTTCACTGGACCCCTCCCCCTCCTTCACCGGTTTCCCTTCAATGGATTCCCCCCCCCCCCCTCACCGGTCCCCATTGCTGGTCCCACCTTCACTGGTCCCTCCTTTTTTGGTCAACCCTTTACCGGTCCCCATTACTGGAACCCCATCCTCCACCGGTCCCCCATTACTGGTCCCACCTTCACTGGTAGCACGTCGTCTTAATCCGGAATCCTCGCGCGACATCAGTGACACCTCTTCCGAACCCGGACGCCTGTTGAACAATGTCGGTGACATGTGTTCTCAACCCAAACGTGATTTGCGCGACATCGGTGACACCTCTTCTGAATCCAGGCACCTGCTGAACAACTCATGCCGGACCTCCTTTGCGCGACATCAGTGACACGTCGTCTGAATCCGAACACTCCTTGCGCGACATCGGTGACATGTTGTCTGAACATGGACGCCTGTCGACAACTACAACAGTTGACAATTAGTGACAACTACACCCCCCCCCCCCCCCTCCTCCCTTCCCCATCCTTCCTCCCAACACGCTCCTTCAGCACTTCTGTGCCAACAAACACACACACACTCACTCACCCACAGACAATCGACCGTTCTCGCTTATATACAGTAGGATAGGATATTCAAGATATTAAAATCTAATATCTCCGAGGTTATAAGAGCCTTTAAAACCCATGTACGTGCTATGGTGGAAGCTGGTAAACTGTCTTCAATCCAACTAAGAAGAAGGATATCGACCTTTTAGAAACTGTACGAAATAGTTTCACCAGAAAGCTTATGATGCGGTGTTTCTCGGCGGATTACAGTTCAATTCCATGCGCTCACCAACGGGCTCTTTATTTTCGTCGTTCGTCACTGAACACTAGGCGAATTGCGGATCTTATTATGCTGTACAAAGTTCTAGCTAAAACGCTTGCTATCGATCCAATAGACTTTATCGGTGGTGAACTGACACTTTCTCTAAGATGAAAATTCATTCTTCGTCTCTCGATTGTTAGATCACGAATCGGGTTAGGTTTCCTAACTTATCGGATTCTCAAGGACCTCAGTTTGCCAATTGGTAAGTACTAAGACCTGACGAGGTTATCTGTTCAAGCCTATAGGAGCTATGCCAAATGTAATACGCCGTGATCGCTTACTGTGATTTTTCGTTTGCGTATTACTAGGAGCTAGGAGCTACGTGTGGTTAGTAAGCATTTGTTCTCTAAGTGTTGTTTTTGTTCATGTTTTTACGCTAGACATCCGTCTATGCCCATCGTACTACCGTGCACTAAAAAAGTGCTTCGCAACTTTGATTTGATTGACAGAAAGATATTTGAATGCCACTTACGTGAACCATCAAAGCTAGGATATGTGTGTTTCTACAATTGTTTTGTTGTATCGTTAAGAGGTGGCAATTTCCATGCAGACAGAAATTCAGCTATCAATCGAACAAAAGTCGCGACGTTTTGGAAGAGGCAGTGTGCAACCATTTTCACATAAAGAAATAGCCGCCTTCCTGCTCTTTAAAACAGGTGTAGCCTCCTATCGCTCAGGCGTACACTTCAAGGTCAGACCTTCCATTATATGCAGCCCATTGTACCTCCTACTCCCACTGTCTTCTAGAGCACGGACAGTGGTGGCTTGGATTAAATCTGTCAGAAAAATCTGGGTGATCATAACGAAAAGCATCGACTTATCAACTCATGGTCGTGGTGTGCGTTCCAGACATAATCCGCATTCCAGACATGCGTCGTAACTATTAAGATAAGGCTGCTCTTACTGCGCCGGCAACAAAACTTCCTTTTTGAGGGATATAATAGCAGGGAGCCTAGCCGAGCATAGCGTTTTCATCCAAGAAGTTTTATGCATTTTCTCCTAATGTCATGAAGAAGGTCTTCGATCTGCACCCACACAAACATTTTTTACACCATTGCTTTCAATGTTAGCAATATGTGGTGTTTTGAGAGCACACGATCCTTTGTCTCTCCAAGGATCTGAAGATGGAGAAAACACCGAAGCATGGGCTAACTAGGACAGCGTTTCATTAGAGCTTCAAACACTAGGCTGATAGTATGATTCCTGACAAGCGAAACGTTTGAGGTGAACGCAGCCCTTCTATGCGAGACGCACTTCATTTGAAGGGCCTTTGAATGCTGTTATATGTGCAAACTGCAGCTGCCAAGACCAAGGAATCCAGATATCTCGAGGTGTAGGCCTCATGCCCCCTATGGGATGAGGCACACGGTTCGCCTAGTGGATGGGAGGTGGAATTGTCAAAGGACGGTGGGAGATTCGTTTCTCAATACTGGTACCCCTCTAGAATTCTTCCGATTTTCCCCAGGGGGGAGGGTGCTCTATGCTTGCTCCAATTTCAGGGATAGTTTAACCCCAGAAAAACTTGACAGGCTCTACCAATTGCGAAGACTAATCTAAAATTGCTTCTTTTCCTCAAAGTTCTCTAGTATCCGCAAATAGCAATGTAAACGTTCACTTCATTTCTGATGGAAATTTTCTATATGTGCAGTGAACATGGTGAATAGATACATCCTTTCACAGTGCACATGTTGCTTCTTCGCCTCCGACTTCAAAACAATCTGGAAATAAGAGCGCCCTCTCTGGAGAAGATACGGCATCATCGCCGTGTTGTCGCTCCCCTCCAAATCAAAGAACTTGGCCTTGTCATTGTCTTATAGCTGTTCTGGTTCTACACGGTGGCTGGATTCCATACATAAACATTGCGCGGTGTGAACTTCTCGGAGAATTTCTTCTAGCCTCACGTAGCAGCACAACGCAGCAGGACGTGCATGGTAGACAGGCAACCGTGCTCGTCGTTTCGCTGTGCTCTAAAGCCCATAAAATTTTTATGGAGTAGTGGCTGCAGGCAGATGCTGGTGGAGATTCGTCGAACCTCGTCTTCTAAAAGATTGTTCTGTTGTTCAAGTGCATTACCTTTTCTTCTCTCAGTTGCAGCTCGACGGCTAATTCATCACTGCTGTCTCTAAGCGTCATGTCTCCAGCCTAAAATTACCATCTTAGAAGGTTCACAACCGGCTGTCAATCTTAACCAGTAACCTCGCTGAGAGTAAGCTGTAGTGTTTTCCCAGAAAAGTTACAGGATAATTGGGATAATTGGTAACTTGCGAGGAAGCCTGGTGCTAGGGATGACAACGAGCAAGTGGCACGGGGGGAGGGTGGTCACATTTTGCCTCTTCCACATGCAGTATACGGGTTCAGTGTGGAGTACATGTCTTCAGAAAACACCCACTGAACATACTACGAAAGCGGTAGTGCCAAAAATAAAGAAAAATCTTCAGGAATTGCGCCATTACAGAGTACCCACTGTGTACGCTACCTGATGCATGGAGGGAATAAAACTGACGATTTTCACATTTCTTTTCCTCCCTATATTATGCTCCTTCTCGTTTACTGCTTCCATACGTTTCCACCTACAGCTAGCTGTACGCAGCATACACGCAACCGTGCTTGACATTTCCAATACAGAGGACTTCGGAAAATTCTATGAATGTTATGAAGAAGCGAGAGTGGTCCCCGCTTTAGTCTTCTGTTGAATTAATTTGTGTTTCAGAAGTTCTGTTGGGAGCGTCACCTCGCACTCGCATAAAGCTTCGAATTTTATGACACATCTATTAGGTTGTTGGGGAAGCACTTGCTGTTACAGCTTATTTTGAAATAGACAACTATTTCTCGTAGGGGATCAACTTTTGAAACCAACATGAGCATACCATTCTGCATGTTTTCCTCCCCTATTAAATTACAAGTACTCTGTCACGCCATAGCGGCGCGCTTCGCGCTTGCGGTGCTTCGCGCAATGTTGCAGCTCGTTAAGCTAAGGTACTCATTTCTGGCTATCTGCTCTGCTTGTGCAGCTTTCTTCCTTCCCTAACAGTAACCTCGCCCCACCGTTTTTAAAATCAGACAAGTCGTTTTGCGCAATAAAGCTATCGACCCCCTCACTAACACTACGCTCAAAATCGGCATCATCTCCAGATGGTTCAGTAAAGTCGTCGTTTGTGATATTCACTGCCTTTCTCCCTTAGATTGTTCGACAACCCTCCTGCTCTCGCTCTACTCCACACAACCCCCTCCCCCCCCCCCCCCCCCCCCCTCTCCCCTAGTCATGAAAGGTACCAGATCAGTCGGTTAAATCAGGAAGAGAACCAAAACCACCGGTCAGAAGACCGATCGATTTTGGCCTTTCCATTGAAACATTCCACGAGGGCCAGATTCATCAACCGCTTAGGCCGTGTTCACACTTCGCAACGGCAGCGACAAGAGTACCCGGGAAGAATGAACGGGCGACTGGAACGACTGGTGCGACAGCGACAGCGCTCGAGTATGAACACTTTTCGGCTGCGCGTGCTCGGTTTTAATCGATATGCGTGTTTTGCGCAGGCGACGAGTCGCTGTGGTGCGAAGTATGAACAGGCGCTTGCCAATCGGTATCGGTATATCTGTTATCGTACCTGTATTTCTGTATCTCTGTATATCTCTACTCTCTGTATCACTTTCTACGCAGGCAGATGTGGTGAATCCGCGGTAAGGTGACACCGGCGGTATCGTTGGCGGATCTGGCCCCTGCTGTGAAACACTCTGACGGCCACAACAATCTGACGTCTCGATCCGGTCTCCCCGGATTTTCCCCCTAATTTCTGCAACGGCGCCGATCAATAGCTCTTAGCGCTTTATTATATGTATAATATGATGCTTCACAATCTCAACTATTTTCATTCTGGATGTTATAGAATTTCATGTTGAGGATAGAGCCACCCCAAAGATCGAGACCTTTGACCGCACTGACCAATGCTCTACCTCTTTTCTATAATGGCCCGCGGCCTGTATATTAACCAAGTGTTTTCATTGTATTATCGTATTTGGCGTCAGCTCATAAAGTATTCGACTACTTCCTCCACCGTCTGCCTGCAGATTCGATAACTGGCCGTCAGGATCTCTAAGGACTCACGAAATGGGCGAAGCCGCCGAAGCACTCATGCAGCAACAGATGCAGAACCTCCAGCAGCAGTAGAAGGAAACCAACGACAACTTCATGCTGATGCTGGAGAAGGTCGAAGCACGATCTGAGTAACAACTGCTTGTCGTCGTCAAGGACAAGCGCAGCATCTTCGATCCGCTCCACTGACCAATTGAAAAGTTCACTTTCGACAGATTTTCGGACAACGGCAAAACATTCGACGTCCAGGCAAGCGGTTCAAGGACGTCCTCGATAACGATTGAGGCTCGATGAATTACTACCGGTTTGGAAGGATGAGACGCTGCCTCGTTCATGGCTTGGCCACCGCCAGTCATTTTATGTAAGACCAGACGTTCATCGACCTAGTGGACGCCAAAAGTCTGGTTGGGGGCTTCGCCACCAAACCCCGAGAACAGAAGAACCCGAATCTTCCTCTTTTCTTTTTCAGGCCTTCTTACTTTTACTACAGTAAAAGACTGGTTTCACTATGTAGATTAGTGCAACGGGACATGGTGGGTCAGAATTTCCACTGCTCCTATGAAGCCCATCCACCCTCTATCGCACGTACTCGATTTATTCTTCGAAGTGTCCGTTCTCGACTGAGCCCCGACTCACTTGTCACCACGTTGCCACGACGTCTATGACACTTCTGCACCCCGACACATCTGCCACGACTTCTGTGACCCGTATTCAGAAACACGGCGCACACTGAACGATATTGAGGGAAAATACTGGTACCCCTTATTCACCCCCCCCCCCCCCTCTAGTGGTCCCTTTGACTGATCCCCTTCTACTGGTCCCCATTACTCGGAATCCCTACGACAGTTGGGCGTCTGCGGCACGTCATCTGAAAACCTACGCACGTCTTCTGAATCCTGACGTACGTTGAACGACGTCTAGGGCACGTCTTCTGATTCCCTACGCTCTGAGCTTGATCCCCATTCATACCCTGACGCGTGGCCGATGAATATATCGAAAGCGTGGGTGATCGGCCGCCTAGGCCATCAGTTCGCCAGGAATCCCCATGGTTAAGCTGGAAGAAAACCCGGCTGGCCTACGCCGCACTGACGTAGGCATCTCTTGGCTTCAGCCACCCTCCGTGACTGACAACGTGACCGGCGGATTAAGCGGTTTAGCGGGGGTAGAATGCCACCCCTCCGGGGGACGAGGGGGTAGAACGCTCAACCCCATCGATCCCTTGTACGCCCGCGATGGCTCTACCGGTTGTTGGATCTTTGCATTTCAACTGGCTCTTCAAGGTTTGCGGGGCTTTGACGTTTACACAGTTTTAAGGGATTTTTTGCGCATTTTTCCAGCCGTTTGCGCTTCGCCGGTCGAAGAGCGCAGAACCCAGCCGTGGACTCCCCCAGGCCATAGTTTATACTAACGTCGCCACGCGGCGCGGCACTACGACCGTCATAGGTATCAATTTTTCGCGCCGTCGGGTGATATCTATCCCGACCGTCGTGCCGCGCCGAGCAGCGGCACAAGTATAGACTAGGACTAAGCGAGAAATGCAGTTTCCACACGAGCAGCTTGGATCACACACACACACCCTGGAGTGCCTAAAATCAGATTGGAATAGATTTTTGCGTTGGGGCGCAACTTTGACATTCGACCACGATTGTATTAATATAACCGCTCTATTTAAGCGTGTGGTAAATCAAATGCTTAACAACAAACCTTATTTGTTCATTCAAGTTGGAGTACGGATTGGGGGTGGAGGGAAGGGGAGAAACGGATCTATGGTCGCTAAAACCAGATCGGAATAGATTTTGAGGTCCATCCGACCTGCTCGTGCGGAAACTGCTTTCGTCGCCCAGGGGGAGCCTGTAGAACAAGGCTAGAGAAGAGACTTCGGAGTGGGTGTGATCCAGGCTGCTCGTGTAGAAACTGCTTTCGTCGCTCAAAGGCGGTCCGCAGCTGGGTTCTGCGCTCTTCGAACGCAGAACGAGGCTAGGTGAGGGACTCCAGGGTGGGCGAGATACAACTGCTTGTGTTGAAACTGCTTTCGTCGCTCAGGGGGACTCCATAATTGGATTCTGCGCTCTTGGAGCGCAGAACCAGGCTCGGGAAGGGACTCCAGGGAGCGGATTTATCAACGACTTACATAGCTTTAACAGAGAATTCACAGCGGAAAACTCAGATAACGCGGCTTATCGCTCACCATATCGCATGATAAGCCGCGCTCTCAGGGATTTCGGCTGTAAATTTCTCTGTTAAATTGCTGTAAGTCGTTGATGAATCCGGCCCCGGGGTGGGTGCAATCCAAGCTGCTCGTGTGGAAACTGCTCTTGTCGCTCAGTGGGAGTCCACTTCTGGAGAGAAGGGACTTCAGGAGGCGGGGCAAAAATGGCGCAACGCAGGAGAACCAATCCCCAACTTCACCCGTATGGACCAACCCCACTACCCACCGCGCCACTATCCGCTTGCCAGTAGCAACATCGCGGGCGTACAAGAGACGTCAACGCGAGCCACGACGCATCGGCAGCAGGCGCACGCTACAGTATCCCGCAAACTTGCGCATCAACCCGCGCGCGCCAATTTGGTGCGTTCTACCGAAAACGTCTTGTCCATGCATCTATTCCGATCTGGTCCAAGTGGTCTTACAAGGGGACTGTCTGAACGATACGACGGAACGGCAAGAATGAGTACAATAGGGAGAATCTCCATTCTCCAAATAGTAACAAAACATGTTTTGTTTTTGCGGAATCCTTGAGGCAAACGAGTAGGAGGGTGCAATGCTTAAGGATCCGCAGAGCGAGCTTACCACGGCGGCGCAAGGAGCTGGTGTCGGAGACTGGGTGGCGCAGTCGTAGAGGGGCTGCCTCATGTTCGTGAGTTCAACGGTTTGGTTTACATGCTACGTCGTGTTTCTGCACTTTTACCATAGTATCGGAATTCCATAGAGATTTCCATATCTGAACTTTTTTTGGTGTTCGCTGTGGTAACATGCTTTTACTCTTATAATTTGTCGACATCTCGTAATTCATCAGCAATGTCCGAAATACCAAATGCCAAATGCGATTTTATATGAAATATTTATGAAATAACTTCAGTAATAACTTCAACGTATGAAGGCTACAGTTTCTTCACATCCTGACTCATAACATGGGCCTAGCTCTTCGGGGAGTGCTATTCCACTCGGGTTTTCGAAGCAACCAGGATGTGTCGTCAGATAGCCAGCCTTGTACCATGCGAATTCAACCAGCCTTTCCAGGCGAGGATGCCATAACATCTCATCTCTCGAAGGGGCAGCATCCAGTGGAGGTCCGTACTTCAGTGTCAGTAGGTAAATGACCACTCGAGGGTTAGCAGACATTGTAGAGTCAGTGTTGGC
Organism: Heligmosomoides polygyrus bakeri; assembly: GCA_947359475.1. Taxonomy (NCBI): domain Eukaryota; kingdom Metazoa; phylum Nematoda; class Chromadorea; order Rhabditida; family Heligmosomidae; genus Heligmosomoides; species Heligmosomoides polygyrus. The sequence continues at coordinate 49,768,207 of OX375866.1, read as the reverse complement.
GGCAGCAGCTTGTTATGACCGCGCGACTTTGTAGGCATAACAGAGGCGACAATATTGATCGATGTGGCAGGTCAAGTTGAAGATCATGAGGTCTCCTCCTACACTGTGAATCCGCTGTGGTTGCACTAACCTCACCGATATTAATCAATTGTATTTGAAGCATTTTTCTAGCCTTCTGCCGCTGTTTCATGTTGTTCCTGCGTCAAAATTTCTTACATTGACAATGAGAACAATTTATTGAAGTAAATTTTTCATATAAAATCGCATTTGGCATATTTCGGACAGTGCTGGTGAATTACAAGATGTCGACAAATAATAAGTAGCAAAACATCTTACCGTAACAAGCTCCAAAAACAAGTTCAGACATGGAAATCTCTATGGAAATCCGATACTATGGTAAAAGTGCGAAAACACGAAGTAGCATGGGAACCGAACCCTCGACCTCACGAACATGAGGCAGACTTTCGACCACTGTGTCACCCAGCCCATGACACCAGCATCTTGCGCTGCCGTGGTAAGCTCGCTATGCGGACCCTTAAGCATTGCACCCTCCTACTCGTTTGCCTCAAGGATTCGGCAAAAACAAAACATGTTCTGTTACTATTTGGAGGACGGAGATTTTCCCTGCCGCACTCGTTCTTACCGTTCCAGCGTACCACCCAGACAGTCCCCTCGTTAGGATATGGTTACAGAAACACACCCTTGTTTTTAGGATCAGAGATTCATGTTAAAAATGGGAAGTTGTTCAATTCCGCCTATTGCGTTTCAAGCGTTGCCTACAATGGTTATGCGACCAACAAAGTATATTGTCTAATTAGAGGCCGAATACATAAAAGATTAGCGAAGCTAAATGTATTGGATTTGGTGGCCTTTTTGTGAAGATTTCAACCTTTCTGTGAATTCATGATCATGACGTCACTCCTCTTTTCTTCTCAATAGGTTTAAAGATCTAAATTCAAAGATCTAAAGTGCACGAAATCAGCTCTCGTAGCCCAACAAAATGTCTCACGATTTAACGACTCTTGATGATCAACTGGCCTGAATATCTCGGAATAGTCCATTATATCTCTAATATAGGTAGAAGAAAATGTGGTAGAATAAAAATCAAAAAAGCCATATCTGGGATTGTTCGACCATCTGCGGCCGAAACATTGTAAGCACCATGTGCTCTTGGAACATATTTTCTATCAATAATAGGATTTTCACTACTATCCAATAAATTCAAACTAACTTTTGACCATGCTTAGTTTTAACCCACAAATGAACTTCATCAGTTGTCTCTCCCTCACCCATTTAACGTGGTTTAGGTCTCACACCAGTTTTGACCACTCCTATTTCTTCATTGTGTAAAGGGGAATGTAGAAGACATTGTACCCGTTTCATGGTTGCAACGAATTCCACAGCTTTCCTTCTCTTATGCAAGCCAAAACGCTTCATAGGACAAGTTGGGACGTGGCTTCGCGCTGTAGCAGGTTGAGTGCATCGGGCAACTGCTACGCGTCACTGCCGTGGCTAGAGGTGACCCGGTCTCCGGGCTACTCGCCCCCGTGACGTCAGCCTGGGCGCGCGAGCGGAGTTTCGCACGACGTCTGGTGTCTCTCACTGCTAACCGGATCTGTCACTCGCAGCCGCGGCGTCCGTTCCGCCATGCTCCTCTGCACGTGATGGGCTCTCACCGCTCTTCAACGGAGCGCGCTTTTACAGCACGGAGTGTGGTGCTCGTGTCTCCATTGGAGTTCGTTTCACTCAGTGGTAGTAAACCATCTAGTTGAAGTTTAAGTGGGGTTGGAGATAAAGCGTAAGTTAAGGGAATGGTAGGATCGGATAAAAGAGTTTTTATCGATAGCAAATTAACAACAAAAAAGGATCAATATCAAAATCAACAAATATCAAACAACAAGGACCAACAAATATCGCACAGTCCTGAGCAAAAATGGAGACATACATTTACATTGTACATACATACAATGTAAAAGCACATCACAGCACAAAAGCCTAGAATATCGATCAGTTGCTTGATTCTATCTATATTTTTGATGACCTCGCAGTGGTGTCTAATTCTGGGCTGACGCACAGAAGTGTGTCGGTAAGTCTGATAAAATGCCAAATTTGCCTACTATCGTTAAAATCGAAAACACGTTCAATATCGATCAATGATCGATAATGATTATAATCCTTGTGCTTTTCGCTTGAGGTTAAAGTTTTAGGATTCGAGGGATGTTTATGGCCTATGGTATTGTAGATGTTCCTGATAAATTATTGAACTATATTCCGTCGACCTATAATAAATGGGTGACAACTAGTAATCTTTTAGAATTAGAGATCTCCTGGACCGCAAACATTTTATCGGTTATGTTAAATAATTCTGATATAGGTGAGTATTCATTTGCTTTATGTCAAATGTGACTAATAACTGAATAAAGTTAGCCTCACTGAGCCGCTTCGCCTCCTACCCTGTGTCTTCATAAGGCGCACACCAGTGAACCAAGTCGCTCACACATGGTGAAATCAGGGTCCTCTGAAACTGCCGAGCGCTATACTACCCATCTTGTATCCGGAACCCTTTGGATGCTTTCGGATAAAAAACACAACACAATTAGAAATGTGGTTTCATTGTACCATTCAATCGTTTGCAGCCGTAATGTTAGGACGTGCTCGGCATTATACTTCTAAAGGATGCGATTTCGTCTTCAAATATTGTGTACTGTCGTACTCAACTGTCGTAACTCGGTCGGGAAGATTTCAAGAGTGTTGGAAGACCTCTAATATGGACGAGTCAGGCCTCGAAGGTCCGCAGGTGGACAGAGAGAGAGAGCTTCCGTTCGTCCTCAGGCAGCTTGGAGTGTTTTGAGAAGAGGAGAAGCGATGCGTTATCTGCTTGAAGCATGCGACTCAAGATAACCTCTCTCACTCTCAAAAAAACCCCTTCCCTTCCTAAAGTGCATCCTGAAGGCTTCAATGTAGCCTCCCAAACTTTTGCATGCTACCAGCCCTAGTGCGCTGGCCGGTCTCAGCCACTGTAGATTTCGCAAGCCGTCATCGCGCTCGGAGACTCCCTCCTCGCGGCCGCGAGCACGTGATTGACACGTGGACCAAGTATGGAGACCATTCGCGCCCGCGTACACGCTAACCGTCTGGAATCTCCCCTGCCGCGCTCGCAACCGCGGTCGCGGGGGCGAGTAGCCCCGCAACCGAGGTGACCCGGGAGAAGGCAGCGATACTCATTTTGACGCGTGCGGTTGCGCGCGCGTACCTCGTCAGGGGTGGGATCGCTTCGCCTCGTGCGGTGAAGGGGACGAGATTGCCCGATCTTCGCACAAACATAGCCGGATGCTCTAAGCCATTGCCCAGCCAATGTCGCGCGCATGGCTGCAATTGAGTATCGCTGCTCGCAGCCGCAGCCCGGGCCGCCTACGGCCGCAGGTGGGCCGCGTACGAGCTGCACCTTGCGCCATTTTGGTCCCGCCACGAAGCCATGCGCTCGGCAAGTTGCCATACGTGGCTCCACCCACCAAAATCAATATGGGTCCGATTAATTCGCACTCAGGACACGATCAAACTGGTAGTGGACACTGACTGAGGTGAACAATACGTTGAGGGTCGAGCTGCACATTAGATGCACTACTTTCCAACGCACTCTCCAAAACTAAGGATAAGGTTTTTTTTAGCAAATAAGACTTGAATAAATATGCTTCAATGCATCTGAGGGAGCTTCTTCAGCGCAGAATTCCAAAGCAGTTCAGTGATTAACCAACTAAGGTGGCGGGCAGAATCACAGCTGAAGGGTGGTAAATAAAATAGTGTCCATGGTGAAATGTTAACTCAGATGAATAGTTTGCAAACGAGTTTTTGCGCATTCTTCACTACTGCCATTGGCAAATAAGCGCAACTCTTCCTTCATGCAGTTCTCTTTGGGTAATCTAGCCTATGTTCGTGGCTATGACCGCTGTGGAGTGCCTCAGCGCGCCTTTGGTGTGGATGATGCGGCCTCAGTGGGTGTCTCGTCCAGCTGCAGTCTGTTCCTACCATCATTCAGAGCCACGCGACATTGGCTGGGCAATGGCTTAGAGCATCCGGCTATGTTTGTGCAAAGATCGGGCAATCTCGTCACCTTCACCGCACGAGGCGAAGCGATCCCTCCCCTGACGAGGTAAGGCCCATGCACACTTCTGCGACAGCGCGGCGCGGCCATGATGAAGCATAGGGCCGCGACGGCCGCGGCGCGACACTGCGACACGTGCCGCAGGGAGGGGGCATGCATACTCTTGCGGCTGTCGCGGCGGCTATCGCAGGTGACGCCGCGCTAAGTGCCGCAGGCTGGGATGGTTCAAACCATTCCTAGCGGCGCGGCATGCACGGGACGTCGATCCCGTTGCCTATAACGGTGCTCTAACGCGCCCGCACCGCGACCGCCGGATTTCGCGGAGGTAGCCGTCGCCCCACTTGCCGCGTCGCGGTGTCGCAGAAGTGTGCATGGGCCTGTACGCGTGCGCAACCGCACGCGCCAAAATGAGTATTGCTGCCTTCTCCCCCCGGGCTGCTGCGCCGCGCCGCGACCGCGCGCATGGCTGCAATTGAGTATCGCTGCTCGCAGCCAGGTGACCCTGCCTACAACGCCGCACCGCAACCGCACGCATGGCTGCGAGTGAGTATCCTTGCATGCAGCCCGACCGAGCGAGCTTGGTACCGTAGTGTCGTTTTATAGGCCAAACACGCATTCAAATCACCTCCGAGACATCCCGTAAAAGTAGAGCACCAAAAGGGATTGAATAACGCCGCCCTCCCACCTAGCCTTTCTACCTATGTTTTATGACCCCTTTTTGTTCCTAGCACTATGGGTTCCACATTATGCCATTTTGGTTTTGCGAGAAGCGTTCACTCATCCTGTAGAGGGCAACATGTTACATCCTTCCCCTCTAGTGCCAAATGCAAATCTACCGTATTTACGATACAGAGCAGTTACATACGAACCTGCATACTGTTCTATGCGAACGTAGCACAGATAACTAACAAATGGGAAGCATCGAATCCCAGCTATCAGCAGATCATCTGTATCACTTGCCAGATGCATATAAAACAGATCCACTAAACAAACATTAGTTGTTCGGGCGCTATAATAGTTGGCGTAGGACCTAGTTACATACAGCGAATATAAATACAGTCGTATCTCTTACTTCCAATTACAGATCCGTATTTTGTCTGCTTCCGTATTGGGCAAGGGAGGGAACTCCAGGATGTAGTTAATTTTAACACGGGTACGTCACTCGAGCCACACCCTGGAGTTCCTCCCCTGTATAGATCTGTGCTCTCCTCCGCTGTAGCCACCGCGGAGGAGATCACAGAACAGAGCTATGTACCATTGTTTGTTTTCCTGACTATCAGTGCGTCTCGTCCCTTTTTTCGTACTAGTGGCACTTTTTACAAGGTGACACCCCCCCCCCCCCCCCAACTACCGTAGCGCCGCCGTTCGTTTTGTACTGACCTTTGCGTCATGTGGTTCAAAGATGCAGTGTGTTCGATTTCATTGGCGGGTAGATTGGAGAGCAGTATTTCTGCTCTAATAGTCCCTTGCAATGGGCTCAGAAACGCTCAGATACTCGTAGCGGTCAGCTGGGGACAGCTATAGCTGACCAGTATCTCTCCCAAAGTTCAAGATTCTATGCCGGGAATTCGAGTCGTATTTTTCGGCAAGTTTTATCGTGTTCCAAACTCCCGCTCAAAGTGGCTAGCTCAACTGCTGATGAAATCTCGTTCACCTACCGGTGAAATATTGCAGGCGAACTGTAGTTGCTAAGGCCGACGGCACACTTACATCGCAGCGATGCCATCCGCGCTCTCACGTTATGATCACTCCACCGCACTCCACCGATCACCATTTTTAAAAAAGTTATGCGATTTTTGTACCCTCTGATAGGTTCTTCTTTCCAGGTGCAGCCTCGACAGTGTCAGATTGGCTCAAGAAAGACGTGCTATAGAGTTACTATTTGATGGAGTTACTTGCTTAAAAAAGCACTGATAACGATTTTCAGTACGAAATTTTTTGATGATAATATTTTGATTGTTTACAGCTGAAAATAAATCACTTTTGCGAGCAGTTGCCGAATTAATCACAACGAGGTCAACTTTTCAGATTTTCGGAGGATCTCATGGACACGACACACCTGAAGGAGCAACATCTCATTCGACATTGTACTCTATAAAATGACGAGTGTTAATTGCTAAAGCTGACTTAAGGGCTCTCTCCACAAAATTTTTGAGACACTCTTGGAGTCGATTACGGAGGCGCAGCTGAAGGGTCTACTCGCGGCAAATATTTTCTACCTTCTGAAGGAAGAACATCAGAGAGTGAAAATTGTGCCATCTTAAAGGGTAAGATGTGATTAATATACATAAAAAGCTAAGCTTCTTCGCAGTGATCTCTGAAATGATTAGGGAGAATCATATTCCAAATTCTTGTTTTTCATGTTTGGTCGCTCGATTCAGTTAAGTTGCATCCGTTTCTCTCTGAACGCCATCATATTGGAGTAATTCCCACGGGCATTAGTAATTCTAGTAATGGATCCAATCTGAGCGAAAAACAGCAGTTCCGGTCGAAAACTTGATACCATCAATCGATGTTGGTCGCCCAATTGAACCCTAATTTCTTTAACTCCCCTTGTCTTTTCCAGGCTCTGAAGAAGGCTGTTACGCCGAAACGTAAGCCGAATAAGCGTTCGATATCAATCTTAGCACGTCAGCTCGACGACTACCTGCCATACTGAACCCTACAACCTGTAGTGAAGTCGACCCGTCGGCCATCAAAATCGCGTGAACTCCTATGGAACAAATCTGAGCGAAGACCAATAACTCCGGCTGAAAATCGATAATATCCATCGGCATTAGTCGTCCGACCAAGTCCCTCTAGCTCCTTTTTCTTCACACTTTGCAGCAGCAGCGACAAGAGCGACGCGCGCGCAGTGCACGGAAATATGAACAGGCGACAAGAGCGACTGGGGCGACGGACGTAGTATACCTAACTACACCACAAAATTGCAGAATTGCACCATGGCGCAATAGGGTTTTTCAACTGCTTCGATGTGTCATATTTCAACTCCGCTACAGCCAGACATAGACACAAGTTGCAGTCATATTACCTACATTATCAATCTGGCACTCCGAAGAAGCATAAAAGCGTTCCTTGGTCTGAAGGACGGCAGAATAGGAATTGTTCCTTCCTTCCAACACTAGTGCGGTGTAATTATGCACTCCACACTCCGTCCGTTGCCCCAGTCGCTCTCGTCGCCGGTGCGAAGTATGTACAGGCGACGAAAGGGAGCGACTGGAATGACTGCGTCGAGTATGGACAGATTTCGGCGCCGATCGCTCAGTTTTAATACATTTGCATGTTTTGCACGTGTGGCGAGCCGCCCTTGTCGCGAATTATGAACAGACCCTTAGCCCCGTTTATACTTCGACGCCGAGCGACGGACGCCACATATTGTGGCCACATTGATCGGGCGACGCGACCGATCAATTTGGCCACTATACACGCCGTCGCGTCGTTCGGCGTCGGAAGTATAAACGGGGCCTAAGGCCCCCCCCCCCCCAGAATTCTGCAGCGTTGCCGCTGCCCTATCCGTGCGCCGAGCGGCCGCAGTGTCCGCTCGCGTGTGACGTCATTAGCCGTCCCTGCAGTGTCAGCAGTCCGGTCGCCCTTAGTTGTCCTGTTTTCTTAATATTTTGGTCATTCGTGTGAATTATAACCAATACTACTGTGCTCGCTATTAGCTTTCTTGGTTCTAATTTCAAGATCTGAGAGGTTTTTCGATCTGGGGAGCGAGCTGAACTTACGCAGACGCGGCGCGGCGGCCGCGCGACTCGCCGCTAAGCGTAAGCCAAAAAGCGCGGGTGAGTCTTCCGCACCAAATTCAAGCAATAAGGCCCATGCACACTTCTGCGACACCGCGGCGCGGCAAGTGGAGCGACGGCTACCTCCGCGAAATCCGGCGGTCGCGGCGCGGTCGCGTTAGAGCATTGTTATAGGCAACGGGGCGACGTCCCCGTGCATGCCGCGCCGCCAGGAATGATTTGAACCATTCCAGCCTGCGGCACTCAGCGCGGAGTCGCCCGCGATAGCCGCCGCGACAGTCGCAAGAGTGTGCATGCCCCCTCCCTGCGGCACGTGTCGCAGTGTCGCGCCGCGGCCGTCGCAGCCCTATGCTTCATCATGGACGCGCCGCGCTGTCGCAGAAGTGTGCATGGGCCTATACGGACGGGTATTTTCTGCCGTCTACGGGCTGCCGTTGCGGGACCCTTTCTTAAACTGTTCAGTCTACCAGCCAACTGCGTTCTTCGAACATAAGAAAAGAAGATGAAGAAGATGAATGTAAGCGACAGTAGACGTTTCGGTAGCAACGGACCGTGCTATGAAGCTTACAGTTCACAGTACACCTAACACATATTTGAATAACAACTCTGTGCTTGCACAGGGTTGTCATTCAATTTTGTGAGACTAGCGCACCAGCGTTAAAATTGCCTGATCCTGGGGTTTCCTTCCTTGCCCAATACGGAAGCAAATGAAACGCGGACCTGTAATCGAAAAGATGAGATAAGGCTGCATTACTCGTCGATACACTTACAACCGAAAAAACCGTCCGAGTTGTCCAGTGCGCAATGCCCATCGCGGCGCGATTCGAACCTTATTAGCCATGGAACGCTCAGCAGGCTTTGTACGTTGGAGCCAGAGATGAGGAACATTAACGACGCTCTATAGGCTCCCGCACACTTCCGCGGCGCTGCCGCTGCCCTATCCCTAACCATAGGACAGGGACGCAGACCTCGCCGCTGGCGGCGTCCCTGCGCTATTCTTCACCATTAGCCGCGAGCGGCGTTGCCGCAGAAGTGTGTGGGGCCTTATGGGATTTTCTGCCCATCTGAACCCCCCCCCCCCCCCCCGATTCTGCTTGCGTCGGACAAGCAAGCAAACTTCACTAGCTGCAGCGACTGATTAGCAGTGGTTTAGGCAACTGCGTGGTCCCGTAACGATTTCCCTGAGTTTCGTTCCGAAATTGCGATGGACAACTCAGAAGGGTTTTCTACGGTTGTAAGTTTATCAGTCACTGGCTGCATCTGTTGTACATACGCTGTATGTAGCTACTCCACACAGGGTGTGTTACGGTGACCCTCTCCCTCCCAACTACTATAACGCCAAGCTTTCTCATTCTCGTTTTGCCGATGAAATACACAGGAATGTTCTCGCTCTGTGCTTTGTTGCGGAATTTTAAAATTAAGTTGTAAACGACATAGGGTTGTCCACTTATATCATCTCACGGTACTATTGTACTTATGGAAACAGCCGACTTGAGCTACATCAAAGGGTTTCGCAGAAATTAGATGTATTCCAAAATGTAATTCAATTAATTGGTGAAGTGATGGAAGCTAGTTGGACCACTCTCCGGAGGTCGAGCGTTCTACCCCCTCGTCGACCTGGTCCGCCCACCCCAACCCCCTGGGCTTGCTCGAGAGTCCAGTGGCCGCCTTACGAGGTAGTGGAGGCGCGGACATTTGCCACGCCCCTGTTTAAAGGGCGGGGATAGGACGCCACCCCGCCACCACTCCCCACCTCTGGTGGAACTATATTGACCATTCTGAGTGTTAGATGGGTACTATTGTACTTATGGTACTCCACTCAATCTTGTACAAAATAGATCTACTAGGGGTAGTTCGCCATGGGAAGAACGAATATCATAGTTGCTTTTTTGCGGAAATGCCTTATAAGCCTGTTATACTAAGTTCGAATTGCCTAAGGCCCTGCGAAATAGCGCGCGCTGGCTGGTAAGGGACGCAACTCCGCCTCCTATCAGCGTGCATTCGCGACTGTCTCCGCGGAGGGGGTGGTATCTGGTACTTATGAAGCAGAAGGCCCGTGGTGCCGTGGTGTTGCTGGGAAACATGTTAACGGGGCAACGGCAACGGAAACGCGGCAACCCCACGGCACCCGGGGACCGTTGCCTCATAAGTACCTCTTATCCCTTCTTTTCGATTACAGATCCGCGTCTTATTTGCTTTCATATTGGCAAGGGAGGGAACTCCAGGATGAAGGCAATTTTAACACGGGTGCGCTAGTGGGCCCACATCCAGGAGTCCCTTCCTCTGCCCAATTATGAGCTCTCCTCCGCGTGAACGGTCCGCTCACGTGGAGGTGAGCACACAACAGGGCGTTCAAGGGTTTTCGAGATTTCATGGCTTATGACCTGCTATCCTCTGCTGTAGGATAGAGGTGGCAAAATCGATAGGAGGCAGAGTCTCTGCATCTCTTACTAGCGCGCGTTATTTCGCAAGGGCTTTGGCAATTCGAACTTAATATAACAGGCCTATAAGGCATTTCTGCAAAAAACGACTATGGTGTTTGTTCTTCCCATGTCAGACTACCCCTAGAAGACCTATTTTGAATAAGATTAAGTTGGGTACTACAAGTACAATAGTACCGCTGCTTCTTAAAAAAACTCACTTGGCCTCTTCTAGATGAAATTGCTTGATAATACCTCGCTCGCGTTGTTTCTACCTCCCATTTAAAAGCGTGTACACTTTCTCTCACCATAGGCCGCAATTTTAATGTCTCCGACACATCCTTTAGTGTCACTCAGGTCCCTTTGCCTATTTCTTCGTGTTCGACCAATTTAGACGATTTCTTTGTCGTGCTAACACAGCATCACCTTCGACCTAATGAAGTGATGTTCTTATGTGTCGTGAACACGCTCAAATTTGAAGAAAACATAAAACTCTTCAATAAAAGTATTGAAGCCACGATTAGTTCCACTACGACAATTGATTGTTCCCGTCATTGAAGCACGTGAGGGTCTGTTCATACTTCGCGAAGGGAACGACGGCAGCGATGGGGGCGACAGGGCAGAGCATCGATTTTTCGATTTCTCCCCGGTGATCGCTCGGTATTAATCGATACCTACACCTCGCCTTGTCGCTCCCATCGATTCCGTCGCGGAGTATGAACAGACCCTGAGACTGAACGGCAGCCATTGCGTGATCCAGCAACGGTGAGACGGATTTTCTGTGCAATCCTAGAGGGGGAGGCAGAACATTATGAATTGTTAATGGTAGATACGTATCAATACATACAACATGCAATACAACATATGAATGCCTTAACTTACCTGATCCCCTCTCTTGGAAATGTCCGAGCGTTACGCTGAAACTCTAAAAAGATTTCATTATGGGACTATGCACGGTGCAGGGAGGGGGGGGGGGCACCATGCACGGCAGCACGGTTGTGATCCAAAACTCTATTTGCTTTGGAAAGAAATCGCAAACCGCTATGCACTAATTGATTAGGGTAATAACGTTGTTTTATCTTGTTTTCTTGGTTTTATCGTATTGTAATTGTTCCAGGTTTCTGTTCAATTTACTGTGTTTTCATTACTCTCTACCCCCGACTAGGAAATCAATTTAGAAAACTGATTTTGGCATTGGAAGGACAGCAATTGATAATGTAAGCATATTTGTCTATACATATTTGTCTGTTGTGGTGCATCTGAATCTCTTTAGAAGTTGAAAAAACAGACTGCCCCCTCGCTCTAGGATTGTACCTCATTTTCTACAGGGAACTCGTCCGTACTTTGGTGTACGTTTAACGACGACTCGTGCAATGTAATGGGTGCTGCCACAATCGAGATGTTTACTGGATAAAGCTTGCAACTGCATAAACCTCCTATCTTGCCTTTAGTAAGCTGTTGGAAGTCAGCAGTTTCATAGAACCGGACAAAATGGTTGTTTTGGAGAGGAACTGGGCGATCTAATCGAAGATATGGGCAGCTGTTCCCACTGTACTCAGTTCGACTGCTGCGCTCGCCATGAGCATTCGTAAGTTCAGGCACACCGCGGTAATCTGGATCAGGCCACTCTCAGGCATATGTTATACCTCGTCGACAGTGTTGAGCAGGCGCTGCGCAGGATGGCACGTAAAAACACCCCCCGTGCAATCGATTGGGTCAGGCTTTCGCGATGGGGCGCGCGCGCACCGCGCAGTGGAGCCGACGACGCGGCATCGTCCGCTGGCTTGACAGCTTGGAAGGGGCTGATAGGGATTACACCACTTTTCCGTGCAGTACTTATGAGCACACGACTCAGTGGTATCAAGTAACGACGTGATAATAAGGCAAACAGATAAGGCATCGTATAGCATGTAGCATGTGATGTAATTTACTTTGATAATGTACATGTACATGTACATTGATACATGTGATGTAATTTATTTTCATTTTTCTAAAGCATTCGATAAGGTGGACCATTCTAGACTTATGCAAAACCTGAACATCTGAATTTCCACCCCTTAGTGTGTAAATGAATACAAAATTGTTAAGAACGTAGTTTTCAGGTCAGGATAGGAGGTACTTTTTGAGTCTGTAAGTTGGTGAAGAGCGAAGTTCCCCAGAGAGGGGTCCTTTCCGCAGTTCTGTTCGCTATATACGTAGCTGAGCTGCCGTTGATTCTTGAGGAAAGCGGTGTTGTTTGCGAACGATATCAAGATCTATGGGAAAATTGAATCAGGTACCGATGTGGAGAGAGTACATCGTGCATTGGAAAGGATTTATGAGTGGTCAACTATCTGGAAGTTACCTCTTGCCCCTGAGAAAAGTGTACATATGAGATTAGAAGGGTCGGAGTGCTCTGCTTGGTACTCGTTGTGAGGACAAATGTTGAAAAAACCCTGAGTGGAGGTAAATCTTAAATCCGACGTTTTGGACCAAACTCATAGAATAGCAATGTCGAAATGGATGCGATCCCTTTAAAAAATGTGCATTCTAAGAGAGCTGTATGAGCAAAGCAGACCGTGTGACATATACACTCAATAAACAACTGAATTTCACAACCACGAATCGTAAGAGCATTTCGAAAGTGCATATGTTTAGAATTTACTGTGCTCCAGTTTCGTAACAGCTGTTGCAAGCGTCGCTTAGCGTTTACCGTGAAATATGCCGTGTCGTGACTGCAAAATAGTCCCACGCCCAACTTCGAATTACGCCAAGTCGGCACTGTTTTCCGTAATCTAAGTTCCTGTTCCCCTCGAAGCTACTAAGCCGGCGGATGACGTGTCGTCGGCTCCACTGCACGGTGCGCGCGCACCCCATCGCGAAAGCCTGACCCAATCGATTGCACGGGGGGGGGGGTGTTTTTACGTGCCATCGCTGCGCAGTGCGTAGCATCCCGCTCAACACTGTCGCCGGCAGCTCTGCAGGGGTGTTATACTTCCATCGCCGTTCGCAGCACAGTGACAACTTGTCGCTGGCCGTCGGGCCGCATTTGAAACAGCAGCCAACGCAAATTCTTGAATCGGACTTCAGGATACGAGACGTCCTGGGTTTATTTAAGAATTTCGTGAATCTCGCCTGCGTATACATATGCTTTTCTTCATATTTCGAGCTGTCCTTAAGCTCTACCATGTTTTCGTAGTCAGTCGAAGCCATTTTGGGTGATAGTTGAGTGACATAGGAGATAGACGTTGTTAGAAGGATGTTTAGTTGCAATCAAAGATTTCGCGCCAGGCGGAACTCAAACTCTGGCGCCTGGCACAAAAGTTTTGATCGCAACTAAACATCCTTCCAATAACTGTGAAGATCATTCCCATAGACACCATTTCATCCAACAGAACACTCTTTCTGAGGAAATAGAGGGAAGATCTGGAGGGAGAAAATACCCGCAACCATTGGAGAAAATGCTCGCATCCGTTAAATAAAATGCAAGGTCAACGTACCGTACACCACAACGTATAAATAGTATAGTCGGATAGCATAGAGAGAACGTATACTCGGAATACGACATCATGTGATGACTAGCAAAAGTTCAATGATAAATCAAACAACTATGGGGGCAAACGCCATTACGTAAACTCGGACCAGATTCGGAACTGTTGGGAAAACCGTTCGTTTGAAGAGTCTTTACCGAATGCATCGTTAATCTAATTTCCGTAGTATCCCAATCAGATTTGAGCTTCAATAAGAAAAAAAGAAAAATTCATACACGAAAAATGCTTTTTCAAAACAAGAGAGCTCAACGGATTAGTGTTAAGGTACTGCACCGTAATTCCTGTTCATTTGATAGCAATTAAACGCTTAGAACGGCGTCATTTCATGGTTTTTTGTAAAACTTTTTATGTAGCAACCAACCAGGTACTCTCACATTTAAATCCTACCAGCAGTGTTCCGGAAGAAGAAAAGCTTCAAAAGAAAAAAAGTGTCGAAATATGTATCCAACATCCCCTAAGACCGCATTGTTTAGCCTCCTAAACAGGTTCAGTTCAAAAGATGTCGTCTTCGGAAATTGTCATGATATCATTCCGTACCATTGGAAAATACGGATCTATCCTAGTCCGGAGGGCCACATAACTAAAAAGTAGGTAACAAAATGAATTGAGACTTACAGCGGCTCCTAGAGAACGAGTTGGAACCTAAAAGAAACCAAAAACGAACGAACAAACAAAAAATAAAAAATCGCCGCGGTTTACAACCGTCTCGGCGGGGAAAGAGCGACGGAATATGTAGAGGCATGCCGCGGCTGACATGTTATAACCAGGATCTAACATGGTGAGGAGGACACACAACTTTGCATGCTTACAACCGCAACAAATTTATTTTTTTTCGCTTTTTTCTTTGTGACCTTTCTTGTTTTATATTTTGTGACGTACCATTCTTTTAATTAATTATAATTTTAAAAATTCTATTATTTTACACCTTTCTTCACTTCTTCGAATTTTACATTTTCTTATGTTTTATATTGTTTAGGTCCCACGTTGTTCCGTAGAGGCCGCTCGGTAAGTCTCAAGTGGATTTATTACTTTTTACTTATGTGCCCCCCCCCCGGACTAGGATAGATCAGGAAATACACTAGCCATGGTTTTTGTTTTTGCATCATCAAAATGTGCTAAAACCGCAGTAACGATATTTTTAATGAACGGTGCTTTCAATTTTTACTCTTTCACCGTATTCTGACTTCTCGACGGTCTGTACTAATTGCATTTGAGCAGAGATTGATGTAGACGTAGGTATATCGCGTGCTTGGAACAATTCTTAACTATCTTGCATCTCATAGGAAACTCTAGCGGAGCTCCTGGACTGACAGTAGTGACCAAGAAAATTATCTGTTATGAAGTATCTCTTAACTAAAATGCATGGTTACATCGTTACATTGCAAAAAATGCAAAAATCCTTTTATGTTTGCAGTAGCAGAGGCTCCATATCTTGCTACGTCAAACGTTTTCATGCATTGACAGCCACTGCATACATAAACGGAGACATCATTGTTGTTTTTCCTCCTCAAAGCATAATCTCATCACCGCCCTCAATCATGCGATCAAGTGGAAATGTAGCCTTTTTGAGAAGGATTTGCCCCTTGGTGATGTGGGTTCGTACGACATTCTGTAAACTTCAAGGGAATGGAAAATTACCACATTGATCTTTTTGAGCATGCAGCAGCATGAAATATCCTCACGGCTCCGGCTGCCACGCCTTTGTCAGGCCCTCTCTATGGTGGAATGAGAAAATACCGAGTCCTTGTTCATGTGACTACCATTTGCTTTGTTAAAGGGGTTTGGTCGCGCTATCGACAACCGCTCCGTGGTTGCGGATATTTTCTCCCATGGCTGGCTGCAGGCATTTTCTCCCTATTTTCGGCCATTTCCTCGCACCGAAACAGACGCGGCGCGGTTCGGACACTTTCTCTCGTAGTCACTCCGATGACCGTGTCGTCGCCTCTGTCGCCGACAGCTTCTCGGCGACGGGTCGCCGTGTCGCCAAAGTATAACATAAACCTACTTAACGCAGACCTTCAAAAGGAATTCTTGAATTTTGGGGGAAAGCAGACATAGCCAGCTCATGTGACCAATTAATAGATTCGTGGCGGTGCTGCGCAATAGGCAGTCGTCCTTCAAGAGTAGGTGTAGCCATGTCTCAACCACGTGAAGTATGAACCAGGCATTTGAGATCATGAGAAACTCCCATATTGAATCATCGCGTCGTGCGATTGATATGAGAGTTTATTGCCACATCTGATCGCTTGTCGCGCGCACAATAAGCGATCTCTTATACTTGTCAGGAAGCCGCTGGGAGTCAGCCGTTCATTTCTTTGCAGCTACGTGTATTTTAAGGAAAGGCCCCAGCGAATCTCTCTATGTTCTTGATTCGCGGAGCGTAGCTGTTAATCGCAAGGATAACGATGGACAACAGTCAGTGGTCCTACGACGAAGAAGCAGTGGAGTGGCTGCGACGGTTTTCACTCTCGCTCGACTTCGTCGCTGAGAAAGGCGCGAATTTTACGAAAGAAGAAGTTCAGGAGGTTTGGACTTTCTGAAGAACATGCATCTTATTTATCTTGCTTCTTATAGGCCTAATACGGACGCTTACATTTGCAGCTTCTGACTTCTATTTCTTCCTTCAACGAAAGTATACAACATAACGACAGTTTCCGCCAGTATCTCACTTCGCTCCGACTTGCTGAGGAGTTGCTGGGGGCAACAATTTCTCGACATTTCGAAGATGTTGGTATTTCCTATTTCCTTAGTATATTACTCAACTCTAGATTGATTCTGAATGCATCTTAAAGGCATCTGGTTTATCCATCTTAAGGTGACCACTAATGAGGAAGTGCCGAGGCAGCTTCTGTCACATCCAGATGTCGAGAATTGCAGGTATGAAAGCGGTTTTTAGCCTTCCTAATTTTCTGTGTGATCACTGTATCAGCAAGACGCCGCCGATTAATGGTCCTGTCACTGACAAGGATGCCAAAGATGAGCTGGATTCCTTCTCAAGCAGTCGCAGGTCAGTAGGAACCCGCAATCTGTTTTTCTTTAGTAGCTATCTATTGCAGACAGGCTATCGAATCCACTATGATCAACAACCTAGATGACCTACCGAGTCTCCATGAAATCATCGGTCTTGAGGAGGTACAGCACTAACCGTTTAAAAGGAGTAACGCATGCTCTGGTCTGCAGTTCTACCACGCGTAAGGCAGATCAGTGTTCATTCGCAAAGCCAACTGAAACACGAGCAACCAATTTTGGGTCTCATCAGAGCATAAAGCCTCTCTCTCTTATACAGTCCGCGCTCGTCATAACGCTTTGGAAGGGACCGGAGCAAATCCGCGTTATAACGGGAGTCGCGTCCTAACCGGAGTTGAAATTTTTTACACCGTTTTGCGCACAGATTTATCTAAAATCATATAGTTACTAAATATAGCTATAGTTTCGGTTACTTCTGTGCCGAACGAGGTTGTTAGGTGGACCAGTATTTATTGAGCGGCCTAACGTTTCGACCCGTTCGTCGTCTTCGGAGGCCTAAAAGTGGCTTGAGGATTCGGATGTTGCTATCTATCCGACCAAACGCCTCATCGACTCTAGCCTTTTGGATATCGTCTTGAGGCATAGCAAGAAATCCCGAACCCATGAACGATAAACTCACCCGCTGATCCACCGCTTGTGCGGAGCGACGCCGCTGCCGCAGTTAGTCGACAGATGGTGACTGAGACTCACTATACTGTTCATTCTACACTATGTATACTGTGTATACCAGTGTCATTCTTAACCACATCCTTGTCACCACCGGTCGCTCTATAACTCACAGTGCGAAATAAACGGCAGAAAGTCATCAGTGACCGAAGGACACTCATTTCGATTGTTCATTCGTGGATTTCGTGAAAGAATCCAAAACGCCTCCAGCGCTTTTCTAGACGAAATATCTGTCTCGATGGTCAAAATCGTGCACTTCACATCAAAGTCGTTTCCGCCATGTTCCTCCACTTTATGCTTGCCCAGAGGATTCGTTAAGATACCCCGCCTTTTGCACGGTAGATGTTCATTAACTCGAATAGCAAGTACCCTTCCGGTTTCCCCAATGTATGTCTGGCTGCATGTCCGGCATTCAAGCTCATAGATAACGCCAACTTTGGCGCAATCCCCTACTTTCCCGTAAGGACATACAACACAGTTTTCCGTTACGCACTCCCTGTCGTAAAGCCTATTTCGAACCAGCTGGCGTCTGATGCTGTCGTTTGGAATGTTAACTAAGACAACATCATCCTCCAACTGGGCCCGCCTTATGCTTCGTTGTAGAGCGGAAGTGACGTTATCGTTATCGTTATATAGCTATAGTGATAAAATATATGGTCATGAAGAGAGTGTGAAGGCAAATAACAACTTTAAATTATTAATGAAGCCCTGTCCTTCCATTAGAGATACTCTCTGTTATATGCATAAGTACGCAAAACGAGTGTGAGGAATAACAGAGTACCAAGAGTAGCTGGACGTGAAGCAACAGCACAATTGTTTAACCCATTGTTGCAAGATCTTTTGTTGTGATCCAAACTATCACGCCAAGCGGGAGTCGAACCAGTACTCCCAGCCTGCGGGCAAGATTTTAGCCCACTACGCTATCAGTGCTGTTAAATCCGTCACATCCGAGACATCTTTGCTGCAAATGGCTTGTCAGCACTATCCCATGATTTTGGAATGTTGAATGCGATCAAACAGCGCTGCAGCTATAATCCTGGCCGAAAAACAGTGGGTGAAGGGACAAATCTCGCATGGTGCGAAAGTTTCGGCCGCAACAAAGCACACTGTAGCAGTATGCAGCATTCGTACTAGCAGCTTCAGTCCTTGAATCATAAGTGTAAGGAGAAGGAGTTAATCATTGTTTTGAATAATCATAGTTTGTTTCCACACCCTCTCTCGTTCCGATAAAGGAAATCTCCCAATATTCGGAAGCTTCTAACAGTCATAAGAGGCCTTCCGCCTCTAAGTGCTTCTGCCGAGAGTCGATAGAGAATACATGTTTATCTGCATAAATACAGGCAAGAAGCAATATAGATCAGATCAACGAAGGCGCAGTGAGGCGTGTGGAGAGGTGACGAAGTCGACAGACGGCGGCGGAAGTCGGGTGGTGGGTTCGGGCTCGTAGCGACGGCGCGCAGCCGTCCGCCGGTCAGACGTCCATTCGATTGCCTCGTCCATGGAGCTCCTCCTATAAACACGAGCATCGGTTACGGTAGTATGGATGAGTAATAGGAGATAGAAGCGTGAGATATGGCTCAGCTGGTGCTACAGTAGTCTAGCGTGGGAGAGTAATGTGCCAGCCACTAAGGTGGGGTTACGGTTAGCTATCCTACCACTAGGAAGCGTGGGACACGATTCCCTACATAACAGCCGTCAGGAGCTTCCACTGCGCTCGACATATTACTGACTACGGCATCTGGCATACCTCCGAGTCGCTCGAGCGATTGTGTTTGGAGCGACGCGGGCAACTGTCAAAGACGCGCCCTCGCTGAATTGGCGGACGGCGCAGTGGATTTCACTGTTGCTCGTAGTCGCGCAGTCGCTTCCGCGACGCGTCGCAGAAGAGCTGGCATACCTCTGTCCCGGCGATTCTCTCCAGAGCGGTCGGCTGCAGCGATTGGAATCGCAGCGCATTGCACAGCGATTCCAATCGCTGCAGCTGCTTATCAAGCAGTTCAACGCTTATCTCTCCAGCTTATCTCTTATCTGTCGCTGCAGCGATCGCCACGTGTGCGATAATCGCTGGAACGATAGTCGCTGCGCTCAAATCACTCCAGCGCCAGTCGCTGGAGCGACTCGGAGGTATGTCATATGCCTATGGACACATTTGGTGACCGCGCATGCGAGGAAAACATTGATATGCATCTAATACGTTGCCGCCCGGGTACTGATCGTGACTATGAACGAAGCAATCGAAGGGTAGGTCTGATTGAAGACGTGGTCAGCATCTTGCTGGTCTTAATTTTTTGTGTGGGACCGGAACTGAGCCGTGGTCGCGTAATAACGGGAGTCATTTTGGACGGAAAGTTTCTCTCAGATCCGCTCTATAATGGGGGGTAGCGTTATATCCGACGTGTCTTATCCGGAGTTGATTTGTATTGGCGTAACGGTGAGCTGGCCGGGGCCAGGGAAAATCTACGTTATATCGAGAGTCGCGTCTTATCCGGAGGCATTATAACGGGAGGGGGCTGTATATATATATATATATATATATATATATATATATATATATATATATATATATATATATATATATATATATATATATATACCAGACGTTCAACGGCCTAGCGGCCGCCAAACGTCTGGTTGGGGGCTTCGCCCCCAAACCCTGAAACCCTGAAAAACTTCTTTACACAGACGCATACCATGCTGATTCGGTTTGCTCATGTCCGAAACCTTCTGCGATTGTGATACAGCTGTTTCATATAACTGCTCTCTTGAAATGAGGTTCCCAATAAAGTCATCACTGTTAGAAGATGGAAAGAATCACACAGATATCATCCATTGAGGAGATAACCTCTCTCCTATGTTTCAGAAAAATGTTTTCCTCAAAACTGTCAATAATAAGAGATACTAAACGGATAAGCGAACGCGCCTGCCTCTGTACGTCGGTGACACGTCTTGCAATTCCAAGCGGCCTTTGACCGACATCGGAGACACGTCTTCTGAACGCGGAAGCCCGTTGCCCCACAACACTGACACATCTTTTGAATCCGGACGCCACCCCCCCCCCCCCCCTCCCCACCCCACCTTACTGGTTCTCTCGAACAGGTCATCCTTAGTGGTCCCCTCTTGCCCGCTTCAGCTGCTGGACCCCTTCTTTTTGATTGCCCTTATTGGTAACCATCCTTAATTAACTCCTCCTTTCTTGTTCCCTTATTGGTAACCGTCTACTGAACACCATTATTGGTTTCCCCATTCCCTTGGTCCCGTCTACTGACCTCATTTTAGAGATCCCGTATTACTGGTTCCCCGTCTCCGTGTCACCTCCAGCCCCCCTCCCCCTTCCAGGTCACTTTCACGAATTTCAAGAATTTCACTTTTCAAGATATTCCCCCCCAAACTTGTCCTCCCACGCTCACGGCGTGACATCGGTGACATGCCTGAACCCGGACATCCTTTAATCGACATCGTTGACTCGTCTTCTAAAGCCGGACGTCTTTTGAAGGACATCGCTGACATGTCTTCTGTACCTGCCCCCCCCCCCCCCCCCCTTCCCCCTTTGCGCGACTTCGGCGACAGCTCTTCCGAACCCGTTCGCCTGTTGCACAACGTCGGTGGCACCTCTTATGAACCCGGACGTCTGTTGAACGACGTCGGTGACACCTTTTCTGAATTCGGACGCCTGTAGAACGACGTCGGTGACATGTCTTCTGATGGTGAGTACGAAAGCCCTTTGCGCGACATCGGTGACACGCCTTCTGACCCTCTCGACCTGACATGGGTGACACATGGTCTGAACCCGGACGCCTGTTACTCGACGTCTAGGATAGGAAAGGCCAGACGGATAGGCAGACGGACGGACAGACGGACGGACAACCGCTTACTCTTTTATATATAGTAGGATATGTTATATGTTAGTGTGTCAATACTGCTATGCCAAACGAGGTTATAAAATGAGTCAGTGAGTGTACGGATCAGTGTATTGTATTGAGCGGCCTAAAGTTTCGACCTGTTCGTCGTGCCACTTCACCGTACCACTTCACTGACGATTCCATGTTTTAATTTGCGTGTTTATATTGTTTAAATAAGGTAGCCACCTTTCTTAACAGTTACCGCAAAAAAGCTCTACGAATATT
Source organism: Heligmosomoides polygyrus bakeri (assembly GCA_947359475.1). Taxonomy (NCBI): domain Eukaryota; kingdom Metazoa; phylum Nematoda; class Chromadorea; order Rhabditida; family Heligmosomidae; genus Heligmosomoides; species Heligmosomoides polygyrus. The sequence goes on along the minus strand of OX375866.1, from coordinate 49,746,592 downwards.
TGGGTCCATGCATCTTCTGCACATCCTACAGCTGTTAAACGCGCAGTTGTAAGGAACATGTTCAGAGCTGCACGTGATGTATGCGCAGGCTCGGAAGGGCGACAAGAGTAATTAAGGCTAGCCTCAAAGATCGCCTGCCAAAATGGCTATATGGTACAAGAACACCACCAAAGGGCCCGCACTGCAACGCAATGTACCACGCCGAGATCGTATATCCCTTTGTTTTCCTTTTATTTCTGATAATATCACTTCTGCCATACAGCTGAGCCTAGCACGGGATCAGCTAGAAGATGATGTTGTACCTGCATCCCGAATGACAACATCAAGAAACAGCTAGTCCGAAATAAGCTCCACGATAGGGAGTGTATATCAGAAGGCTGTGTTGTATGTCCCCACAATAAGTTGGGAGATTGCGCCAAAGTTGGTGCAGTGTATCAATTTCTATGTTGCAATCAAATATACATCGGGGACATCGGAAGGGTACTGGCAGCTCACATTAGAGACCACTTGGCTAGTAAAAGGCGTCGTACTTTATCTAGTCCGTTAGCCCTAGTTTGTTCTTGCGCCGCCACGCCACGCACCACGATCGCCATAGATATCGATTTTTCACGCCGCCCGCTCAATATCTATCTCGAAAATCGTGCCGCGCAACGGCGCAAGTGTAAACAAGGGCTTAGGCAAGCACAGAGTTGAGGGGCATGAAGGAACCGACTTTCATTTATTCATTCATTCATTACATGGTATATGCCGTGTGTTAAAACAACAAAACTGAAAAACAACAAAAAAAAACCCGAAACAAACTAAATTAGGTAATAATAACAAGGACTATTATGAAAAAGAAGCAAGGAACTAAAATAAACAAAACATTGTAGGGGAGAAATGAGACATTCTGCAGAAGCAAAGTTCGGGATCTGGATACTGGCACGCCGACGACAGCGGAAGCTGGACAGTCTACGGCGGAGAGCCATCCTAGCGGGAATTTTGAAGACAGACAGCTTTTTCGGCAAAACAGCGGTCTTGATCAAGCGCACAAAATTAGATCCAGCACGATTTGCAAAGAAGCGACATCTTGTTGCTGTACGAGCCCTGGAGTACGACAACTTGATTGAACCCCCTCTAGTTACCGATGGAGCAACTTGAAAAGCTATCGCTGCTTATACGAGCCAAACCCTTGATAGGTTTGTATACCATAATCAGATCGTTGAATTTCCTACGAAATGCCAAAGTTTCCAAGCCCAACAGCTTACTTCTGTGAGCATAATTAGGTACACAGGAATAATCATAACTAAGAGTACGCAGTAATACTTTCTTGTAAAGCTGTTCTGTATAGGCTGACTTTTATTGGAGTCTCGAACCTTAGTGGGTTGAAAACCGATGTGCTGTATTCTAGAATAGGCCTAACGTACGTTTTATATGCTCGTACTAAAACTTGGGGGTTAGAAGTAGTGAGACCTTTGAAAAGGTTAAATAGACGTCTGTTTGCTTTATTTGCAACATACTCACAGCGCTTAGAAAAGTCTAGATTTTCGGTGACTGTAAAACCCAGGTCCATCGTCTCAGCAACTGCACTAAGAGGACGGCCCTGCATACGATAAGTCGATTTTCCTTTGTTGGAGCCCAAATGCAGAACTTTAGTTTTCTCCACCGAGATTGGTAATCCCCAGGTATGGTACCATACACACGTGTTCTCAATGGCAACGTGAAGAGAATTGGATCCATTAGGCGAGCTGACCTCATCATAATTCTTAATATCATAAGCAAAAGCTTTACAATTGACTCCAGAGTCTTGCATAATTTTGTGAATGTCATGAGTGTAGATATTTAACAACCCGGGGAGAGAACAGATCCTTGTGATAAACCACTGGGAGCAGATCTGATGGTGGAATAAGTGTCATTTAATCGCACCTGGAAGGTGTGTCTTTCAAGAAAACTAGAAAAAGAAAACTAGAAAACTATCCATGCTGTAACTCTAGCGTTAATCCCGGCTGCGGCTAATCTTACATTAAGAAGGGCATGTGGAACCTTATCAAAGGCCTTGTTAAAGTCAAAATAAATGACGTCCACTGATTTATTACAATCAAGAGAGGTAGTCCAGTCATTAAGAGAAGCTAACCTATTGGTCTCCGTCGATCTGCCTCTAAGGAACCCATGCTGATGGTCAGATAGAACTGACTGGGAGTCAAGATGCTGCACAATGTAATTTTTTGAGAATCTTCTCAAATAGCGGAGAAAGATTGACGTAATACTAATGGGTCGATAGTTGACCACCCTATAACGCGGAGGTTTCTTAGGAACTGGAATAACATAGAAGTGTTTCCACCGATCTGGAACTTCAGCGGTCATTAGGCTAAGATTGAAGATATTAGCGAGATGCTCAGAAATAAACTGTATTATATTCTTAATAATGTATTCCAGAGGGAGATCATCAGGCGTTACAGAAGAGGAGGTGGACCAGAACGAAATTAGGTTTTCTATATCCTCATGGTAAAACCACGATGCGGGAGTAGAAGTTGCATGAGATGGTCCATCTACAACATTGACGCTACAGTGATCTGAAGAATAGACAGCAGCGAAATGAGAAGCAAACATTTCTATTTTTTCGCCGTCGGTGGTAACTTAGCGAGAACCTTCAATAAGGGCTGGTATTGATTCCCTGACCTTTGACCTAGATCTGATGAGCTTGTAGAACCCCTTAGGATTTTTGGAAAGCAACACATTTGCTCAGCTGGTGAATTGTACTTCTTCAGTGCCTTAATGAACTTATGATTGACTGTTTTATAAAAGTTCCAGTTCGCTTGTGTCGGAAAGTTACTTGCTAGCTTGTATGCATAGAACTTACATCTATGTAGAGTATGTAAATGCTGAGGTAACTTTATTTTAGGCCCTATCGCCTTCCGTATCGACGTGAACATCTCCAAGGCAGTTTTGATAATTTCTAGTAACATTTAGTACTTATCGTTGACAGTGTTAGCAGAATAGAAGAAGCCAACCCAGACAGTATCACTTAGGAATGCAAAAACTGAATCATAGTCAGTGTTCTTTAAATCGACACAATATCTGGAAGCTACGTGGGGACGCCTACACATAATACCAAAACTTACCGAGGAATGGTCACTACTACCAATGGGCGGTCGCACAGTAGCCTTAGAAACTTGGAGTGGATTATTGACTTCGATGTTAAGTGCATGATTCTGACGTATGAGACCGACATTGCGTCTAGGAACGCGTTGGAATCATTCTGTATTTCCGCAAGTTGTCCAGCACTGGATTGCCGAAATGAGTGTACCTCGATCACTAATGACTTCTTGCCATTCTTTTCGCATTGTGAGCTATAAAACGAGCGGTGGTGACATGTGTGTCTTTAACACGTTGACGACCGCGCAATTTCCGCGCGTCGAGCCCGCGGGACCACAAGTATTGCGCGTGTGTGACACGATATTTCGTCACCTTAGCTTAGTATAAATAGAATCTGCAAAACGCACACCACGAATCTGATACCCGTAATCAAAATTTTGGTTTTGTTTTTGCAATATTCCCTAATTCTTTTATTTTTCACAAGGAGCTCCTCCTTTCTCCATATTGATGTTCTAGTGGGAAAATAATTGAAAATAATGCGGAACTTAGACTGAAAAATTCTAGAATTGCTATTAGAAGTCGCAACCAACCGCAAGGTATCTAGCTGAGAGGATTAAGACAAAATGCAGTAAATGCAACAAATTCTTTTGTTTAGATTGCTTCCAAAGAACTCATAGCTTTTGATTGTCGACTAAAAATGTTTTCTGGACTTCATTTGTGAAGTTGATCTCCTTAGTGACGTTTGATAACATCCATGTAGTTGTAGTTTGTGATCATGTCTGTTTGTTACTGTCACTTTATTGAATGAAGTCTCAAAAATAACTCTGAAGTTCAATGGATAGCTGGCCGATGCCATAATAGGATGCCTCTGATATATTCCCACGTAGCCATGCCATTCGTAGCATATCGTTATCAAGCGAAATTCGAGAAGCGGATATCAGATTCGTGACCAGCACCTCAAATAACCCCATTCAGGGAGTTTGGACAAGGGTGTTGACAACACTTGTTATCGATATGGGTGGCAACCGGCTGTAATTTACCAAACGGACATCGCCACTGTGTTTAGCATCTATGATTACCTCCCTAGGCGAAGTTGCGACGAAGGTAATGTCACCATTATCGAAATAATACTGTCGCGCACCATTGCGCGACACTGTCCCGTGAGACAGACTGGCTGTCGCCCACCATTGCGCGACATTGTCGTCAGCGTGTTAAGAATGATACTGGTATGCTCAGTATAATCAGTGCGGAATGACACAGTATTTCTCAGTCACGACTGGGCTACTTAGGACAGCGGTCGCTCCGAATCAACGATGAATAACGCGAGTGTCTATTTTTTGCATGCATTGAGTTTTTTCCGTTTTGGCACCTATTATAGAACGATATCGGAAAGTGGGGGGGGGGGTGAGGCACTTGGTCGGGTAAGTGACAAATCTAAAGTTTTGAACCGCATTTAGGCCCCTGCATACGCTGAACAGGTCAAAATGTTAGGCCGCTCAATTAACTGATCCACATTAACCTCGCTTCGCACAGCAGTATTGTTACACTATGAAAATGCCGAGGTTTTACGAAGAGGGAACTTGGAGACTATGCATTTTTTGTTTTACGGAAAAGCGGTGTTATCTTCCGAGGGCATTTTGGCTGATGCATGATCAACTTCTGTTATCACAAATTTTCTTTTTTGGGTATGAACCTCTGCAACACTGAAACAATTGACATGAGTCTTTGTTCAAATTAATAACTGATCATAGATTTGGGACTCATTTCAGACCATTGAGGACGACGAAATTGTCGAAATGTCTAGGCGAAATAAAGTTTTTTAATCATATCAAACCTGCGTGGCGTGGATGAATTGAGACGATACTAAAACAAGCTCGCTTTAAGGCAAAAGCTGCCCTTTTCGAAGCGCTGGTGGATCCTGTGCAGTATTCGGATTGGTTCCTGACCTCTGATTTAAAGCCGTGGAAAACCGTACTACTTTATGGACCGCCAGGCACTGGTGGGTTTCAGATCTTCCCAGGTTATCCTGATTCTTTCTCTTCCTACAATAAAACGGGAGTCAAGCGTCCTACCCTCTCGTCCTCCTGGCCGGCCCACCCCCAACCCTCTGGGCTTGCTCGAGAGTCTAGTGGCTGCCTTACAAGATTGTGGAGAGGCAGACGTTTGCAACGCCTCTGCTTAAAGGGCGAGGGGTAGAACGCCACTCTGCTAAAACGATAGCGTAGCATTTCCACAACTTAACTAACACACGCTAGGGATCCAATTTGCTTTGGTCTCCTGTAGCCGTATTCATGAAGCGGCGGGAGCGGGAAGGCAGGCGATGCCTTCCCGCTCCCGCCGCTCGGTATTCATGAACCGCCGGGAAGCGGGAGCAACCGCGACGCGCGAGTTAGATTCGCAGCGGAGGCGGGAATTGCAAGATTTCAAAAACCAATTTCTCAAATTACCGCTGTCTCAACCAGGAATGAGCGGATAACGAAGTTTTGAGACCCGGATTACGGACAATTTTGCCTAAAAATGGCCGGATAACGGAAACACGGATAACGAACAAGCAACAAAAATTAAAACTGGCTTTAAACCGCTCGAATCTCAACAGAATATTAGATGTTCACGCACTGTCAAGTTACATGCCATCTCTCACCATTTTAAAAGTATTTTGAAGAAAAAAGGTGAACTGTTACCGAGCTTATCGGCGAGAAAAATATCACGATCCCAATAGAGAAACCAAGACTATTTTGTAATGCAGTCTTTTGCCACTCCACTCGGCTGATGTTTCGGCCCGACCACCTTCAGTGGCTGGAGAGGAGCGCTTAAGAAACTACTGGTTTATAGATCATTTCACAGCACAAACTGCAATTTAAAACTATTCCTTTTTTGAAGTTAAAGAGGCCAAACGCGAAGATGGACGCGTAAAGCACCCTAAATGACCTTTTGGAAGCAGTCGAAATGCTGATAAGCCACCCTTTCAGGTATACAATAGCGAGATTCATTCAATTCCTATTCACCTACATTTATTTCGACCCGACGGTAACTTATTCGTCTGTCGCCTGTTTTCACATTGTCGGATGGGGAGTTTTACTCATCAGTCAACCAATTTTTCCTTCTTCAAAGCTCAATTAAAAAAATGATTATTAGGTGAGTAATTTCTTTGACTCTTCTTGCCTTTTCCACTCTATGAACAAGCAGGTTGCGCAGAACCATCAACCGAATAAGGTTTGCATAACCAGCCTAGTTCCACAACTTGAGAACCACTACTGTTGTTTGACAGTATCGCTATATCTGAGGTAGTCGAACGCGAAACTGTCTGGGATGCACGAAATAATTTATAACAATTTAATTTATAATTTAATTTATAATTTATAACAAGCAATTTAAAATAATTGGATGCAATTTATAACTGCACCATTTAAATTTTTAATTTTGCCGCATGTAAATAAATCGAACACACAGATCGCCGTGTGGGAATGCCCCGTTGTTAGTGTAGTCACCTTCGTGGCGTTCTATCCTTTCACTCGTTTGTTCGATTTCTACGACACCTCTGCGTGCACGGCGCACCCAGGACGTAGCGCACAGCGTTGGACGTGCGACTATTAGGTTAAGTTAATCCTCCATATTCTCTAAAGATGAGACGAAGATAGACTACAAGAAGAAATGGCTGAAGGATTGTGATAACAATTTGTAGACTTTTTCGAAGATTTTGGAACTACTCTATTATTGAGGAAATAATTTCTAATTTTACACATACCTTCAGTTTTATTTTTATTTTATTGTTTATTACGAAGTTCAATCCTATTTCGCTGACGATCTCTTCTTTTCCACGCAGGACCTGCTCGTAAAATGTCCACCGACTGGCAATGGGAATGTATAAGAAGTGGTATTGCGAGAAATGGAGTGCGTGGCGCATCTGACGAAAGAACTACTCATCGTCAATGTTTCAGATCAATTATGTGATTTCTTTAAAATCAAGTAGGTGACAGAAGCCGTACCCCCCCCCCCCTCTCCTCAGAACATGGCCCAGGAACACGTTACGAGACATATAGCGAAGATAACTCCACGTGAAGACGATTTTCGATGGCAAAATCGCCATCGAAATTCTATTTCTTGCAATTGCACACACCACCTCATTGACGGCTTCCCGGCGTTCCCGACCGGTTGAGTGCGGGTAGGCCGGGAGCCTCCCGCCATCGGCGCGGGAGGCTCCCGTTGCTTCCCGGAATGTTCGTGAATACGATCTTTTGCCTCCCGCCTCGGTCGCTTCCCGCGGGAAGCCTTGAACGTTCCCGGGAACGTTCATGAATACGGCCACTGGAGTGATATTTATCGATGTCCACCTGAAGCATTATTTACTTGATTAACATTTCCGACATGGGTACTAAGCGGGTTGGTGCCCGCTCTGAGATTATACATGGTCGTGGAACACTCACATAAACTAGGCAAGGAAAGGAATTCCGGATTATGGCTGATCTAATTTACCCGTTTTAAGATACTTTGCCGGTGTGCAGCGAGCACCAGCCGTTAGTACCCGAATGTTCGTGTGTTGCATTGAATACTGCTGCTGAAAGTACAGCAAAGATCAGAAAAGTAGATTTATCGAAGTACTTTCGGTATCGTTCAAGCTAAAGCTAGTATGTTACAGATGATGTATCACCACTGACCACTTATCCATCACAAGTGCTACGACACTGACCACTTATCCGTCGCAAGTGACACTTGCGCGCTTCGCGCGACTTTGGAGCATCATTGACCTACGGAACGTAGTTTTTGTAAAACATAAAATTCACTAACATCTAGAATCTGCTGCGTACTTTATCGGCATCAAGCCGTTCAGCACTTTGATGCCTTCATCGTAGACATTCTCTCCGGATCGTCCAGTAACGTCATTGGTTTGTGCTGCTCAGTACTTCCGTTCCCCCGGTTGTTCCTCCGCAACCGTTCTCATGCTCAGCAGCTTGCGTTTCCGGGTATCGTTGACACGTCTTCCGAGTCCGGACTTCAGGTTCCCCTCGCTCGTTTCTTCTTGCTGGATATAATTGCTGGTCCGCCTTTACTGGTCTTCCCTCCCCTCTTTAGTCCCCACATTCCTGCTCCAAACTCTTGGCCCACTTCTTTGTTTCCACTATTGATCCCCTACTGGTCTCCTCTTGCTGGTTCCCTTTCCTGGTCCCTACTCCAGGTTGTTCCTTTCCTTCCTGGTCGCTCCTCTGGTTCACCCTAGAAGCCCCCTTACTGCCCTTCTCCACTACCCTCTTAGTGGTCCTAACATGCTGACACAGTCGTCGGTGACACGATTCAGAATCAAGACGCTCGTTGTGCGACATGGGGCCCGTCTTCTGGATCCAGAAGCTCAGAAGACCCGTCTTCCGAATCCAGAGGCTTAAAAGCGCGCGCAGTTGCCGCTGTGTCGAGCATGAAGAGGCTATGCATATGGCAGATTCCTTGTTCCCCGTATGAATTCCCTTACGGCTCCCTTCTTGTTGGCTCCCCGTCTTGGTCCTCCCCCCCCCCCCCCCGGTTCTCCACCCTCGAAGTCCCCTTCTACTCTTACCCCTTTAGTGGACTTCTCATGCTAATGGTACGAAAGCGGCTGCACGGCTTTTGAATCTGGGGCCGGATTCATGAACGCGGCCAGAGGTAAACCCTACCCCCACTTACCTCGACGGCCACTTACCCGCAACTTTCCTTGCCCCACTTACCTCGACGACCATTTACCCGCAACTTTAATTGAACTACCTCTGTTACTGATTCATGACGGCCAAGGCAAGAGTTTTGCTTTACTGCCAATTTCTGACCCAATACATTCCTCTGGCCCGCTGCCAGCTCTGAGCTGGAAACGGGCCAGCGCATGGATGCATTGGGTCAGAAATTTGTGCGCACAAGTGTTGATCTCATTCGCCCCTGCCCGATCCGTGATCAGCTGTTCGCGCGCCCACCTATAAAAGGGCGCCTCACGACCCGAGAGTTAGTTCGTCATTTCTCTAATTCCCCTTGTTTTTTGTCATGTTGCGCGAGTCGTGATAAACGACTTTATTCGCCGTTGTCCTCACACAAGTAGTCCGGTCGCTGGGCCGTTACTTGGGGGCCAATCCACCCCGAACTGAGTGAGTGGAGATTGCAACGACGTACATCGAGCAGCTAGTATCCACGGGATCGCTGCCGAAGGAAGAAAAGGGTGGTTTGGATGGAAAATCGTCACCGCCAAATACGCGAAAGAGGAGATAAGGCAGCTTGCATCCCAAGGATCGCTCCTTAGAGGAAAAAAGGTGGATAGCGGGGAGAATCGTCACTGGATAGTAGGTCAACTAGCAGAACAGGCTGGAACCGACGAGTCGCCATTTGTGGTGACGGACAATTTATAAGGGCCGCATAAAAGCGACAGATCGATCGCGGTAGAGAAGGGGTTTGAACCTGAAGGGTCGCCTCCTAGTCTTGAATCAATATCGGATTGCTCGAGTCCCTAACGCACATCGATCTAGAGCACCCTAGGATTTGGAAAAGCTTCAATTGGACTAGCAGTTGATTTGATCGGAAGCGTATCGTTATTTTGCCACTCTTATCGACTTCGTCGTCGTTCTTTTGCGAATACAAATGTCGTGGATAGCCTGATACCTAAAAGCTGATTGCAGACTGTCGGTGTTCGACGAAGACGCTCGAGTCAGCAGTCGACAACGACACAGCAAGAGTAACCGGCGGAGTGATGCAGACCACCGAAGAAGGATTAGTGGCAGCAAGCGAAAGAAACTTAAGTAATGAGATAGAAAGAATTTGTAAACAAATTCAAAAGTCCATAACCCTTATGGTGGTCGGATGTGATAGAGTGTTGGGAGCATCCATCAGAACCACTGACCCCATTGGGAAATCGGTGATGGAAGCAGTCCAGCAGCAAGCTAGAGTAGCAAAGGAGACTTAGGAATGCTATGGATGAGGTCAGTAAGATGGTTTCCGTAACCAGTCTCTCACCTGTAGAAGTGGCCCCCAAGGACATTCAAAGCGGGAGTACTGGACATCTTGAGGATAGCTAACCTGACCGAAACGGAGAAGCTCGAAAACTGCCTCGACGAGAAGATCGAAGAGAGTAACCTTATTTTCGAAGCCTGCAAAAAACTGGAATGCAGCAAGCACCAGCTATACACTAAGATAGAGGACCTTCTAGATGAATTAAAAGAAAAGGATGCATCTGTGCAAGAGTTAAAAGCCAGCAATGAAAAAATTTTCAGCTGATGGAAATGACACAGAGGCATGGTACGCTGGCATTCTCTGGGCAGCCCAGTGAGCTGGAAGGTGAGTAAAATCAGCCTAGTAAGGAACGGTGGCAAGGATTTGTGAGTATTGGAGCAAGCCGTGTAAATGATGTACTCCGTTTCCAGAGCAAGCGAAGTGGGCAAGAATCGACACGCTGGACGCACACGTCCTCATGGCCATCGCAAGAAAGAAACTCGAGAGAGAGAAGGGAGCTGACCACGTCTTCGTACGGCATAGGTACGGAACCGTTGAAATTAAGCAGGGCAGAGCGAATAGAAGATAAATGCGACCATGATAGAGCATTAGTTGAGTACATGCGCACTGCAGCCTTGTGATTGAGCCATTTTACGACGGCGAGAAACAGAGCTTCAAGAGATTTGTCAATTCGTACACAAGGAGGTACCATAAGCCGCAATGGGATGATAAGAGTCTGATTCAACTCTTTGAAAGTTTCTTGAGGAAAAAAGCGTTGGTGGCTTTCGAAACAATACCAAGCGTTATAAAAGAAAGTACTTTCGAAGAAGTGGTACAGGCTATGAGAGACAAATTGATGGAAGATGGTAACGCGGCAAAAGTAAGGGCGATTTCGCAGCTACGAAATCTGACTGTAAGGCCGGACCAATCAGTTGAGGATTTCTGCGTTGTTTTGGAAACACTAGCCTGCAAAGCATATCTACGTGCCTGCAGAAGTGGTCTCTTTGCAAAAGGCAGAAATTCTGTTCAGACAGCTCGCTAAATGGCCTGGTAGCCACAGTAACATTGTACGAGACTATAGTGACATCGAAAAGCCACGAAGCTTATGAGAACGTTAAAGCAGTGGCATTAAGATTGGAAAGAAATCGAGCCGCAGCGGTAGAAATCATGCAAGGTAGAAGACACATGAGCCCAATTAAAGATTCGGAAGCAAAATGATAGGAAGTAGGTCTATAAGAATTCCAGAAGATAACAGATTAAACAAATTGGCTCTACAAGATCAGAGCAGGAGCAGCCCAAGAGTGGGTCCAAGTAACCAACAAACCGCATCAGAGTCCTTCAATGCACGTTCCAACACCAATAAACTGCCGTTACAGTGCTATTCATGTGGAAAAAGAGCACACATAGCAAGGAATGTCGAAGCACGACTAGGAATGATAGCAATGATTCAGAAAGACGTCGAACAAGTAACGATGTAAGACAAGGTGGTGCGTTCTCAGCTTGTGTGGATAACTTGGTATGTGAGATAAGCACTGATGAAATACAAATAGGAAGAGAAGAATTATTTGGACCCTTGTCGACAACGAATGTTCGAACGAAATATGATGGTATGAATTTTACTGGATGAATAGGATCCTAGATGTCTATTATACCAGTGCACGTATTGCGAAGAGCTAGGAAGCTGGGTATTGACTTGGACGAATATGTCACAAGGATACCTGAAGTGAATGCTGTTGTTAGGAAAGCATCAGGGGAAGTCGTGAGCTTCCTAGACACAGTAGCCGCCGCGGTAGTCTTCTTCTTATTATTATTCAGCGTTTGTCCCGCATCGTCGCGGGGTCCGCTCTTCTGGTGTTACGACGCAACCTTTCCCGATCCTGCGCTTGATCAGAGTGGACACCAGCTACTTTCATGTCCGCGTGTAACGTATCGGACCAACGCTGCTTCAGGCGTCCTCTAGGCCGCTTTCCAGATACTTCCAACTCAAGGCCTATCTTGCGGACGCTGTCTTCTTTCCCACGCAGAACGTGGCCGCACCATCGCAAGCGAGCTTCGCGCATCTTGTCCGCTATCGGCGCAACACCGAACTTCTGCCGAATGACATCGTTTCGGAAGCGGTCCATGCGCGTGACTCCAGCCGTCCACCGTGGCATCTTCGTCTCCATGAGCTGAGGCACGTTTCAACTTCCTTAGTCGCAGGCCAGCACTCAGCGCCGTCTATCGCGACTGGCTGGACGACGGTTCTATAGATCTTTGACTTTAAGCGCTCTGGCATCTTCTTGTCGCAGACCACGCCAGTCAGCGAACGCCACATGGACCAAGCTGCACTCACGCGTGACTTCACTTCAACCATCAGACCGCCGTCAGACGCTATTGCTGATCCCAGGTTTTTAAACACCGAGGTGCGTGCAAGTTCAGTACCATTAATCTTAATGGAGCCGGACTCGTTCACGTCAGTCGTTAGGTATTCGGTCTTCTTGTTTAATTTGAGCCCGAACCTCGCCAGACGGTCGCACCAAGCTTGCACCTGCCGCTCGAGATCGTCTTTCTCTTCGCAAGCGAGCATCACGTCATCAGCATGAAGCAGCGCCCATGGAACAGGCTGCTGAAGATCTCGCGTAATGGCATCCATGACGACAACAAAGAGGAGTTGAGAAAGCGCAGAACCCTGGTGCACTCTAACAGAGATGGGAAACTCCATTGAGCTTGCACTCTATTCTTTGGACAAGAGTAGAGCATGCGCACCCATTCTATTAGTTCCTCAGGTACGTTGTGTTGTCTCAAGGCGTACCATATAAGCTCACGCGGTACGCGGTTGAAAGCCTTCTCCAAGTCGAGAAAGGCGATATGCACCGGCTTCTGTCTCTCGCGATGCTTCTCCTCCAGGAGGCGGGCGGCGTGTATAGCATCAATGGTTCCACAACCAGCTACGAAGCCGCACTGGTTTTCCGAGAGCTTGACGATCTCACGAATTCGTCTATCGAGGATTCGCTCGAAGATCTTCATGCTGTGCGAAAGCAAGCGAATCGGACGATAATTGGAGCAGTCTGCAGGACTGCCTTTCTTCTTCCAAATCGGGATCGTCGTACTGTTGTGCCAACACTCCGGTACTTTCTTCTCCTTTACTACCTGGTTGAAGAATTCAGCCAACCACTCAGCAGGATACCAGAGCATCGACTTCCAAACATCGGCTGCCAGATCATCCGGCCCTGTCGCCTTACCGGGCTTCATCTTCTTCAGAGCCGCTTCTGTTTCCTCCACGGTGATCTTGTGAACGGGACCGTGAACCGAAGCCACAGAAGTGATGGCCGGATGAGAAAATTCCATAGTGGAAGTTTCCTCAAAGTAATCACGCCATCGCTTCAGCGCCTTTTTGCGGTCTGTCAGAAGATGGCCGCTCTCATCATTGATGCCAACAAACTTTTCAATGTCCTCGGTTTGGCGATGGCGGGTCTTAGCAAGTCGGTACAAATACCGCTCACCATCGCGCGATTCGAGCTTTCGGTAGACATCACCACAATGGGCGGCTTTCGCAACAGCCACGTCTTTGTTTGCAGCCTTCTTCGCCTTCTGATACTCCTGCCAGTTGTCGGCTGTTCTGTCGCCGAGAAACACATGATACAGCGACTTCTTCTCTCGAACCTTCGCTTTCACATCGTCTGTCCACAGCCATACTACTTGTCGACCTTCCGTCGTTCAGGCTTCGTAGTGCCGAGTTCCGACCGTGCAGCTTGACGTATCGCGTCGGTCGCTTCCCTCCAAGTTTCATCGACAGTCGTAACTGTCGGTAACCGCACGCGAGAAATCACAGCTGCTTCCTTCTCTTTCATTCGCCACCACTTGATTCTTGCAGCACCGCATCGCTCGACCTGCTTCAGCCTCGGAGAGGCGATCTTCAAAGTACAGATCAGCGGACGGTGCTGTGGGGCGACCGTTTCATACAGCACGATCTTCGCGTCTGTGACGAGATTTCGGTCACGATCCTTCACAAGCACAAAGTATATCTGAGACTTGGAGCTCCCACTATAATATGAGGTGGGAGTCGCGTTTTCGGGAAACGGTGTTCACAATGGTGAGGCTATGCGATTCCGCATACTCAAGAATACGCTCACCATCGGGGTTACGAGACCCGTATCCGAAACCACCATGACAGCTGTACCCGTCCTTCGCAGCACCTACGTGTCCGTTAAGGTCACCAGCGAGTATGATGACATCTTTCGACGGTACCTCTGCTGTCTTCTCATCAAGAAGGTTCCAAAACTCATCCTTGGCTTGATCGGAGCAGCCAGTCTGCGGAGCATACGCAGAGAAGAAGTGATAGAGTCGCTCCTTAGCGGCGACATCGATCTTCATCAATCGATCGTCAAAGCGCTCGACGCTTACAATCGAGTCACGAAATCGTTCGGAGACGATTACTCCGACACCGCTGGTGGTCCTGGGACTTCCACATAGAACGGCCCTGAAGCCACGTCCTATGTTCCTTGACTTGCGGCAGGACCACCTCGTCTCCTGCACCGCACAGAAATCAACTCTTCTTCACTCCAGTGCTTCAACCAACTCACACGGGCGGCCCGTCAACGTACCCACATTCAGCGTAGCCACACGGGTCCTGCTTACGTTACGGGACTTTCGGACTAGCTCAGTTGCCCCCGATGCCGTCCTCGCATCAGGGACCCTCGCATACTTCTCACACTCGCCGGGCTGTGCGAGTGCGCGTCGGCTCCCGCGGACGACGTAGCACTATCTCGAGAAACTTGACTTATCATACACCGTGTGATGTGACATGGGTCTTCGTAGGCCGGCCTGTCACAAGGGCCTGTCGCCTGCATTCGAATGTCCGTGATTAGCTTAGCTCGCAGAGCGAGCAGTTTCCAGTGGCACCACTTGGAGGAACGGACATCGCCACCGCCGCGGTAGTAATGGAAGGTAATACAATTAGAGTCCCGTTCCACGTGGGCAAAGGCGTTGATGAAATAACCATTCTGGGAACGAAAGCCTTAAAGCTTTTTAGTATTAAACTCACATGGATTGACGAGTACGAAGAACCTCCAAGCAGCCCTCAACGTGATCCGGTCAAGGACGCGATCGTGAAGGAAAGAATTTTTATTCCACCGCACATCTCAAAAATCGTAACGTTAAGAGGCGAATTGCCGCCAGTGGTTTACATGCTTTGGTCGAATAACAGCGGTGTGTGCTCAGTTGTGGAAGACGGTTCCACGACAATTACAGCATGGAATGCGCCAGATGAGCCAAAGGCGCTGCATAAAGGCGAAATAATGGGTAAACTGGCGCAGGAGGAATGGATGCCGATCAATGCCTTGGAAACAAGTGCCGACATGCTAGAAGAAGTACGGGAAAATCCAGGCCTTGTTGACAAAGTTAGAATCCAGGAGCTGATAAAGATCCTGAAAGAAAAGACTACAATAACACCAACACTGGAGCACAATGGTGAGAAAATAAAATGACGTGTTCGCTGTAAAAGACTCGGAGTTTACCCAAACAGACTTAGATGGAACACGATATCGACACGGGTGACAGTCAATCAGTCAGGCAAAAGACTCGTCCAGTCCTAATAGGAGGCCGTAAGAAGTTTAAAGCAATCCTGCAAGGTCTGTTGGACCTCGGAATCATTACGCGGAGTAATTCACCGTGGGCATCTCCCGTAGTACTTGTCAGAAAGAAGGACGGAACTCTTCGCCTTTGCATTGATTACAGGACGATAAACAAAGTCACGAAACAGGATTCGTACTCGTTGCCAACGATTGATGCAATAATCCAGAGTCTAAGCGGGAAGAAGGTATTCTCCACATTGGACTTAGCATCTGGATATTGGCGAATAAGACTTTCGGAATCAGCTAAAGAAAAGAGCGCTTTCACTACAAGCGAGAGCCTCTTCCAGTTCGAGGTTTTACCTTTTGGGCTGTCTACAAGTCCTGCGTGTTTCCAGCGGTTAATGGATTTAGTCCTGAACGAATGGGGTCTCAAAGATAGCAAGGTATTTGTATACATAGACGATTTGCTAGTGGCAACAGAAATCGCGGAAAACAGTCGAAGTATTGACCTTGGTGTGCGAGGCGTTCAGAAAAGCCCATCTCAAGTTCAAACCTCAGAATGCGAGTTCATTAGAGACCAAGTAAAGTTCATAGGACATATTATTAACGCGCACGGAGTAGGAACAGGCCCAGACAAAGTTTCTAACATCCATCAATATCCAAAACCGAGCAAAGTGGAGGAGTTAAGGACCTTCCTCGGGATGGCATCCAATTGCAAAAAATTTATTTTGAGCTTTTCGAAAATAGCAAAGTCGTTGTATAATCTCACTAGCCTAATGGTTTCGTGGCAATGGACCTCAATCGAGCAAAATGCTTTTGAAAAGCTGAAGGATGTCATGACGAAGGCACCAATTCTGGCACAGCCGGAGATTGTGGCAGCAAGTGAAGGATCCAGACCGTTTATCATATACACCGACGCCTCAAACGAAGGGCTAGGGGCGGTTCTATGTCAGGAGGGATCGGGTAAAATGCTCCATCTGCTTTACTTTGCGTCAAAAGCCCTATCAATCGAGCTGTTGCAGGTGTGTCCGAAGAAATGGAGGGTTGCCCGGAGCACAACGCTATTGTAGGCCAGGTAGGCATAGAGAAAATGGTTGGCTAATGGAGTTGAGAAATGATCCCGTCTATAAGGAAGTCCTAACGGTTGTTGAAAATGCCAAAGAAAGTAAAGAAGTTCGTCTGCCGATGTGTAACAAAAAGTATAGTACTGTTGACTTCGTTGTCGAAAACGGAGTACTAAAAATGGTGATGCAGCATGGAGATGTAGCAGTGGTACCCAGAAGTAGAAGGAGGTCAATCTTTGACGAGGCACATGCTGGGATGATGGCCGGTCATCTCAATGGTAGAATACTTACCCGAAAACTCAAGAAGTCGGGTTTTTTTGTTGTTGGAAGGAATGGAACAAGATATCAGCAATTGGTCAAGATCGTGCAGGGAATGTTTTCTTACCCGTGCCCACGAAGAAGCCGTGCCACCTCTTAAGCCCATTACTACATCACGGCCATTTGTATTAGTGGGTGTTGATATAATCAAACTTGGCCTCTCAGAAAGTGGAAATCGTTACGCTTTAGTAGCAATAGACCACTTTTCTAAGCTCGTAGGAGCGTACCCACTCCCAGATAAAACGGCTAGGACCGTAGCCAAAACGCTGTTCGTGAGATGGATTTACGACGGTTGTAGGTGGCCAAAGTGTTTGAATTCAGACCAAGGCCTCGAATTTGAGAACAGCATTTTGTTAGAAATTTCCGAGATAGCTGGAATCAAGCAATCGCTGACAAAGGGATACAACAAGGGAAAATGGGATTACTGAGAGAGCGATTATATGTCGCATGTTGAAAAAGAAAACAGTAATCCCCGCGCAGTGAGGTGCTCTTCTTCCAATGGTTGTTTTTGCCTATAATTCGGCTACTCACGAAACTATAGGTTACAGTCCGTTCTTCATCCTACATGCCTTTGATCCCAATATCCCTTCTAATGAGATACCAACAGACGTGCTATCCTGGAGCCACATCGATTTCGATTACTTTAGAAGTGAACTCATGGTAGGAATCCAACACATTCGGGATTGTACCAAGGAGTTAAACGAGAAGTATATTTTAAAAACGAAGGAACGATACGATCAGAAGAACAGGATAGATACGGCGAAACTACCTAAGATAGGTGACAAGGTTTATATGGGAGAAGGCACAGTCGCGACATCCAAAATTGACGGAATGTTGGAGTGGTGCGTACAGAGTGCTGGATGTTAGTGAGAATTCCGCCCTTGTTACCAACATTAATATAGTGACGAGCCTATAAGGGTGCAGCACGATGTCCTCGCTGTCATTTCGCACGAGATAGACGACACGCCAATAGAAACAAGAACAAAGCGTATTAGGAGAGGCTTTACAAGGAAAGCAAATAAATGTGGCGAAGTGTCGGAAAACAACTTGATCTCTTTCAGAGCCACAACGGATCCGCGCCAGTCTGACAACTCTCCACTGGGATTGTTTTCTGTATGCCCAGGCGAAGGAAGACGGGTAGACGATCCAGAAGACTACTGCTGCTCAATTCGATCTAAGACATTTGCTGATGTGGTCCTAGACGAGCGTGATCCTGTCATTCGTTCTCTCCTTGTCCATTCGGTATTCTCTTTGGCGCGAATGCTCTCGATCTATGAAAACGAGACCGACGCGGTCAAAAAACGATACCTAATGAGGTCACCATCGTACAGATGTCAGGAGTACAGAAAGCTTATTCGTTCTACAAGGGGCACTGCGACCACCTGCTACGTGCACTGATTCTTCACGACGGCATGCCAATCGCTATGGTGTACAAGGAGAATGTGAACATCGATATCGCACAGCTAAATGATCTAGCAAATGCAGGAATCCGCTGTGCCCAGACGCACTCGTGGGACGATATGAAGGTTGAAGGACCAGTTCGGAAGATCTTATTAATCTTGGCAGCATTCCGTGGATTTGGCAGGGTTATTAGGCCGCTGGACAATGTGAGCGCCATCATCTACAACTCCGGGTTCGATGTAGTACAGGCCGCTGAAACAGCAGGAGCCGTAAAAACGTGCATAATCGTAAGGCCCATGGCAGAGGAGCCTGTCGAAGCATCCAATTGGCAGTGTTTCGCAATGGCGATGACGAATTTGGTGCGAAATGGAACAAAGCTGATAGGAGTGAGTGCACCAAGAAGAGAAGCGGCATGGAGCAGAAATAGAAAAATGCGAGCGAAGCCTTCGATGTGGTAAAGGAATCTTCCGCGGCAATGCGTTCGAACGTCGTCGTCACGTATGGAGCCGTACCTCACTGAACCGTTCGCATGTCTGGGCAAGTCAACACGAAACACTGCAGTATCGGTCTACCCAGCACATGCCACAAAAGCTTTCCTATGCCGATCGTTAAGGAGGAGCTGTACCAGATCCTGGACCAATCTCAGATCCGGACGTTCGCCTACAGTCTGAAGAAGAAAATGTCAAGTACTCGCAGCTAGGAGGAGGTTCGGTCTCTATAACTTCTAAGAACTCGATCTTAGTAC
Organism: Heligmosomoides polygyrus bakeri; assembly: GCA_947359475.1. Lineage (NCBI taxonomy): Eukaryota > Metazoa > Nematoda > Chromadorea > Rhabditida > Heligmosomidae > Heligmosomoides > Heligmosomoides polygyrus. The sequence goes on along the minus strand of OX375866.1, from coordinate 49,727,504 downwards.
TTCCTATTACTGTTCTTGGAATCATCGTCGATTTCTAGTCATCGACTTTCCCTACTTCACCATGACTTCCAACTCAAACGACACGGCGGTTTTACATGTTCTCTTCGTCACGTGCTACTTTTTGCTATACCATACCGGTGTACTCAAGAGTTGTTATTGTCTCGTTTTATATCCGTCTGTATATTCTGTTCCGCGACAGGGACGTCGCATCCGGAAGGAGGAGTTGTACGCACAAGTGTTGATCTCATTCGATCGTACCCCCGCCCTATACATGATCTGCTGTTTCCGCGCCCACCTATAAAAGGGCGCCTCACCACCCGAGAGTTAGTTCGTCATTTCTCTGATTCCCGCTTGTTTTTTTTTCGTGTTGCGTGAGTCGTGATAAACGACTTTATTCGCCGTTGTCCTCACACACAAGTAGTCCGGTCACTGGGCCATTACAAATTGGCAGCGGAGCAAAACCCTCGCCTTGAAGGTAAATGCTTCCCTACGCGCTGACGAGGTAGCATTTACCTCGACACTTACCTCGGGGTTTCCCGCCACGCGTTGATGAATCGCGCGTGGCGGGAAACCCCGAGTGGGGAGTGGGGGTAAATCTTGCACTTACCCGCAGGTAAGTCGTTAGCGCTCGAGTATGAACACTTTCCGGCGGCGCGCACTAGGGCGCCATAGCTCCAGTCGCTCTTGTCGCTCTTATCGCCTGTTCATACTTCCAGGCTGCTGCGGCTGCGCTCTCGTCACCCATGCAAAACATTCAAATCGATCAAAGCCATGCGAGCGCCGCCAAAATCTGTTCATACTCGAGCGCTGTCGCTCCAGTCGTTTCAGTCGCCTGTTCATGCTTCCCGGATGCTGCGCAGGCTGCGCGCATTGCGTTCTCTCCGCTCTTGTCGCTGCCGTTGCGAAGTATGAAGAGGGCCTATGAACAGATTCTGCGGCAATGCTCAATTTTAACCGATTTGCATGTTTCGCACGGGCGACGATTCGCTTCCGTCGCGAACTACGTCGGGTCCTAGGAGAGCGCAACGCTCACCAAGTGGTAGCTAAACAGACCAGCTCTACTTAATTGTATCTATCTACCACTTTATAATTGAGTTAGCGGTGGATGACGTTGGAGTGATCGACCTAAGTGAGATACGCCTCATCATCTACAGCGCGGAGCGTGGAATGATCTAACCTACGTGAAATACGCCTCATCATCTACAGCACGGGGCGTGGAGTGATCTAACCTAAATGAGGTACGCCTCATCATCAACAACACGGGGCGATGAGTGATCTAATCTACTTGAGATACGCCCCATCATCTACAGAGCGGGGCGTGGACTGATCTAACCTATACCATATGGAAACCAGTTTCCAAAGAAGGGGTCTTCATACGGGTGGGGGGGGGGGTTGATTTTTGGCACGTATTTCTTCAACAATGGACCAGAAATTGAACCCCCACCCCCCCCCCCCCTTATGAAGACCTCCCTGATAAAAACTAATTCCTGCATGGTTCGAAAGCCCTTTTTCTCTAGTTTTCAAAAAGCTATTGCCTTTTTTAAAATTCAAAAAACTTACCGAGATACGATTATTTATACAATATCACTTCAATTTTTCGCGCAGAAATCAAAGGCCTCGTGTGAAGACCTAGTTTTTGAAAACCGATTTTTATGCTGAATGAAAGCTATTTTCTTCTAGTTTCTAAAAAGCCATTGGCTTTTTTAAATTTTGAACAACTTACCGAGTTATGGTAATTTTTGTGAACATCAAATTTCGTCGCTCCTATGACGTCGGTGCCATATCGACCAGGGGTTGATCCAATCTACTCGTTTAAGAAAACCATGATTTTCACATGTGCATTGAATAATGCTTGAAACTCTTTGTGGCAAGATTTCAACTATGTGCGTGATCTGTCTCAGGTAAAGATTAATTTTTCTTGAAAAGCGAAAAATGTAAATACGATCCGCCCTACTCATATCGGAGATCGCTGCGAAGAAGCTTAGCTTTTTACTGTGTAATATTCATCACTTGAAATACCATGAAGCACAATTTCACTTTCGCATGTTCTTTCCTTCAGAAAATAGAAAATTTTTCCGCGAGAACACCATCTTCAGTGGCGATCGATGATATCGGAGAACGCAATGGCTCCACGTAACCTACCATATTTCGGAGTTTGTTCCACTCTGAAAAATTCACAGAGCTTTTAGAACTATAAGAAGTGTGGATTCTACGCTTTAAAAAGCAGGATCCATGCTTCCATGTGATTAACGTTATCAAAAATTTTCGGCAAATGATACAAATCGGAGCGTCTGTTCAGAGGATCGTTTCATTACTGTGTGTCAAGCTAACGAAGAGCACATTCAAAAATTTTGTAGGAAGAGCACTTAATCTTCCGTAGTAATTGACACTTCAAATTTTATAGACTGTAATTTAGGACGTAGATGTCGCTCGCTGAGGAAGAAAACTTCGTGTCCATGACTGCATGAAAAAAAAATCTGAAAAAAGTAGAAACCTCTCATTGACTCGAAATCTGCCAGCGGAAAATCTTTATTTTTAACAAGTAATACAATCATCATTTAAAACTTTTTAATATTAATTTTTACAAATTCGGGGAACGAAGGAGAGGCTCCACGCCTTCGTAGACATTCCAAAAAAAACTTATTAAGAATTAAAAACGTCGCCTAAAAACCTGAAAAACAAGAGAGAATTCTCTGCGAAAACCGAAAGAGTACGACTCCATCCCTTCCAGACGAGGCCACAGTACGACCCCCCCCCCCCTTCGATTCCCGAACCTCAAGCTTGACTCTGATTCGCAGTTCCGAGGCAAGGAGGGCTTGATTGGCTTGACTGCAGTTCACCCTTGCAATAGATTCATGATCCGCGCGACACTGACGCTTCATGCCTTTTGCACTGCCTCCTCTCACGAAGACGGCAGATAAACAATCTTCCGCCAACCGCTACGGTTCAACCACAAATCTCGCCTACGCCTGGGTTGCTGTAAAATATCATGAATGAGCTCTTTGAGCACATGATGCCTCCTATTCAAAACGTCGATGGAAGTACGGTGGTCAGTTCTGGTAGAAGGATTCCAAAATATTCGTAGGTTATGTGACGGTGGCACCAGTCCGTAGTCTACTGGAGTGAGTTCTAGATATAATAGTTTCGCGGCGCGATGCTGGCTGGGGCAGTCTTACAACTACGAGTTTTTCTTACTCTTCTCTTACTAGAGTTAACTGCTCTGGTGCAATTCTAGTGCTGGAGTAAGTAACCGCTAGAAAAGTAAGACGCATATGGGAAACATCCGTGCTTACGAGGGATTACCTCTCAACTCATATCGCGCAGATTTCGCTTGCCCACAAACGTTACACTGTTTAGGTAAGTCCGCTCTGTCTCATGCAGTTGTGCGCGAGATTAAGTCTCAGCTGTACCAGGTTCGGATCTGCGTCATCAACCCAGATACTTCTTTGCGCCTATGCTACATGCACAATTTTAAGGTGTCATCGTCAGATCTAATATCGACATGGAGCGGGCAGTCGGAGCGGTTGATTCGTGAGCTGTTTGATCATGCTATCACCCTTCAGAAAAGTTAGTCGGTTTAGTCTTTCGTAAAAATTACTTCAAAATCAACTGAAAATCGCAATCCCATACATTTCTGGGCGATCAGAAGAGGGGAGAAACTGTATTCTAGCTGGTTGTGCCTGCACTACAGTTAGAGTTCATCTTTCAGCAACCTGATTGAGGTGTTTCAGCCGCGGTCATATTCATCGATGAAGTAGACAGTCTATGCAGAACTAGATGCTCTACTGAGGATGACGCAAATCGGCGAGTAAAGGTGAGGAGTAGACTGCTGAAGAGGAATGGAGCTGATGAAGTCAACATCACACCTGTATTGCTAGCCTTTCCTTCCAGGAAGGTGCTCCTAAATTTCAAACACAGAAAGTTCGCGCTGCCACAGTATTATCTTGGCAGAGACCAGCTTAGAAGTTAATGCGCTCAGCTAATTTGTTAGCAGCGACCCACCGCTATTGTGGCAGCCGTCACGCGAATACCTACCACATTCGTTGGGATGGCACACTTGGTGCAAGTCTAATCGGGGGGGGGGGGGGGGTCAACCAGGGACGAGTGGATTAGCCGTTATCCGTTACCGACACAGCGGCGGTCGTGGCGTGGTGGCAGTAATCTGGGCCCGGACTCATGAACGATTTACTGGCAGGTAAGTGCAAAATTTATCCCCACTTCCCACTTACGCGCGATTCATGAACGCGCGGCGGGAAAAATCCGAGGTAAGTGTCGAGGTAAATGCTACCCCGTCAGCGCGTCGGGGAACATTTACCTCCAAGGCGAGGGTTTTGCTCCGCTGCCAATTTCTGACCCAATGCATTCCTCCGCTGGCCTTTAGCCAGCTCTGAGCTGGCCGCCAGCCGCAAATTCAATGTCTGGCAGGGGCGCCTAGTTGCCGTCGCCATGCGCACGTCTTTCGCCACTTCGGTGAGTTGTTTTACCTTTTGTTTTTTTCTATTAGGCTTCCATTCCATGATTTTTTGGGCTCTGTGGACCAATGCAGCCCACAATGCCACTTATTTTTAAGTGAATTGCTTCCTTTGGTGGCATTGTGGGTCGGCTTGGGCCACCATGAGCATAGTCCACCACGCAAATCGTAATTTACGATTTGCGTGGGTGGACTATGCCCGTCCGCCACCTTAGCCTTCCTTGGCATTTGTTGTCTATGGAGGCTACTGTAGTGGATGGCACCCATTACTAGTCATGTAGGCCCACATTTACAATTGTTTCTCTACTACCTGCTATGCTACTAGTTTCCATCCCTCTCCCTCTCCCCCGCCCCTCGCCTACCCCACATTTCACATTTCATTTTCCCTAAATACGATGCTGCTAGTGTCGGTGGCAGCGACGTCCCAGCAGCAAGTGTGACTGCTTGGTATAGCTGTTAGCTGGTGCCAGCGGGCCAGCGGAGGCATGCACATTGGGTCAGAAATTGACCGCGGAGCAAAACCCTCGCCTTGGCCGTCATGAATCTGAAAACGGAGGTAAGTTCGGGGAAAGTGGCGGGGAAATGACCGTCGAGGTAAGTGGGGGTAGAATTTACCCCCGGTCGCGTTCATGAATCCGGCCCCTGGATTCACAAGTATGGGTTCGAACGTTTGGCTCTCGACAACGGCAGTGTTCCTGCATATTGTGATTTCGCGTCAAAGGTAACCGTTAGTCGCACTACTGGGACGTCTTTGAACGAAGGTTCAGTAACAGTTGCAAGTTACATATATGCTCTGCTCCTTGAGGATGGAAAATAACACATTTTGATTTCAACGTAATGCAGGTCCAAAATGGATGGCAGGTTCATGATCAGATTCCAAAATAACACCCACACGCGAACTTTGGGCGGAACTGATGCTCTCGTATTCACCGCCATCATTCGCGCCTTGAGCCTTGCATCACGCCTTGTTCTTGCATCCGTCATGAGAAACCATTTGAGGTGGTTATCGCATAAATATGGTAGGTGCTGGATAGGATACACATCTAGCAAAATACCGATATTGTTGTTTTTCTGACACGGGCAGTGGAGAAAAGGAATAAATATTCAGATTGCGAGCTGCGAGCTTCAGTTATTTCCATCCCTTTGCGTTCTTCGATCAGTGTTGAAGAAGGTAGACGTATCATTAGCTAACGTCACGCGTTCCTTATTCCTTTAATGCGAAATATAAATTTTGTCACCTACAATACCTTTCGTCTTCAAACAGCTCGGCTTTTCGATAAGCAAGAGAAACATGCACTACTTACAATACCGCTCGCGCCGCACGGTCAAAAGTGGGCGAAAAAAACGCAAAAATAGCGTCGCAAAGCGTCGCGTGATCATAACTCCTTCAGTTCTAGGTTTTTTGAAAAAAGGTTGGCACCATTCAATTCGTCTCTTCGAGATCTACACAAACATGTGTAAAACTTTACCGGAGCTCCCATATTTTCGCCGTGGGTGGTCCAAAATTGACTGGACGGGCGATTAGAGCAGCTTATTTCCCAGGATATGCGTGCTTTCGGAGTATCTCAAAGATCGGCGTACGTCGCCAGTGCTCTGTCATGCCAGGAATGCCCCGAGAGTGCGCCGTGCACAATGCAAACAGAACCTAACCTATCAATCGAGTGGGCGAGCGCATGTCCCCTGCGCTTCTATCTTCTCTCACTGGGAAATGCGAAATCCTCAGGACTATTTCGAACCGTTTGGAGAAGGTTCTCAGAAATTTCCAGTCACCACACTCAGGATTAGTTCCAATCTGTCCCAGCGAAACTTTGGTGTGCGCGGTGTACAATGCGTACAAAGAAGAACCCTTCAATCGAGGGGGGGGGGCAGCTTGTAAACTGAGCGTTTGGGGAGTTTTGTCAGAAATTTCTGATAAAGGGGGCCTTAGAGCACCTTTTATCAGAAATGTCTTGCCGCTCTACTCAGGAGTTGCTCTAAGGCCTATGGTATAGTCCCGCGGAAGTACCCGCGGGACGTCCGCGGACGGAAGGTGCACTGCGGAAGGCGGTCGCCGACTAGACGGTCGGCGGCCGACACTGAATGATAATCGCACTGGAGCGCACTTATCATTCCGTGAATTAGGAACGTTCCAAGTTCACGGAATCGGTCGCTTTCGAGTTGGAGCACGTTTATTTTTGATAACATTTTTTATAGCACTGACCGACAGCCTCCCGCGGTGCACTGCACTGCGGGAGGTTGTCGGTCGGCGGGGTCGTCCCGCGGACGGGAAGTATACCAGCCCGTCCACCGACCACTGCCGACGATCCGCGGAAAATGGGTGTTGCGGACTGCGGTTATTGGGCGCGCGTTGGGTCCCGACTAGATTATTCCCGTTCCGCGGACACTTCCGCGGGACTGTACCATAGGCCTAAGGCTGTCCAGCTAGCCTTTGGAGTGCGCCGTGAACAATGCGTACAGATTCGAACCTTTCAATCGAGGGGGCGACTGCTCGCAAATTGCACTCACGGGCGTGTTCGGACCGCAATAGCTCTGTCAAGTTGGAACCTTTTAGGTTGCAGCTAGTAGGTTTTGTAGGCAGTCGAGCGATCTGTTAGTGCGCTAAAGTAGAATGGCCTAGCTTAGGAGGGGACAATGTTACAGCGGTGGGAAAATGCAGGTGAGGCTTGTGTGAAGCATTTTTTCCGATTTCGGTGGACCACTACGGAGAAGACGCGGCGAGCTAACAGCATCAGAATCCGTATGCGAACAGAGCACTTAAGGTACTTTACGGCGCCGGGATCAGAACTTCTCAGCTGCCTAAACTGCCTTAGCCTCCTCTGCCGTTTTAGGGCGGCGGACTTAGCGGTTTTTCCTGCCCTCTTACTCGCCCATATTTCGGTTTCCGACACTCCCGGTAACACCGTTTTATAACGAAAAGCTCTATCGAATGGTGTCAGTCTCGACCAATTTCAAAAAAAAAAAAATGATTTTTCGACAATATCGAGGACGTGGGTGCTTTAGCCCCAGTTTATACTTGCGCCGCCGCGCGGCGCGGCACGATGGTCGGGATAGATATCGACCGAGCGGCGCGATAAATCGATATCTATGGCGATCGTGGTGCCGCGCCGCGTGGCGGCGCAAGTATAAACTAGGGCTTAGGCCGAGCTGCGCGAACGATGACGTCATCGAAAACCGGTATTTTCGAAATTGGCCAAATTTCCTCGTGCAAAATTCGTCCAAAATCTAGGGGTTATTTGGGGCGCTGATTGCGAATCCGACGTTCGTTTTTGAAAATTCCGCTGACTTGAGCAGGTTACTTCCCGTTTGAGGGTGATCGGGTCAGGATCACCGATCACCCTCAGTTATCGGTATGAGCGGTCCCCTCCCGTAATCGTCCAAATGTACTTCGGCATCGTGTTCGGTACTCCGAATAAGTCCCCGACCCTATACGAATTTCGAGCGAAATCAATGATCCTGACCCGACCACCATCCAGAGATATCCAGAGAGAATCCAACACCTACCGAAGTCGACGGAATTTTCGAAAACGGATGTTGGATTCGTAATCAGCGCCCCAAATAACCCCTAGACGATTTTGGACGCAGTTTGCACGAGGAAATTTGGCCAATTTCGAAAATATCGGTTTTCGATGACGTCATCATCCACGCAGCTCGGCCTAGCGCGCCCACGGCCTCGATGGGATATTGTCAAAAAATCGATTTTGCCAAAATCGGTCGAAATTGATAGCATTCGATAGAGATGTTCATGCAGAACAGAAAGGTGTTATTGGGAGTGTCGAAAACCCAAATATGGGCGAGTAAGAGGGCAGGAAACTTCAACCGCTAAGTCCGCTGCCCTAAAACGGCAGATGGGGCTAAGGTAGTTTAGGCAAGTGAGAAGTTCTGAGCAAGTCACCGTAAAGTACCTTAAGTGTTCTGTTCGCATACGCATTCTGAAGCCGTTAGCTCCCGCGTCTTCTTGCAGTGGTCCACCGAAATCGGAAACAAATGCCTCACCTGCATTTTCGAACCGCTCTGACATTGCCCCCTCCTAAGCTAAGCCATTCTACTTTAACGTACTAGTAGAACGTTCTGCTGCCTACAAGATCCACAAGCTGCAGCCGAAACCATTCGAAATTGACAGAGTTATTGTGCTCCGAACACGTCCGCGCGTGCAATTTAGTGCAACAACGGCTGACGCTCTCCGCGCTATTACTCGCCCAGATTACCGTTTTTCCCGCTCCAAATGAAACCATTCAATTCAGCATGAAAAGCTCTATCGAATAGTATCAAGCATGGCCCAACTCGAAGACATCGATTTTTCGATGACGTCATCGTCCTTCCGCCGCGCCCAGGTCCTCGATGGGATATTGTCAAAAAAGCGATATTACCAAGATCGGTCGAAATTGATAGCATTCGATAGAGATGTTCAAGCAGAACAGAAAGGTGTTACTGGGAGTGTCGAAAACCCAAATATGAGCGAATAGGAGCGCAAGAAACTCTAATCGCTAGCTTTCGCCGCTCTAAAACGGCAGATGGGGCTAAGGCAGTTTAGGCAGCTGAGGAGCTATGAGCAGTCATCAGTAGTAAAGTACCTTAGGCTCTCTGTTCTTATTTTAAGGCCGTTAGCTCGCCGCGTCTTCTCGCAGTGGTCCACGGAAGTCGGGAAAAATGCTTCACTCAAGCCTCATCTGCATTTTCGCACCGCTGTAACATTGCCCCCTCCTAAGCTAAGCCATTCTACTTTAATGTACTAGTAGACAGTTCCACTGCCTGCAAGATCCGAAAGTTGCAGCCGAAACGATTCGAACTTGACAGAGCTATTGCGCTCCGAACACGCCCGCACGTGCAATTTGTGAGCGGTCGCCCCCTCGATTAAAAGGTGCGAATCTGTATGCATTGTTCACGGCGCACTCCAAAGGTTCGCTGGACAGCCTTAGAGCAACTCCTGACTAGGGCGGCTGCAAATTTCTGACAAAACTCTCCAAACGCTCAGTTTACAAGCTGCCTCCCCCCTCGATTGAAAGGTTCTTCTTTGTAAGCATTGTACACGGCGCACACCAAAATTTCGCTGGGACAGATTGGAGCTAATCCTGAGTGTGGTGACTAGAAATTTCTGAGAACCTTCTCCAAACGGTTCGAAATAGTCTTGAGAATTTCGCATTTCCCAGTAAGAGAAGGTGGGCAAGCGCAGGGGACATGCGCTCGCCCACTCAATTGATAGGTTAGGTTCTGTGTGCATTGTGCACGGCGCCCTCTCAGAGCATTCCTGGCATGACAGAGCACTGGCGACGTACGCCATCTTTGAGATACTCCGAAAGCACGCATATCCGGGGAAATAAGCTGCTCTAATCGCCCGTCCAGTCAATTTTGGACCACCCACGGCGAAAATATGGGTGTTCCGGTAAAGTTTTACACGTGTTTGTGTAGATCTCGAAGAGACGAATTGAATGGTGCCAACCTTTTTTTCAAAAACCTAAAACTGAAAGAGTTATGATCATGCGACGCTTTGCGACGCTATTTTTGCGTTTTTTCGCCCACTTTTGACCGTGCGGCGTAGCGGTATTGTACTCTGCTGCTAGGACTCCCGATGTCAAAAAAATCCCTCATGCTTCGACTGCGAGCGTTTTTGGTGTGCTGATCACGAGTTTGACATCGGTTTATAAACTTTAACTGCGGTTTAGCTGCTCTAATTATGCAACGCTACGTCTATGCAGTGTCCCTCAATCGATAAGGTGAACTTTGACGGGCCAGAACTTGCTCAGGAAATTCGCTTAGCATTTTCGTCTGCATACGTCTAGTCAGTATTTCGTGCTCTTTCACATGAGGTAGGCTTCTACTCAATGTTCCATGAAGGCACTTCCTAATTTAGTCGCAGTTTCTGCGTTGCTCGAAGGGCAGCGCAACGCAATAACCTATAGTGCATAGGCTGCGTGATGGATCGATGTTGATGGCTTTACGGATCACTGTCATTTCGCGTTCGAGCCATAGCCAAGTTGGCTAAATCGGCGTTCTTTCTAGAGTTGAGTTCGAACAATTGTTCGGACAACTTTATTTGACTTCTCATTCATTTAATGAAATTCGGAAATCGCTGTTATTGGAACGTTAGGACTCCTGCACAGGGAACAACGCCTTCCTCAAACAGTACTTTGGGACACTGCTAAGATATAGAGGGAGCCTTATACGGTGACTTCATATGCCCTTTCGAATGTTAGGCCTTTTGTAAAGAATTACAATTCCTTTGTCATTAGGCTTTGTCATAAGACTTTGATGGTGTCCTTTGAACGGAGACATGGTTAGGCACTCAAAATGAATCAAGTTTGTGGGTGGAGGAATTCTCCTTTTACTTAAAAGGTTCCTTTGCCTTGAAGTAGTTCTTTATGGAATCAGTCAAAGATTCCTGCGAGCTCCTAATTCAAATATCAATAACAAGTCTAATTTTGGACTCATAATACCACATTTGACTAATAGTGATAGCCTCTCTATTTCTACCGATAGGGAACAGCCAATGCTCTGGCAGAGGAGTCTCATAAAGTCCTTAATCTCTCGAGTCATACTGATTCCATTTTTCATGATAATTTACTACCGGCCTCATCTCGAACGAAACCTTCTTTATGGTTCTATCATGATGAAATTTTCGAGATTTTCTCCAAGTGACCTATATCGTGCTCCACTTCGCCGGCTTCATTCCGTTAAAATTGATCGAAAGTATATCGGACTATAAAATTTTCGTCTTGAGCAGATCTCCAACTTCAGCTATATGAATGCCGGGGTTTCCCAAAGATGGAATCATGCCTTCACTACTCGTATCACTAAGAAGTAGCCGTCTACTAGTACTAGAATGTACCAGACGGTCTACGGAGAAAATGCCCGAATCTCACGGCGCGCGTTGCATGCGGAGAAAATGCCCGCAACCAGGGGAGAAAATGCCCGCGACCAGGGGAGAAAATGCCAGTAACCAGGGGAGAAAATATCTGTGGCCATTGAACGGTTTTAGATAGGGTCCACTACAACAACTACTACAGCAACACATATGTAATCACGTGGACAGGGATACGGTATTTTTCTCATGCCGTCGAGTAGAGGGCATGAGAAATCGTGGACGTAGCAACTGAAACTGTGGCACCACCACTTGGATTCCCTAGCAGACTTGATAGCCTTACCGTGACAGAGAAGCTTTGGGGAATACGATGAAGGATTCTCGTTACATAGTTAACAGGCCTGCTGAACGGTTAAGTTAGTACCAACGGTGTTTTATGTGAAAAGAACACTGCAAGGAACACTTCCTTAAATAAAATTAACGCACAGAACTTCGTTTGCATCTCTGTCCGTACGGTAAACTAGGTGAGTGTTCTCTCATGGGGCCAATTTATCAAATCGAATGTCAGAGTTGTAACACCACATACACTGGGGAAACCGGAAGAAGGCTAGCTGATCGACTAAAAGAGCATCTGGCTGGCGAAGATCGTGTTAATTTAAGAACACTTCTAGGAAGGCATAGGGCGGTTAACCACGGCGAAACGATTTTGGCATTAGATGCACAATTCCAGCCGTAGAGGCAGAAATTTCGGCACGTAAAGCGTTGGAGGCGTTCTGTCGTCCGTCAACCACATATGACTTTCTGCCTTTTGTGCCTAAATGTGAGCTGTAGACTGGAGGACGAGATGCAGGGTTGTTATCATTCCATATGTGGTATACGACCGCTGCACTAAGTCTCATTCGTCCACGCTAACCTTACCAACGCAGAGTGGCATCGGCGCTCTTGGTGGATCTAGTCGTGAGTTTATTCTTCTCTATGGGTGCTTTGGTGGGGCCCTCTTTGCTTTCGGAACTGCTGGAGGGTTAGGGGGTAGAGTGCAACTTCAAACTTGCACCACGTTCAGGCCTCTGAAGACGACGGTCTCGTCGAAACATTGGGCCACGAATAAATGAAGAAGATTCACCATAATAACCTCGTTTTGGCACAATACTAACACATGATTAACGTTATAGTTATGGGTCTGGTATTGATTGATGAAATGCCCGAATCGCGACGCGTCTGTTTCGGTGCGAGAAAATGCCCGCAACCAGGGGAGAAAATGCCCGTAACCAGGGGAGAAAATGCCCGCAACCAGGGGAGAAAATATCTGTGTCCATTGAACGGTTTTAGATAGGGTCCACTACAACAACCACTACAGCAACACATATGTAATCACGTGGACAGGGATACGGTATTTTTCTCATGCCGTCGAGTAGAGGGCATGAGAAATCGTGGACGTGGCAACTGAAACTGTGGCACCACCACTTGGATTCCCTAGCAGACTTGATAGCCTTACCGTGACAGAGAAGCTTTGGGGAATACGATGAAGGATTCTCGTTACATAGTTAACAGGCCTGCTGAACGGTTAAGTTAGTAGCAACGGTGTTTTATGTGAAAAGAACACTGCAAGGAGCGAAAGAAGCGTTTTCGCCCAGATCTCAATTTCTAGCACGTAAAACTAGAAAACAAGCACATCAACGGAACCTGGTAACTTAGAATTACTTCTCGAAGCATTGAGCTGCGGAACTGTATGTCACCTCAGTTGTTGAGTTTGTTTTTAAGCCACATGAACGCCACATGGAGTGAAGGGTAAGGTACATGCACTTCAAAGTCATGAGAAGTAGAAAATGAAAAAAATGGCAGAACTTGTTTGGGAATTTATTTACAAATTGGGTTTTAGGTTTTACTGAGGTTTTATTGCCTTTTATGCCCGCAACCAGGGGAGAAAATGCCCGCGATCAGGGGAGAAAATTGCTGGGTCGACGAGAAGAATCTATAGCACACCATCATGTGGTGAATAGCAAAAGCGCCGTAATAAAGAAAACAACTTTGAGAGGTAATCACCACTTAGGAAACTAAGAAAAGTTTGAAACTGTGGAAAAACCATAGAAGAGCCTTAACCGGACGTATCCACAACGTTTCATTCGTATCAAAGCTCTAATAAGAAGTTGATCGCAAACTTTCATGTTCGAAAAACACTCTATACTTCGAGAAGGTGGCTTGAAAGATTTTTGGCGATGTGCTACACCGTAGGTTCTGGTCATTTTAATAGCGTTTATGGAAAAACCTGGGTTGCAACTAACCATTCAGATATTTAAATCCTTTATTCAGATATGTGGAAATATCAGAAAAACAGCAACAAAGCGAATCAAAAATAGAAATCCTATACTGAGAAAAACTTTAGTAAAAAAAAATTCACAACAAGTATACCAACGGTGTATCAGATGAAAATCACTTGAAAAGCAATGCCCTCTACTCGACGGCATGAGAAAAATACTGTATCCCTGTCCACGTGATTACATATGTGTTGCTGTAGTGGTTGTTGTAGTGAACCCTATCTAAAACCGTTCAATGGACACAGATATTTTCTCCACTGGCTGTGGACATTTTCTCCCCTGGTTGCGGGCATTTTCTCCCCTGGTTGCGGGCATTTTCTCGCACCGAAACAGACGCGTCGCGATTCGGACATTTCATCAATCAATACCAGACCCATAACTATAACGTTAATCATGTGTTAGTAATGTGCCAAAACGAGGTTATTGTGGTGAATCTTCTTCATTTATTCGTGGCCCAATGTTTCGACGAGACCGTCGTCTTCAGAGGCCTGAACGTGGTGCAAGTTTGAAGTTGCACTCTACCCCTAGCCCTCCAGCAGTTCCGAAAGCAAAGAGGGCCCACCAAAGCACCCATAGAGAAGAATAAAGTCACGATTCGATCCACCAAGAGTGCCGATGTCACTCTGCGTTGGTAAGGTTAGCGTGGACGAGTGAGACTTAGTGCAGCGGTCGTATACCACATATGGAATGATAACAACCCTGCATCTCGTCCTCCAGTCTACAGCTCACATTTAGGCACAAAAGGCAGAAAGTCATATGCGGTTGACGGACGACAGAACGCCTCCAACGCTTTACGTGCCGAAATTTCTGCCTCTACGGCTGGAATTGTGCATCTAATGCCAAAATCGTTTCGCCGTGGTTAACCGCCCTATGCCTTCCTAGAGGTGTTCTTAAATTAACACGATCTTCGCCAGCCAGATGCTCTTTTAGTCGATCAGCTAGCCTTCTTTTGGTTTCCCCAGTGTATGTGTTGTTACAACTCTGACATTCGATTTGATAAATTGGCCCCATAAGAGAGCACTCACCTAGTTTACCGTACGGACAGGGATGCAAACGAAGTTCTGTGGGTTAATTTTATGTAAGGAAATTTTTAATGGAAAATTTTCGTTAAATTTTCGGTAAATCGTTAAATTTCGTTAAAAAATGCGATTAGCTGCAAACTAATATTTTAAGTGAAAAAATCAAGGGAAACGTTATACGTTCCAATTTTAACAGATCAACAGCTAAAGTTCAAGGAATGAAGTCTAACACTGCAATGTAAAATAAACAGTTCTGTAGAGGATATGTGCTGCTTGTTATTGTACAGTAACACTTCTACAGTCTTGCTGTTTAGACTGTTATAAAACTTACAACAAACCATGTGGCTCATCAGATAACACAGTACCGTTCGTTGGCGTATTGGTGGCCATCATGGGTGATCACCGTGGGTGGTCACCAATACGCCGATAAAAGGCGCGGGAAAGCGCCTATAAAAGGTGGCCGGACCACACACGGGGGCCAATTCTTCGTTCGCCAGTTCGCCAGTCGCCAGTCTTCTCTTCTCGTCTGCTCCAGCGCCGCCATCGTCGAGCCGCAGCCGCCGCCGTTCTCCAGCCGCAGCCGCCGCCGTCCTCCAGCCGCAGCCGCCGCCGTCCTCGAGCCCCAGCCGCGGCCGTCAGCCGCCGCTTGCCTCCAGCCGCCGGCCAGACCACCGCCGCCGTCGCTCAGCCGCCGACCACCTGCAGCTGCCGGCCAGACTACCGTCGTCGCCGCTCCAGCCGCCGACCACCGTCAACCGCCGGCTCCACTAGCTACCGCGGCTGCCGTGGCCTCAGCTACCACCTTCCAATGGACAGAATAAAGGGTGAACCCGGAAATCTTCTGGCACATCGCGCCCGCAAGGCGCCACATGGGGGCCGAACTTTCCCTTTAGGTCCATAATAGGAAGAAGTCGGTTTTTCTAGGTAGGAGGTAGTGGGTGAAATCATTCATTTCACCTACTGGAGCACTGAGAAGAGGAGTTCCCCTCCCCCTTCCAAACAGTGCAAACAGCTCTAGTGCCGCTCATCGCGGTTGAGCTGTAACACTACCGTGGGGTAGTACCACTGACTCTGAGTGGCAATCCATCAGAGAGATATCAGTGGAGCGAATTGAGTTTCTTCAAAGCAGAACTCTGCCCAAATTTTGAAAAAGGGTATAATTAGCTAGGGGAAACAAAGGCAACCGTTTCCTGCAAGCTTGGGGTCCACAAAGCTAGGGAATACTACTCCACAAAAGAAAAAGGAGCGAGCCGAAGAGCCAAAAAAAACAGGGGCAGATAAACTGCGATAGAATAGTCGCACTCTTCGGTTAGCCTACCCTTCACCTGGAGTTCCAGCAGCAAGAGGGTCTACGAATAGCCCAAATTGCTGTTTCGAATTCGTTCCTCGGATAGCAGAGTCTCGCTAGTACACAAAATGATGGAAAGCGAGAATTTATACTTCCAGAAAATGGAATTTAAGCAGGCTATCGAAGAGGAGGTGGAGAGAATGCTCCAACTAGAAAAAGGCGAAGGAGCTCGTGTACAGGCTCGTCAGTCGCAGGTGACGACACTAATGGAGCAGGTACAGAAGCTCACGCAGCAGGCAGCTCATGTGAGAACCTCACTGACAACGATAACAAAAGGACTGTAGGCGTTGCAAAAACTACCAGAGCGTGTTTACGAAAAGCTGTGGAGTGATAGCGACACTCACCAAGTAGCCAAAAATCGAGATCAGGTGACGAAGAAGCTGCACGAACTAACCGACGAAGACTGCGAAATCGTTAGTGGCAAGCTTGAAAAGGTAGAACAGTTTATGATCCAGCTTTCTCAATGGGAAAGCCACGATTGGGATCAACTCATAGCTGAGCAAAAACGAGTTCTACGAGCAGGCGCAGCACGATGATCAGTGCATACACCGACTAGCGGAACTTCTGGGGGTAAATTCAACGCAGATACTAAGCGTAGTGAAACAGCTCATAGAAAACTCCAATAAAGCTGCAGCTCCTATCCAAAACCTTACACGCGCATCTGGGTCACCTCTTAATCAGCACTGCAACGATAGGGAAATGTCGTTACAGAGGGATCAACTGCAGCATGCGGACGTGGAGACAGTGGGCTTAAGGAGTGCTATGAGAAATGTTCGAGAAGTGAGCACCTTCGCACACACCGAGCTCCCACAGTTCGATGCAGGCCAAAGGCGACGAAATTTTGATAACGTCTCCTCTTTACAGTGTTGGGAGGGCGTAAATTGTCCCATGGCCAAGTCAAGCATGCCAGCACAGAGGTCGCAGAGGAGCCAAGGGTTGGAAAACTTTACTACACCTCAGTCAATTCAAGATTTGAGTGTAGGGGCGACCTTAGCAGCACTGCCGGAAGTTCCCACCTTTTCGCATCCACAAGGGAAGGGATTTGAAAACTTCCTGACTTCGTTCAATATGAAGTACGGTAGGCTTGGTCTAGAGGACGACATGCTCATACATCTCTTCTGGTCTAAACTCGAAGGCCAGCCAAAGACAATTGTGGAAGCATTACCACAGTCCTGTAAAAATGGCGGTTTCAAAACCTTTATAAGAGCGATAAAAGAGAAGTTTAAAACTACAGAATGTGCGAAACGCACCGAAGCCTATATATAACTTAGGCAGTTGAAGCAACGTTCCACCATTTCGGATTACTGCGTGGAGCTTGAAGAGCTAACACGCTGGGTTTATCCCCCTGCCAGCCAAAAGGAACTCTCAATGATCCGCGCTGGAGAGTTGATAACACAGCTCACAGAATGGGATGAATATATTCAACTATTCAGCACTATGGAGCAATCCCAACAAGAGGATGCCTATGAAAAGCTTAAAATTTAGCGCAGTGTATCGAAAGAAGCCGACAAGCAGCTAACATTGTAAGAGCCTCTATGAGAAATCATGGTTTTAGGCAGCCCAATAGTGCAAACATTAGAGCTCATAGTCCCACTAGGAACCCAGAGGTTCCAGAAAGTGACAACCACTAGAGAATGGAACGCAATCAGTCTATACAAGCAAAATGTTCATACTGCAGAAAGAAAGGATATTTTCGGAGGGACTGTTGGAAAGCCCCAGAAAACTGCAGTGAGTCCCAAAAAGCAAATCTGACAGAGGTCATAATGACAACGAAGTCCTCAAATACGCGAGTACCACATGCGGTGGAAGAAAATGAGCAAAGTCCAGCACGGACTTTCACAGCAACTCTGGACAAGTGGACATGTGGAGGAAATAGGACCGGCCCTACCAAAAGTGATCTGTTCGGAAAACGGACACTAGAGCAAATAAGCTTACTGGGCACTACCAAAGTAGCTCTCGTGGACACAGGTCTCAAATTAGCATTATGCCCTTAAAAATCTTGTCAGAAGCTAGGGAACTTGGCTTTGATCTAGACAGGAATGTCGAAGAAATCCCGTTGTCGAAGCAAAAGTCAATATATGACGCTTCGGGTAATAAGATGAAATTTTTGGGAGCGATTCGACTGGAAGTCAAAACGAAAACCTCTCAACCACAAAAAATTGCCATGTTTGTCAGAAAGTCAAAGGATGGCATCGTAATTCTCGGCACCAACGCTCTGAGCAAGCTAAACATGGTGTTAAAATCGAGCGAGAAACAAGAACAACTGAAAGGTCCGCACTTCAAAAGTGGCATAGAGCCTTCACGGCCAAAACAAAAAGGGAGGTTCAGGAAGCCCGAAGCGAGCAGCACAGACGCAAACGATGCGATCGTAGTGCGACGTGTGTACATACCACCGACAAAAACAAAGGATGTACCCAGTTTCAGGCCGAAAACAAATACTGGAAGAGTTTTACGGTCAAACTCGGAACTTATTCCGGACGTGATATGTGGCTCAAACGAACGTGTCGAAATTCTTGCCACAAATACAGGCCAAACGCGCAAAGTATTTCGGGTAGAAGATAATATTGGATGAGTCGGAGAACTTGGAACAGCCTTTTTCTGTAGGAGAGAGGGTGTACATGCGAACCCCCGCTGAACGATCCGGATCCAAACGGCCAAAATCGGTCAATAAATGGAATGGACCTTCTAGAATAAAAGAGCTTACTGAAAATAGTGCAGTGACCAAGCCTATAGCCGGTAATGCAGCTCCGCTAAAGGTCCAATTCGATTTCTTAAAAAGGCTGCCTATAGGTATGGTCAATGAGCCAACTCGAACAGCTAAAAGAAAAAGAGGCAGGCCTAAAAACTCATCTAGACAACACAGTGAAAGCATCTGTTTCAGAATCGAGGCCGCATTGCCACAAGAAGATCCGCTTCATCTTTCCCATACTTGCGATTGTGGCATCTCCCCTACGAAAACCCAAACAGCTCTGCTAAGTCTTCGCGATCGACGAAAAGAGGAAGAGCTCATGGCAATGGAGTCAGGGCACCTCACAATCCTTGAACGAGCAGGAAGAATTGAGGCCAAAGTGACCGACTCGTTCGATACGATAAACGACAGCGTTCCACTTGGACACCCATCAACATTGGGACTAGTCCGCGCCGTGGTGATGCAAAGGTCCATCCCTGGCAGATGCAGTGTTTCTAAGCAAAGTGCAGAAGTTCGCAATGAACACTTTACCACTGCCGATATTTTTCGCAACAATAAGGAGCCAACAACGATGAGCCACAAAGTGATCAGTACAAGCAGAGTGCAGGACCGTCCAAAAGGCCGATCAAAGCTGCGAAGCCCAATGTCTTGCACCCACATGACGCCAAAAAGGAGCGCCAACGCCATGCGCACCTCAAGAGGCAGCAGGTCAAATGGAAATAGCCGTCAGGAGCCTAGCTGCTCGAGGAGGGGCGTGTAGAGGATATGTGCTGCTTGTTATTGTACAGTAATACTTAGTCTTGCTGTTTAGACTGTTATAAAACTTACAACAAACCATGTGGCTCATCAGATAACACAGTACCGTTGTTGGCGTATTGGTGGTCATCATGGGTGATCACCGTGGGTGGTCACCAATACGCCGATAAAAGGCGCGGGAAAGCGCCTATAAAAGGTGGCCGGACCACACACAGGGGCCAGTTCTTCGTTCGCCAGTTCGCCAGTCGCCAGTCTTCTCTTCTCGTCTGCTCCAGCGCCGCCATCATCGAGCCGCAGCCGCCGCCGTCCTCCAGCCGCAGCCGCCGCCGTTCTCCAGTTGCAGCCGCCTCCGTCCTCCAGCCGCAGCCGCCGCCGTCCTCGAGCCCCAGCCGCGGCCGCCAGCCGCCGCCTGCCTCCAGCCGCCGACCAGACCACAGCCGCCGTCGCTCAGCCGCCGACCACCTGCAGCTGCCGGCCAGACCACCGCCGTCGCCGCTCCAGCCGCCGACCACCGTCAACCGCCGGCTCCACCAGCTACCGCGGCTGCCGTGGCCTCAGCTACCACCTTCCTTTGGACAGAATAAAGGGTGAACCCGGAAATCTTCTGGCACATCGCGCCCGCAAGGCGCCACAGTTCACTATTAACAAAGTGTGGACAGCAACATAAACAAGACTTCAGCAATAAGTTGTCTACAGGGTGTGGAATAAGAACAGGTACGGAATTATCATTCAAGATAACGATTACTTACAAGGGAGGCCCATAAACTTTCCCCAAAGATTCTTAACGTGACCTATATGGTCTTGTAGAGCATCGGACGAAGATCACAAAGCCATGTTTCGTTTTTGCTACGGGTCACTAGGTGGTCCAAAAATGGCAAAAAAAATGTACCTCTTCTGGGCAGACTGATAAGGCAAAAGTGACATCTGGAATGACCTTTCATGCACTGAGCTTAACTTTTAAAACGTTTGGAGCTCAAATTAAAGTTAGTTTATGGAAAACGACAATTTTCTACGCTTCCTAGGCGAAGGTGCAATGTGCGTTCAAGTGGTTCATTCGCAATGGTGACGGCAGCGACTGCGTGGCCGAGTGGTTAGCGAAGCGGCTTGCGGGGGTCGAGGATTCGGTTCCGACATATGGGTTCTGCATCGCTATTTGAGTTGTTATCATTTCTGCAAATGAAGAGTACATTTTGGCTTCCGTAGGGTACCTTCTTTGCTTCCTAACTCCGCTTTCAACCTGTTGGCACGCTTGCCTCGCTGAGAAAGCTCTCATCAGATGCTGTCCCCATATGACCGCTTTCGAATATTCTCAATTAGTTTCGGAAGTGTTTGTCGCTGTCGCTTCATTTTCGTACGCGATCGACATGTATTGACTTGACCCATCGTCAAGACATGCTCATCGTCCTTCGTACTTCTTTATGGATCTTTTCTATTCTTCTTTATTTTTTAATCTTCTCGAAACTTTTACTGTTTCAGCTAACTGTTTCCAAGTACACCTTACATATTTTTTCCACCTCGTGTGATTGGACGCCTTGCTGTGTATTTCTTCCTCACCGCTCTCGTGTACACTTACGGGGACGGGTCGGAGGCATTGCAGATAGGAGTACTTGCACTCACTTCCTTAACTCTAGAGGTCGAAAAAAATTTCGTCCCAGATTCATCTGGAGGGTCATTTAGGATGCAGATCGCCAATCTGGCAACCAATTTCGGAGAAGCGATAGATTACACGTTACGATGGGTGTGTGTAAGTAAAGGGGTGTGCACAGAATAACCAGCACTGCTGCCTTCCACGCCTTCAAAGGTCGAGGAGACGTCGAAAGGAAAATTTTCGCTCAAACATCGCCCATGGGAGTTATTTGGGGTGCTGATCACGAATATGATATCTATTTTTAAAATTGCGTTCGACTACGGTAGGTTACATTAGATATGGTTGACTAAATTTGTCTACTTTAACAGAATCGCGTTCTTCTCCAATGTGGTCTTCTCGAATGTCATTTCACAACCTTCGACATTGAGATGTAAAGTAGTGCAAGAAAAGAGAAGATCTAGGAAAAGATGACAGATTCGTGGTCAGCGGCTTAAATAATTTCCATATGCGAAGTCAGGGCGAAATCGGTGGTTGTGACGTCGTCACCCTTATTCACCGCTATCCAATAACACCGTACTCTAGCAAAACCAAAATGTACTCTTCTTTTGTAAAAATTGGGACAGACCACCTACCAAATCCGCCAACCTCCCGAAATCGAACCCTCGTTCCACTCCCGAAAGCCAGCATCGCTATCCAGTCGGTCATCCAGTCGCTGCCACCATCGATGCGAATGAATCACTTGAATGCACTCTGCATCTTCGTCTAGGAAAAGTCGTTAATTATCATACTACTATGATCCAACTTCAATTTGAGATCCAAAGCTTTTGTAAGATAAGTTCAGAGCACGACAGGGTCATTCCAGATGTCACTTCTGCCTTATCAGCCCGCTCTGAAGCGGTACCATTTTTTGCCATTTGTGGACCACCCAGTGGCCCGCAGCAAAAACGAAGCACAGTTCCGTGATCCTCGTCCGATGTTCTACAGGACCATGTAAGTCACGTTGAGAATGTTTGGGGGAATTTTATGGGCATCCCTTGTTAGTGGGCTGGTGCCAACATCACATCACATCACTCCGGCAAGGAATTTAGAAATGTGCGATCAGGCAGACCCCGAAGTTCTCTTCTTGCTAGTTCTTTTCAAGACCGTTTTGTGTTCTACGAATATATACGATCGGGCACCAGAGCACTAAGTGCAGAATGATTTAATGAAAATACAACTAAAAGCCTATCAGTAGAATGCTGAACATTGTCGAACGCACGATCTTCGCGTGCCTTTTGCGTGGGACCTATCCATTTTCTCTCGAAACGTTGGGATCGTGGCACAACATCGTGTCACACGTCCCACACTGCCGAAAGGGTGTGACACGTCTTTAACGTATTATCGTTAAGGAAGAGTAGTTGTTCAAATTTTTGTTAGTGACGTTTTGCTAAAATCTTTAAAAAAACGTCCAGCGTCCGAAAACATTCTCTCCCTGTCGACTGTTCCTTATGGCGAGCAAAAGTATTCTACGAGCAAAAGTATAATACATTTGTTGAAGCCTGGAGCAGCTAATATAGAGGCTACATGCAGTTACGGGATGTTGTGTTGCGATCAAAAGCAATACGCCAGGCGAGACTCGAACCAGCACCTTCTGGTTTTTGCCAGGCGGCGATGCTACGCCTCACACCAACGGCGCTGTTTGACCGCACGTAACATACACGATATCCTTGAAGCGCATCAGCAGCCACCCGTCACATTGTTACTACTGAGGTGTTCAGCTTTCCCAGTTCCATACTGACATCAGCCGCCGGCTCTTCCCAATTCGCGATGAGTGCTAACGCGCTTCAAGAATATCGCGGATGTTACGTGCAGTCAAACAGCGCTGGTGGTGTAAGGCGTAGCATCCCTGCAAAGAAAGCAGAAGGTTCTGGTTCGAATCCCGCCTGGTGCAACAGTTTCGATCGCAGCAAACGGCATATTCTTGGATAAGCAACGCCGAGTGAGGACAGGCATATCTTACGAAGAGGCTAGACCACTATCTTTTGGATTCATTGACGTGCTTGGGGGCTCGTAGAAGAGGTTTCTGGCTCCAAAATGCATTATTTCCAAAAATTCAAATGCACCATAAAAGTGATGAAAATAGCATGAAAACATGAAAATGTTTTTGCTAATTTCAATAGTTTCTCAGGATCTGTCCTAATCGCGAGGACGAGACCTGCAACAATACTGAGAACTAAGGGTGAAGTGATAAACTCACAGAGGAAGAAGTCCTTAAAAATCCCGTTAAATTTCTAGAAATTTCCGTCAAGTCGTTAAGCCAGACTTTAACAAAAAATGTCGTTAATTTGTTAAATTCGTTAAGTCGTAACCCGTTAAATGTGCACTCCTCGTACGGATATGTAGCGCAGTTCTCTGCACTGCTTATCCTAGAGCCTGTTTCTAACTAGCTGCCGCTTGATGTTATTTATGTTAGCTAAAACAACATCGTTTTGCAGCTGAGCTCGCACAATGCTTCTTTGAAATGCAGCGCTTACCTTATCAGAGATAAAAAGCATACAAAAAGGTACCTTGCTTTTGTGCGGTCGTTCTGGTTGGCAGTTAGCTTGAACTCTGTGCTGACGATGTGAAACAACAGTATAGCCGTTCTCTATGGCTATATTTGAAGCCAATCTCAATGATTCTCGCCGCTCGTGATCACCTGTGCACACTTGTGAGGCCGTTCGAAACATGTTTCTTACGACACTACGCTTTATGGCTACGGGGTGAGCAGAGGCCGCGTGAATCAGGACATTCTTTGAGATTGGTTTCCGGTACCATTTTACACTATCAGCGCCATTGGGAACTTTGACCTGGGTGTTAAGGTATGGAAGCCAACCGTCCTATGGTGTTTCCCTTGTGAGCTTAACGTAGGTAGACTGTTCAGTGAGTGATCGGAAACATACATTTCGGATTGTGTTTGACGTAACAATAACAATACAATCGTCTACATACCTACAATACATTAATGATGAGCGCACAAGTACCGGTTCTTCTATCCTGCTCATAAAGCAGATCTCAAGTACAGGCGCTAATCGTTGTCCCATGGCCAATCCTCTATTGTGAGAATTGTATCTGCCTGACCATTTAATGATAATACACGAGAAACATTCCTTGGCTAATGCCATGATGTGTGCTTTGATAAGTCCAAAGGTGTTAATATTACCAATGTGTACGGAAGACGACGACGAAGACGAACAGCTACGAGATTTATCTGGGCGAAGATATGAACCGCACTTGATATAGCTTAGCGCTCCGCTTTTATACGGAGCGTTATCACTTTCTCATGGCATATTCTACATATCTAACAAAGAAAAGAAAACAATCTGCGGCATTCATGCGATATGACAAGTAAACATTGAACAGATCAACTACATGATAACACTATTCTACCACTAAAACACTAAATCAAGTAATAGTGAACAGATCAGCTACGTGATAACACTATTCTATCACTAAAGAAGTAGAGTTCCTCTACACTCCCCAGCGACTTGTCCTCGGGCACACCGAATGTCAGCGATGACCTGCGTGCTGCGACTCTTTTCGACTGTGGCTGCTATGCGGCGATTCAACAGCTCGACTCGATGGCGGCGTTTCCTGGCGATGGAAGCTCTTCGGCGATCTGCGGCTGGGTGCTGGACCTCTGCTGCTTGGCGATCGAACTCTTCGGGCAGGGGATGGCGAGTTGTGATGTCGGAACTGCTGTGGTGGGGGCGACGATCTGCGTGACTTCCTTCTCGGCGATTCCGTCCGTCCTTGAGATGGTGGCTCTGATGGGAGAGACTTTCTTTGGCAGCGCTTCGTCCATTCTCCCAGCGCTATCTTCAGGCGCTGCTCCTTCTCTCTGACGTCGTATCCCTTGTCGAGAAGCCTGTACTTTTCCACCTTGAGCTTGTGGATTCTGTTCGGTGACCGATCCCTTCTTCGGTTTTCCTCTTCAAACTGCTGGTTCAGTTGGGCGACTCTGGTCTGGATGTTGGTTAGCGTCTTACGCTTAGCAGCGATTCCCTCCCGGATAGCTTTATCGTCCTCGAGGTTGTCAGGTGTATCCTGAGAGTCCGAGTCGCCTGATAGGGCATCCATGATGACGAGCGAGTTAACGGACTCTTCGTCCTCTGGATCGGCTGGTCTCTCTGCTGGTGGTAGGTGGCTGTCATTTTGGTGATCCAGGCGGGCTTCAATCGACTTGACTACGGCTAGGATTTCCGGTAGCACCTGCTGTTTCCTTTGCACTTCTTCCAACCTCTGGATAACTTCAGCTTTGAACGCCGACGCTGAACAGCTCGTTGATCTCGTTCAGCGCAGCCCTGTTGCTGACCTTCTGGATCTCGAAATGGCATTCCGAGATCTCCTTATCCATCTCGCTCATCTGGTTCAGTATCGAATTCTTCGCAGTTTCGATGCTTTCGTGAGCGCTGTCGCTGATTTTCGTCGTCTCGGCTGTGAGGATACTCAGCATTTGCTGAAGATGCTCCTCCTGGAGTGTCACCGTGGTCGGCTGCAGGTTCAACTGGACATACTGGTGATGTTCCTTCATCGTTCTTTCCATCGCTTCAGTTCGATCATCGATTTTTCTCAGTCGACACCATAGCTGCTCTTCTTCTTTCGCCTCGTTTTTTGCCAGCTTCGAGAGTTTTTCCTGGGTCTGCTGGAACGCTGCAGCACCCCTTGAGCAAAAATCTTGCCACAAGTCGTATTTCGTTTCGCCTGGAGGTTTCTGGCGTTCGACCTCTGGAGTTCGGCTCGCATGAGACATTTTCTGTTTTTTGCCTCAGATGTCGTACGTTTCGTCGTCTGCGACCTCTTCATCTTATTACTGGCGACGGTCGTCTGCTGCTGCCTCGCTCCTGGGTCCGTAGTTGGTGTTGACGATTTGCCTGTCTGCGGCACCGCTCTGGTCGTCTGCGCTCTCTCTTGCTGGCATAC
Source organism: Heligmosomoides polygyrus bakeri (assembly GCA_947359475.1). Classification (NCBI taxonomy): domain Eukaryota; kingdom Metazoa; phylum Nematoda; class Chromadorea; order Rhabditida; family Heligmosomidae; genus Heligmosomoides; species Heligmosomoides polygyrus. Next base: position 49,701,581 of record OX375866.1, on the reverse strand, counting down.
TGCTACGTCTCTCGTTGTTGTCGAGGTCCCCTGGTTCTCAGCTGCGACCGTTCGCTGTTTCTCTGCCGTCGTCCGCTGCTGCTCCGCCGCCGGGTCTGTCTGCGTCATCGCTCTGGTCGTCTGCGCACACTCTTGCTGATACACTGCTGCGTCTCCGGTTGTCGTCGAAGTCCTCTCGATCTCAGCTGCTACCGCTCGTTGGCTCTCTGCCGTCGTGCGCTGCTCCTCCTTCACTGAGTCGGCGTCGGTTGGCGTGGTTGAGGACGATGACATCTCGGGCACTGCTGACGGTAGACGCAGAATGACCCTTTACTTCAGTCACCGGGCTTATATACGGTGTTGCTGCTAGTCGAGCTGAGATGAGAGCCGCTGATAGTGGTCGAGAAAACATATTTTGTTGAATCTTGAGGCCTTCTATCGCACGATCGTCGTTTGAATTTGAATTTGAAAAAAACGTTGAAGGGATAGATGACAAATTAGTGAGAAATAAGGAGTTCTATATTTATTTCTCGTGTTGTCCTCTGGCCTTTGGCTTTCGGAAGAGGTAGCTTGCGCTCAACCGTAGTCCGCGTGCAGTCGTATTCACGATGATTTGAACACTCAACCTTGTTATTGTGAGGACAAGGCGTAAGAGTCCCACGAGAATTCGTATTCCGCATGTCCAGAAGAATAAGTATCCAAACATCAGCGCTATTACAAAGGTTACCAGAGCAACAGCGACGACTTTGTATCCTGAGAGGATCGTATCAAGGATATGGGGTATGTCTGGGAGAACAATTTCTTCCCTTATGGTGTTCTCTCCCTTCAAGATCCTCACTATCGATCCTTCTATGGTTCTGACCCAGTTCAGTATTCCTGTGATCTCAAAGCCCGTTGCCCTTTGGCCACAGGACACGAAGCATTCGAGTCCTACTCGAGCTGTCGTGAGGGCGAACGGGATTTCTGACTTTCTGCCGTCTGCAGAGCATGGAAACGAGAAGAAGTGATCCTGGCACCTTAGTTCTGCTCTCGTTTCTCCAGCATTGCTTGTGCATTCTAGTTCTACTACGGCTCCCTGCCCACATCGATAGCATTTTCGAATGATCGTATTTGGAATGGTGCAAATCGTATCGGTGACTTCCTTTTTTGCGATGTAGATGTCCTCCTTGATGCGGACGATAAGTTCCGACGTGACTAAAGTAGGAATTACCGCTGTAACAGAAGTGTTGTCACTGACGGATTTTTCGAAAGAAATCCATGGCTGTCTGACGGGCATTCGATTTTCTAGTTGTCCGTGAAACAGTGAAGTAATATCGTAATCTACGCAGCGGCAACTGACTCGGAGCTCAGCTGACTGACAAACACAGTTGTGACTGGAAGAGCAGTTCAGAGTTTCGGCTTCCTCTCTAGACTGGCATTTCAGTGGCATCTGTATCGGCTGGTGCCATATGGCCATTTCATCTCCGTCCGTTATGAAGTGTGCATTTAGTGCGGGAGTTGGAGGCATCGCTAAGGAGCTCAGACTGAGGCGAATTGTTCCTGTCGTCACGGGTACCGTTGGTTGCAGGAAAACCGTGGTCGATTAGTGTTTTCCACTGTCATCCTCTGACTGAATCTCGATTTCCACCTTTTCCTTCCAAGAAGGGCAGCGGAACAACTCGTAGATTGCATTGTCGTTTGGAACGTGGAATATGCGATAGAAAAGGCACCCGCTACTGAGGTAGAAACATCCACAGCCAGGACCGCCGCAGCTCTCCATGCATCTGGTAGTACCGGGATAGGCATTTCCTCGAGCTAGTTCGGGAATGACTGATGTTTCCTTTACGTCTTCGCATTTTTTTCCTGTGCAACTTCCTGAGTGAGCACAGCGTTTGGCGTCGACGACTTCATGTCTCGTGTTTCTTGTAAACAGGATAGTTTCTTTGTTGCATTCGAGGTGAAGACCTTTCCATAGGAAACGGTATCGCCGAATGGTAGACTCGTTCTTTCTGAGTCGAATGCAGGCTTCTTGATTGAAAGTGTTTAATTTTATTATGTTTGATGTCTCAACAAAACACTTTCGCTCGTGGCGTCGATTTCTGGAGCACACTGTAGTCGAGAGAGAGACGATATCCACATCCTGACATGGCGATACGCTTCCCAGCAAGATCGTGAAGATCACCGCAATAAGTGGGGCTCGAAGCAGGTTTTCAATGTCTTGCCTGTTTGGTCTTCTTCTTCACGGCCACATTTTTCGGATTAGTCGCACACATGCCATTACTCCGTAGAGAAGTAGGCGTCCACAAATTCTGAACGGCCTGCCAAGTACTACTGGAACATAGCACAAGGTGTAGATCAGTGCCGTTACGATGAAGAGTATCGTCATTAGCGCCACTAATGCCGCTTGCGGATGGCACTCTGGATTGAGGATGTTGGCGGAACACAGCCGGCATTGCACGTGATCACAAAATGGGACGGGAGGACATTTGAGTTCGATCACGCTTGCGTGATTATTCTCCAACGTCTTCCATTGTACGCTGTGAGCGTGGAGTGTGACTTCGGGAGGAAATGTTAGCGTTTCTTTTGACTTTGGATGTTCAATTTTAATGCAGTATCCTTCCGCGCAAATTTCATACTGGCTGGCGTTTCTGCTGAACACTTCCACTCCTCCGTCCACGCATTTTACCATAATTGTGTCGGTTTCGGAATTTGTAGATGAGTACGCAGAGACCGACGAAATGATCATGCACGCCATCACAAGCGTGATGTGTGTCACCGGAACATTCCAACATCTTAATGTTCGAACTGATGTGAAGACGGCATGGTCTTCCGCGTTGTTGACCTTTTCTCTTTTCCGTAAATTGTACCTTTCCTGGCGGTTTGACTCTGGTACAGAGTGTGTTTCTGCGTCATTGTCGTCCGCCGGGTTAGTGTGTTCTCCAAGTTCTAGTGGCACAAGAAGGTTGACTGGTCGCCGCACTAGGTGCCCGTAGCTCATTCGAACTGTTGCCTCTCTTACCGCCATGTCCGAACTCTGTCTGAGTTCTGAGATCCTTCCCATCTTCCATACGTTACGAGGGAGGTTGGAATCGGCGATCAGGACCACTGTTCCGACGGCAGGAATCTGTGTTCCTCCTCTTTTGTGATCCATATGTAGTTTGTGGGCCTCTCGAAGACTGCTTAAGTAGTGTTTCTGCCACAGCATCCAGAAGTGCTCTGTCAGCTTGTGAGACGAGATTAGTGCTTCCTCGGCTTGTCTTCGAGTTCTAAAACGTAGCAGTTCTTCCGGTGGAAGGTATGGTGGATCGTCATTTTCCGGTTTGAGATTCTCGAATGGAAAGGTGACGTCTATATCTCGGACCAGAAAGTCGATGGGTCGTAACGGTTTGAAGTCCTCGAACGTTCCACCTTGATACGTCAATGGGCGACTGTTCAGGCATCCTTCAATTTCCGTCATTAGGGTAGTCAATTCCTCCATCGTCAAAATTCGATTTCCGACGGTCTTGTAAAGGGAATGCTTCACGGATTTGATCAACCGTTCATACACAGCTCCCTGCCACGGAGCATACGGTGTTATGGTTGTCCATTCTATCCCTTGTTGCGCCATTGCTGATCGAAAATTGACGTCGTTAGTGCTCCGAAGAACAGCTTCTCGGATTTGCTCTCCTAAGAGGAATGATGGTCCATTGTCCGACATGATTGTGGATGGTACTCCTCTACGCGCAAAGAATCGTCTTAATGCCAGCAGCAGCTTTTCCGTGGACATTTCTTGAACGAGTTCTAGATGGAGAAGTGATGATCATGCAAGTGATGATGAGACCGTAAACTTTGTTCTCATTCTCGCTCTCCTTCACGGTAAGGGGTCCAAAGTAGTCGATTCCAACATTCTGGAATGGTTTGGTTCGAACTACTCTTCGCTCTGGCAGTGGTCCCATCCTCGGATAACGAAACGGGCAGTTGTTAAGTTTCTGGCAGGGGAGACACCTTTTCACGATGTGCCGCACCTGTTGCCGTAGTTTTGGAATCCAGAACCTCTCTCTTACGCGTGCAATGGTATGCGACGTGCTGAGGTGGAGCGGCAGATGTGATTCCCTTATAATGCACTCCGCTAACGGAGTTTTGGCTGCAACAAAGGCAGGTTGTTTCGTGAAATCAGGAATCGCTGCCTTTTCCAGTCTTCCACAGCAGCGCAGGATCCTTTGCTCGTCCGGCTGTAGGTTCAAATCCTTTGTCGATTTCTGAAAAGCAGCGGTGACGTGGACTCCTTGGTGGTTGCGGATAATCACTGCGAGTGCTGATTTGCGCTCGGGAGCAATAATATAGCTTGCACTGAAATCGTTTTGGAGCTCGGGAATTCTGCTTCGGATTCTTGTTCCTAGCTCTGTTCTCACTCCAAGTGACAGCCGTCTGAGGAAGCGTAGCACATAGGCTATCAATGTTAGCGCAGAATTCAGCTGGTTGTGCCTTTTCCAGTCGAGCAGCTCCTACATTTTTATTTCAGGTGATGTCGACACTGTAGCACAGCCAACTTCCTCAAGTGCGTTTTGTTTATCGACTTCTTCTGGTGGCTCACGTATGATTTCTCCGTTGATGTCCTGAGGAAGCTCGAAGTGCTCGGATCTTTCCGGCCACTTGTCTTCAGGCCACTTTAGGAAGGCTGTTCCAGTCCACCAGATGTGGTTTATGGCCTCCTCTTTATTCAGTCCTCTTGTGGCACAGTCCGCTGGATTCTGATGTGTATCGACATAGCCGAATCGAACCGGAACCTCGATGTTCTGAATGATTTTCCTGATTTCAGCAACACGATTTTTTACCAGTTTTCCCATTTTCTCCTTTATGGGATATGTGGCCAGCCAACACAGAATGATCTTTGAATCAGAGAAGATCGTAATCGAGGAAATCCTGACCTTCTTCTTCAGTGCCTGGAAAAGCATATGAGCGATTCTCGCAGCCAACGTTGTCGCATTGATCTCCATCTTTGGCACGGTAGGTCGATCCTTGGGGTTTGGTAACCTCGTTTTTGCGAACAAAAGATGGGAGTCTGAGTCCTGGATCAGGTACGCGCATGCTGCCATTGCGGACGAACTCGCGTCCGCAAATATTGCTAACGCAGTAGTAGCATGTTGTGTAGCTATCATGCGTGGGAGTCGGACTTGATATCCTGAGACTGCTTCCGTTATCTTTTTCCATTCGAGTTGGTGCTCCTTTGAAAGCATTGTATCCCATTCGTAGCCGTTTTGCCACAGTGTTTGGAGGAACAGCTTTCCTTTCAGGAGCAGTAGAGTCAACCAACCCATCGGGTCGAAGATAGAGGCGACTTGCTCTGACACTATTCGCTTCGTGTACCCTTCTCTCTTCGCGAAATGTACCGTCACCAGCAGATGGTCAGCCGCAGATTCCCCCGTGATTCCAAGGACCTTTGGTTTCTTTTGCGAACTTCGATCCTCTTCTTTGATGGCGTTGTTGACCACTTCGCTATTCGAATGGAAGCCTCGAAGGTTCATGTGCATTTCTCTGAAGATCCGCTTGGAATCGAAATACTTCCTTGTTGCCTCATCCGCTGAAGAAGCTGTGAGAATGACGTTGTCGACATACACGTTGTCGAGTATTTCCTGTGCCAGCTCCTTGTCATGCCTAACGGAATTTAGATGATGCTTGATGGTGCCGCCTAGAAGGAATGGTGAGCACTTGAGTCCGAATGGAACTCTCGTGAATCGGTACTCCACTATGTTCGATCCAATCGCTGGACGGGAGAGATCCTTCACCCATAGCCAGCGTACCGCATTTCTATCCTGTTCGTGCAGGTGGACCTGTAAAAATGCTTTCTCCACATCTGCTATCAGCGCAACTTGTCCAACGCGGAAGCGAAGGAGCATGTGCAGCATTGTGGAAAGCATAACCGGTCCTCGCAGTTGAACGTCATTAAGAGATGGCTTCTCTCTTAGATGAGCAGAAGCATCGTACACCACTCGAAGTTTGGTGAATTCTTTCTCGGGAGTGCATACCGCCTGGTGGGCCAGGTAGTGGATGATAGAGCCGGAAGTGTCCTGGTCTGGTGTCACTTCCTCAAGAATTCCTTTGTTGACTTGGTCGGCAAAGTTCTGATTGTACTGTTGAAGTACATCAGGAGTGGCTTGAAGGCGTTCTATCGTGGAGCACAGGCGTCGATACGCAAGCTGTCTGTTGTCCGGAAGAAGTTCAGCCTCTTCTGTCAACGGAAATCTGACGTGGTATCCGTTTTCCTTGAGGTCAATGCTCGACTCAAATCGCTCCCATACGGCTTCGTCAATTCGCTCCTGTTCCTTTGCCTTTGTATCGGAGAAGTCATGGAGTTCTGCTGATTCGAGGGCGAGAAATCTTTGCCAGTTCTGCACCTCTTCTTGACCTGCTGCGGAAGCGGTCATTGCGTCCTGCATCGTGGAGTCTGACGAGTCTTCGCTTCGTAGACGTCCAGCAACAAGGTATCCCAGCCGTGAGGGGATCAGTTGGATTCCTGAAGGAAGTCTCCACATAGGTTGACCGTCTCCGTGAAGTAGAGCAAACACGTCGCTACATCCAAGAAGGACGTCTGGTCGGACGTATTGCATTTGTGGCCCGACTGATAACTGGATGTCGTGGTCGGCCAAAAACCTTTTGTCGTCTCTGGTCAGCTCGCTCCTCTGAAGGGGCTCAATGAGGTTTGCAATCCTTGCAACAGAGAATCGATGGGGTTCGCCTTTCGCGTCCCATACTTGGAGTTCCGAGATTCCACACCGCTTCACTATGGGTTGGTCGGATCCAAACGTGTTTATACTCAACGTTACCGATGTCGTAGTCTGTAACCTTAGACGGCTCGCCAAATCTTCACTGATGAAGGAACGATATGCACCCGTGTCGAGAAGTACGTGGACGCACTCCATTGTTTCAGAGATCGGGTTCAGCACTTGTACAGCGCCTATGAGAACCTCCTTCGAGCGACTGTGGTTGTCCGTGTTTTTCATACACACTATTGTTTCGAATTCATCGGGCTGCTCATCTCTCTCCGGAGATGCCGACGTAACGAAGTGCTGTCTGGCTTGTCCAGAAGGTTTGGTCCTCGACGTAGGTTTTCTCGTTTTTATTCCTTTTTCCACTGTGACCTTGTCGCAAATGGACGTGTGGTGTCCTGGTTTTTCACAGATTCTGCAGCGTCCTCGGTGGCATTCGCTTGCCCTGTGGTTCGGTCCTCCGCAATTTCTGCACAGTGAGCGTTTTTTGATAACCTCCAGTCATTCGGCTCGTGACCGAAACTTTGTGCAGTTACGCGGAGCATGGTCGTTTCTGTCGCAGTAGAAGCAAATGGGAACGTTTTTCCCAGTTCCTTGTTGGCTGTGTTCGTCTCTCGGTGGTCTTTGCTCATTTTGTCTCGCTAGCGGGGTCTTTTCAGCTTGTCTATCATCTCGAAATTCGACCTGACTCTGAATTTCCATTTCTGCATTTATGCGGTTGTACACCTCCGACAGAAGCTTCTTTGTGCACCAGTTCTCTCCCTCCGGTAATTCTTGCTTTTTTCGAATAGCATGCCTTTGGATGTCTTCATTGAATTTCGACAAAATCTGCTTTTGCAGTATTGCGCTGTCGATTTTTTCTCCTTGAAGCTCCATCTGACCGGCAATTGAAGAGAGTTCTTCGCACAGTCTTCTTTGGTCCTCCAACCTTCGACTTTTGCCTCTGCATCTATCAAGTCGCTCAATGAGTCCTCGTATTAGAAGTTCTTTGTTTCCGTACTTCTTTTTTAAATATTCTACAGCCATCGAGTTAGTCTTTCCACTCAATTCGAACTGCTTGAGAGACTCTCGAGCTTCTCCTTTCATGGCATCAGTCAGGTAAGCCATTTTGTGAGCGTCCTCCATGTTCCTTGCGTGTACCGAGTGTTCAAATGCGCTCCAGAAGCTCTCCCACTCCCAGATCTTGCCTGAAAACTTTGGGATTGGTAGTGGGTTCAGCTGGACTTTCGGCGCTTCCTCCATTGACGTGCTCGTATCCAGTCGCACCTGCAAATCTGCGATTGCTTCTTGCGCCTGGAACACTAGGTCTTGTGCTGTCAAGGAGTTTATCGATACTTTCTCCATGATTGCCTGGAACTGCGGAGTTTCGCTGTCTATGCTGTCTGCCGCTTCGGTGTAGTCTTTCAAGGCGTTGTCCACATTTTAACCGCCATTTCCATGCGCTTCTTGAGTGTCATCAGTCGACTTGTTTCCTCCTGCCTTCCCTCCTCTCTCTGAATGCCTTCCTGCGAGTCTTCGGCGAATTCCTTGAGCAGGGTTGACAGTCTCCCGGTGGTTCGTGTGTCCAGACCCTGCCTGGTTGATAGTGACGACGTCATACTGCCGTTCTGCCGATGTTCTGTTCTTCGTCTACTGCTTCAACTGCTCTCGATGAATAGCGTTCAGCTCGCTCCAAGTTCCTTGTCGAACTGCTTCAGCCGTCTCGATGAGTTGCGTCCAGCTCCAGGTTTCCTTGTCGAACTGCTTCAGCTGCTCTCGACGAGTTGCGTCCAGCTTCGGGTTTCCTTGTCGAACTGCTTCAGCTGCTCTCGACGAGTTGGCGTCCAGCTTCGGGTTTCCTTGTCGAACTGGAATTCTGCTTCAGTCCTGACAGACAGCGCGATGCACGATGTACGGAAGACGACGACGAAGACGAACAGCTACGAGATTTATCTGGGCGAAGATATGAACCGCACTTGATATAGCTTAGCGCTCCGCTTTTATACGGAGCGTTATCACTTTCTCATGGCATATTCTACATATCTAACAAAGGAAAGAAAACAATCTGCGGCATTCATGCGATATGACAAGTAAACATTCATTGAACAGATCAACTACATGATAACACTATTCTACCACTAAAACACTAAAACAAGTAATAGTGAACAGATCAGCTACGTGATAACACTATTCTATCACTAAAGAAGTAGAGTTCCTCTACACAATGTGTCGGTCCAGTTTTTCATAACGTTAATCCTTGCAAGAACCTTCGAGAAAATAATGAAAAAGTCGAAAATCGATTTGAGTCTGGGAAAGGCAAGTTTGTTCGAAATTGCGATGTTTAAATACTTTGTTAGATGAATGGTCTGTTACCGCTGGAAGTGATCATCCTACTGATGTCGCGTATTTAGATTTCTCAACAGCATTTGACAAGGTTCCAGGTGGTGGCGATGTCCGTTCCTCCACGTGGTGCCACTGCAAACTGCCCGCTTTGGCGAGCTGAGCCGAACACGGACACTCGATTACAGGCGACATGCCCTTGTGACAGGCCGGCCTACGAAAACCCATGTCACATGGTGTATGACAGGTCAAGTATTTCAAGATAGTGCTACGGCGTCCGCTGGAGCCGACGCGTACCCGCAGAGCCCGGCGAGTGTGAGAAGTATGCGATGGTCCCTGATGCAAGGACGGCATCGTAGGCAAATGAGCTAGTCCGAAAGTCCGGTAACGTAAGCAGGACCCGCGTGGCTAAGCTGAATGTAGGTACGTTGACGAGCCGCTCGTGCGAGTTGGTTGAAGCACTGGAGCGTAGCAGAGTTGTAAGCTGTCATAACGATGTTTTGTTGCGATCAAAACTTCTAGCGCCAGGCGGGACTCGAACCCGCACCTCCCTCTAACCGGGCGGGAATGCTCTACGCCATTACACCACCGGCGCCGTTTGATCGAACGCAACATCCACACCTCGTGGGACCGATCAGCACCCACCCGTATCCGGGATGAGCTGGCCGCTGATATCAGCGGCGAGCTCATCCCGGATACGGGTGGTACAACCTCGATACCAGCCACATGAGACTTAATGAAACTGATTTGAATCGTTTCTATCAAGACCATCAGCTTAACTGGTTCCATGCTGATATCAGCGGCCAGCTCATCCCGGATACGGGTGGGTGCCGATCGGTACCACGAGGTGTGGATGTTGCGTTCGATCAAACGGCGCCGGTGGTGTAATGGCGTGGAGCATTCCCGCCCGGTTAGAGGGAGGTGCGGGTTCGAGTAGAAGTTTTGATCGCAAAAAAACATCGTTATGACAGCTTACAACCTCGATACCAGCCACATGAGGCTTAATGAAACTGATTAGAATCGTAGAAGAGTTGATTTCTGTGCGGTGAAGGAGACGAGGTGGTCCTGCCGCAAGTCAAGGGACATAGGACGTGGCTTCAAGGCCGTTCTATGTGGAAGTCCCAGGTCCACCAGTGATGCCTGCAATGTTTCTGAACGATTTCGTGACTCGATTGTAAGCGTCGAACGCTTTGACGATCTGTTGATGAAGATCATTGTCGCCGCTAAGGAGCGACTCTATCACTTCTTCTCTGCGTATGCTCCGCAGGCCGGCTGCTCAGAGCAAGCCAAGGATCAGTTTTGGAGCCTGCTTGATGAGAAACAGCAGAGGTACCGTCGAAAGATGTCATCATAGTCGCTGGTGACGTTAATGGGCACGTAGGTGCTACGAAGGACGGTTACAGCTGTCACGGTGGTTTCGGGTACGGGTCACGTAACGCGGATGGTGAGCGTATTCTTGATTATGTGGAATCGCATAACCTCACCATAGTAAACACCGTCCTCCGAAAACGCAACTCCCACCTCTTCTCATACTATAGTGGGGCACCAAAACTCAGACAGACTTTGTCCTTGTGAAAGATCGCGACCGAGGTCTTGTCACAGATGCGAAGATCGTGCCGCATGAGACGATCGCCCCACAGCATCGTCCGCTAATCTACACCCTAAAAAGCGCCCCTCCAAGGCAGAAGCAGGTCGAGCGATGCTGTGCACCGAGAATAAAGTGGTGGCGAATGAGAGAAAAGGAAGCAGCTGTGATTTTTCGCGTGCGGTTACCGACGGCCACAACTGTCCACGAAACTTTGAAGATGGGGACCGACGCGATACGTCAAGCTGCACAGTCGGAACTCGGCATTACGAAGCCTGGGCAACGAAAGGTCGACAAGCAGGCATGTGTGTGGACAATAGAGTTGAGCTTTTCGACAATTTTTTCGAAAGTCGAACAATCGAATAACTCGATTTTTTGAAATTTTCGAAAGTCGAACAATCGAATAACTCGATTTTTCGCCGTCTTCGAAAATCGAACAATCGAATAACTCGATTTTTCGCCGTCTTCGAAAATCGAACAATCGAATAACACGATTTCGAAGGCACGTTCAACAGAGAACCGAAAGGAGACAGAACGAAACCACAGTTGTGGATGAAAAGGGTTGAACTTAGGAAGACAACTGAATCATCGTTTACAATCCAATTAGAAGACAGGAATAACAAGATACTTGGTCATTTATTTTGCAAGTAATGGACATTCTCCAGGGTTGATGTGCTAGCAAAGGAAGGGATGTTCCTCACTTCTACGCGTAATTTGCTATCTACCACGGGTTTTTCATCTGCGAGTCGATGTCACTAAATTCTCGCATTATATCATTACCAGCGACCATCGCCGGCTTGCCTGCTTCGGGTAGGGCGGACACGCTGGGAACGTAGCCCAACCTAGCTAGGAATGCTTCCTCAGCCAGTGTCCGTCGCCGGCTTCGCCCGTGCCCTACGCTGGGCGTGCGGGCCACGCCTGGCTTGCCGACTTCGGGTGTAGCACATTTTCTTCAGCACACATAAATCCGTAAGGTTTATAAGGTAGCTTCTATTCTATTATGTTCAAGAGTCAGCTCCTTGCTCCTGTTCAGCTTTTTCCAGCTCGGACAAGAAAAGGATACGGATAAAGGACGGTATTAGTCAGTAAGTTGGTGGAGGAGGCCACCTTTTAGTTTGTGGTTTTCCCTCTTCGTGAGAAGGCCCATGAATATCGATTTACCTCAATAATGGAACAACACAATTCAATGGAACAACAAGGGTTACCACACAGTAGTGTTGAGTAACAGTTCCATTTTCGCGCAACACAAAATTCGTGATGGGGTGCCTTACATGGTGACCCCGTCCTCCTTCGAGCCCATTTTCATAAATTTAAAAAAGCGTGATTCTACGTATAGTCACTGTACGCGGTTTGAAATTCGCGCCTGGGTTGGCTTTGAAAAGAATGACGATTTTGACGTTCATAGAGCGCGTTTTCCGACGGCGACAATTCGTCCGCAGTTTTAATGCACGTTTAATGAGGAATTGCTCTGATCTACACATGGTAAAACAGAACATTTTCTAATGCACTGCGACCATGGCGGACGCGACGTTCGGCAACGATCAGACGAGCTTCCGTATCTTCAGAAGCGCGCCGGCCTACACACCCAGACACTAGCATACGATTACAATACGCAATAACTACCGAAACCGACGTAGCACGCGGTATTCCCATCGGAGCACGCAATAAGAAAGAGCTCTCAACGATGTCCAAACTGCTTGAAATGACCCACAGAAATAGTTTAAGCTAGCATTTCACTGATACATCCATACACCTATTTTGTAACACATCATCACTTTTACAAAAGAATTGTACTTTATCACTTGAAGACGTTTTTCAGGCCTTTGTTTGTCAAAGTCATAGTTTATTAGCACTTATTATTATCAGTTTATCAGTTGGAACAACCAGTATGGGATCAACGATAAATATAGTTGTGCTCTCGCAAAATTTTCGCATATTGGAATGGTTTCAATTTTTGAGTATTCGAATTCAAGCATGATCGAAAAGTGGTTTTATGAAGATTAGGATTCGAATACATGCGAAAAACGCTATTTTTTAAATTTCGAATTCATTATCCAGATTCGAATAAAAATCATTGGAATACCTGTTCGAATAGGTCATCCGAACAAAACTATACACAACACTAGACATGAGGATGAGATAGTACCCAAAATCATAATATCGCCACCAGAATCGACTAGACAGCAGTTTCGTGACGTTGCTTAATGCTCATGAGATTTTCGAGAATTCTCAGGGATTGTAATAACCTAGAAAAATCGGACTCTTACATCCTAGATATGTTCAACAGCAACCAACAAAATATCGCATTACCTCTAGTTAACTGCCACTTCTATTTGAACTCCCTCTTTAATTCACTATGACGAATCCCTAGATCTCAAGCATTGTTCGATTTCGAAATACGTTTTACACAACTTCTCGATTTTCAAATTCGAACCCTCCAAATGAAATCGCAGATTGATGATCGCGGAAAAGCATTGTTTGAATATTGTTCGAAATCGAACAATGTTCGAACAATATCAAGAGTCGGCCGCCAGAACCCTCGAAAGGAAATCGCAAATCGTTCCCGCCAACTACCGTAGGTGCAGAAGTGGAGCGAGTTTGAACGTGGCTTTTTCGGGGAACGGAGCCGATCCATACTCGGGCGGCCTACTCTTGATATTGTTCGAACATTTTTCGATTTCGAACAATATCTGATCAATACTTTTTCGCAATATTCGATTACGAACAATATTCGAACAATGCTTTTTAGCCATCTTCGATTTCGAACAATGTTCGAACAACGTCTTCCTATCTTCGATTTCGAACAATGTTCGATTAACGGTTTTTCGCGAAAGTCGATTTCGAACAATGTTCGAATAATGGTTTTTCGCGAAAGTCGATTTCGAATAATGTTCGAATAACGGTTTTTCGCGAAAGTCGCTTTCGATCAATGTTCGAATAATGGTTTTTCGCGAAAGTCGATTTCGATTAATGTTCGAATAATGGTTTTTCGCGAAAGTCGATTTCGAATAATGTTCGAATAACGGTTTTTCGCGAAAGTCGCTTTCGATCAATGTTCGAATAATGGTTTTTCGCGAAAGTCGATTTCGATTAATGTTCGAATAATGGTTTTTCGCGAAAATCGATTTCGAATAATGTTCGAATAACGGTTTTTCGCGAAAGTCGATTTCGATCAATGTTCGAATAATGGTTTTTCGCGAAAGTCGATTTCGAATAATGTTCGAATAACAACGATTTACAATTTTCGAGTAATCGAGCGATTAATTGTTCGAAATCGTTCGAACAATTATTCGGCCCGATTAATCGAGCTCAAGTCTAGTGGACAAACGACGTGAAGGAAAAGGTTCGAGAGAAGAAGTCGCTCAATCACGTGTTTTTCGGCGAACAGACCTCCGATAATTGGCGGAAGTACCAAGAAGCGAGGAAAGCTGCAAAGAAGGGGATGGCTGTTGCAAAAGCCGCTCATTATGGAGATGTCAACGAGAAGCTCGAGTCACGCGATGGCGAGCGGTATCTGTACCGGCTTGCTAAGAATCGCCGTCGGCAGACCGAGGACATTGAAAAGTTTTCGGCATCAATTATGAGAATGGCCGTCTTCTTATTGACTGCAAGAAAGCATTGAAGCGATGGCGCGATTACTTCGAGGAAATCTCTACGGTAGAATTTCCTTATCCAGCCATCCTTTCAACGGCTCCAACCCATGGCCCGTCCAGAAGATCAACGTGAAGGAGACAGAAGTGACTCTGAAGAAAATGAGGCCAGGCAAAGCGACTGGGCCCGACCACGTGGCGGCTGACCTGTGGAAGGCAAAGTTTTGGTACCCGGATGAGTGGTTGGCGAAGTTCTTTAATCATGTTGTAGCAGAGAAGAAAGTACCTGACTGTTTGAGCAAAAGTACGACGATTCCGATTTGGAAGAAGAGGGGCAGTCCTGCAGACTGCTCCAATTACCGTCCTATTCGCTTGCTTTCGCACAGCATGAAGATCTTTGAGCGAGTTGTCGACGGACGAATTCGTGACATCGACCATCTTTCCAGTAATCAGTGCGGCTTTGTGGTTGGCTGTGGCACTGTTGATGCCATACACGCCGCCCACCTCCTGATAGAGAAGCATCGCGAGAAACAGAAGCCGGTGCATATCGCCTTCCTCGACTTGAAGAAGGCCTTCGACCGCGTACCGCGTGAAGTGATATGGTACGTCTTGCGACATCATGGAGTTCCTGAAGAGCTCATAGAGTGGGTGCGAAATTCCCCGAAGCATAGAGTTCAAGCTGCAGCCGGAACCTCGATGGGTTCACCATCTCTGTACATCAGGGTTCTGCGCTTTCCCCACTCCTCTTTGTTGTCGTCATGGATGCCATCACACGAGATCTCCAGAAGCCAGACCCCTGGACACTGCTTTATGCTGATGACGCAATGCTCGCTAGCGAAGACAAAGGTGAACTCGAGGGAGAGGTGCAAGCTTGGTGTGATCGCTTGGAGGTTTTGGACTAAGATTGAACGTGAAGAAGACCGAGTATCTAATGACGGACGTTAATGAGTTCAACTTCATCAAGGTCAACGGCATCGAGCTCCCACGCACTTCGGTTTTTAAGTACTTGGGATCAGCAGTAGCATCTGATGGCAATCTGATGATTGAAGTGAACTCATGCGTGAGTGCAGCTTGGTCCAAGTGGCGCTCGTTGACTGGCGTGTTCTGCGATAGGAAGATACCAGAGCGCTTGAAGTCAAAATTATATAGAACCGTCGTCCGGCCAGAAGCAATATACGGCGCTGAGTGTTGGCCAGCGACCATTGAAATTGATACGCGCTTCAGCGTCATGGAGACGAAGATGCTGCGCTGGACGGCTGGAGTCATGCGCCTGGACCGCATCCGAAACAATGTCATTCGGCAGAAGTTTGGTGTCGTGGCGATAGCGGACAAGAGGCGCGAAGCTCGCTAACGGTGGTACGGCCACGTTCTGCGTGGAAAGGAAGCTAGCGTCCGCAAGATAGGCCTTAAGTTCGAGGTGGTAGGAAAGCGGCCTAGAGGGCGTCCGAAGCACCGCTGTTCTGACACGTTACATATGGACTTGAAGGTGTCCACCCTGATCTAGCGCTGGATCGGGAGAGATGGCATCGTGACAACAGAATAGCGGACCCCGCTACGAAACAGGACAGACGCTGAAGAAGAAGAAGATTTGACAAGGTTCCAGGTACAGTAGATGGACTGCTTATAAAAATGGAGATGGTTTGGTTCCATCCAATGACTCGAGCTTGGATACAGAATTTTCTCAGAGGAAGAACCTATCAGTTTAAATTAAAACAAGAATATTCAATCATATGCTCTGCTCACAGTAGCATGCCTTAAGGATGGCCTCTTTTGCCACTGTTATTTCTCTTATATAGGGGGTCCAGGAAGTATCAGCAGAAATATCACAATTTTTTCGAAATAACAATTTTTTATTAACATTTTATTAATCAACCAAATATTTCCCATCAACATCGACTACTCTCCGCCAACGTTTCACAAGACTTCGAATTCCTCTGATGTAGAAATCCGGCGACTTGGAGGCGAAAAAAGCTCGGAGGTCCTTTTCGAGATGGTCACAAACGCTTCCCTTCCAGATGACACTGAAGTGATCGAAAAAGGTGGCATTCACTTGGGGCCAGATCTGCGCTGTACGGTGGATGCAGGAGAACTTCCCATCCGAGTTCTAGAATTTTCTGAGGAGTCGTCTTCGCGATGTGTGAGCGAGCGTTATCGTGCAGTAAGCGAACTTTGTCGAGCCTGGGCTGTTCCTTGCGTATCTTGTCGGCCAGTCTCTGCAGTTGGGTAGCGACCTCGACAGTGACAGTCGTGCTGTCAGGCAGCAGCTCGAAATGGTAGATCCCATAAACTCCCCACCAGACGCTCAGCATGACCTTCTCGCATGAATTTCACCTTTTACGAAAGATTTCGGCACTTCATCGCGTTGGCACCACGCACGTTTATGAGCGTGGTTGATGTAGAGGACCCATTTTTCGACTCCTGCGACGATGGTGTCCAGCTAGTTGAAGGTGCGACTTCGGGAGAGCAGCCGACTGCATATGTTTAGTCGTCTTCGCCGGTTGTCGTAGGTGAGTTCATGTGGGACCCACTGACCGACCTTTTAACCATTCCATGAGATCGCAGTCCATTGTCCACGGTGGGTCGGAAACAGCCAAGAGCAGCAGCAAAATAACGCACACCTTCATATAGATGCTGCTCCGCCAGTTTCCTCAGTTCATCCAAAGATATCGTTGTATCTCACGCAGGTTAGTAACCTTAGTAACCTGCGTGAGATACGCCTCATCGAACACCGCGCCGACAAAATGTGCCGTTCAACATGGAATGGTGCTGCAGCCGAGGGAGCGCAACCTTCTCCTGCTTGACACAGCGGCAATTGCGCGCGTTTCTTATCTTCCTGATTCCGAATACGTATCATAGACGTCTGAGCAGACGTCTGACACGCATTCGAAATCAGGAAGGTCAGAAACGCGCGGGAGGACCACTAAGGGGTGGTGGAGAAGGGAAGTACAGGGAACCTCAGGGATGGACCAGGAGAGCTACCAGGAAGGAAAGGAACAACCTGGACGAGGGACCAGGACGGGGGAACCAGGGATGAGCGGATAACAAAATTTTCTAACCCGGATAACGGATAACGGATAATTTTGCCCAAAAATCGCCGGATAACGGAAAAACGGATAACGAACAAACAACAAAAATAAAACTGGGCTTAAACTGCTCTAGTTTCAACAGCAGACATGGAACGCAACTGCTGTCAAATTACAAGTCCTTTCTAACGACTTTAATGGAGTTTTTTTTTTAACATAGTGCAGTCGCTTTAGCAAAGCCCTATGGGATTCTCACAAAACTTCAGTAAAAGAAACGCTTCTTCATTGCCATCCAAACCGATGCCGAGTTCGAATTGCGAACCACGATTCCTTCACCAGGTTCCACGAACTGCTATCAAACTCAACAGGGAGGACAAATAGCAAAACCACCAAGCTGTGAAACTAAAACTGTTCTGCAAACTCTACTCTTCTGATGTTTCGCTATGATCACCTTAATTTAAGTCTGGAAAAGACGAGAAGAGACTTTGTTCATCCAAGCACATTTTCATAATACGATTTACAGTTTTTCATATTTTTGCCGTTTAAAACGAATTGGAAGAACGAAGCAAAGGATGCGTAAAACAGCCCAATTAACCGTATGGAAACATTCATAAGTCGCCCTTGGAGGGAGAGATGTGAGACTCATTCACCTTTTATTCACTCACATTTGTCTTCATCGAACAACTTGCCCTCATTTTGCCCGTTTCCATTGTTGGGTGGTTTTAGTGATCATTCGTCAGGTTTTCTTTTTGAATTAAGACTGTGACCAAACAGAATGATCCTTGGATGAGTGGCTTCTCCGACGCCTCCTGACTTTTCTATGCTAGGCCGACTCAGCCGAATAAAGTCTGCATAACAGACTTGGTTTCGCAGCTTCACGCGGACCGAGACTTGTTCGACAGTATCCCAAGATGTAAGAAGAACGTGGAATGAGATGGGTGAAATACCAGCTTTCTACAGGCTAGCCAATACAAGCCATTGTGCAGTACTAATGCAGAGAGAAACTATGAAAACTAGGAAAGCGGAAGTGGAGTGTCCCTGAAAAGCAATCTTAAATAAAAATGAAGCTCCAACATGCGCAGCGGGGAATCAGTTTAGTACAGTTCAATTGCACTATTTTGATTTTTAATAGAGTGGATCAATTCCTTAACACCACGGAGGTACCACCAGTACCAGCGTACAAAAAATGCTTTCAGAAAACCATTTCTATAAACAAATCTCAACAATTTGTAGGATTTGCAGGCGCAGCTTTCTCCACTCATTTAGATTGAACCTGTGCCCATTTTGCTTGTATTCATTACTGCTCAGCGGTATGTGTTTAATGCGTTACAACAGTCTATCAGTAAAAACTAAAATACCTTTGCCGAATGCTACCTACATACTGCGATCGTGGAAAAGAACGCTAAATTCGGCACTAAACAATTCCTCTTGGGATGTGCCATGCCCTCCACTTGTGACCGCCAGTAATATTATCAAGGCAGCTTGTATGTATTCTTGGTCTGCATATGGTTTGTGGTGAAAAGCTCATGAAGAAATCAGCCCATAGTAGGTTTCATAGATGTATGGTATAAATGGACGACCCTGGAAGGATGGAAGTTAGACGTCTTTCCAACTACGTCACCAGTGCCTGAACTCACCCACCTCCTAGATTTGAATGCCCTCTATTGTTGCTCGCGATCACTCCTATGATTGTGAAGCTTACACAGCTATACAATACCACGCCCAAACCTGGGTATCAGCCAATTTGTTGTTCGTTATCCGGTCGAAAATTGCCGGATAACGAACAACAAAACGGATAGGCCAAAACCCCCCGGAAACCGGATAACGGATGACGGATAACGGATAATCCGCTCATCCCTGGGGGGAACCAGTAATGGGGTCAATAGTGGAAACAAGGAAGTGGGCCAGGAGTTGGGACCAGAACGGTGGGAAGGAAGACCAGTAAAGGCGGACTAGCAATTAGATCACAGTAAGAAGTAACGAGTGAGGGGAAACCTAGCATCCGGATTCGGAAGACGTATCCACGATATCCGGAAACATAAGCTGTTGGGCATGAGAACGGTTGCGGTGGAGCAACCTGAGGACAGAAGTACTGCGCAGCACAAACCAATAGCCATTACTGGACGGTCGGGAGAGAATGTCTATGATGAGCGCAAGGAAGTGTGAACGGCTTGATGCTAATAAAGTACGCAGCAGATTATTAATTAATTAATTAATTAATTAATTAATTAGTTAACTAATCAGACATGAGTATAGTCATGTATTGCACAAGCAATGGCTCATAAACAAATACTAGGTCCGCAAACTATCAACAAACATAAAATTAACCACAGCACATTTAACATAACATTTTACGTACCATTTAGGTCTTGAAAAAACTCAAAGACATGTTTGTGATATTCTCATCCTCACTTAATAATAAGTTCACGCCTTTAAGATCATACTATATAATAATCCACTAAGCGATGAGTCACACTATCGATCGACGCGATGAGTCATAAAATGCGGGAAATTACGGGACACAAATTAAGGCAAGAAAATAGTGGAAAATACCAAGACGCCTTCTGCGTGCCTGACGACTCAGTAGACGAGCTGAACACGTCGCCAAACGTGCCTGGCGACTCGGTAGACGTGCCGAGCACGTCGGCGACCGTGCATGGCGAGCCGTAGACGTGCCGAACACGTAGCCAACTTCAGCCCTGGAGGTAATCGAGGTCGCTGAACATGATTATAAAGTTCGTCCTTGAAGTTTAGATCACCATCAATCGATATCGATCAAATTATCGATTTCTTATGGATGTCGTCCAAGCGGTCCAAAACTTCAGCCCAAGGGTAATCGAGGTCGCTGAACACGATTATGAACTTCGTTTTTGAAGCGTAGATCACTATCAATCCATATCGATCAATATTATTGATTTTTTGCGGATGTCGTTCAAGCGACACAGAACTTCAGCCCTGGGGCTAATCGAGGTACTGACAGGTGGCTTTCTCCCAGATTTAACCGATCGGGGTGGAGAGGGGGGGGGGTGGGAGACACGCCGGTGGTTTTCTCCCAGTTTTAACTAACTGAGGGTGGGGAGGGGGTGGGAGACACGTGGGTATTATGGCCGAAGGAGTGCCCTACATCAGGTGGAAAGTTTCAATGTGGAGGCAAGTATCGACAGATATTATCGATCCCCTGACCTGCCCGGTGGTTTTCTCCAAGATTTAACCGGAGTGGGTGGGGGGGGGGGGTGGGAAACACGCGGGTACTATGGCCAAAGGAGTGCTCCACAACAGTCTGAGGATGAAAGCACTGATTAACGCAAATGATCTACGTTTCTGAACTGTCTGAAGATAGTGCCGACGTTGAAGAGATGTTGAGGATGGAGGGAGGGAGAGCTGGAGCTTCATATCGAAGAACTACTCACCTGATCTTAAACAAAGTAGACCAAGGTTCGAAATTGCAAATGTTTTTAAATACCTCTTTTTACTGCTAAGGTGCCGAGAAGGCTGCACAAGCAGAGCAGCTGCTTGAAGTGAGTGATCTTGGCTTAGTGACTCTCTAAGGCCGCGCGAAGCGCGCAAGTGCGAGACACGTCGGAGCACTTGTTTCTTATAAGTGAGGAAATTTGATCTCGCCTGCGATTTTGGAACAGGAAGTAAAGCCTTAGGTTCCCTCTCCTAATAGTAGTCAGAGGTGCACCGAAAAATATCGTGGGATCTGTTACCTATCTATCTATCATATCCTAGATGTCAGCGAATTTTAGATTTTAAAAACTACTCTCCGTAGGTCAGTGATATTGTAAAGTCGCACGCAGCACACAAGTGCGAGACATGCCGTTAGGCGTGTCGCAGCACTTGTGGTATATATTTGAAAACATGTCAGTGCCCATCTATAGCTCTCAAAAGAGTGTCATAGAATTTCACTCAAGATTACAAATCGAAGATAGGTGACGGCGAAATATGTAACAGCTCTGCTGTTGGATGTCATCGTCGTATAAGGTTGTTTAAACGGAAGTATGATCATGTTTCTATGCCCAAAACTGTACAGATAACAATATCCACCTTGCCTTAAACGTAGTTATAAAAGTTGTTCGAGAGCGTTGAATTGAATTGTCAAAATCAATTGAGGTTGATCGTAATTGAGAACAGGTGGAAACGGAAGCTTTTGATTGCGAACGTTCTCGACTATACTGCTGTTCCATAGTGTCTTCCTTCAGACGGAGCTCCTTGTGCAGATACAACGCCTTCAATCTACGTCCAATGTCGTTCTGGTCTGCGCCACCAACTGTCCATGGGACTTGGATCCGGCTTTCATGAGAAGGTTGAAGATAGATATTTATTTCGAAGAAATGAACTATAGTTTTAATGTGTTATTCGGCTTTCTATTCTATTCGTACTTCCTTCTCTCAACATTCATGGATTTTTATGACCACGAAGGATTGAGTGTCTAAACTGTTAAGCTGCTCGTTTTCTGTTAACCTCCTTACCAGGATACTATCTCAACGGTAGGTCGGAACGGCGCAAGTGTTGTATATGGGCAGAACGGCCTCTCCCTGGGAAGTAACAAACTGCAGGTATCTCGACCCCAATACAACTCCGCGCAGAGTTAGGGGCGACGGAAGTCGCCTGTTGGCGCCCTGTTGATTCACGTGTTCCACAGCTGACGGGCGCGCGCGGGATGAGGGCTCGTATCGCGACTCAGCGCAGTGCACAGGTGGCGTAGAAGGGAAGCGCTCGGACTCGGGAGCGAGGGGTCGGGGGTTTGGATCCCGCGGACTGCGCTTGTTTTGCAATTTTGTAAAATCCATCCATGTTTATCATATAGGTAATCCACCTAGGGGTATTATAGTGTGTTACAGAGCATGTTTACATATAACATACCAGCCATACCGTTAACAAGGGTGGTTCAGGCAGGGTCACCGATTTCGCTGAAACTTCGTCTAGGGGGGTTATTTAGGGTGCTGATCACGAATCTGATATCCGTTCTTCACGATTCGGTCGGAGGCCACCCATACCGTTAACAAGGATGGTCCAGGCAGGGTCACCGATCTCGCTGAAACTTCGTCTAGGGGTGTTATTTGGGGTGCTGATCACGAATCTGACATCCGTTCTTCACGATTCGGCTGGATAATATAGATACAGGAAGGCACAAGATTACATTCTTAAGGTTTCTGCCTGTGACGGCAGGTAGAGACAGAATCGTGGAGAACGGATGTCAGATTCGTGAACAGCACCCCAAATAACCCCCCTAGACGAAGTTTCAGCGAAATCGGTGACCCTGCCTGGACCACCCTTGTTAACGGTATGGGTGGCCTCCGACCGAATCGTGAAAAACGGATGTCAGATTCGTGATCAGCACCCCAAATAACCCCTCTAGACAAAGTTTCAGCGAATTTTTTTTCTGACCGAAGTCTTGACGGTGGAGTCGGAACTTTTAACTAGTGCCACAAAATATCTGTCGTTACATAACTACAGCTTCACACAAAATAAACTTAAAATAAGTAACACACAGAAGTGAACATTTTAGCTAATCTGTAGTTTGAAGCATATGTTATATGTAAACATGCTCTATAACACACTACAATACCCCTAGGTGGATTACCTATATGAGAAACATGGATTTTGCAAAATTGCAAAACTGACGCAGTCTGCGGGATCCAAACCCCCCACCCCTCGCTCCCTATTCCGAGCGCTTCCCTACTACGCCACCTGACTTTTTTTTAATACACTTCTTGTACTTGCGCCTCCCGTTTTTGAACGAATTAAGCAACACGTTCAACCTGCCAGTATTTCTTCAAATTATCATGAGGAGGTAGAAGAATTCTTTACACCTCTGCATTATTTGAAGAATTTCGTGAATGCAGTTTGATTCTCCAGTCGTAACTTTGGTCTTCTTATAGCGCTTTTTCAGATTTGAGAAGAAAATTTACGTTGGTCTTCCTGACTATCAAGCGAGAGTAGCTATGCTGAAAAACCGGCTCTCGGTTAGTATATGCTGTATTACATAATCCGTTCATTTAGTGGTACGGTAGAAGTGAGCAGCAATGCCCTAGTTTGTTGTGGAAGAACGTGTAAGCGGTGGTGTCTTGATGGATTAGCTGTCAAGGTACCTGTGTGCTCAGACCTAGTGTACCACGTTGCTTGGTTCGTAGTGTGACACCTGCATGAAACTCCGTACTGGAATAGTGTCCGATCGCTGAACACAGGGAGTTACTTCTTGCACTTCTAGTAGTTAACTCGCACAATCAGTCAGTCTACTTCAATGACAAGGAGTTGTTTTCGCAAAGGCGACGAAGGCATTGTTTTTGCCTGCATGCCTATCCAATCTTTCTACCTTGTTAGTGTCTACATGTTGTTGTCCTTCTCCATAAGGTTATTTGCCATTTTCAGAATACCCCAATGGATTCAAGCGTCTCGTTTGAATGGCTGGCAGAGGCAACTAATGGTTTTAGTGGTGACGATATTCGACGTCTAGCAACCGAGCTGGCTTATACTCAGTTTCGATATTACAAGGCAAATTTCTATTCTTGTTATTATTTGCACGTTTATCGCGTGCGGTCATATGTCGGCCATTCTTGTGCAATGGAGTTGCTTTCTTTTGATCAAGTGCTCGACCGGAAAAGTTCATGCCAGCGGACAAGAAGGACAGTGCAAGTGCTCGACCGAAAAAGTTCATGCCAGCGGACAAGAAGGGCAGTGAATCTGTGCCACCCTTAGGCCTATGGTATAGTCCCGCGGGAGTGCCCGCGGGACGTCTGCGGAGGGGAAGAGCACCGCGGACGTTCGTCGCCGTCCCGGGACGGTCTGCGAACGGGTTGCATTGGAGCGCGTTTTCGGCGCCCAACTTGGATCGTTGCCAAGCGCACGGAAAGGCGACAAGAGATGGATTTCCCCACACAGTCTCCTGTTAATCGATCGACGGTTGCCGACCGACAACCTCCCGCGGTGCGTTGCACAGCGGCAGGTTGTCGGTCGGCGGGGTCGGTCGGCGGACGGGAAGTATACCAGCCCGTCCACCGACCGCCGCCGACAGTCCGCGGAAAATGGGTGTTGCGGACTGCGGCTGTTGGGCGCGCGCTGGGTCCCGGCTCGAATAATCCCGTTCCGCGGACACTTCCGCGGGACTATACCATAGGCCTTAAGTCGGCGCGTATCGCCTCAGGCGAGCGCTGCTACGAGTGACCTCTAGGGCGATCCCATGCACATCGAAACACACATCTTCTGGACGGCACACTCTCCCATGAGTATTTCCCCCAAGCTCCGTATTCCATTATCCCACTGGTAATCAGAACAGAGGTTTTTGTGGAACGCAAACGTCGAAAGCGAGAAAGACCCTTCATAGATACGACACATTCGCCGAGGACGTTCTATTAGATAGAATAGGTAGTAAGCAAGATGTTATGAGGGTCTATCGAAAACAGACTCTCTCGAGCTTCGGGTTCGGCAAGATGGCAAGAAAGCAAAGTGATGAGTCGTGGTCATCTTCCGCCATTTGTGCGGCTGTCATCCATGATAGTGACAATCAAGGAAAATCTTTTGAACTCTGTTTATATCTGCCAGCACTTCTGCTTAATATTGTCTTCATACCATGGCATCAATTTCTACGTTCGTTATGAAAAAAGCGCAGAGAATTTCTCTAACTTTTCGCACACCCTAATTATTTCGATGCACTCTATAACGCGAACGTCTCCATTTTAGGCAAGTTACCAGCGCGAAGGCAGCATGAACACTCGGAAAGCACTTTCTTGTAATGATGTGGAGGCTGTGCTGAAGTCCTTTTCGAAATCGGTGGAAGAACACCAACTCGCCCGGTTCTTGCAGTACAGGAACAAGTGAAGGTTAAGCTTTTCCACAATCTATCACACGAAACTATGGAGCGCTGTGGTGTTACCACGCCTAAACGCAATTTTCTAAATCCCTTTTAGGTTAGACTTTCTAAGCTCGCAGTCATGTCGCCGAGGAAATTTTTGGAGTAGAAAAAAAGCGAAAATAACCGAACTGAATTCTCACCTTACCGCAACCCACGTAATCAATCGAAATTTTAGAAAAGAACGTCATAAAAATGATCTACGCCTGAAATAACATCCCTGGGTTTGGGTGAACTCGATGACCATGACCCCACCACCCATAGATATCGGTGGGTGATCAGTGCCTTATTAAATATCAGCTCCGTTAGGCGAAAACCTTCACCTTCTTCTTACCAGGGAATGCCGCCAGCTTCCCATGGAACTTCGGATTGAGACCTATATCATGTGAAAGAGCTCGAGACACTGATCACAGATATGAGACCAAATTTGCTAAATGGATCTCCTAAGCGAGTTATGGCCGGCGGAAGCCGTGATGTCTTCCATGTGTTAGGCGCGCTCAATCAGCGTTGGGCGCAGTATTGCTCGGAAATCAGCGATTCGGCTATCAGCGCCGTCAGCATCGGCGGTGGCGCAGAGGTAGAGTGCTCGCTTCAAAAGACTGGGTTCATTGGTTTGGTTCCGCCCGCTGACGGTTTTTTTGCATTTTGTGATCTATCTTCGACGAGGACCTATAATCTCATTTTTAGCACATTTTTGAGCGAACGGCTAGTGGCGACCTGCATTTACGTCTATTTGAAGACGAAAACGTGTTTCAGGTAAAATGTTTTATTCATGACGTGAAGCAAGTCAGAAGTTCAAATCAAAACAATATAAAAAGTAAAAATAAATTCGAAAATCAACAAAACTTAATACACATAATAAATAAAAAGTAAAGGCACTAGTTAAAAGTTCCGACTCCACCGACACGACTTCGGTCGAAAAAATTTTTCGCTGAAACTTCGTCTAGGTGGTTATTTGGGGTGCTGATCACGAATCTGACATCCGTTTTTCACGATTCGGTCGGAGACCACCAATACCGTTGCTTCAACCGTTCGGCCGAAGTCGTGTCGGTGGAGTCGGAACTTTTAACTAGTGCCCAGCAAAATCGGTGACTCTGCCTGGACCACCCTTGTTAAAGGTATGGGTGGTCTCCGACCGAATCGTGAAAAACGGATGTCAGATTCGTGATCAGTACCCCAAATAACCTCCTAGACGAAGTTTCAGCGAAAAAAAAAAAATTTCCGACCGAAGTCGTGTCGGTGGAGTCGAAACTTTTAACTAGTGCCTTTACTTTTTATTTATTATGTTTATCAGGGCGCGTGTGGCGCAGTCGGAGGAGGCGCGACTGTCGCGTGCACCCGATACCAGGTTCCTGGTTCGGATTTCCCGCCCAGGCCAACCAAGCCTTCCATCCCTCCGGGGTCGGTGGATTGGTACCAGACTCGTCTGGGAAGGATAAAGCGCTGACTTGTTCATCGGCTGGCCACCGCAAGTCATTATATGGCCAAATACGCATATATGTCACCTCCACGACATCCCCTAGAAGTAGAATGCGCTGGCGCATCCCAGAAGGGATTGAGTAACGCCGTCCTTTATCCTTTTATCCTTTATGTTTATTAAGTTTTGTTGATTTTTGAATTTATTTTTACTTTTTATTTTGTTTTGATTTGAATTTCTGACTTGCTTCACGTCATGAATAAAACATTTTACCTGAAACACGTTTCCGTCTTCAAATAGACGTAAATGCAGGTCGCCACTAGCCGTTCGCTCAAAAATGTGCTAAAAATGAGATTATAGGTCCTCGTCGAAGATAGATCACAAAATGCAAAAAAAACCGTCAGCGGCCGGAACCGAACCAATGAACCCAGTCTTTTGAAGCGAGCACTCTACCACTGCGTCGCCGCCACTGCTGACGGGCGCTGATAGCCGAATCGCTGATTTCCGCGCAATACTGCGCCCAACGCTGATTGAGCGCGCCTAACACATGGAAGACATCATCACCTTCCTCCACCCTATCATGTACGACCCTCCTTTCTGATTCCACGCTGGCACCTTCACCATCATCTACCTCAATGCTCCTGCATTGCGCATTCTCGCAAGATGGATGCGGAACTGCTGGCTATCTTCTGCTCATGTCTCGAAGGGACCAGTGAGGAACCACAAGGAACAAGCACTCCTCCAAAAGGCTCATCAAGACAACCCCTCTTGAGAGCACGAGTCGTAAGCACAGACAGCACAATACACTGATCACCCACTCATATGTATGGGTGGTGTGGTCATGGTCATCGAGTTCGCCCCAAACTTCGCCCGGAGAGGTTATTTAAGGCGCTGACCATTTAGGTAAGGTTCGCTTTCAAATTCTCGATTGTTTACTATGGTTTGGTACAGTTTTACAAATACAGTTCTGCTCGCGTTGGAGGAAAGTCGCGTTAAGGCGCAGCATCCTCAATTTCTGAACATTAGGCTGATGGAAGAAGCCTATCCACGCATCTGGACGAGCATGGCCTACTGTTTAGAACTAACTGTCGGCATGGCGCAATAGTAGCGAGAGCTGTGCCAAATGTATAAAAAGTATAACCAGTTATCTTCCACATGTCTAGCATGCAATGAATTGGTACTTCCACAGAATATGGCGGATTTTTCCATGAATACTGCCAAATTGCATGCTCAGGCGTGTTTGGAGCGTGATAACTCGGTCAAACCGTGAACCCTTCAGGCTGCAGCTTGTGGATTTTGTAGACAGTAAGAATGTCTAGGGACTTCTCCCTCGTCGTGCCTGCCGAGCGGTTGGTCTATCTCACCGCTCTTCAACAACTTCACCGGAGATGCCGTCAATCCAAAAGGCCGTGGTACAGCAGGATCAAGTGAGTTCCAAGCTCATTTGGGAGTCAATCCAGGTAGCGAAGGTAAACGTCAGAAGACTAGCCACCAGGGAACGGCTGCTGGAACTGCAAGAATCGTTGAAGACAGCCTATGTGACGCTTACCGAACTAAGATGGAGAGGAACCGGATGCATGGACCTAAACGATTCCAGCCCACAGATGTTTCACGCCCAGAAAATGCTCAAGAACCATCTGGCACCGGATTTCTAGTGAGTAGCCGCCCTATACCATTCGTAGATGCATTTTCTCGAGAAAGCGAGAGATTGTCTTGCCTGGATCTGCGATTCGACAACCACATAGTTCGTCTATTTTCTGCACCTCCTTCTACGAATATCAATTCTGAGTATGATAACGATTATTCCGTTTTCTTAGAAAAACTCGATACGGTGCTGTATCAGTCAATCTGGAAGTGTATTTTGTGTACAGAAGGAGACTTTGGGAATACTCGAAGATCATAGTTGGAGTACATCCAATACTTCGACTTTAATGCAAAAAATCGGATCGAAGGAAAGCTCTATCGAGAACTCTGCCGGACCAAATGGGCTTGGTGACAAAATGAAAAGGGACAGCTTTTCATAGAGATGTGCAAGAAATTTCGAATACGAGCAGTAGCCTCCTTCTTCAAAAATACGTGAAAGAACGAAGTAGACGTGACGGGCACCGGATGGGAAAAACACGGCATTGTATCGACGACTTTTTTGCATGCCGGCATTTTCAATTCAAGAGCGTAAGAACAGGAACATAAAATTCGAGACGGACCGTCGTTTACTCAGGGTTATGCTCCGGTGTCCAAAATTTACATTGAAGAAGAGAAGAAAACCACATTCTCGTAGATGTTTTGATGCTAGTCTGTACCAAAATGGAATCTCGACCACGTGCTCTTCTCAGTTGCATTCACCTTCCAATGGATATGTCGAACTTTGCCACTACATAGTGCGGCGAAGGCCGCAACACGCCAACAAGGGTACCGAACCTACCTATCAGTGAACACGGTATCACTGATGAAACATCGACAAACTGAAGAAAAACGTTACAACAGTGGTCGAACGAGTTAGCAACACAGAAACATGTAAATTCCTGAGGCGAATGATAGAGGATGATATCAGCAAACACCATTGTCAACTCGTTGAGAAGGCCGTTCGAATCAAACCGCACTCTCAAGAAGATTAGACATGAAGCATCGATTGGAAAGAAGCAATTGTTCCAGTTGAGGAACGACAAGGGGTTCCTGTGCAAAACCAAAGACGAGGTTAGCTTGGCGACGAAACATTTTCTACGAGCAGCTATACGCATCTACGGTTACTGTCACATGTACTCCAGTAATTCACACGGATACTCAGTGCTCATTATTTCTGCAAGGTGAAATAGAGGCAGCCATCACATCCATGAAACCAGGGACAACCCCAGGACATGATCATATTGCTACGGAGATGCTGCAGCTAGGCATAAATAGTCTTGTTCCATTAATAACTGAATTCTATAACCACTGTTTGTGCACTATATCTGTGCCCGAGAAGCTGGCAGATTCCGTAACCGCACTTCTACATAAGAAAGGCTACCCACTTGAGCTGAAAAACTACCGTCCAATCTCTCTCCTGTCTGTTTTATACAAACTTCTCACGAGAGTAATTCTGAAGCGACTCGAGCAGGTATTTGACGTAGAACAACCTCCTGAACAAGCTGGATTTCAAAAAATAACTACTTCACTATCAATAATCTACATGCTGTAAATCAGTTCATTGAACGATGCACCGAATTCCAAGTACCTCTGTTCATAGCTTTCATTGACTATGAGAAGGCCTTTGATACAGTGGAAGTGAATGCGTTATGGACGGCCCTTCAAAACAAGGAGCGAATCATCAGCTTATAGAACTGCTTCGTGAAATCTACTCAAAAGCACAGTCTACAATTCGTCTCGGAGGAGCAGACGTTCCAATAAGAGTTTATCGAGGAATCCGCAAAGGGGATGCAATTTCACCAAAGCTATTCACTTCTACGTTGGAGCATATTTTTCGAAAAATTACTTAGAATGGTTATGGAATATCACTTAACGGAATTTGGCTCACGACCTCCGCTTTGCTGACGACGTTGTTCTGATTGCAAAAACCGAACAGGAACTGTAAGCCATGATTAACGAACTAGATCAAAACTCGCTTAATTGTGGTTTGAAACTAAGTGCCTCAAAAACGAAGATAATGGTGACATTTGACACATCCATCAACCTTAAGGGAAAAGACGTCGGCAATGTAAAGTCTATCATATACCTGGGACAAGATATCTCCTTCACTCAAGATCCCTC
>OX375866.1:49575542-49671147 GCA_947359475.1 Heligmosomoides polygyrus bakeri | reverse complement strand
TTCAA
Organism: Heligmosomoides polygyrus bakeri; assembly: GCA_947359475.1. Lineage (NCBI taxonomy): Eukaryota > Metazoa > Nematoda > Chromadorea > Rhabditida > Heligmosomidae > Heligmosomoides > Heligmosomoides polygyrus. The sequence continues at coordinate 49,671,142 of OX375866.1, read as the reverse complement.
ACAGATCTTACTTTGGTTGAAAACTGTTATTTGTTATTTGTTTATGAACACTTTTGTTGAAGGCGCTTGAGAGTCCACAAAATTAGTTGCCAACCTAATATATATATATATATATATATATATATATATATATATATATATATATATATATATATATATATATATATATATTATATATATATAATAAAAATGTCTAGTAGTTTCCTAAAGCACAGCGATGTAGCCTAAGAGCGACAAAGTGACAGTGGTGCGGAAATGCAGGTTAGGCTTGTGCTACCAATTTTTTTCGATTTTGGTCGTCCATTTCGGAAGATGCGGCGAGCTATGTAAATGCGTGGGCGGGCGGAGCACTAAAAGCACTTTACGGTGACCTGCTCATAACTCCCTAGCTGCCTAAGCTGCTTTAGCCCAATCTGCCATTTTAGAGCGGCAGACGGCAGTGGTAAAGATTCTTCCGCCTTACCCGCCCATATTTAAGTTTTCGGCACTCGCGATGGTACCATTCTGTTCAGCTCGGTAAACTCTACCGAATACTATCCATCTCGACTAATTTGGGAAATATCGATTCTTTGTCAACTTCGCGTCGAGGACGGGGCCGCGGCAGACGGACGACGTCACCGAAAGGCGATTTTTCCGAAATTGGCAAAGTTTGATACCATTCGATAGAACGTTTCGTGCTGAATTGGCTGGTATTGATGAGAGTAGCGAAAACTGTAATTTGAGAGAGTAAGATAGTGGAGAACATTGACCGTTGATGTGCCAAATTGCACGCGCGGGCGTATTTGGAGCGCAATAACTTTGCCAAATTTGAATCCTTCCGACTGCATCTTGTGGAAATGTCCATTTTCGATGGCGTCATCGCCTGCGCGCAATGTCCATTTTCGATGGCGTCATCGCCGGCCTCGGTGCGAAATCGTAAAAATCGTTTCTTTTTCGAGATTGACACTGTTTGATAGAGCTTTTCGAGCTGAACACAATGGTACCATCGCGAGTGCCGAAAATTCAAATATGGAGGGGGAATAAGGGCGGAAGATTCTTTATCGCTGCCGTCCGCCGCTCTAAAATGGCAGATTGGGCTAAGGCAGTTTTGGCAGCTGGGAAGTTGTGAGCAGGTCATCGTAAAGTGCCTTTAGTGCTCTGCTCGTCCACCAACGCATTTACGTAGCTCGTGTGTCTTCCCGTAGTGGACGACCAAAATCGGAAAAAAATTGGTCGCGCAAGCCTAATCTGCATTTTCGCACCATTTTCACTTTGTCGTTCTTCTTAGCCTACATCGCTGTGCATTGGCGAACCACTAGACATTCTTACTGACTACAAAATCCGCAAGCTGCAGCCGGAGTGGCTCACAGTTATCCGAGTTATCGCTCCAAACACGCTAGGGCGTGCAGCTTCGCAGTATTCGTGAAAAATCCGCCACACTCTGTGGAATCGCAAGCTCATTGCATGCTAGACATGTGGAAGCTAATTGGTTTGCTATACTTTTCGCACAGTTCTCGATACTCCTAGGCCACTCGGCTCTTTTGATTGATTCTTTCGGGCCTACATGGATTGTTCACAGCGCGCCATGCCGGCGGTTAGTTCCAAGCAGTAGGCCATGCTCGTCAAGACGCGTGGATGGGCTTCTTCCATCAGCCTAACATTCAAAAGTTGAAAATGCCGCGCCCTAACGCGATTTGGAAGAGGTGTATGTGGGAAGCTTTTTTAATGCCATGAGTTCAGCGTGATCTCCCAATACTGTGATAGCGTCCTGGTTCTCTGTGGCTCTTACAATACTCCATCCAACTTTATGGGTAGCTATATTGTTGATTTGACAACCGAACCATGAGAAAAATACAATATAATAGTTAGCGTTAGGGTTGGGCGAAGGTCTCCCAACATATAACCGCGAGCTTGTTTGAACATATTTTGCCTAGCCAACACTTTATTGGAGCCATCACTGGGCTCAGTCAGTACTGTCCTGCTCGACCTTTCTTCGTTATTTATTTCAGATCGATCCAGCAGTTTCAATGAGAGGCTTGCCCTAGGAGCTTCTCCGGAGGCAGACGAGTTGCTGTGTTCATTAGACGCTCCCTGTGTCCTTTGGGATCCTTTTGTGCCGTCACTGCCAACTGCACCTCGTTCTCTTAGCATGTCTGGCCGTGTCCCATGTTCTGTGAACAGACCGTGCTGTGAATGTTCGTTCCTCTGCTGATCTCACATGCTTCGCTTGCCATTGCATGACCCAAGTCGATGTGATGCGTTCGCTTGACCGCACCTACCGACCACGGCGTTGTCGCCCCGCAGCGTTCCCTAGAATCTCATTCCCAGGTGACGTGCGAAGACGTCGACTCGACGTCACACGTTCTCGGAGTGAATGAGTGTGCGTGTCCGTGCGGTGTGGCGTCGTCGAAGTGGAAATTCATTTCGATTTGTTTACATTTCCCTCCAAGGACGTGTGCTCAGTGTCCTTTAATTTCCTCTTCGAGCGCCGCGAGAAGTTCTCATTTCAGCCACTATTCTCCCTCCCCGACGGATCCCCCTTCGTTTGAGATCTGTTGATTTGAAACTTCTGTGAGCTATGTAAATCTGATTCTGCAATAAACAACTACAACAGGCAATGGCAAGCTCTTGGTCTCCTTCACTGGAAGGTCCTCCTTCCTGTGCTGTCTGACGCTGTTACCGTGAAAAACTGGCGATTTATACACATTCGTTATTATAAAAAGATAAAGGACGGCGTTACTCCATCTCTATTGGAATGCGCCACGCATTCTACTTCTACGGGATTTCATGAAGGTGGTATGAATTGGCGTATTTGGCCATACAATGGCGCATTGGTCAGTCGATGAACAATTCTATGTCTGGGCTTTATCCTCCTCGGACCTGTCAGGTAGTAATTCACCGAACAAGCAGGGATGAAAGGCTTGGTTCATTCATTATTCATTTGTTCATTATTATGGTACAGTGAAGAGAAACCACAGTATATGCAGAGTTGCGATGATATCCCTAGATTTCCAATGGAGTGCCGGTTTTGCACTCAGAACTTGAGCTTGAGCTGTTCGTGAGCCCCTTTGCGAACAACTCCAAGCGGTCCCACCATTCTTGCACCTGCAGCTTGAGTTCCTCTTTATCCTCGCAGCACTACGTCATCAGCATAAAGCAGCGTCCAAGGGACTGGTTTCTGAAGGTCCAATGCAACAGCATCCATGGCAACAACAAAGAGGATTGGGGAAACTACAGTGCGTTTCAAAAGTATGTAGCCACCTTAAATTCAAAATTTTTGTCCTTCGCCTTTGTTTCTACGAACCGGCGTTTGTCGCATTCAATTCCTCGTAGTCGGAGGTACCTATGTTGCTTTTTACAGGAAAAAGCCTTATCTCTAGCAAAAATAAATCGTTTTTGAAATTTTTTGTTTGTTTCAAAAGTATGTAGCCACTCCCAAAAAACGATTTTTATTAAAAATTAATAGTCAATTGTACCACCATTATTTCTTATTACGTCAAATACCCTGCTACGCATGCTACTAACAAGTTTCTGGACTTTTGAAACAAACAAAAAAAATTCAAAAACGCCTAGTTTTTGCCGGAGATCAAGCTTTTTCTGGAAAGGGCAATCTAGCTATTTTCGTCTACGGGGAATCCAATGCTGCTAACGCCAGTTCGTAGAAACGAACGTGAAACGTGAAATTATCAATTTCATGGTGGCTACATACTTTTGAAACGCACTGTATACCACGACGGAGATGGAAAATTCCATCGAGGTCCCTGCTGCAGCTTGAACTCGACTCTTTGGACAAGAGTAGAGAATTCGCACCCACTCTATGAGCTCTTCAGGAACTCCATGATGTCGCAAGGCGTACCATATCACTTCACGCGGTACGCGATCAAAGGCCTTCTCTAAGTCGAGGAAGGCGATATGCACCGACTTCTTTTTCTCGCAATGCTTCTCTATCAGGAGGCGGGCGACGTGTATGGCATCAATGGTGCCACAGCCAGCCACGAAGCCGCACTGATTGCTGGAAAGCTTGGCGATTTCGCGAATTCATCCAACGGCAATTCGCTCAAAGATCTTCATGCTGTGGGAAAGCAAGCAATAGGACGTAATTTAATTAGTCTGAAGGGCTGCCCTTCTTCTTCCAACTCTGGATCGTCGTACTATTCTGCCAACCATCAGGCAGCTTCTCCGCGACAATCTGATTGCAGGACATCACCAACCACTCAACAGGGTACCAAAACTTTGACTTCCACAAAACAGCCACCACGTCGTCGGCCCCGTCGCTTTGGTTGGCCTCGTATTCCTCGAAGTCGCTTCATCCATGGTGATTTTCTGAACAGGCTCGTGGGTAGGAGCCGTTAAAGGCTCAGCCGGATGAGGAAATTCCAAAGTGGAGATTTCCTCAAAGTAATCCCGCTATCGCTCATCGCTTCAACGCTTTCTTGCGGACTATAAGAAGATAGCCGCTCTCATCACGAAACAAAAAAGAAAAGTTTTCTATATCCTCGGTCTCCTGATGGCGATTCTAGCAAGCCGGTGCAAACACCGCTCACTATAGCGTGACTCGAGTTTCTCGTCGACATCCCCATAATGAGTTTCTCTTGCAACAGCCACGGCCTTATTGGCAGCTTTCTTCTGTTCCTGTACTTCCGCTAGTTATTAGCTGTCTTTTTGCCGAGAAACACGTGGTAGAACGACTTCTCTCCAACATTTGCTTTCACGTCATCTGTCCACATGTCCAGACTCGTGTTACGATCCTTCACAAGGACCAAATCTATCTTAGTCCTGGTTTACCGGTTATAGAATGAGATGAGGTGGGAGTCGCCACGAAACACGGTGCTCACTATGGTGAGGTTATGCGATTTCGCATACGCAAGGATACGCTCACCATCTGCGTTACTCTGCCCACAACCGAATCTAGCTTGGCAGCTGTACTCGTTTTTCGTGGCGCCCACGTTTCCATTAAGGTAACCAGCGAATACGATGACATCTTTCGGCGGTACCACTGCTGTATTCTCATCGAGCAGGCTCCAAAACTCATCCTCGGCTTGACCGGAGCGGCCTATATGCGGAGCAAGCGCACAAAAGAAGTGATGGAGTCGCTTCCCAGCGGCGACGATGACCTTCATCAACCGATCGTCAAAGCACTTGACGCTTACAATCGTTCGAAGACGATTATTTCGACAACAATGGTGGTTCTGGGACTAAAACGGCCTTAGAGCCTCGTCCTATGCTCCATGACTTGCCACAGGGCCACTTCGTCTGCTGCCGCACAGAAATCAACTCTTCTTCTCCCCAGTTCTTCAACCAACTCGCACGAGCGGCCCGTCAACATATCCACATTCAGCGTTGCCATGCGGGTCCTGCTTACGTTAACCTCGTTGACTTCTGGACCAGCTCAGTTTGATCCCCCCATGCCGTCCTCGCATCAGGGAGCCTCGCATACTCCCACACTCGCCGGGCTCTGCGAGTGCGCGTCACGTCTCGCGGACGTCGTAGCACTATCTGGAAGAATTTGTACTGTCATACACCATGCAATGTGACACGGGTCTTCGTAGGCTCTCTTGTCCCAAGGGCCTGCTGCCTGCTATCGAGTGTACGTGTTCAGCTTAGCTCTCAGAGCGAGTAGTTTCCAGTAGCCCCACGTAGAGGAACGGGCATCGCTACCGAGAGTATACGTCCATTTGATTTGTAAACAGGAGTAGTGACCGACACAAATGTTTGATTGCCTTCCGGAGCTGCACATATTCTGAAGGGTCGGTGCGATGTGGTTTCGTGACCTCATGATCGACTCGAGATTTTTTCTGCGTCATACGTCGCCGAAAATGGGGTAGTGAAATGCGAAAGAAAGGTCGGTTACTGAACCGATGAGGGCCAAGCGGTCAGAATAAAGATTTTCGCTGTTCTGCGCAGGTGGTAATATGCATGCGTTCGTAAGCTCTGTGAGGGTGTGACGGTGGTCCAGAAATAATATAATAATTTCGGATTTGAGCCGCCACATGCCACTTAAAATACCTCAGCTCCTAGAGCAGTTCCTGAACTCAACTGAAGCCTATCATTAGCTGCATGCTGTTTCTGGCAAGATGCTGAGGCTGCAGCTTCACTGGTTTAGGGACCTGGACTTCTGGAGTCAGCGAGATCGTGGTCAGTTTAGTCGCCGTTGGTTCAGTTTTTAGTCCGTATCGTCAACGAGAAGTTTACAAAACACTTCACGAGGCGATATTTAGTTCTATAGTAGCCTGCGAAACATGATAGGTGCGGAGGAGTTTCCACGCTTATCGCCACCAGCTTCTGCGCAGTCTATATCGTGTGGTCGAGCACCGCCATCCCACTGTATCGTTTCATATCTCAACGGCATTTTCCTTGTTGTCGTTACTGTTTCCTGTAACATCAAGATGTTCTAGCAGAGTTCCCCAAGAGTGTGTAGATCAGCGACTGAACTTCTTGTTAGTAGATTCAGGTTTCTAGTTACGCGTCTGAACAATAGCCGAAAAGCTCCAACCTATTGGGTGCTCCGATCCAAACAGTAACCACCACCATTTTTGGGTGCAAATTCCTTTCTCGAAGTGAATTGTAAGGCACTTAGGCAGCACTTGTTGTCGTGGGAGATCTAACTCTAACAGGAGCCAACAACACAACGGAGAAATGGCTCTCTATTTGCACAAAATGAGGCAGATTCATCATTCTAGTTTATGTTGCGTTCTGTTCAATGGGGCGCGGGAAGGTTGGGACGAGGCCATGAAGGTCACTTTTCTCTTTTCCTAAGTAAACGCATTATTTATCTTTAGGTAAATCTTCGCGCCCCATCGAGCAGGACACAAGAATTGTTTTTTTAGAAATTTTCTTAAGTAAGCGCATTATTTATGTTTAGGTAAAACGCTGTTTATATGTGCGATTGAAAGCCAGTTTTTCGCTCTATTACGGGATGGTTGTCCTTATCCACATTATTCCCTTCATAATGTTCTACTTAATGTCCGTCTCCCTCATGCTACCTGTCCATAATTGATGACTGATTTTTTCTAACAATTATCTGATGCCAAAATTGTACTGCCAAAATTGTCGGATTTCCACCCGGTGAATGAAAACGTTGCTGTTCCAAACGTTGTCCTTGGGGAAAAATTTTCCAAAAATTAACAAAATTTCGAGACTCCTTAAATGATATTCTTCTGTTTGTTAAACCAGCCCCTCACTTTTGAAAATACATATGGTGCTGTTAAAATCTCAGTGCTACAAACAGTTAAACACAGAGTAGAAAAACCGGACAATTTTCGGACCAGCTTGATTCCTTCGCGGTAAGAAGAACGAACACATTCTTGCTTTGTCCTCGGTGACTTGCTGATCGAGTCGTCGCTTCTATTTGACAAGGAAGGCTGCGGATCTGTGCCGGGGAATGCGCGGACAGCTTTATAACATCCGTTGCCTTGGCCTGGATGCTTGACAAAATGGTTAGGGAACCTATCCGATCACAATGTTCAGCACTCTGTTAAGCGAGACAGTCAGCGGCCTACATTTTGCCTCCTCTGTTCGCCCTCCCCCATGAAGGATTCCTTAGTGAAGGCGTACTGTTGAGCAAGAGCTGTTCGTTGCCGTTGCGGCTTGCCTCTCCTCTGTTCAGCGCTCGTGGGGTGCTCGCTTTGATGTTCACTAATTACGTAATATCCAGCACATAAAACACAGGGTGGGCGTGCAGCGAGGAGCTTCGTGTGCGTTCTAAAGGAAGAGAGCTCCTTGCGTCGACGATAGAAATCTGCGATCGCCCGTCCGATCTCCTTTGTTCGGCTTCCATTTCACTCTCGGGCTTTCAGAGAGATTGGGCCTCGATTCTGATCGCTCTCCCCTAGCGGGTCCCCTCGGACGTCGTTATCGCTTCGTTTGGAGGTGAGACGAGCGGCATTACCGAATGGAGAACCGAGCTGACATGTCGACCTCGATGCAGCTGCACTTAGTATTCATAACAGCACGGCCTACGCACTTGCATTGCAGTTGCCGATGACTTCTGAATTGAACTTGACGATCAGGCCGTCCTGTCCTTCATCTTCTTCCCATGAGGGGATGCCGCGCGTCACTCATCTCATTTTCCGTCCAGTCCTCATCACAAAGGCATTCCACTCAATCCTCATCTTCTGGGAGCCGCAAAGTGCAGCTCTTTTGTCGTTTTCGTTGCCCGCGCCCGCGATGTAATGTGCTGCTTCGGAACGAGTTGCAGAGCTTCTCGCCGAGCGCGGTCGCGCATGCATTCCTACGTCCCGTCAGACGCGTACTGTCGTCGGCAGCAGCAGCTCAATAAGCGCGGCAGACGCTACGGGGTCTCCCCTTCTCCGACCTAATCAAATTAGGGACCACTGTGCCAGTTAATATCATTTCTCCGTGCTCGTGTACCCATTCCGGAGAAGGTGTTCGAATGACGACAGCTTAAGTATGCGGGAATCGCGTTTACGCAACCTTCAGTCGGCGGTGCTTAGCCCCTATGGTTGTGCTCCAACAAATAATTATTCGATTAATTTTTTCGAACATTCGACATTTCTGGATTTTCGAATATTCGTTCGAATTCGAATAAACTTCATTCGAATATCGAATAAACTTCAACTTTTCAAGCATACAACTTTATCACGCAACATTTGAGTAATCAGAGTCCTAAGTTTTGATCGGGTAACAAGTTGAAATGCATGAAAAGAAACGAAAATAGAAAGCGATTTCCCCCTATAAGGCGTATTCATGTGGCTTCATGTATCCTTCTATTTACAGTACCGGCTGTGCCGCTTCGCTCAACCAGCACAAGCCGTGCAAAAGATGAAGAGCTGCGCAAAAGGGCGCCGGAGAGCGCCGCTTTCCACTCGCCACGCGTCGCGTCTGAGGCAAGTTGCGTTAGGTCCCGTTTATACTTCATCGCGGCGCGACGCGATGGCCACGCAATGAGGCCAAATTGATCGATCGCGTCGCGCAATCAATATGGCCACTATACGTGGCGTCGCGTCGCGCCGCGACGAAGTGTAAACGGGGCCTTAGGACGCCACACCCTCAACTTCTGGACCTTAGGCTGATGGAAGGTGCCTATACACTATAGTTGTGCTCGAACGACCTATTCGAATAGGTATTCGAATGATTTTCATTCGAACTTGAATATTCGAATTCGATTATTCAAAAAATCGCGTTTTTCGAATGTATTCGAATTCGAATGTTCAAAAAATCACGTTTTCGAATATATTCGAGCTCGAATGTTCAAAAAATCACGTTTTTCGAATGTACTCGAATTCGAATGTTCAAAAAATCGCGTTTTTCGAATATATTCGAAATTCGAATGCTTGAAAATTGCGGGTATTCGAAACCATTCGAATATTCGAAAATTGCCAAAAACACACAATTATTCGAATGTTCAATGGATGCCATTCGAATAGGCAAGTTAGAATCTGCATTGTTTTGCGAAGCCGATGGATGGATATTTTGTATTGAAAGTCCAGAAATTGTAAGCACGTCGTCTCCCTTTCACTCCATACATGATGAGTCTCCTAATCCCTCTTCCACAACACCGCGCAGGAAACAAGAAGCATGGCTGAATCAGAAGCTGAACCTTCAGCTTTATTCACAGAAGAGCTTACACTTTCATTCTTATCCGAACTTTTCCTATTGGACCTCAGGAAGCAGTTTTCGTTTTTCGTATTGGACCTCAGGAACCAGTTTTCTGTTTGGCACCGCCTACGACTAATCTTGTTTTTCGTCCTCATCTTTGCACCATTGAACTTTGCTTTATCTCTTGTTCTCTATAGGGGACCTCTGGTATAGATCCGAAAACATTAAGGGCTATGTTATACTTCGGCGACGCTGTTGTCGGCGACGTCGGTGACAGTGTTGAGCGGGTGCTATGCAGTGCGCTCAACACTACTGCCGACAACAGCGTCGCCGCAGTATAACATAGGCCTAAGGGTTTTGTGCAGCAAGTATTGACCTTCGCGCTCCAAATTTCCCACCTTCACTGCTAGGTCCTGTGATCCTATCGTAGCCTTTCTAAGCTTTCTTTTCACATCAAGTTGCTTTTTAATCCTAAAGTGCAGAGGCCGCCTTGTTTCCATGGTAGGTTCGCCGCCCGAGGGTTGGCAGATCAGGATCACTATGCGATGCAGTTGCATTCACTACTAGCTGGGCAGTAGACCATACAGTTGGGGTGCAGCTGGGACGGTAATATAGGCGGGCTAGTGGGTATAAGATTTCTAGGTGATAGATCAATTACAGCAACCGGATTTTACAACTGCTCAGACACGTCCGATCAGAGGTGCTAACTTCATAAGAGACAAAGGACGCTATGAAGGGGTTTTTCGAAACAAGGGTAAGCCTTCCTTTTCGAACCGCTCTCCTTCGCATCCAGGTGAACACTTATGGACAGCGTGATCATTAAGAGCAACTATCTCGGGACCATTTCCGTGAGGCACTGCCTTTTCCTTCCGTGTACACGCCTACGCAAAATGTTTCTTAGGTCTGCCTTTCTGCCAATTTGGATGAAGCGAAGGGTTATGGAAAGGATGTAGTTTCTTTTATGACAGGCCGGCCTACGAACAGCCCATGTCACATCATATGGTTGATGGTGCTGAATGTTTCACGAGATAATGCTACGGCGTCCGCGAGAGCCGACGTGCAAGCCCGGCGAGTGTGAAAAGTATGCGAGGATCCCTGATGCGAGGACGGCATTGGGGGAACTGAGCTAGTCCAAAAGTCCCGCAACGTAAGCAGGACCGGCGCGGCAACGCTGAATGTGGATACGTTGTCGAGCCGCTCCTTTGAGTTGGCAGAGGCACTGGAGGGAAGGAAGATTGATTTGTGTGCGGTGCAGGAGACGAGGTGGTCCTGTAGCAAGTCAAGGGACATAGGCCGAGGCTATAAAGCCGTTCTGTGTGGCAGTCCCAGAACCACCGGCGGTGTTGGCGTAATCGTCTGCGAACGGTTCCAAGACGCGATTGCAAGCGTGGAACGCTTCAATGACCGCTTGATGAAGGTCGTAATCGCTGCAGAACGGCGACGGTATCATCTTTTCTCTGCATATGCTTCACAGACTGACTCCTCTGAGAGAGCCAAGGATGAATCTTGGAGCCTGTTTGGTGAGAAAACAGCAGAAGTGTCGTCACAAGACGTCATAATTGTCAGGTGACCTTAACGGAACCTTAACGGACACGTTGGCGCTGCGAAGGACGGGTACGGCTATCATGGTGGTCTCGGTTTTTGGTTTACGTAACGCTAATGGTGAGCGCATACTCGAGTACGCGGAGTCGCACAACCTCATCATCGTGAACACCAGATTCCGAAAACATGAATCCCACCTTATCTCATTCTACAGCGGGAATTTTAAAACGCAGATTGACTTTGTCCTTGTGCGAAATTGTGACCAAGGGCTTGTCACGGACGCGAAGGTCGTGCCGTATGAAAAGGTTGCCACACAACACCGCCCACTGATCTGCACTACGAAGATCACACCACCGATGCTTAGGCAGGTCGAACGGGACGGCCCGTTAAGAATCAAGTGGTGACGACTGAAAGAAAAGGAAGCAGCTGTGATTTCGCGCATTCGGTTACCGACGGTCACGACCGTCGACAAGACATGGCAAAATGCCACCGACGCCATTCTTTGTGCTGCACATTCCGAACTCGACACTACGAAGCCGGGACGGCGTAAGGTCGATAAACAGACATGGCTGTGGGCTAACGAAGTTAAGCAAAAAGTCCGAGAGAAGAAAAGATTACATTACGCATTTCTCTGCGATAAGACAGCCGATAAATGGCGTTTGTATCACGAAGCCAAGAAAGCCGCTAAGAAGGCGGTCGCAGTTGCAAGATCCACTCATTACGATGATGTCAGCGGGAAGCTTGAGTCGCGCGATGGCGTGCGATTTCTTTATCGACTCGCGAAGGTCCGTCATAGCTAGACTGAGAATGTTGAGAAGTTCTTCAGCATCAACGATGAGAACGGTCACTTACATGGACCGCAAGATGGTTTTGAACCGATGGCGCACCTACTTCGAGGTAATCTCGACGGTAGAGTTTGCTCATCCGAGCATTCTATCTTCTGCTGTACACGGTCCCGTTCAGAAAATCACCGTACAGGAGGTAGAAGCCGCTCTGGAGAAGATGAAGCCGAGCAAGGCAACGGGCTCCCGATGATTTGGCGGTTGACTTATGGAAGTCGAAATCCTGGTACCCAACGAAGTAGCTGGCGACGTTCTTCAACCAGGTTATTGCGGAGAAGAAAGTGCCCGATATTTTGAAGAGAAGCACAACGATTCCGATTTGGAAAAAGAAGGGCAGTTCGGCAGACTGCACAAACTACCGTCCAATTCGATTGCTTTCGCATAGCATGAAGATCTTCGAGCGGGCGCATTCGTGATATCGTCTACCTCTCTACCAACCAGTGCGGCTTCGTAGCTAGTTGTGCCACGTCGATGCCATACACGCCGTTTGTCTTGTGATAGAAAAACACCGGGAGAAAACAGAATCCGGTTCATCTTTCCTTCCTGGATTTGGAGAAGGCCTTTGATCGCATTCCGCGGGAAGTGATATGGTATGCCTTACGAGAACATGGAGTTCCCGAAGAGCTCATAGAGTGGGTACAACTACTGTACTCTTGTCCAAAGAGTCGAGTGCAAGCTGCAGCAGGTACGTCGATGGAGCTTCCCATTCTCTATCGGAGTACATCAAGGGTCTGCGCTCGCCCTCTACTCTTTGTCGTCGTTATGGATGCCATATCGCGCGATCTTCAGCAGCCAGTCCCTTGGACGTTGCTTTATGCTGATGATGTAATGCTCGCTAGCGAAGATAAGGCCTATGGCATACCACCAGCGACGAGTCCGGCGACGGCACTGCCAACGGACAAGTAATCGACTATTCCTGTTAGGACCTGCCAGAAACAATGGGGAGAGAGCGCGCGCTTGCCGGTTGTCGCTGCCACGTCGGCACTACGCGTCGTTGGAGAGGGGGCATACCGCCAGCGACCGGTCGTCGCTGCGCTTTGCACGGCGACCAGTTGTCGCTCGACCCTTTAAGGTTCGTGCACAGTTTCACTGCGCTGTGGCACCGAGCTGAGGGGTTCATTTTTTGCCACATCCCCCACGTCGGCGTGGTGCGGTAGCGCTGCGTAGCTGGAAGGTTGCCAGCAGAGGCGCGCATGGTACGCAATCCCGCGAGCCACACGCCACACCACGGCACAGCGCGGTGAAAATGGGAGCTCCAATTCCCTCAGCGCAGTGACACCGCGCGGTGCCACTGCGCGGTGAGTGTGCACGGCCCCTCACCGCGCGGTGGCTCCGCGCTGTGGCACAGCGCAGTGAACCGCCTATGCTACAACATGGGTGGTTCACTGCGCTGTCGAACTGTGCACGAGCCTTTACACCCCGCATGCACGCACGCAAGGGTCACCAACCGCGCTCTAAAGCCAATTCTCGCCCCCGTCCAACACCGTCGCTGCTCTCGTCGCTGATCTCCAGCGCTCTCTCGTCGCTCCGCTCCCCTCGTCGCCGGCCTCGTCGCCGGTGGTATGCCATAGGCCTAAGATTGAACTCCAGCGGCAGGTACAAGCTCGATGCGATCGCTTGGAGAGATTTGGACTCAAACTTAATGTCAAGAAGACCGAGTATATGACGACTGACGAAGATGAGTCCAGCTCCATTAAGGTAAATGGCATTGAGCTGCCACGTACTTCGTTATTCAAGTACTTGAGATCAGCAATCGCCTCCGTTGGCGGCTTACTCGTTGAAGCCAACTCACGCTTGAGTGCAGCGTGGTCCAAATGGCGCTCTTTGACGGGAGTGCACTGCGACAAGAAGGTAAGAGAGCGCCTAAAGTCGAAGGTCTACAGAGCAGTCGTCCGACCTGTAGCTATTTGCGGAGCTGAGTGCTGGCCCGTTACCTAAGAAATTGAAAGGCGCCTCAGCGTAATGGAAACGAAGATGCTGCTGTGGACGGCCGGAGTTACGCGCTTGGATCGAGTACGCAACGACTCCATACGGCAGAAGTTCGGTGTCATCCCGATATTTGAGAATATGCGCGAAGCTCGTCTGCGGTGTACAGCCACGTCCTTCGCGCAAAAGATGGCACCTTCCGAAAGACTAGTCTTAACCTTGAGTGCCCGGTAGGCGGCCAGAGGGCGACCGAGGCAGCGGTGGCTTGATACGCTGCATCAGGACATGAAAGTGGCTAGGTTGCGCCCTGGTCAGGCATTTGATCGAGAAAAGTGGCGCCAACATTCCAGGGAAGCGGACCCCGCAACTAAGCGGGACAAACGCTGAGGAAGAAGAAGAAGAAGAAGAATGATTTTTTATAAAGTGATCTCCCTTACACGAAGGAACACTAGACTATTTATTTATTTATTTATTTATTTATTTATTTTAAGGCATAGAACATAGTCTAGCGTAAGCGAACATAGCAATACAAGGAGAACAAACGAGCAAACTCCTGTCTAAAAATAGGAGAAGTAATGACAATTACGCAACCGTCAACAGAGAAATCACTATATCATAATCTTGGAGTTCAACCAGCAATAGGACGTTTCCAGGCTTGCACAGACAGCTCCTCCAGGTCAGCATACTTCCCAATCAACAAATTGAATTCCTTGAGAATCCTGTAGGTCAGAAAGTCAGATCTTATTCGTGATTTAGCAATCGGAACTCGAAGCTTAAGTTTTCCGTCCTCGTCAGCACATCTCCAAAAAAGATAACTGGGTCGATGGACACCTTACCAGAAAGTATGTTGTACATCATGACCAGATCTGAGATTTTCCTCCTATTTTCCAGTGAAGGAAGACGAAAACGAACAGAACGTTCCTGACCACGCGGTATCAGACTATAATCCACCGAGAAACGCCTCATCATAAGCTTTGTAGTAAAATTGTTCTAAAACGTCGATGTCCCTCTTTTTCGTCGGATCGAACACGGCTATTCCAGATTCCACAACTGGACGAACGTAGGTTTTGTAAGCTCTTAAGTACACCTCTGGTAGGTTTGATTTCAGAACTTTGAAAAGATTGTAAATGCGACAGTTAACTTTATTCACCAAGAGCCTGCAATGGCTGGAGAAGGACAGGTTACTCGTGATAAGGAAACCTAAATCACGAGCTTCTTGGACTTCCTTTAAAGCTTTGTCAATGATCCTATATGACGGCACCGTAGTATGGCCTCTAGACCCGATCGTCAGAAAGTGAGTCTTCTCAGAGGCGATGATAGTTCCCATTTTACTGCCCAACAATTGATGAAATCAATTGCTGACTGAAGGCAGTTTGAATCTCCGGCGTGCTCAATTTTCTTGTAAATTTTGACATCATCGGCGTACATTTTGCACGTAACCCCCAAATTATTAACGTAGCTTGGGAGTTCATAGGTGTACAACAGGAATAAGATCGGAGACAACACACCTCCTTGAGGTATTTGAGAATATTAGTGACCTGTCATATGAAAGGAATTGTTGTATGTAAACTCGATTATACGTGACGATTATTCCAAAGATCCGTAGTTTTAGTAGTAAGATTAGTGCAAGTGAAAGCAAAAGTATGAGTAATTAATCTTAATGACATGTGATTTTCAAATTCACAATTCTCTTCTAACTGGCTTTTTGTTGAAAAACGTAACTTCACCTTTTTGCTTCGTATATGGCTGACTTCGCTCTCCCAACCTGTAGGCGAAACAGAATATACGCATCATACACTGTAAGAGAGTTGTCCTTGACAGTACGAGCACAGGTCGATCCGCAGTAACAGGAAAGCTTGCATTTTTCTGTGCTGTCCTTCTTGTCGGAACGAGCTAGGATTTGAAAGAAAGGGCAAAAAAAGATCGGGCTCCTCATAGACCTTTGAAAAGGACCAGAAGTTGTTCAAACTTTCCACGATATCATGCAGAATTAGAGTGCGTGGCGCATTTCAAAAAGGGATAGCAATATAGTCTTTTACTCGCTTAACATTTTGCAGATTTGAAATACTATTCTGGTCTGTTTATTACAGGCTCGTTTTCTTGTTCGGCAAAATGCGGTTTCTCGTTATTCGTTCATTCGAACAAATTACTAGAATTTACATACTTGACTATCGAATATTCGAATGAACGAAAAATCGCGGTTTATTCGATTTTTGATCATTCCAACATTTTCAACATCGAACAAATTCGATCATCCGTTCCTTCGAAAATTTTTCGACATCGAATAAATTCGCTCGGTCATTCGTATCGGAAATTTTTGACATCGAATTTTTTCGTCCATTCATTCGTTCGGCAAAATTTCTGAAAAGCACAGCTATACTAGCCCCTACGAGGGCTGTGCTTCGATACTTGGATTTCCCTCGCACAAACTCCTAGTTCGTTAGCAGAGCATCGTTTTCTCCGCCTTTTCGCTTTTTCACTTTCCGTTGTCGGAAAAGTTGTTTCAAGTTTTAGGCAAAGGGCGAGCTCACAAAATGCCATCTGTGAAACAGAGAGGGCATGAAAATGAGCTAGGAAATCGAAGGATGATGCCTTTAGCCTCCTTCCCATCGCGTCTATTAAATTAATTACATTCTCCTCTAGATGTTGACTAGAACGCATCTGACAATTGCTCTGTCATCTCGTCTTCTAGATAGGTTCATAAGAACACTCCCAAAAAGATCTGTCCGAGCACTTACGGCCAATATCGATTCTTGAAAATGTATTATCCAAAACTATACTACTGCTTTTTTGATGGGCTGGCTCAAATATATAATTAATTAAAAATAGGTTTCAAGAAAATCGGCTTCACAAGCGTTCGAATGAAATTTGAACATTTAGTATAATTTCACGTCTACTAAAAAATAGCTTAACAATGCCCAAACATTTTTGACACAGCTTTTGGAACCCTTTTGCAGCACAGAAAATTCAGAAAGGTTCATGCTAAGCTTCTTTGAAAAGGAAAAGTCGAACTATCGCACATAAACATGAATCCTCCTTCGGCAACACGTTGCCGCCAGCGTTGGCAACAGTGTTGGGTGGGTGCTGCGCAGTTCGTAGCATGCATTCAGAGCGGGGGGGAGGGGATGGGGGTGGGAGGTGTTCCAACGGTGTGAGCAGCACAGCGACAAATTGTCGCTGGCGATCGTGCCGAGTGAAAACAGTGGTCTACGCAGAAATTTTGAATCGGACTTCCAGATACGTCACGTTCTGGGCTTATTTAGGAATTCTGTGCATGTCGTTTGTGCGTGCATCTGCTTTTCTTCATATTTCGAGCAGTTCTCGAGCTCTTCAATGTTTTCGTGGTCACCCGAAGCCATTTTGGGTAGGATGCCTAGTTGCGATCAAAAGTTTTGCGCCAGGCGGAATTCGAACCCTTGCGCCCGGCGCAAAAGTTTTGATCACAATCATCCTTTTAAAAACTGTGAACATCATTCCCCTAAACACTTTTCATCCAACAGAGTACTCTTTCTGAGGAAATAAGAAGCAAGATCCGGTCCACATCCTAGGTAAAACTCACCGTAAAAGTATGACGATGTCGCTAGACTACCACACACATGTGGCTGGCTCAGCTTCAGACTTAGGGACCAATCGGCTTAAGTACTGTTGGGATCAGATCTAGTGGAATGAAGCTGCATTGCTTTACTGGCCACGCACTCATGAACGGGAGTTGTGTCCGTTTCCAATTCGTACTTTACTCATAATACGACATGATGTAAGCCACCCGTACGCCCTCCACTCCGATTATGATAAAGTAAGCGAACAGTAAAAAAAGGGTCAGAATACCTTCCTGACTTTTCATCCACTTGTAATATTGGAGTCCATATTACCAACTGTGCTCCATGCTGGACGGCGTTCATCACATTCTCATCCGTTTCTGGCGTCCGGGTCATTGCTGTGTAGTGGGACGGAAGGGACGACCTGATTTTCCACTCTACGTCGGCGCTTCTGGCTGGTTACCAAATGATGGCATGGAAACGCGCTCCGATGCTACAAAGGCAATCCTATACACCCCTGTGGTCGACGCTGTCGGCAATGGGTCCCCTCCTCGCCGACGTGTCGACGAAGTATAACATATGCCTTACCGCCCTACCGAAATCGCCATGGGCGCCCAAAATGTAACGGAGAACTGCGGCTACATTTGCGACTCCGAGCGGCAGGCGACGACAACTTGGCTCCTACCACAGCGAAGGCATGATTCCCACCACGGTGGAAACAAATCGCGGTTGCATGCTGCGAAGCTCTGTTGCCGGCTTACTGCTCCGACACCATTGCTCAGTGTGCCCATCGAGCGTTTTCCTAAACCATACTGGAATCTGCACGTCTCGTTGTGTGGTGATTGTATCTACAGTGACTGTTTTTCAACTTTTGTTTCCGAAAGGGGACTGTATAGATGTGGTTCAGGTGCATTCGAACTGCTCCAATTTCATCAACTTTCCTCTCCAAAAGTTCTCACCGCTAAAATACAGACTCTATGCTTCGTGAAATCTCTCTAGTGGGAGCTTCAAACCAAGCGAAAATCCATCTCTTTCCAACAATCGCTCCCATAGAAACTGTACAATTTGCAGTGCAGCTACTCGTGACAATTCTAAGGCTTGCGCATTTTTCGCAGTGGTCGCTGTGATGCTCTTTTGGGGATAGATTGATCTGTTTTTCTTTATCGGAGGCGATATCATAAAGTTCGGCTGGAGTCGTTGAAGCAGATCTCGCAGCGTTGGAAATTCAAAGAACTCGTTCTGGCGCTAATGCTTCCGTGCTTCGTGTTTCATATCAATCCATAAGAGTATTATGTAGTTGGTTGTAGATGTAGGTCGAAAATGCCAGAGTGGTTGAGGCGCTTGGTGGAGTGGAGCGCTAATTTAAAACTTCACACCGGCCTCTGAAGACGACGGAACGCCGAACCGTCAGGTCCTGCTGAATAAAGTCGTCCACCTAAAAAGCTCATGTGGCACAACATATGCTAACAGTAATATCTAGTGTTGTAGAAGTGAGTGCCGAAGAGCTGGTGGTAACAGTTGGCCAGGCAGCTTTGGAACCCGTTTTCCGCAGCGTGTGGAACCTTCACTACAGGACGTTTTACGGAAGAAGGATCAACAAGTGCTGATAAGCATGTGTGTGTTGAGAAGCAGCCCTGCATTTTTAATTAACTGCTTTAGAATATCATATTTCGTAATCAAAGACATACAGTAGCGTCCAAAAGTTATTGAGCGCTTGCATTTTTCTCCAAAACTTGTTTCAAATCAGCTTTAAAATTGTAAAATTTGGTCAAGCTGTCACAATTAACAAATCGTCTTATATCGCATCATCACTGCTGTTCTATATCGGCCCTTCCCATATTTCAAACATAAAAACGGAAAAACCGTGAAATCTGCCGTATAGGTTACAGCACTTCAGTCGCCTTCTTTGTCACCAAAGTGAGACAAATTATACACTGAAACAATGCAGCCTTACTAGTAGCGAATTGCGAGAGCTTTTGCTTTAATTACAGTTTCACATCTCCTCGGCAAGGACTCCAGAAGTTTGTTGATCGCCGGGTCCGATATATTCCCATTCCTCTCTTAATTGTTCAAACTTTTCGGCCTTGTTCTTGCTGTGAGACCTGCTAAACTTCTAGTAAGGTGTTCCCAAAGGTGTTCGATTTTGTTCAGATCCGGCGTCTGAGAAGGCCATGACGTAAGATAAATTCCATTTTCATTCAACCACTCCTTCACCTCCTTCGAAACATGTTTTGGGTCCTTGTCCTGCCCTTTAGTAGGTGGCAGCTGATATATTCTGTTGTAGCTTGCGCCGTTTGGACGTCGTATGTACGCATGTGATCCATAAGATCCAAATAGGCTGAACTTGCTCTCGTCGCTAAAGAGCACTTTTTTAATCGCCCATCGCCCAGCTCTTGGCAAACTGGAGTCTTGCCTTCCTATTCTTCTCGCTGATGAAAGCTTTTTTAACGAGACGTCTTTCATAGAGTCCAGAAAATCTTAGTCGGCGTTTTATCGTGCTCACGCTCACATCTAACCCGCGGAGAGTGGCTACAGAATTCCTTATATCGACGGCGGCCACCGACGGGTTACGCCTCGATATCTTCTGGATGACAGAATCGTCCCTAAAAGTCTAATTCGTGGCCTGCCTCCCTTATGAGCATCTTCCGCTGCTTCGGACTGCTCTACTCTATTGACTACAGCAGCAACCGTCGAAATTCAGCATCCCAAAAGAAGTCCTCCCTGTCGGTAAGAGACTTTCTTCCGAACGAGTCAAAAATGGTTTCTCATATGTCGGTAGAGCTATTCTTTCCTCTCGACGTAAGAGATTTATTCTTTCCTCTCTTGCTGAAAACCCAGTATGTCAAAACAATACTATACTGCCTTCATAAAAAATTCTATTGACAAATACACTCGATGCTATAGCAGCGCATCTTTGATCGTTGCGCACGACTAACCTTGCTCCTGCAAAAGCATCGGTAGTAACGAACATACTGTCGCCGCTGCTTTTCCTCCTATATACTTATGAGCTGCCAAATTCCGTCACAAGGCTCGGCGTAACGTGCAAAATGTACGCTGACGACGTGAAAATCTACAAAAAAGTGGACAAAGCCGACAGCTCTCGCGAGGTTCAAGCTGCTATTGATTTCGTTGGCAAATGGGCAGAAGGCTGGGATCTTCCACTTGCTGCTGAAAAGACGCAATGCCTTGTAACACAATCAAGGCACCAAATCTACTCTCCGCTCTATAGCTTCAATGGCGTGGACTTGAAGCAAGTTTCTGATGTTAGAGACTTAGGCCTCCTTATAACGAGCGAGCTAAGATTCGACCTACATTACAAATTACTTGTAAAAAAGGCCAGCTTCCGGACTTACAATAAAAAAAAGGCTGTCTGAGTTTATCATGTCGACCAAGACCATCCATGGAAACTCACAGTTCCAGAAGCCTCCCTCCCTACGATGGACCTGGGAATCCCCCGGTGGCCAGTTCCACAACGAGATCGACCACATCATCTTCAATCGCAAGTATTGCCTAACCGACGTTTCCGTTGTCCCCGAGTTCTACACGGGATCGGACCTCCGCCTCCTTCGCGCAAGGTTCAGCTTTTCAAGTCAAGGAGAGAAGGCTGCGAAGTTTAAGAAGAGGAGTCCCAGAACGACCACCAACTGGGACATGTACACCTCTCTTGCCGGTCTTTGGGAAGATACCGTTATGGACAACATCGACGAGGAATACGACCACTTCGTACACCATCTCCGCGATAGTGCTAATTGAGCCGAGAGCTTGAAGACCACCAAGAGACGCCTGTCTTCAGAGACTCTCGAGCCGATACACCAGCGTGGAGCAGCACGAGCGTCATGCAACTACCAGCTGACGTCCGAGCTTGCGAAGCTATGCAGAGCGGCGATAAAGGAGGATTTTAAGGAGAGAAAGGCGGAAGTGTTGGCTGAAGCTGCAGAGGCAGGATTTAGCACCCGCAATGCCCATCGGAACTTCGCCAACCTCCAGACCAAGATGACCGCTCTCTGACGTCCTGACGCAACGGTCACCTCTTCCAGAAGGACAACGAAGAAGGTCGTCCACGACTTCTACTCCAATCTCTTCGATAGCCGAATCCACCTGCCCCGATGCCGTCTTCCGCAGGATGGATACGTCGTCCCGCTGTTTCCCCTTCCGAGATCCGACGCGCCATTTCGTCGATGAAGTAACGTACAGCACCCGATTCCAACAGGATCAGACACGAACACCTGAAGAACCTCCCGCCCTCGGAGACACCTGAACACGAGCAGGAGCAGGAGAGCGTCTCCAACACAGGAGCAGACAATCAGGAGCGGGCAGATCTTCCCCTAGTAGATGGAGAAGTAGCAACTATTAAATTTCCTTCCAAGCCTGGAATTCCAAGGTCAATTTCGGACCTAACGTTACTCGTGTTCCATATGATCGTTGCATGCATATGAGATACGGAACGAAAGATCCGTGATCACTGGCCTTCGCACATCTTTCCTATTTGTTCTCTTTTAGAACATAATATAGCTTTAAAGGCCGCTCTTGCTGATGCTGATAGGAAAGATACCTCACACGCTCGTCCTGAAAGTGAAGTCAATGTTATTGCTTCCTTCGAAGAAAAAGAAAGGAAGCGCTCAGTTGTTATATCCGGCGTTCCTGAATCTAGAGACGTTAGATCCACCGAGAGGGCTAGCCAGGATTTGGAATTTGTTAAGAATGTTCTGAATCATCTAGATATTGAATGTATTCCTCAGGTTTCATATAGGCTTGGAAAACCCCAAGCAGATCGTCCCCGTCTTTTAAAGGTTGTTTTACCGAATACATTTTATCAGTCTTTGATGCTTAGGCGAGCTTCTAGATTGCGTTCCTTTTCTTGCAGGGGCGTGTACGTAAGGCCCTCGCTTACCAAAGAAGAAAGGGAGCGCAATAGGGAAGCCAGACTATCGCGTCGGATGTCGCATGATGTGTCGAACTTAAGCAGTCAGTCTACCCAACTTAACGTTTCTTCGGTAAACTAATAAGCACTCCTCGGATACCTGTCTCTGACCTAAAATGCTTTTATTGTAATGTGCGGTCTCTCCAAAAGAATTCTTTGGCGCTTCAGTTTTCGATAAAAAGCCTGGACAGCGATATAATCGTTATCACAGAATCTTGGCTAAATGGGTCAGTGGATATTGCACCTCTTTTGGGTAGTTTGTGCAGCAATTTCTCCTATGCAAGGTGCGACAGAATTCATAAAAGAGGAGGTGGAATAGTCGTCCTTTTCAGGCTTCCAATCCTTTTTGAAACTATGTGGTCTGAATCCTTCGCTGATGGCTTTGAAATATTTTGCTGTGACGTAAAACTACCTCAATCCATTTTGAGACTCATTGCCGTATATAGAGCT
Organism: Heligmosomoides polygyrus bakeri; assembly: GCA_947359475.1. Classification (NCBI taxonomy): domain Eukaryota; kingdom Metazoa; phylum Nematoda; class Chromadorea; order Rhabditida; family Heligmosomidae; genus Heligmosomoides; species Heligmosomoides polygyrus. The sequence continues at coordinate 49,648,388 of OX375866.1, read as the reverse complement.
CCCAACTCTTCTCTGAACAGTACTATGCAACTTATTAAAGTAATAAGTGACCTTTCTTCTTGCGACGCGCAATGTGTTATAATGGGCGACTTCAATCTGCCTGACATTGACTGGTCCAGTCAGGCCGCCCCTTCTTGTGTTACCATGGCGTCAAGGCGTTTTGTGGAGATGTGCCAATCGTGTAAACTCCATCAAAATATTTTGACACCGACTCGTAATCGCAGTGTCCTAGACCTCATTCTCACAAACCATTCATGTCTTGTCAAAAACATTATTATCCGATCACCAATAGGTTCTAGTGACCACTCGAGCATCACCTTCACCATTAAGTCTTTCATAATGAAACCAACCTATCGACTTCGCAAATCCTTTTACCAGGCCGACTATGATCGAATATGCCAATTCTTACTGTCCCTGGATTGGAGAGCACTCCTTGAAAGATACTCTAACGTTAACGACAAGTATGAGTATTTCTTATCTATTCTGCACGAATGTATTGCGAGATTTGTTCCCATTGAAAGAATTCCATTGAGTTATGGGAAACTTCCACCAAATCTTGCAAGGCTTTTTGAGCAGAGAGAAAAAAATGTGGTTCAATTATTACTACTGTCCTAGCCCTAATAATTTCGATCGTTTTAAAAATTTAATCGATAGATTTGAACGTCTTTTAAGCAGATACCAAAAATACGTAGAGAGGAAAATTCTTGAAAGTCCAAACAAATCAAAGTTTTCAGTTTTACACATTACTAAATTCCGTACTGAAGCGACCTGAAAGGATCCCTACTTTAAAGGATGAAGCGGGTCTTTCTGCAATAACGGAGTTATCAAAGGCATCGATGCTAGCTAAGCATTTCCAAAAATCATTTTCTGATTGCACAGTCAGTGATGATCACTTGGAGAGTGAGGACCCGCCATACCTTATGGAAAATTCAATCTGGTTTTACAAGGAGGAGATCTTCAAGGACCTATCTACTTTGCCCGCGAACTACACCATTACTCCAGATGATGTACCATCATATTTTATTCGGAGAGTTGCCATTGCCATATCTTACCCGCTTGAGCATATATTTAACGCCAGCTACATGTTAGGTGAAGTACCTGCTCGTTGGAAACACTCGTTCGTTACTCCGATCCCAAAGAAAGCACCCTACAATCTGGCCGCAAACTACCGTCCTATAAGCATCACCTCGGTTTTCGCAAGGGTATTTGAAAGAAAGCTCAAAACAGCTCTTGTTGCTTACCTTGAATCGAATTCGCTTATTCCCAAAAATCAGCACGGCTTCCGAACTGGTAGGTCTACCGAGACATTAATGCTGTCGGCACTGAATGACTGGACACAGGCTCTTGATCAAAAGATTAATGTAGACGTCATCTATTTTGATTTTATGAAAGCTTTCGACAAAGTTCCATTCAGCAAACTGATCTTTAGCCTTTTAAGAATAGGTGTCCATACTAGAATAATTAACTGGGTTAAAAACTCTTTAACAAACAGGACCTTCCAAGTTAGAGTCAACGAATCGCTTTCTGAATCATACGCGGTTACTAGTGGTGTCCCACAGGGTGGCGTCCTTTCTCCAATTCTTTTTATTATATATACTTCTGGGATTCCCTCCTTAATTGATCAACACGGTGTCACCTGCAAAATGTTTGCTGATGACATCAAAATATACAAAAACATTGTGAATGAGGAAGATCACAATGCCCTTCAATCTGCAATAAATTCAATTGCTGATTGGTCAGCTAAGTGGAATCTTCCATTATCCGGTCAAAAGTCGTATTTCACATTGGAGAGCACGTCAATAGAAAGGTCTATCATCTTGATCATCAGCCACTCAGTAGTACACCTACTGTGCGGGACCTAGGTTTCATTCTAGACACAAAGCTTTCCTTCAAGCAACATTGCGAAGATGCGGCTAAGAAAGCTGACAGAATCGTGCATAATATCTTTAAATCTTTGAAAACAAATTCGGTCGTTCACATGGTGCTCGCATACAAAACATATGTCAGGCCTGTACTTGAATATGGTACCACAGTATTTAGTCCTAAATGCAAACGTGAAATCTCTAGATTGGAATCTGTACAAAATAGCTTTACAAGAAAGCTCTGGATAAGAGTACATGGGTGTAATTATGCTAACATTCCATCGGCTCTTGAGAGAAACAAACTCTTCAATTTACGCACCCTTGCTTTTCGTAGGAAACGATATGATCTAATCACCATATATAAGCTGATCAATGGCATGTTGGATCTTCCTCTTCAGGAATTTTATTCAATATCTTGCTCTAATACTAGAGATGGTCAGATGAAGATCCAGATTCCAAAAGCTAGAAGTAATATAAGGTCTACGTTTTTCACAGACCGAGCTGGAACCGAATTTCAAAAGTTTTCGAAGAAAAACATTTTACCAAAATCGCTAAGGCAATACAAAAGACTTATTGACAGGTATCTCCAGGATGTTCCTTAATAGTTTGCTTGCAACTGTTGCCGCTGTCTGTCGCTTGTACCTAGCAGTATATTTTTACTCGCTCTGTTCTGGTTCTTAATGTGCATGTTCTGTTTGTTCTATTTTTTGCGTGGATATCCACGTATAAATAAATAAATAAATAATGATTTCGAAGAGACAACTCATATGTGCCTCACCGAGGAATTTATTTATTTATTTATTTATTACGTCGCGAGAGACGTGCTCGTATGGGAGTACAACTAAATTAAACATGAATTTGCATAACAGAGTAGAAACAAAATTACAACAACCTAAACTAAGCTTAAACTCAAACCAGAGCAACACAAAACAACAAAACCATCCTGGGCCAACAACACTAAAAGAACATCCGACCACTGGTGAATAGAGGTTTTGAAGCACCATCATACTTCCACCCAAGACTTTCGTTCGTTGCTGTTCATGATGCTCTTGCCGCAATTGAAAAAGATATATCCGAAAATAAAAACAAATTTGCTATAAGTCACTTAGAGACTATAAAATGGAGGCCATTGAGGAAGGCCCGATGAAGCAGCAGAAACCAGGAGCCTTTAAAGATTGACCCAGCCACCCGGACATTATAGTCATACGATGCCCTTCAAGAGATAAAGAGATTTCAGAACTTCCTGAACACGCATCACCGGGCGGGCTCCGTATCTCAGGAGCCACATTATACTGGCACACACCACGGGTGACGGTCAGGAAGTATCATGTCTATCCGAGCGCAGTGAAGAGCTGCTGGGTTTAGAAATGCTCTGTAGGCCACATACGAAGTAACGTAGGGCAATTGGCTGAAGAATCTAGCTTAAGCTTATTGGCTGGAATATGGAGAGAAATTGAAAACAAAAATCTTAATAATAATACATTAAACAGCGGCCAACGAAAAACAATCTCATACCTTTTTATTCTTTTTAGTAAGAGGTCGGCTGCTTCAAAACCTCATTATGACTGAAAAATTGGGGGAAATATTGAACAAAGAACAAAAACGCAAAAACGCAAGCTAGTGGTCAAATAGCTTTGACACAGCTGGATCTACTCAAACATTGAGCCGTGAAGTGGACAACTACAGCCAATCGAAACTACCCAGTTAGGAGACATCTGTCAGTCCTATAGTGTCTAAAATATTGATTTTCGTCAGGGTGGTTCTGAAAACAGAAACTTTAGAACAAGCTAGGAGCTGTGGGGGGAGCCTTTCGAGCCATCTCGTGACTCGCACTACGAAGGAGTTCGTCCATAGACCCTGGTTGGAACGGCCTGTTTTATGATAAGCCATACTCCACGATCGCCTTCTCCCAAAAGTCGGTTTGAAGATCCAATACTTCGACGGCCTTAGTCGCTCCATTCCTTTGATGATTTTGAAGGCAAAAACCAGATCTAAAAAGACACGACGATAGTAGAGGCTGTGCAAGTTGAATTTCTGCAGTCTTTCACGATATCCTGGAACGACTAACGGTTCTTTTTGCTCACTAAAAACACGGCAGTAGAGAATTGAGAATTTTCGTGATCTTTTGGACTTTTTCAATAGCGTTGATATCTTTGATACGATGGGGACTCCAAACGACGCTACAATACTCCAACACCGGTAGTACATACGTTTTATATAACCTCAGCCAAATTTTTTCCTCGGCGCAGTGAATATTTCTGAAAAGAAAGTACACCATTTTTAGACCCTTTGCTACGACCTCATGGATCTGCTGACCCCACTTAAGTTTTTAGATAATGCTACACCAAGATCCTTAACATCACCACTTGGGGTCAATGGCGTACCGTCAGGAAAGCAAACTTTCAAAGGCTCAGAACTAGGAGAAAAAATATGGCATTTCCCTATGTTTATAGGGAGCTGCCATTCCTCTGCCTAACTAACCATCTTAGCCACTGACCTATTTAAGGCGTTCAACACATCCGCGGCTTCGCTCTCACTGTAAGAGGCATACAGTTTAATATCGTCGGCATACGCTGCTACCGAAAGTCTGTGATCACATTTGATGCAGAATGGAATGTCATAGGTGTATATCAGAAACAAGACGGGGGACAGATATCCGCCCTGCGGCACTCCCGAGGAACAGCGTCTGGAGGAGGACAAGCAGCTACCAACTCTGACCCTCATTTCCCATCCTTCGAGATAGGACTGGAACCACTTCAGAAAGTTACCTCGGATCCCTATACTTTCCAGTCTAGTGAGGAGACGGGTATGGCTAACTTTATCAAATGCTTTACTAAAATCAAAGTACACTACATCAACGTTTTTACTAGCATTCATGGCCTGCATCCATGAGTATGTGCAGTCAACCAGTTGTGTGCACGTAGATGAACCTGATAGAAAACCATATTGCTCAATAGGAATGCACTTAATTTTTTCAAGCCAGTCAACAATATGCCTCCTCAAGATTTTTTCCATAATTTTCAGAGGCGTAGGAAGAATACTGATCGGTCTATAGTTCGAAATATTCAAGGCTCGGTTGGTTTTGGGAATAGGAGTAACTATAGCCCTCTTCCAAAGTGTGGGAACTTTGCAAAGCATCAGCGAGATGTTTAGCAATATGGTGACAGGGGTAGCAAGCTGGCTAGCGAAACATTTAAAGAAAAACTGAGGTATTTCATCTGCAGTTAGCGAATACGAGGGTTTCAGGTTCCGTAACTGCTTCCAGACCTCTCCCGATGCAATGATTGGTACCTCGAGAGTGCCGCGGGTGAGCCGTGGAAGCGTAGAGCTCATCATATCTGGCGGCGTGAAGATGCTACTAAAGTATTTGACAAAGCCTTCGGCCTTCTGCGCATCAGTTATGTACTTTTCACCATCATCACCAATTAGAACCGCTTTATATTCCGATTGGGTTTTGGCCTTCTTTACAAACGACATAAGACTCTTCATGTTATTAGAGCGTGCTTGTCTTTTGTTCAAGTTCGCAAGGTAGCGTTTGACGTGACGGTCTAGTTTCTTGGTTAATTCCAGATATCTAGCATCTGTAGCGGAAGTCAAACGATAAATTCGACAACGCTGTTCAGATAGGTTGATGATATGGGGAGGGTACTTCCTCGCGCCAGTTACTCGCTTAAACGGTACGAAACGTCTTATGAGGTCATGTATAATTGTACAGAACCGTTGGTAAAGATCATCCACGTCTAGAAAATTATGGAAGATTGACCACCAATCCAATTGAGACAATACTCGTTCAATGGACACCCTATCCATGAGGTTGAAGTCACGAATCTTGCTCATTGGCATTCTGGTGTTCTCAGGCAGTCGACACAAGAGAACAAAATGATCTTATGGTCAGCAGATCCGAGGGGAGGCAGTGGACGAACATTAGTTACCGAATCAGCGCAAGAGAAGATTACATCTAAAGTGCGATCATTTCGTGTAGAAAAATTTGCGAATTGAACCATAGATGTTGCGTCAAAAGCGTGTAAGAATTTTTTGTCTGTCGCCGAAACAGCAGTCTTAGTACTTCAATCTATGGAAAGGTTAAGATCACCAAGAATGGTGGCTTTCAATGACTGGGCGGTGACTAAATCGATGAGAATCGACAACAGATGATCATCATGCGATACAGTGCAATGAGGAGGGCGATATACCAAAATGAAGCGGTGTTTGCCTCCATAACCCTTCAAGATATCCATGCAGATAACATCGCATTCCAAAGTGTCAGGTATAAGGTTTACTTCTTCATGGAGTATCAGATTGTGAAGCAGTACGCACACTCCACCCCAGTTTTGGAGTCCCTATCTTTTCTTATGACAGTGTATGGGAGATCTTGAATCAATTCAGAGTCCAAAATTCTCTTTTTCAACCAAGTTTCTATGATAAAGACGATTTCAGGTTTACAGCTATTTAGAAAATAGTGAAGTAAATGAACTTTGTTAACAAGGCTCCGAGCATTGAGTAGCGCACAAGAAAGAGGCAAAGAGCTATTGCCCAGAGACCGACCGAAACTGTGAAGAGCCTAAATTTACTTTACGGCTTTCAATGTCTGTTGTCTTAGTTATTTCGCCTTTATAAACAACATAAAGTCGCTTACCACCAAACTCCTGAGTGTTAAGATCATGGGCCCGTCGCCTGAGCTCACTTTCCTTCGCGCGCTGCTCTCGGGTCATCGATTTTCTAACAAACACCGTCTTAAACGCCGCTGAAGTGCGCAATCTACTCGATCGCGACAGCGTTTCCAACTGGAAGCGACGGGACGAAAAGATACATTTAACGAGCCTAGGCCTGCCATCGGAACTCGTGCCCATTCTAAACAGTTCTGTGGGACCAGCCTCAACTTCCAGGAAATCTAAAACATCAGAAATGTATTTCTCGGTATGGAGCTGACGCTGAGACGGAGGTAGCGACTTCTCCGCCTCAGGCACGCCATAAAATACTACAGACCTCTGCCTTTTATCAGCTTCCACCGAATTAGAACAAAGAAAAGGTAACCTACCGAGGAACGCTTCAAGTAGTGGAATGCCTTCCGGAGCCTTCTCCTCCAAGATATTTTGGATCCTGCTCAGTAAATCAATGGAACCTCGGTCGAGAATAGGAGACGAGGCTTGTGGAAAATCAGACGTCGGCTTAGAATTCAGCATGGTTTGGGCACGGGTACGAGATGAGACCGGGGATGCCATGGCAGAGAATCGATCAGACCGACCACCCAGCGGCCGCACACACAGTCGAATGATGAATGTCGCCACGCCTCACATGAATAATTTTAGCGGGTATGAACGGAAAATCAGAACTCGGAGAAAAATTCGCTTCGGTGTCCTTCTCCTACATATTTCGTACCGCACTCCGTTTCTGTCTGGGCATCGTAGTCACATGTAGTCACCACTTTGTCACATGGAGAAAGAGAGCCTGCTTTGCATGCGCCCCTTATAAGGCACACAGGAAGGGTCCAATAAACAGATAAATAGACGAAATTCTCCTTAGGGCCGCCCCAATCATACTTGCGAGCGACTCCGCGCCACGTATAGACGCCAAATTGGTCGAGAGACGCGATCGACAAATTCAGATTGGTGCCATCGCGTCGCTCGGCGTCGGAAGTATGAACGGGTCTCTGTTTATCTGTTTATTTCACTTTCATTTCATTTCATTTCTTTATTTCACGCGCAAGAAGTGAAGGCATGGCGAAAATGACCCAGCATAGACGTCAGATATTCCTTCAGCACTTTTACATTTCCTTTAAGTATATTGCAGCTTTTAGGAAAGTAATTATACGGGAACTGGCTCGAAATTTCGCATCCCTATTGTGCTGCTAAAGTGGACAATTTGAGTGCTACTGCTTGCTTGTTGGAACTACCTCGAGCATTGGCCGGACCTCTTCTCACTGCGTCGCCCGAAGTGTACTATGCTTCCTTCTGCATATTCAAAAAACGTACCCGACAGTTCGACAGCTCTTCAGATGAGCCCTGGAGGTGTCGGTTTTGGGTGAATGTATCGTGCCCGCCGTGCGGTGAACGCGCTCATGTAGGCCTCCGATCGGCGCTGCGTCTGCTTATCCCGTTGAATAGCGGACCGAGCACGGTGTTTGCAGCGTCGTCTAATTGCTTTTTAACTCTCTCCCAGCCTGATGAACCGAGGCAGAAAGGCACAAAGCAGCAGCGCTCCGAAGCGAAGAGAAGGCCTGCGGTGGAGTTCGCGCCACCGCAGACGAGTACGAGCCGCTGACTGCGAAGCTTGGGCGAGAGCCTTCTCCCTCGCCTTCTCGGCTCCATTTTCATTAGCGCCGAGTCCCCACCGCATTCCCGCTCTCTGTGGAAGCCCTCGCAGCTCTCGCTTCATTTACTGCATCACTGTTCCTCCGCCAAAGTGATAGCTACATACACCGAACGCTTCTTCACATTCAGAACGGCGCTCGCTCGCCATGGACACCGCGACCCAGTGGGCAACTGCTGGTCTCGTCCTCCTATTGATTTTATTGATCGTTCTGTTATTCTCGAAGACCCCTTTTCTGTCATTATTCACTGCTGACCACGGATGGGAGAAACTGGACGAAAACAGTGGCATTCTCGAGCACTCCAATACGCCCTCCCGCATTGCGGGTCGCCACAACACGGCCTACGACAAGCCGCCCAATCTCTCCTACAGTACTCCCTTCGATGGATTCATCAAGATGAGCTACGGAATTCAAGTAAGCACCTGATTAGTTTCGCTCGGATGTTTCCTGTTTACGTCGCGTGTTCTCGGCGCACATGGGGGAACACCAAATTTTCCATGAAGAACCTTAATATACGATTCAAATCAAATTGGACGCCTTTCTACAAGCTTGACTGCTGTGGAATCATTCTGAATATCTTCCAAATCAAAATTGTTGCCTTTCATATAGACACAAATAATTCCTAGAAATTTTAAAGGTAATTTTTTGCGCAATGGAAATTTGGTGCGACTTTCTTGGAAATTCTTAATTCATCTATTCCGAAAGGGCATACTGTCATTAGAATATAATTAAAAAAATCGGTTAATGATTTATGCTTACTTCAAGATGCGGTTAGGCTGGATTTTTTTAGTTTGTTAAAGTAAGAGATCGATCGCGCCATGCACTTGTTCAGCTCGTCGCAGTTTTCATTCGATGAATACTATAAATGGTGCTTGCTTGAATAGCGAAGTGAACGTATGTCGTTTCCTAGAATTGTTTTTGTCGTACTGTTGATAAGTGGATAGCTCCAACAAATAAAAGTCTCTATCGAGTGCACGGCGCAATCTTTTCATTCAGCACGAAGAAATTGATGCCTTGCCCCGCTTGGGAACAAGTTTTAACCATTGTTTTTTTTTTCGAAGAACAAAAACTTGTAAAATTCAAAATAGTGTGTTCACTTTTGGGGCAGATGGATCAGAAGTTTCCAAAGAAAGTCACACTATGTTTCACTTGAACTACAAACTGTTTTAACTTTCCTAAAGCGTTTGGTTTAATCCAGATGACGTTCGCTGTGAACTGCATCATGTATGGAATAATTTCCAAAGCGTCGAGGCTGCTCTGAAAGGAGTTCTGTTTAACCTGAAAATTGTATAAATTGGAAGCATTTCGTAACGCCACCAGAGAGCAAATTCAGGCCGAGAAAGACGCCAAGCAGTACCTCGTTTCCTGCGAAGACATTGAAAGTCAACTGGTTGTCGAAGCCTCTTCACCCGACGTGCACATCGCTCCAGAAGCTCGCTCTTCCGGTTTGTCCATTTTTTTCTTTCGGGACAAACTTCTACTCCTGGAGGTGAGTCCAGGTGTGCCAGTGAGCACAGTAATATGCTGTATTATTCGGGTGGGGGAGCTAACTTTCATCAGTTAACTGAAATAGATAAAGGATAAAGGAAAAAGGGCGCGTCTAGCGCAGTTGGAGGAGGCGCGACTGTCGCGTGCACCCGATACCAGGTTCCTGGTTCGGATTAACCGCCCAGGCCAACCAAGCCTTGCATCCCTCCGGGGTCGGTGAATTGGTACCAGACTTGTCTGGGAAGGATAAAGCGCTGACTTGTCCATCGGCTGGCCACCGCAAGTCATTGTATGGCCAAATACGCATTCATGTCGCCTCCACGACATCCCGTAGAAGTAGAATACGCTGGCCCATCCCAGGAGGGATTGAGTAACGCCGTCCTTTATCCTTTATCCTTCACTCTAAAAAAATTTTGCGTACACTTGTAATCTGGGTCGCCTCATGGATCATGGTGCGTTCAGCTCATTAATGAAAAGGGCAGAGGGCGACGTCAGTCAAGCCCTCTGCACTTTTCATTAATGAATGCGTGTTTAACTGACACAGTGAGTTACGGTGGCCAGCCGATGGGCAAATCGGTGTTTTATCATTACCTGATAAGTTCGGTACAAATTCACCTGCCACGTAGGAACCAGACACCTCGAATCGCAGTATGGCCGATAACTTCTTGAACTATGCTTCCATTTATACTAGGGATGGGCGGAAGTTTCCTCGATTCTGCACCAGTTTCTTCCACAATGAGCCCTTAATCCCTGATTTTTTGTTTGTTTAATTGGGTCTCACGTCCTTTAAGCTGTCAAGCGAAGGGTCCCAGGAGTGTGTCTGAACGACGAAAATGGATACCAGAGCGTTAATCTCCTCTCTCCAAATACCAGAAAAAGTTTCTTTCTGTTTCCTTTCACTTCTTTTTCTTTGGCCTCAACTGGCTGTTACTGAGGTGGTAACGTCTCATAACGACGTATTGCAGCAGTCGATACTCTAGCGCCAGATTTGAGGACGCACCACTGTGTGTGTTTCATTTTTGCCGAGTCCTCGAACCAAAAGAGCTCGGAGTCCACGAAGTTTACACTATGGAGGTGCGCAGTGTGCGCGAGCATGCGCCATGTGAGTTGATTTAAGAGAGACGGCGAAAAGCTCTGCTGCAAGCGGATTGGTGATCCAGAGTGAGTGACGCTCCCTCGTCAATGAGAGGCCAGGCTGGTGTTCGATTCCCCGGCCTTGCCGAATCTTGGCTTCCTTTGTGTTGATCCACTCTTTGGTATTTGTCACCTTCCCTACTTTCCGTCGGCATTTATTTCATTCCGAGCTCCCAATCATGAGTTCGGTGCAGCTTTTCATCAGTCGTCCTCCCTATATGGGATGGTTCTTCGTATTCGACTGTACATTTTGGCAAGATCCTTGATTAGGTGGAGTATGAAGCTTCCCAACTGTCGGAATAAATAAAGCAGCAGCAATTATGAGCAGCGCATTATTGCACCAGTCCAGATGTACAGAACGAGTGTCCATTCGTCGTCACCCGACATGGGCCGCACATGCTCAAGGAAGAGCAGCCGATTGTTGCACAATTTCTTGCGTGTCGCTGTACGGCACACTGCTCTTGAAACGATCTGTTGAGTCGACCTGACCAAGCATTAGGTCTCTTGTCAAAGATAGGAGTGGGAGATATCGGCCGCCTACTGTTGTTCGCGGTAACTGTGGGGAGTAGCTAGGTAGGTACCCCGTTACTGCGCTCTCACTGCGTTCATTCGCCGCCGACTTCCCGTGGTACCAAAACGAGCGAGAGGGCCATTGTTACAGTCGGCGGTCCTTCATTGAGGACGTGTGGAACATGTCGGGCGACGACGAAGGACACTCATTCTCGTAGACTGGTGCCGTCATGAGCGGTTTGTAATTGCTGCTACTTCACTTGTGTCGATAACTGGGAAAGTTCACACTCCATCTAGTCAAGAATTCTTCACAAACTCTGCGTGAAATACAAGGTGCCGTATAGGGAGCGCAACTGGTAAGCACCTCTTACTCAATGCGCATTTGGAGCCTATGGCGAAATATAGGCCCACGAAAAGTTAGGAATGGCATAAATACCAAACAAGGAATGAACACTAAAAATGCAACAGGAAAGCAGCGCCGCCTCTCTTAAATATGTGTGCGCGCTAGCGGTGCGATTCCATAGTAAACCTTGAGGGCACCCAGCTACTTGGGCTCAAGGACTCGGCAAAAAGCAAACATAATTCTCTGCTAGTTGGATGCTGGAGATTCTCGCAGTGGTATCCGTTTTCACCATTCAGGCATACGCCCAAAACCCTTTCCTGGTGTTCCTTGCTGTTACAGCTTTCGTGAGCTTACATGCTCTTCTGGTAGCAACTTATAATAGCCTTTACTCAAGTATTGCTAAATGTTGTCGGTTTCAAAAAGGTAAAACAATATTTGAAGTAGAATGAACATGGAACTCTCAAAAATGGGCGCAAGCTAGAAGCTTTTTTCCTTATGAGGTAATCTAAGACATTACGAGTGATGCACTTGAATATCTTATGCCCTTTAGAGCGATTTATTTTGTCACTCGCTTATAATATTAACCTTCTTGCTTCAGTTGGATCTAAGTAGCTTATATATTAGGCTGTCGCAAAATTAATCACCGAAAGGGAACGCTTACCTCAGCTATAACTGAGCTTAAACACAACTTCATTAAACGAAGTAAAATGCACCAGAATCTGTACATTTTTTGTCAGCAAAGTGGTAATGAATCTAATTCTTTACAATAAAACTGAGATCACAGGAATTTACGAAATCAAGGAGGACACATTCAACATCGGTCAAATTAGTGAATTGTTTCTGACGCAAATGAGAATCAAGAGCCCTGAAAAAAGTGATAGGCAATGGGTGATAAGTTGGAAAAATATGGTGGGTGAGAGAGAACTTCGAGCCCTAAATGGGTCTTTCGCCGAGTGATTTGTGAGGCATGTGGCCTTGCGCTGTCCTGCAACAGCGCGGCCCTCCTCTATTCAATCTGCCGGCCACAATGTTTGCGACTTCTCATACATTTTTTCTAAATCACAGCGGAAAGACTCTGCTGTGACTGCATGACCAGGTTGCAAAAAGCTGTAATGGATTACACCTTTACAACATCACCACAAATTAACCATAACTTTTTTAGGGTGAAGAACGGGTTTAGCAAAGGATGTTGGAGGAGCATCCTCATCTGCTCAGACAAATCCCCGCTTCCTGTTATCGTAGAGGAACCATTTTTCATCTACAGCTATAATACGGCTTACAAAAGCCTCATTTGTAAAGCGAACTGGTAGGTTGGAGCAAGCGCGAAACGTGCTAGGCGCTGCGGAGCTCTTCGATCAGCTCATGAGGCACCCACCTCGACATATTCTTCACCTTTCCGATTCGCGCCAAACGTCTAGCTACCGTACTATGATGTACGCCAAGGTCCTCTGCAACCGTACATGCATTCGTCTCCGGATTTGCTTGGATGGCTCTCCTCAAAACTACATCGCCAAGCGACGACCTGCGCTCTGACCAAGTTTTTCTTCGAGATCAAAATCGCCAGAAGCGAATTTTTCAAATCAGAGCCTCACCATTCGTTCTCAAGTACAGTCCGTCCCAAAAGTGCTGCTAAAGTTACGGAATGCCTCTGCCACAGAATGTCCCATGTTAAATTCGCAAAGCATGATGACTCGATAGTCGTGTCGGTCCATGATTTCACGGAGTCGGCTAGAGAAATTAGAGCGGCATCCACAAATATTTTTTGAAAGACCAAGAAAAACCTACCGAATGGTATGTCTGGTTTTCCATGAGACGGGATGGTTTAGGGTAAAAACTTAGTTATTTATACATACCTCGAGATTAATTTTGCGACAACCTAATAGTTAGGCATCTATTTTAAAAATTTCTGCCTTCTGTTTTTTGGCTTTTCTGTTTTCTGCTTTCTGATCTTATTTCTGATGAACGCGATTTTCCGTATTACGGGAAATTTTTCGATACTGATGCACACCGTCGAAGAATGTCTACATTTACTTACCAGTAGAACTATAGTAAGGGCTCGCTCGTCGACTGGTCACTGTCGAGTATCCAATGTCCAGAAGGGTTTCATTCCAACGTGGACTTTCTCCCTTGCCGTTATCCTTTAAAGAGCAAGGCGGAACATCGATGATCTGCCAGTGCCGGGCACTAGCATTTTGAGATGCGGTTGAAAATAGGCTCCGAAGGTGTCGTCATTCTACCACAAAACGGAAATTGCACTATTACCCACAAGCACGGGCAATCTCCAGAATAATTACATCGCCGATAGGCCTATTCCTTTCTCATGCTTCCCAGCATTTCCAGGTGCTCTTTCGGTTAGCAGAATTGCTTGACGAATGGGAGGAATAGTACAGAAACTACTCACAGAACACACCCACGCACCTCTCACTAAGTCCCATTGAAACACGACTGATTGGCATAACGGCGTTAATGGGAGAGGAGTTTTTTATCCTCCGAAATGTTCCTCCAATTTCCCCCCCCCCCCGTACCCAGCAGTCGGTTCACTCATGGCGGTGAAACTTCATGTAGGATTTTTCGGGTGCGCAAACGAGCTGGAGGTCTCCCCAAAGAAACCGGCTTTCGCTGGACCAACTTGGAACGCGCCGTCCTTTCTGCACCAGCGCGACAATGTTCCTATGCAGTAAAAGCCTCGAGTTCATATTTAATTTCAGAGTTCCGTTCCATAACTGTGCAATTACCTGAAAGAAACTCTCTATTCTGGAGGACGGTTTAGCAAACCATCGAAACTAGAAAGTGCTCCTAGGTATATTCAAACTATGAAGGCTGTAATAGTACTACTTCCTTAAATGCGCTGTCTTATATCCATGAGTACCCGGGGGTCCGAAGTCGGAAAGTCCTGCACCGAAATTCATACTTCTTTCCAGCAACGCCAACCTTTGGAATGGATATCAATCAGGAAAAGATCAACATCATAATCCACGATTGTTTAATCACAATCCCCGTTCAACGTTTCGCAAGACCGTCGAATCCAGGGGCCAGATTCATCAACGACTTACAGCGAATTAACGGAGAAATTACAGCCGAAATTCCCGATAACGCCAACATTTAACCAAATCGCGTTAATTGGCGTTTTTTCAGGAATTTCGGCGGTGTTTTCTTGGCTAAATCTCTGTAAGACGTTCATGAATTCCCCCCAGAAGCTCATAACTCTGTCGGCCGCAAGCCAAGGAAGCTTGAAACCTTCCCTTTCGGTGTAACCATTGAATTTCTGCTCTTGCAGATGCAAGTTCATTGATCGTAACAAGTCGGGAAAATGGGCAGGGTGTGGCAGAACCTCCCACACACACACACACACACACACACACACACACACACACACACACACACACACACACACACACACACACACACACACACACACACACACACACACACACACACACACACACACACACACACACACACACACACACACACACACACACACACACACACACACACACACACACACACACACACACACACACACACACACACACACACACACACACACACACACACACACACACACACACACACACACACACACACACACACACACACACACACACACACACACACACACACACACACACACACACACACACACACACACACACACACACACACACACACACACACACACACACACACACACACACACACACACACACACACACACACACACACACACACACACACACACACACACACACACACACACACACACACACACACACACACACACACACACACACACACACACACACACACACACACACACACACACACACACACACACACACACACACACACACACACACACACACACACACACACACACACACACACATACACACACACACACACACACACACACACACACACACACACACACACACACACACACACACACACACACACACATACACACACACACACACTAACGCTTTTATATTAGTAGGATACCTTTAAACATAGTTTAAAGTTTTGTAGACAACTTTTAAGCACTGCGCTACTGTACAAATGACGATTTCAAATATGCAATTGAAATACACCTGTGAAGGTTGGTTTCCATGGTGGCTCCTGGAACAGGATTAAGCACTGACTTATCCGTTGGATGGCCAATGCAGGTTGTTAATGTTGACCAAATTCACTTTCACTTTGCCACAATATACCCCTTAGAAGTAAAGTGCACCACGCATCCCAAACAGGATCGACTAACGTTGTCCTTTATTACTTCATCGCAAAATAAGGCGCAAAGGCGTAGGTGAGTCCAGAATGCCATTCCGTCTGTCCAGGTGCTTTCTACGAAACCTTTCTGAGATATCCTAGAAAACGCTACGAAAGGGACACATTTGCGGGTTCAGCAGAACAAGATACAACGTTCAAGTCCAACCTAGGGGTTTTTTTTTAGATTAATTTGTATTATTCGGAGTTGCCGCTCGGATGGGTTGGAACTCTTCATTTATCGGAGCACGACATATTTCTGACAGATTTTCATACATTGTTTTATCGACATGTTCTGGTCTCATCTACTAGCTTGCTTTCTAAATTTCATACCACAGCAGCAGTACATAGATAATCAAGTACCAAAAATGACGCTTTGAGAGAAGCAATAAGTTTTGAGATGGTTCGAGGCTGACTTGTTCAGGAATTTCGAAACACCGCTCACCTTGTTGCATATGATCCGCGCTATATGAGGCAATAATACCCCTTAAAAAGGCGATCGTTCCTTTTCGAGAGGAAAAA
Organism: Heligmosomoides polygyrus bakeri; assembly: GCA_947359475.1. Classification (NCBI taxonomy): domain Eukaryota; kingdom Metazoa; phylum Nematoda; class Chromadorea; order Rhabditida; family Heligmosomidae; genus Heligmosomoides; species Heligmosomoides polygyrus. The sequence goes on along the minus strand of OX375866.1, from coordinate 49,631,953 downwards.
CGAGACACTGCCGTTGGCACATCATTTGTTGAGCGCAGTCTGGGCGATCAACGATTCTGAGCGAAGCTTTATCACCCGTACCACCTATTGGTCACCAAGTTGCTCGGGGAGTGGCAGGCCCACCTAATTTTCGACGACTTGGCCCATGCGACAGCGCCTCTGATCTTCAAACGTCGACGAAACTCGGAACTCCGGTCTTCCCTCACTTGCGTGAGTCGTGTCGCTCGGAGCATCGTCCTCTCGATTCCATGCTGCGCAACACTGATCTCGTGTTCATCCTGCTTTGGTATGACCCAGGTCTCTGAGGCGTATGTTAGGGCAGGAAGAACAGTGGAGTCGAATAGGTGGGCACGGAGTCGGACGTTCTTCGTCTTCTTCGCGACTTCTTCGACGCTCTTGAAAGCTCCCCAAGCCGCTCGTTTCCTCCTGCTCAGCTCCGGCGCTAGGTCGTTGGCCATATTGACTTCGCGACCCAGATACACATATCTGGAGCATTTGGAGATGTTGGTCCCGTTGATCGAGAATGGGACATCAGAAACTTGTCCGTTCCTCATGAACATCGTCTTCGTAAGATTCAGCTGCAGTCCAACGTTCCCGCATACACGATCAAAGTCGGCCAGCATTCGCTCCGTCTGACTGATGCTCGGTGTTATGAGCACGGTGTCGTTAGCGAAGCGAAGATAGTGCAGCTACCGGCCGACATCCTTCACTCCTATGTCTCCCCAACCTAGCTCGCGCATGATGTTTTCGAGGGTGACGCTAAACAGCTTCGGGGATATAATATCCCCTTGTCGAAACCCTCTCTTCACGTCGATGACGACGTCGTTGTAGAATGGTGAAATCTTGGTAGTAAATCCACTGCACAGCTCTCGAAGGACTCTGATATACTGAGTAGGAGCGCCCTGAGTGAGAACGGCCTCGATGACCGCATCAGTTTCGACAGAGTCGAACGCATTCTTCAGGTCGATAAACATAGGTCGCAGCGACAGCTTGTACCCTCGCGATACTTCGGTGAGCTTCGCGATCGTGTGAATGTTGCTGAACGTGCTGTATCCTCTCCGAAATCCTCTCTGCTCGCATGACTGTCCTTCGCCCAGTGTTCTTTGCTAATCCTATTCAGACTGACGCGAGTGAACAGCGTGTGGACTAGGGACAGCAGGCAGGTCGAGCGATATGTAGTTGCCAATGCCGTGCACATCTCCCTTCTTGTACGGCAAGACGGTCATGCTGGTCTTCCACTGAGATGGAAGCCTGCACTACGACAGGTGGCGTATGAAGAGCTGCGCCAGGGTGTGAGCGCTGGCGTGAGGTTCTTAAGGTGTTCGGGTCTGATCCTGTCGGGACCGGGTGCTGTACGTTTCTTCACAGACGAGATGGCGTGTCGGATCTCGGAGGGTAGAACAGAGTGGACGACGCACTATCCTACGGAAGATGGCATGGGGGCAAGTAGACGTGGCTGTCGAAGAGATCGGAGAAGAAGTCAAGCATGACCTTCTCCACTGCCCTTCTGGAAGATGTGACGGTTCCATCAGGGCGCTGGAGATCCGCCGGCTTTTGCGAGGCTTGATATCCTTTCAAGATTCTTTTTCTCCGTTTCAAGATCTTCCTATCAAGCATCCTAAATTGCGTTTTATCCTGTGCTAGAGTTCCGGGATTTCATCCATAGTGCACCGTGTTATGAAATTACGACATTTCAGCTGTCAAGAAAACGGATTCAAACTCTACCTTTTGTCAGACATCTATTGTTTTAGGTTGAGTCATAAATTTTGCAACAAAATTTGTCTCCCAGCAGAAATAAGATTATACCACAAAAGAAAAATTTTCAATGAGTTTCTTCCCCTTTTCATGAACTGAGTGGATTACAGCTCTGTAGAATTTGGTCGGTTTCGACCTGAAAAAGTCGTGTACCACTGCCGTGACCTCATCGACTTCGGCGAAGCGCCAGCCATGGAAGAAGTGATCCGTCGACCAAATCCGATGGCATCAAACGGTGCAATATCCGGGGTATATGGTGGTTGCTTGATTTTGGTCTAGCCCAGTTCCAAGAACTTTGCCAGTGTTTGAAGTGCCGTAAGCGGTCGGCCGTTGCCCTGGCGGAAGAAACATTGGCTCTTATCGACTTTTTTCTCAACTCATTTTTGCTGGATCTGGTCGGTTGTTGGCAAAAGCGAGCGTCGAGGATGGTTTGACTACGCGGAGCAGCTCCCGGTGCACTGGATCACTACACATCCACCAAACGCACAGCAGGACCATCCTTCCGTGGAGCTCACGACCCGCAGCTCGTTGCGTTACAGCTATTTCTTTCCGGCTTTGCAGTTGCAGTAAAGCATCGGCTTTTCATCGCTGGTAGGGATTCGATCCAGGCCCTCTCGCTTGAACCGGCGTCGGAGCTCTCGGCAGTCGGAAGCGCAGCGATCTACTTGAGTTTCCGTCAAAGCATGAGGCACTGACGAAGGCGATTTTGGCGACCTTCCAATCTTTTGCAGCCGACGAGTGGTGGTTCACTGGAAGGTGCGGAGATCATCGGCCAGTCCTAGTGTGGTTTGAGAAGATTTCGACTTGATGGATTTGCGCAGCCGCCCTTTGTTTACAGCAGTTGGTCTTCCAGGGACTGGTTTGACTTTGTTGCCCTTCTGGGCGGAGAGGAACATCTGATACCATCTCCAATAATTTATTCGGTTAGAAGTGAACTTGCCGGTGACTTCCTGTATGTGCTTGACCCGCGCCGCTGGGTTGCTGCCAAGCTTGAACTAGTTGAACATAAATTCACACACATTTTCATTTTGAGAGGTCATCGTTCTAGTTAATAAGACTTTTTAACTGCGCAAGGAAAATTTACGATTCATAACTCAAAATGATCGCTGGAAAACAAGCTTTTAAACAAGATATAATGCTTTAGCGGATTTACTTTGAGCTTCAGAAAAGACAGTAATGCTGCAAAACTTATGAGTCAACCTAATATTTTTTAGATGGTCAAAACTACGCCAAAACTCCCATGTCACGGAGTGTAAGACATATACAAATGCGGATTCATTGAATCCATTAAAACTGCTGAAGATTTCGGTAGAGCCTAATACTGTAGCTTTGAATATGAAGAGTAACTCGAAACCATTTTTGAAATATGAATTACCGTAGTTTGAGAAATGATCCAAGTAGCGCGTTTCCAGGTGATCATACTTATGCAGTGGAGGAAGTAACGCTCGAAAACTGTTAAAAGGGGAAGAGAATAATAGATATGTAGTGTGTAATTCTTTCTTATAATTTCGGCTACGGGTGCTACTTGGAGTGCTGACCAGGAATCTGACTCTGCTTCTGGATTTCCCGTTTTCTTTTGACGGCTTAAAGTAGATATGAGTGATGGTGGTGAGGTCAGAAGCACCAGTTGCGCCCAAACTTTATGCATGGGTGTTGTTTGGGGTGCTACTCACGAACCTGGCATCATTTTTTGACTAGCTTAACCTGAAAGTCAAGAATTCTCGCCTTTCCACTTTCAAAGAGCTCGATGAACGTAAAGGACATTCGCCATGTACGACTCTGTATGAACCTCGGCATCGTAGACCTTTTTGCGTTGTTTTGACTGCGCTGCACACGAGGTTATACAGATCTTTAGGCTAGCGTTTCGGCGGTACCGCCTTCTTCAGTGCCTGAAAGGAAGGGTCAAGTCAAGATGTGGCTAACGCATCAGATGTCGCCTCAACCTTAGAAATTCAAGACTTTCTTTCGATCACGTAGTCAATAGAGAGATCGAGACCCTTACCTTACAGGAAGCCAGGCGGGCCAATCGGTCGGTAGCAGGGCCGTTTTCGAGACACAGGCGCCCAAATCAGAATGCCAACCTGACGTATGACCTGAGCTCCCGCGTTATATAGAGGCACTCTTTGTTCCGGTTTAGCTTGGGGTCTTTGACATGAATCCAAAATGCCTCCTTATCAGGTGTGGAATACCTGATAAGCCTTGTGGGCGGCAGCTTCGGCTGAGGAGCCTTGTAGGCGGCAGCTTGGGCTTCGACTGCCATCAGCTTGACCCTGACCTCAAAGTCATCCCTCGTATGCCCGTGGACTCTATGGTGACCCATTGCAGTGGACGTTCTGGACTTGGCCTTGCCGTCAAGGTGTTCCTTGACCCTAACATGGTCGCCCCGTCTCACCAATATATTCCTCGCCACAGCTCTGACAGGTAATGAGGTATTCCACACCTGATAAAGTGCAGTCCCATTCCCTGCCTTGTGGCGGCGAACCAGGGGTGACACAAAGGCGATCGTAAGAACGACTCCGAACTAGCTGCCGCCTTAAGTTGTTTGGTGGCACCTCCACAACAGTTACCACATTCTCCCAGCCCGACTCTCCTCACACACTTCCGAAGGGCAGTGCTTACATCATCGGAGATGAATGGCACTTTGAATAGTACCTTTCCAGAGATGGCGCGGCTACTACTTTGTTCCTGGAAGGACCTCCGTAACGATGTAACGTGGTGCTCATATCCGTTGCTAGCCGCAATTTCTTGTGCCATCTTCCTTGATTCTTTACGCTCTTCTTCCCACTGGATACGAGAGCTGCGGTTCGGAACATGTTTTTCACTACAGCTCGCTTCATGTGGTTAGGGTACGAGGAAAGGCAGTGAACAATGATATTCTTGCTGGTAGTTTTCTATACCATTTTGTTACGGTACCACCCTCTTTCAATTGGACTTGCACGTTAAGAACGGAAGCCAGTCACCCTGAGGTTTTTCGCGAGTGAGCTTGATATAAGGGGCTGGTTGTTAAGCAGGCTAGAGTCCACGGACATACGGGGAAGACTTTGAGGTCAGAGTCAAGCTGTCGGCAGTCGAAGCCCAAACTGTCGCCCACAAGATGTGGAGGCGTTTAGGATTCATGCCAATAACCCCAAGCTAAATCGGAAGCAAGAGTGCCTCTATATACCGTGGGAGCTCAGGCCTTACATCAAGTTGGCATTGGGCGCCTGTGTCTCGAAAACAGCCCTGCTACCGACCGATTGGCCCGCCTGGCTTCCTGTAAGGTAAGAGTCTCGATCTCTCCATTGACTACGTGATCGAAAGGTAGTCTTGAATTTCTAAGGTTGAGGCGACGTCTGACGCGACAGCCGCAACTTGACTTGATCCTTCCTTTCAGGCACTGAAGAAGGCGATACTCCCGAAACGCTAGCCAATAAAGATCTGTATAACCTCGTGTGGAGCTCAGTCAAAACAACGTAAAGGACAATTGTTGCTATGTTTTTGTTCAAAAATGTGTTGGAAATGCTGATAAAGAGTCCTACTGACGATAAATCGCAAAATGCAGAAACATCAGTACAGGGGTGAATCGAACCCACAACCTTGCCCCTGTGAAGCTACAACACTACCACTGTGCCAACCGACCACATTGGGCGGGGTGGTAGCAGGGCATCATGAACTTCGCGCTCACGCGTCCACACGTTTTTTTTTGAGCCTCAGAAGAGCATTCCGAAAAAAGTAGCTATTGTTTGAACTCCCCTCACGGAACCCTACATTCTGTAAAAATTGCATCGCTAAAGCTCAGCGCAGGTTTGGAGGCTCTCCTTGTAAGATAACTTAATAACAAATAAAATTTCAAGCAATGCTGAATAAATTTTTAAAAGAATTGCTAGATAATCATTCAAACCGAACGTTTATTTTGACCTTTCTAATGGGGACCTAGTCTAGTTTGGAAGACGATCGTTTTTATCTGCAATGTGCTCTGAGCATTTAGACAGAAGTTCTGTTCTGCAGCAGTTCCAGACATCCGTTCGACGCGGCGATGTCGCTAGCCGTATGGTTCATGCCTTTCCTGTACAGTCCTACTCCTTCTCATCTCATTGCAGCTTCCTCGTCGCATTACAGCTTTCTAATAAGCCCTGTTTTATGCATAGCAGTCACATTCTTCTTACTTCTTAGGCACTCCTTTCCCCATGCTAACGGATTCGTCTGGATTCGTTCTCCACCGTTTTGAGCCTGTCACTACGGGCCTCCCTCGCTAAGTTTGCTACTCTCGTTTTGTTTTTAAGGGCGTCCACTTTCTCACAGTTTCTGCTCCTTGAGCGACCATCACTCAGTCTTAGATGAGAGCACTCAGCCCAAATTCAATCCCTAAATTACCACTAAGGATTTTATTCACTGATTGCGCCAATAGTGTACAGGTCCCGCACACTTCTGCGGGGTTGCCGCTGCCCTATCCTTAACCATAGGGCAGGGACGCAGAGCGCGCCGCCGGCGGCATCACTGCCCTATCCTCCACCATAGCGGCGAGCGGCGTTGCCGCAGAAGTATGCGGGGCCCTTAAGATAGTCCAGTTCGGTTTTCACCCTGCTTACTTTCGCAGCAAGAGTGGTTGGCATCTGTGGTGAGCGTTCAATTCTGCAAATTTTTAGCGAAAAATTTCCGTCAAATTTCCGTTATATCGTTGTTTCGTTAGGGTGTGCAGATAACTGCGTAGTGTCGTTTCAAAGGAAAAAATAGGTGGAGGTGTTCTATAAGATGCTCTCACGTCAAACTGGATCCGTAAAAACTGTTGCTGCATCGCAACCTTCATTACTTGAAAGTGAAACGAACAAGGAGCACATGAAAGGCCTGTGTTTGCCAGTTAGAATCATGCCATATAATAAGCCGCTAAGCGATTAATCATACCATCGAGCGACGCTGAGTCATAAAATAGGAGGGAAAAATGGGGGAGGGGAGGGAATCGTAGGAGAAAATAGGGGAAATCTCGGGGCGCGAAAATAGCGCAAAATACCCAGACGTCTTCTATGTGCCTGGGAACTTCAGCCTTGGGAGTAGTCGAGGTAGCTGAACACGGATCTGAGGTTCGTTTTTCAAGTATCTATTGCCATCAATCGATATTGATCGAATTATCAATTTTTTGTGAATGTCATTCAAGCGATCCGAAACTTCAGCCCTACGGTAATCGAGATCGCTGAACACGAATCTGGGGAGCCAGTACCAGTAATGGGGATGAGTTCTAGTAAGGAGGCAAGTAGTGGGGACACTGCTGCAGCGGTCCAGCTTCGAAAAAATGTCTGTTCAACATAGCATTTGAATCGGTGGAAAACCTTAGTTCCGACTGAGGTTTTGACCGCTTGAGAATGAGGAGTGACGGTGCCTATAGGCAACTTAGCGCTAGAGTGAAGTGGGGGACCGTGCTGCGGGGCATCAAGAGGGTTGTCGAAGGGCCTAGGGGACGAAGGCACTGATTAGCACAAGCAACGGCACCACTGAACCGTCTGGACATGATGCCGGTGTTGAGCGTAGAGGGGGGGGGGGTGGTGGTGGTGGGTGGGGAATGGGTCTGGACGGCTTCATACCGCAAAACTACTCATCTGATCTTAGAGCAAGGTTGGAACATGATAGCGTTCTCAAATATTAGGTTGGTGCATAAGTTCTCGGACATTTGGGGCATGAAATAATTATTATCACAACATACGAACAACAATATCAAATCATTTGAAGTAACCACCCTTTACATCAATTGTCTTTCGCCAACGTGCTGGTAAGTCATGGATGCCTTTTCTCCAAAACGTGGCCGGTTGTGATTCGAAAAATGTGAGCAGTGCCTCCTTGACATCCTCTCGGTTCCTAAATTGCTGGCCGTCCAAATAGCGTTGAAGGCTTGAAAACAAATGATAATCAGAAGGAGCGATCTGATGAGTAGGGTGGATGTGGAAGAACGGTCCATCCGTAGTCCGCCAACTCAGCCGCCGTCGCTCTAGCAATATGCGGTCTAGCGTTGTCGTGTTGAAAATACACCTTCACTTGCTCTCCTCGTGTGGTTTGAAGGTGGGCCCTCAACTTCTCAATTGGTTGACGTAAACCTCTGCCGTCACTGTTATCCCTTCGTCCAGAAGCTCCCAGTACTCTACGCCGGGAACGCTCCACCAAATGCACCTTTTTCACGTGAACGTCGGGTTTCGGAACTTCCTCTGCCTCTCCAGTTGCGTCAACCCACTGTGCACGCCGGTGATAATTAGAGTAGAGTATCCACTTCTCATCCCCGGTGACAAGGTTGTCCAGCCATCCGTGAGTACGTCTGAGGGTAAGGAGAGACAGAGCGACATCGGCTCTGCGATCCATGTCATGTTGTGTCAAGTCGTGAGTACCCAGCGACCTAATTTTTGCACCTTGTCAATCGACTTCAATCCTCGAACGACTGTTGAGTGACTAACACCAAGAGTGCTTGATAGTTCGCGAGCGGTTTGGTATGGGTCCGCTTCCACTCTACTTCGGAGGCCATCCAAATCCAGTGTCATCGGACGCCCTTCTCGTTCATTATCTTCAACGGAGAATTCACCAACTGCAAACTTCGAGAACCACTGGTACACAGTACTTCGAGCAGGAGCACTCTCGTTGTAAACATCCTTCAGGCGACGATACGATTCGTTGGCATTGAGGCCAGATTGATGCAGGAATAACATGACATGCCGAATATGCGTCTCAGTTGGGATGAATTGCTTAGCCATAATAGCTGACGTTAACAACGCAGAAGTAAATGTTAGGAACAGTTTTGTAGCCCTTGCCTTTCTCTATCGATCGATCATTTACGCGTTGACACATGTTAGAAATTTGGCGGAAAATGCGCTTTCCATTCAGGAGGGCTCAAATGTCCGAGAACTTATGCACCAACCTAATATTAGAATGCTGCGGAATTCGAGCAGCTAGCTTGATGTGATTGCCCTTAGCTTAGCGATATTGCAACATCGCGCGAAGCGCGCGAGTGCGATGCACGCCAGTAGGCGTGACGGAGCCCTTGTAGGAAATAACTAAGCAACAGAAATAAGAGTGGCATAAGGTAGCTCATATTACAGCGAACGAAAACAGAGAACAGAAGCTAAATGTCAGAGCACGAGAAACGTCAAGGTAGCGCCGCAACTCAGGACGAGCGCAGATGACTAAATGACGCGTGCATTTCCACTGAATGGAGCAAACCCGCACTTTTTTGAGCACCATCTTACTTCATGGAGAATGTTCTGCTTCCATCTGATCAGCGAAGTGGTGACGCGAATGTTCTGTTCAGATGAACAGGAGCAGTATCCGTCACAGATGCGGAGAGCGGTCTCGACCGACAGTCTCGACAGCGCTGCCTCTTCGATATTGGAGCTGCATCGCGAAGTGCCCACGACGTGTCTCACGCTCAAATACGATGAGTGCGTTCTAACCTAAGTCTTATAGGTCTTGATTGTTTTTGCGGTTATTCCTTATACGAGGCTGTGCTTGTCTGCTGATGGTGGAGGCTTCCACCATCCGGCGCGAGCGTATATGAAGGAATTGGCACTGGACACACTCACTTACCACCTGACTGCTGAACTCATCAGCTCTAAAGGGGTTCGGCTTCTTCATTATCGCTCTGACAGTTGCGCCCTCTTTAGTGACTGCTGAAGGTGTCTGTGTTCTCTGTGAGTGAGGAAGACTACTTGCGAAGCCTACGCCTCCCATAGCATACCCCAGTGGAGTTTCCTGCTCCGCGCGTGATTACTGATCGTTCACACACTCAATCCACTGGCTCGGAGAATGCCACAACTCATCCCTCACTCTAATTCTTCCTCTTTTAGGGGAACCCAGATGCTCTCCGTGCATCTCCATAATCTCTCCGACGTGTACAGCGACTTCGGCCAGATTTGGCTGCTGTTCTTTCTTCTCCCTCACCCTAAACCACTCTGGAGGACTGAGGTCTGAAGCTGCCCAACGATACTTAACTACCTGCCAATGCTAATGGATGCTGTGCTTTCAGTCAAGGGTCACTCCATCCTCTTTTATTGACTACAACAGTATATATCAGCAGTGCATACGAAAAACGGATCTGCACAAGGTCACTGGTTGGTTTTTCGCCTAATTGTAGTTGTGGTTTTTGCAAAATCCTTTTCAGGTTGCGCTCCTCATTCAGATGTTTTCGAGTAGGAACCTATCTGCCAGCATTGTTGCACAAGCCAGGATCCGACTGAAGGTTAGCGAACAGCTCGTTTCTTCGAAGGCTCTGGAGCGGCTTGAGAGAGGTTAGGGTGCGAGTGGGGTGGGGGGGGGGGGGGGGGGGGGGGGGGGACGTGCATTCTCTACACGATCCTGTTCGTCGCCCAATTTAGACGAGTTCCTGACGCACGAAACAGCGCCAGTGTTTGCAGATTTGTTGGTTGGCGTGACGTCGCCCAAAAACGGAGCAACACCTGTCCCCCGAAAAAAGTAATATCCATGAGAATATGGATGAGCTGGTGAAATTTTATAAAAAGATAACGAGCAAAGGATAATTTGACAATAAGAGGGCATCACAAAAGGAACAAGGAGCATACTAAAATATGAATATAAGCCTGAGCTGCCCGCTCGCTCGTAAAACAACTCTAGGCTTCAATAATATTAAGCCACTTCTGACCATTGCTGTGAGTTTTTCTGAGGGGTACTTTTTATAAAGAGGCAGATCAGAGGAATGGTGTCCAATGAGGTGCTCAAAAATCCTGGCCTCGAGAAATATTGTGGACAAGGCACATGCTTTCCCGTCGACGTCTGAAGAGTGAAAGAGTAGCGTAATACAATTCGACAGGAAAATTGAGATCAGATCAAAGCAATTAATTGCCTGTTCAGACCAAGGTTTTCTATGTCGTTCCCTTTTTGCATTCTAGCGCCGCGCTGCTCTTGTTGCAGGAATTAAGGGACTCGACTCTTATATAGCTGGAGTACGTGATTTTAAGAGGAATTGCAGAAACCTAGCATGCCGCTACCGCATGGCTACGACTACCTTCCTATTTTCGTTTTGATAATGCAGACAACAAGGAGCGTTGGTTTTATTAGTTGCCAAAGCGAACTTTGCTGAGAAACCGCAGCCTATTTTGTATAAACATTGGAGAAGGTCACCAAGTAATACTCCCGGTCTTCTGTTTGTGCTACTGATATCCTCTCGTGAATCATTTAGAGCCAGCACTCACTGTACACAACTGCACTGGAGACCACAGACCTGCGCTCTTGGTAGTCTCGTCCGCGATAGGCGGCCCGACGCGCCCCTTGCCTCACCCCCACCCCCCCCCCCCTCCCCGCGGATGTGTAGAGAACGCCTCTCCGCCGAAACTCACGCACCGAAGTTCCTTAGATGCAGAATGAGTTCGCTGTGCCACAGTTCTAGTCGAACTGCGGTTTTGTGATCGCCACTGGACTCCGATCCGTCACGGTTTCGGCGCACTGGCTGCCATTCTTCAGTGCCTGGAAAGACTAGAAGATTGGAGAAATTACTCGTGTGGAGGTGAGACCCGCTCTCGGGCTACAGCAACGCCTCTTACCTCTACTCTTACTCTCGCCTCTGGTTAGTATCTACTGATTGTGGCCTTCTTGAACGCATGCGCATAGCCTGCAGTGTTCTGCGTGCTTCGATTTCGACTTCGTGGACTACAATCCTGGCCATCACCCTAATTTGGCAGCACTATGGTTTTTTAAAGTGTGTGTTCTCCCAAAGATGTGGACCTTGCTTCTATTGAGCCGTTCTATGAGCTGCCTCATCCCATCCGAAGTGGTCTGCTTGTCTTACTAAAGTGTTATTCCTTGTCCTCAAGGCACGTTATGAGGTATACACTCCTAAGGTCATACAATCTCGTTCCTTAGCAAAAGGGCGCAGCAAGTAGGACGGATTGGAACCGCGGCTATAGAGGCGGACCCTCACAGGTTGCGCATCGATGTTAGCGGTGTGTTTCAACTACGCGTATGAGGTCAGGGCTAGAAATATTATCAAATTCCTTGCTTGACTGCAAAGAGCTTTCCGGTGAAAGGGTTCCGAGAAGAGACCGCGGTACCTCGTTTTGCTGCGGGTGCCAGACGACCTTTAAGCGTGTTGTAGCAAACAGCCCCATTCGACAGCGATCTCATTACTTTTGAAGTGGACTCGGGTGCGTTGTTGAATGAAGTGCTCTACGCCAAGACGAAGCAGCATTGTGAAACAGGTTCTTAATAATGAGCCTATAAGAGCTCTTTGGATAGGCAGGACTAGGTGTGAACGACGCTCGCGTTACAAGGTTTTCGGTTCCACAAAGCTTTGAGGGTGATATGACCGAAACGAAATTGCGCATTAGGTAACCACTACCCGAGAGTTGCCGGTTTCCCAATTTAATTTGGAAAATTCAGCATGACGATTGAGCGAAGAAGGTATCTATCCCCTCCATTTGCTGGGGCATACGATGAAGCGATCATCTATGTATGTGGCGACATTTCAGTTAACGTCTACTTTCCCATACGGGTTTCTCGATTTGTTGGCCCTTGGACGACTTTTTTTTCGACACACGGAGGAATCTGTAAGGACAACACTGCCGACTTATCCTCCAAACTATGTCATCACCAACTGTTGTGTTGGCGTGCCTTTTGGAGAGTTCGGTCCTTCCTTCAGTTCTTCCGATACTCCAGGCGTTCCTACAAGGCAAGAGAACAAGAGGCCGACAGTTTCGCATCAATCTTCCGAGATGCGCAGTGCGTGAGCCTCGAGGTAGAGGGTGAAGAAGGTATCAGTGCGGAATCAGAAGACGAGGATCCTAGATGGTTAGTGGAGGAAGATTATGAGGAGAACAGCGGCTGCACAGGTGTAATTTTTATCCGCTGCAGTGATTGCCAACAGCTGTTATGATTGGAACATTTCGTAGTGTCACTTCACAGTTGCTAGTGTAACGCATTGCTTGTCTCGCCATGTTTTCAGCATCTATTCGTAATGAGTTGGATGTCCGTGCCAGTATGAAGTTGTCAGCATGAAGACGAATTCTTTCTGGTGACCTCTTCCGATGCGATTTGACATAGAGAGCTTTGGTTGATCGTGGCAGATGTTTTTTAGGAAGTGCAAAAGCCCCGTGTCACAGGGGGTCGAACCACGAACCATCCCGTCTCACCACGCCGCTCTACCCTCTGCGCCACCACTGCTCGGCCAGCAGTGCAGTTTTTAGGGTACTTGAGCTGGAAGCCATGCTGGAAATGGTCCATAACTCCGTTCACAGATGCGCACAGCAGAAGCGGATCACATATTTGGAAGCAGCGTTCGAAGCCGCATTCCGCGATCTCATCTCAAAGTCAACATCAGGGATATGCGGAAATTTCTTCGAGAAAAGCGGAACACGGACATAAATGTGTATCCACAATGGTAACAATAACTATGTAAGTTGCCGTTAACGAACTTAAGAGGCGGGTAAGGAAGCATGCGGCTTTTTTCCAGCAACATATAACAACAAAAAATCCTACTGTTCGTATCCTTAGTAAAATAAATTTTCAAACACGTTGCAAACACGTTGCATGTTGCAAATCGAAGTTTATGCGAAATGTTTTTGTAAATAGGAAGAAGCTGTTTTAAATGCAGTAAATCCAGCTGACGAATAAGACGACAGAGATCTCGCCACTCGTAACACTTAACTGGTTTTATTGGATGTCCCAGATCTATCCTAACTGGGAGGAGGCAGCGCTGAGATTACTGTCGCGTCCAGCACCCACTACACGACACCCACTCTTCGAGTTCGCATGGGCACCATAGTATCATTTGGCAGTAGCCGAAGGGGGACAAACTCAAAAGAGGGGTGAAGAGGCAAGATACTACATGCCCTCCCCCGACTATAATAGATCAGCGTCTCACATGGAAAGCAAAGTTAGCAATCCAAGAGTGCTTGTAGAACTCTTGGAGATTATTAGGGAAAAGTGCATGCTTTGGAGAAGGAATTAGGTTCTATACTCAAACACTCAACAAAACTTTTTGGCCTTATACTATTCATTAGTACATCGTTTGAAGAGAAGAAAAAGAATCCAATTTCGTTATCACACTGTTCCGACATCAGGATGCACTACCGGTTTGAAAGCAACACAAAAAGGACAATCATCATAGTTGATCCCTTCTTCAGTCTTTCGTTAAAACTTAGGAGGTTGATGAAGGCAGTGCAAAACACTCAATGAGTGAAGTGTCACCGTTTCCGTTCAGTCTTCCGGTCCAAAAGAGAGCGGAACACGGAACGGAAGGGCTAAAAACGGCCGAAAACCGAAATTCGAAACACGGAAACGAAAATTCCGCACATCCCTGGTCCACATGGTCACCTAGCAGCTTTCCCTTGTTAGAACTTAGTTCCTCCCGTGGTGTTGAACGCATGGGTGACAGCTCTTTCCACCGCTGTCTATCGTGGTCAATTTCTTTGTGCTCCTGCCCAGAGCTATTCATAACTTTCAAGTCAGTCATGAGCGCGCGATGCCGCGTGTTTCGTAGACGGCCTCTGGTTCCTGGCGGAATCCGCTGCACGGCTGATCTTGGCAGGCGCTGCACCGACATAAATACGTAGGATGTGATCAGCCAGACGAAACCGGCATTGCGTAACACTTTCGTAAAGATTGCTCGAACACTTCTTTGTTCGTCAAGCGGTCCATGTAACTATCCTCGTTACTTGTCTCGTAAATCTGCAGTGAAACGCGTTTTGCAGTGGAGACGACTATCGAAGAATACTTCTGTGACTTCGCGGGGACGGTCAGGAGGTACACCCGCCCTGCTGGGGGCGTGCGATTTTCCTCTCATCCCCCTTGCTCACACACCCTCAACCCTCTAGGCTTCACCGAGAGTCTAACGGCTGCCTCATGAAACCTTTGACATGCAAATCAAAAATTTCCGGTCCGTAGAACAGCGGCTGTACCTTCTGACGCCACGCCCTTAGCAGGGGGGGGGGGGTGTACCTCCTGCCGCGTTGCCGTGACTTCGCAATACAGCGTGGTATAAATTTGCTCCGGAGTTCGCTCAAATAGGCAGTTTTGGAGAGGTGGCCGAGTACGATCTTTAATAGGCGAGTAAGGGACCATGTTCAGCAGCGAGGATTCACGTTATGTTCACCGTGCTGCCGGTGGTTGGCGTATCATTCTAGTACGACGCCACCTAACCGCTTCGCCTGACGTGACGTTTCGACTGTCCCTTCTAGGCTTCAGAGTTCCTATCTTCTAGACTGCAGCAGATACGCCCTGAAGGATTCCCACCGATGAGGATAACGTTTTATCCTCGGTGAAGTTAACTTTTAAAAAATTAATTAAATTATTCCTCGCGCATTTGTTTCTCCCTACGATGCAGCGCGTGGTTGCGGAGTCGGAGGAGCCGCCGCATTTCGCGCACAGCTAAATCGGTTCCGCTTACGCTAACAGTCTTCCATCCCTTGCGTCCACAATATCCCGTAGAGGTAGCGTGCGCGGCGCATTCTAGACAAGATCCTTTGTTACTCATTCTTTATCTCCTACGAATGTATGACAGTTAATGAGCGACGGCTGTCAACTGAGCGAAGTGGTGTTCCAGGACTTGTCGCTGGGCGATGGTAGAGATGCTCCTGTTGAACTGGCCTTACATCCGAGCAAGTCGAAGGTGGGTCGCTTTGGCTGCTCAGACGACCGAGCAGCGTTCCACTTTCAGAGCTCGGCTGACGATTCCGTGGAAAGCGTGAAGCTCGGCGAAGTACTCTTTCTGGCGACATATTCTCGCGACCGACTCACTGTGATCGTGTCAAAGATCCGCAATCTATCGAGCGCGTACGAAAGTCAGTTCTTATTGTCGGCAGATATCGCTGCCCGTCACCGAACAGACTAAAACTAAAGGGCTGTGTACCTAGATGTGTTTGTGCGGTTATATATAGTCCAGCCGATGGGACAAGTGACGAAAAAGAAGACGTCGGATCGAGTCTTGGTTGACGGAGCTGCCGATATCGGCGAGAGCATGTTCTTCAACGTCTCCAGGAGTAGAATGCTGGTGAGCAGAGAGTCGGCGTTTTCTTTGTCGTAACTTTGAGCACTGGTGTTGGTGAACCAGCAAAGGAATTTCAGAAGAGTCATCTACGACTGAGCATAGTCTGCAGCAACAACGAGCTCTGCAAGAGTATCGGCCATGTCACACTTGGTCCGAAGTCCAGTGGAAAGGTGAGCTGTCTGCATTCTCTTTCTCCTTGGAGTGGGTTTCGACGGTCACCGCCGTATCGGGGTTTTGCTTATTTCAAATTAGTAGACTTGGGGTAGATAGGAACCTGACCATTGGCTATCGAGAACGAAGCTTCTTTTTTTTTCTCAATTTTCATCCTATCTTTTTTCCAATTCCCAAGTGAGAACCAGAGGTCAAGATCAGTGTTTCAGGAGCTCGGACACTGGAAGCGTGCACTAAGTGGTGAGGGTCCACCGCTCGCTACATGGCATGCTGTCCGCCCTCGAACCACTGCCTGAGTTTCCTAATCAAATTTGACGAGTACAACTCTTATTGCATTGCAATGTTTCTATGGAATGTTTTCCTGACTGTACCTACGCTTCATGTTAAATCGTTCCTTCGTTGTTGCTCCTTCCTCGTTTTCTTGACCGGTGACTTAATCGTATGGCTTCTTTTACTTTGCACCTCATTCAACGGATGAATTTTCACTGAAGTGTCGGTCCACAATTAGCACCGTTTGTTGATTGCACGCGCTCTTGTGCAACTACCTATTTGCTTAATAGCAGTCAACGGCCCTAGCGGCAGGACTGACCGCCGGTCGGTGTATTCCTAAGTGCCGTAAGGAGCTTGAAAGAGGAGATAAGAGGAGGTTCAGGGGAGATCCACTCTTGCGGCTCTTATAAACACAATCCCAAAATGGCGAAAAGTGCTTGATTCATTCGGATATATTGGTGTATTTTACATCGACGACACTAAAGCATTTGACTCAATCCCTCTGGATCTTTTGTGCGAAATACAATACAGAGCTGCCTTCTGAAATTTTTGAAGTCTTTTTGTAGAAACGAATCCAAAAGTCATGGTCAATGGTGCTCATTCGGAAAGCTACGAAACACCTAGTGGCGTTCCACATCGGACCCGCCTTCGTCCATTAATGTTTCTGATATAAGGATAAGGATAAAGGACGGCGTTACTCAATCCCTTCTGGGATGCGCCAGCGCATTCTACTTCTACGGGATGTCGTGGAGGCAACATGAATGCGTATTTGGCCATACAATGACTTGCGGTGGCCAGTCGATGAAAAAGTCAGCGCTTTATCCTTCCCAGACAAGTCTGGTACCAATTCACCGACCCCGAAGGGATGGAAGGCTTGGTTGGCCTGGGCGGTTAATCCGAACCAGGAACCTGGTATCGGGTGCTCGCGACAGTCGCGCATCCTCCGACTGCGCTACACGCGCCCGTTTCTGATATACATTAACGATATGCCATGCAGTTTACCTCATGGTGTCCACTGTACCATTTATGCAGACGATTCTAAACTATACTCTACAAGTGCTCCGACACGCCTAACGGCGTGTCTCGCACTTGCGCGCTTCGCACGACCTTGCAGCATCACTGACCTAAAAAAAGTAGTTTTTGTCAAACTTAGAATTCGCTGACATCAAGGATCTGCTGCGTACTTTATCTGCATCAAGCCGTTCACCACTTAGGTACCTTTCATCATAGACATTTTCTCCCGACTCTCCAGTAACGTCAATGGTTAGTGCTGCGCAGTACTTCTGTCCCTCAGGTTGCTAATCAGCAACCGCTCTCATGCTCAACAGAGCTCGTTACAGAACATTGTTGACACGTCTTTCGAATCCGGGCGCTAGGTTCTCCCTCACTCGTTTCTTTTTTCTAGATCTAATTGCTGATCCGCCTTTACTGGTCTTCCCCCGCCCTTCCTGGTCCCAACTCCTGGCCAACTTCCTTGTCTCCACTATTGACCCCCCACTGGTCTCTTCTTGCCGGCTTTCCCGTCCTGCTCCCTCCTTCAGGTTGTTCCTTTCCTTCCTGGTCGCTCACCAGGTCCACCCTAGAGGTCCCCCTTACTCCCCTTTTCCACCACCCCTTAGTGGTTCTCCCATGTTCAGGGCAGACGTCGGTGAGGACGCAGAGGAGTATCTCGCGCGGGTAACATTTTCCATTCAACATGGGATAATGCTGAATTCTTAATGCGGCTGCTCGTCACACGACGACGATGTGACCTCTGCTTCCTTTCTTTTCGATCTTCTGACTCCAGACGGTTGTGGAGCGACGAAGGGAATCCGTCTTCTGGATTCAGGGACTCAGAAACTCGCGCAGACGCCGTTATGTCAAGCAGGAGGAGGCTCCGCTTCCTCTGCTGCAGCGGCATCTCATGCTCAATTCTGAATGCGATCCCTCGTCGTAGACGATAGTGTCTGCTATTTTGACTCCAGACGGTTGTGATGCGACGAAGGGAAACCGTCTTCTGGATCCAGGCGCTCAGAAACGCGCGCAGACGCCGTTGTGTCAAGCAGGAGGAGGATGCGCTTCCTCCGCTGCAACAATATCCCATGTTGAACGGCACACGTTGCCCGCGCGAGGTACGCAGAGGCGTACCTGGCGCGGGTAAACTTTTCCGTTCAACATGGGATAATGCTGAGTTCTGCATGCGGCCGGTCGTCGTATGACGACGATGTGACCTCTTCTTCCTTTCTTTTCGATCTTCTGATTCCAGACGGTTGTGGAGCGACGAAAGGACCCCATCTTCTGGATCCAGGGACTCAGAAACACGCGCAGACGCCGTTATGTCAAGCAGGAGGAGGCTCCGCTTCCTCTGCTGCAGCGGCATCTCATGCTCAATTCTGAATGCGATCCTTCGTCGTAGACGACAGTGTGTCCTCTTCTGACTCCAGAAGGTTGTGGTGCGACGACTGGAATCCGTCTTCTGGATTCAGGCACTCAGAAACGCGCGCAGACGCCGTTGTGTCAAGCAGGAGGAGGCTGCGATAGCTCTGCTGCAGCAGCATCTCATGTTCAGTTCTGAATGCGATCCCTCGTCGTAGACGACAGTGTCTCCTATTTTGACTCCAGACGGTTGTGGTGCGACGAAGGGAAACCGCCTTCTGGATCCAGACGCTCAGAAACGCGCGCAGACGCCGTTGTGTCAAGCAGGAGGAGGATGCGCTTCCTCCGCTGCAACAATATCCCATGTTGAACGGCAAACGTCGCCCGCGCGAGGTACGCGGAGGCGTCGCAAGGGGTTCCATGAGATTGCTCATGGATCCACGAGGCGTATTTCAGCCAGGTTTCCAACCTGAGTGAGATACGCCTCATCATCTACAGGGCAGGGGCTAACTCAATTATGTAGTGGTAGATAAATAATCATAAATTTTCTTAGGACAGTTGTTTCCCTGAGCTTCATGTTTATATCCTCGTTATCATAGTAGTGAAGCTATGATAACGAGGATATAAAGCTATAAGCTTCACTACTATGATAACGAGGATATAATCATAAAATTCTCCAACAAGGGCTAGATTCTGTAACCGCATGGCCTTAAAAATGGCTGCTAGACATTTCACTAGAAAAAGCAACTGTCATGTCATTGGGTGCCATCGTCGCAAAAATTGGGTCTTCCAGCTAGCTGGTTGCAAGCTGCACACTTCGAATTCTATTTGCGACTTAGGAGTTGTGTATTCCGACCCACTAACATTTGGCGAACGTATTGGAGAAACTGTCGCTGCAGCTCATGCCAAGTCCAGCTGTGGGTACTATTGTACTTTTGGTACCCCACTTAATCTTGTTTAAAATAGGTCTACTAGGGGTAGTCTGCCATGAGAAGAACGAATATCATAGTCGTTTTTTGCGGAAATGCTTTATAAGCCCGTTATATTAAGTTTTATTTGCCTAAGGCCTTGCAAAATAGCGCGCGCTGGTAAGAGACGCAGAGACTCCGCCTCCTATTCATGTGCACTACTTCGCCGCCACTAGCCTGCAGCAGAGCTTAGCCAGGGCATAGGCCTTGAAATCTCGAAAAGGCTTGAAAGCTCTGTTGTGTGCTCTCTTTCGTTCACGCGGAGGAGAGCACATAATTGGACAGTGAAGGAACTCCGGGGTGTAGGACACCCCGGAGTCCCCTAGGACACCCGTGTTAAAATCGCATTCATCCTACAGGTCCCTCTCTTCCCCTATTCGGAAGAAAATAAGATCCAAATCTGTAATCGAAACGAGGAGATAAGACTGCATTTAATTCGCTGCGAGTATCTAGTCGCTACGCCTGCGCGCCACGGCATGCGATGGTAACCCCCCCCCCCCCCCCGAGACGGCCGAGAATGCGTGCTGGTAGGGGGCGGAGTCTCTGCGTCTCTTACCAGCGCGCGCTATTTCGCAAGGCCTTGGGCGATTCCAACCTAATATAGCGGGCTTATAAGACATTTCCGCAAAAAACGACTATGATATTCGTTCTTCCCATGGCAGATTACCCCTAGTAGACCTATTTTGAACAAGATTAGGTGGGGTACCAAAGGTACAATAGTACCCAGCTGTGTATTACGAGCATTTGAAACTCGCAATATGGCAACATTTTCCAAACTTGCTTCTATTTATGTAAGACCTCTTTTCGACTACTGCACATCTGTATGGTCTCCATTAAAGCAAAGTAATATCAATCAGCTAGAAAGTGTGCAAAAAAGATTTATAAAACAAGTGTTCGTTAGGAATGGTCTATTTGAAGTGTCTTAGGGCCTCTACAGGGTCTCGTGACAGCACCCCGAGAACTCGTCCATATCGCTCCCGCCGCAATGCGACCCACGCTGCCACTGTGGTGGAAGCCGCGGCGTGGACGAGTTGTCGCGGAGCCGCCGCTCGGAAAGGTCCCCGAGGGCTGCCGCAGTTCACGGCGGCTCTCGCCTGCAGCGCCAGGAGCTGCGGGTGAGACCCGCCGGAGGGCGTGATAGGTGGGTGTCCATTAGGCCTTTGTCTCACCATCGCTCACCCCGTCGCTCGGGGTGAGCGATGGTATGACAAAGGCCTTATGGCTCATCTATTCTAACACTTTTTAAACGAATCTACATGCTAGGAGTATAATAGGTTGGTGTATGATTTCTGCCCATAAAAGAGCTTGACAACCAACAGTATAGTCACCGTTAGAGTCGACAAATGGAAGCGTGTGGAATCCTGCACTCAAAACGCAACGCAAAAAACCTTAGCACGACATTAGGTAACCTTAATTGCAGTGAAAATCTCCGTGGCCTTCCAGTCACAAGTTAGTCGTCTGAGGTTTAGGGAAAACCTTTGCACAGAAATGCAACAACGAAGCAGACCGTTCTTTTTAGTATGAGTTATAACTGCATCGGACAGATCTCCCAGGCTCAACAAGGCATCGGAGGGAATGCTGTCATCACAAGGCTACCACATTATTTTCAAGCTGATTGTCAAGCGATGAACTTTTAGTGGAGGTAGATCGACAAAAGTGAGAGCAAGCACAAAATGGCACAGAACTGTTGAGTTGTCAGAAGTGTTCTATTGGATTTCGGGGCTTAGATTCAAGAACACCTAACTTGGCTTAGAAAACGCTTCTTCACAACAACAAAAAACGTTTTGCTTACTATACATCTGACATTCTTAGAGATCGCAACTGCCGGCAAAAGTACGAAGTATTGCGTGTAGTAACCCTCGCGGCGCCGCACCACCCGCCGTTGTCATGGCGGGTCCGCGGCACCCGCAAGACTCTGCTGCCGGCCTTACCCTGAAAAATTGGCCCGACTCAGTACTACTTCTTTATCGCTGAACTATCTATCATCAAAACCCCTTGTTTTTAGAATTGCTAATGATCACCCGGAAAAATGATTTCTTCACTTTTTCCTCATTCAAAAGGATTACAAGAGGGCTCAATATTAGAATTCAAGGCGCAAATAGGGTCCGGGGGGGGTCACCTTATAAAAAGTGTCACCAACACAAAGAAAACGAGACAAGGCACACTGATAGTAAAGAAAACAAACAAATAATGCTCTAGCTGTGTTCTGTGCTCTCCTCCGCGTCAGCGGAGGAGAGCACAGATTTAGGCAAGGGAAAGGACTCCAGGGTGTGGCTCAAGTGACGCATCCTTGTTAAAATTGCCTACATCCTGGAGTTCCCTCCCTTGTCCAATTAGGAAGCACATAAGACGCGGATCTATAATCGGAACGAAGAGATAAAACTGCATTGACATTCACTGTATGTAGCTATCGCCACGCCGGCCCGCCGAGCCATGCTATGGTGACCCCCCCCCCCCGGACCCTATTTGCGCCGAATTCAACTTCAAAAACCGCACTCAAAAAAATTCAAGAATCTTTTTGGCTCGTATCGTGAAAACCTGGAGAACTACAAGTTGGAATGATTTCTTAAAAAGGAAGGATATTTCTAAATTTAGCTACAATACGGTTTTTTTTAGAGTGGACAATATTTTGTTCAAAATATATACAACTTTAATATATACAACTTTTCGTAAAGCTGTTACAACTTTTGTAATAGTTTTTCAGAAAATGAAATACTAAATCGCTATGAGAATAGAACACATTCCACATTATACAAGTCTTCGAACATATCACTTTTGAGGATAACAAAAAGCCAAATTTTATTATAAACCTTTGTGCAGAGATTTTGTGCCACTTTTGGCTTAATAAATGTTCTGTTCTGTCCCGTTCTTTTCAAAAAAAGGTCAGTGAAAGAGATAGTCTTCGATTTTTCAAACATGAAAATGAGGGAATAACTTGGAATGGGCGAAACTTTTTCGAGGAAGGCCGAGGATTGCGGAACGGGATAGTGCGGAAATAGTTGGAAACTTGAGTACGAAATGAGGCAACGGAACATAAGTATATACAAAATGGTGGCAATAACTAAATCGCCGTTAACGAAATCAGAAAGTAGGCAAGGCGACCCTTCCACATTAACACATAACAGTACATACAGCAATACACATGCATGCATGTAGCAATATATAAAATCAGTAGATTCTGGATTTTCAAATCTAGTCATGGTTGTACGACAACATTTTCAGTCGACTGCCCTCAGCAAAAAGGTCGGTGCCGCAAAGTTAACAACTCGTTGTTTTCTCGAACGTAATGTTCCCCAGAGCGCGTGTGGCGCAGTAGGAGGAGGCGCGACTGTCGCATGCACCCGACACCAGATTCCTGGTTCGGATTTCCCGCCCAGGCCAACCAAGCCTTCCATCCCTTCGGGGTCGGTGAATTGGTACCAGACTTGTCTGGGAAGGTTAAAGCGCTGACTTGTTCATTGGCTGGCCACCGCAAGTCATTGTATGGCCAAATACGAATTCATATCGCCTCCACGACATCCCGTAGAAGTAGTAGTCCGCCAGAATGCGCTGGCGCATCCCAGAAGGGATTAAGTAACGCCGTCCTTTATCCTTTTTATCCTTTTAATGTTGCCCAATGACGTGATTATTAATACTTCCCCACGCGTCCAGATTTTTCGAGAAAAACTTAAAAGGTTAGATCCTCTCTTGATACTAGATGTGCAAAAATTTTGGAGGCCAATATCTCTTACACGGATTACACATAACTTTATGGCCGCAGTGAGAAACAATCCTTGGAGCAATTGTACAACTTTGATCTCAACTCCTTTAGTTCCCTACGTAAATTGGGAACCGATTTTTAAAAATGTGATTTTTTTTCAGCAAAGCGCGGTTTTACTTGTTCAAACTTTGATCTACATAAATTTATATTTTTACAATGGTAACAACTTGTATGGGAAGGACGAGCACGGAGAGGCTGCTAAAATCTCAGGGCCTAACCAGGCTGCGCAAATTGAGAAGGACTAGGATGACGATCTGTACTTACAACGCCCGCACGCTCGCATCGGAAGCATCCGTCGAGGACCTGATGATGCAAGCCAGGAAGATCAAGTACGACGTCATCGAACTGACCGAGACGAGAAGACACCACCCCTACACGCCGCCTACGACTCCGGAGAAGAGCTGTTCCTCGGAACATGCGACAGCAGGGGAGTAGGCGGCGTTGGTGTCCTCGTCAACACGCACTTGGCCACGAACATCAATTCGTACGAGTCTCTGACAACCCGAATCGGACGTCTGGGACTGAAGCGATGTGGCTCCGTGCCAGCTTTGACTGTATTCGTCGCGTATGCCCCAACATCCGACTACGACGACGAGGAGGTCGAAGCCTTCTACGTGGAGCTGGAGAAGTTCTATAAGGAAGATCACACCTTCTACAAGGTGACTGTCGCGACTTCAACGCCAAGGTCGAGCCATGAAGGTCGCCGGAAGAACTTCACATCGGAACCCACGGTTTGGAGTGGAACGAGCAAGGTGAAAGGCTGTCTGAGTTTATCATGTCGACCAAGACCATGCATGGAAACTCACATTTCCAGAAGCCTCCCTCTCTACGATGGACCTGGGAATCCCCCGGTGGCCAGTTCCACAACGAGATCGACCACATCATCTCCGATCGCAAGTATTACCTGACCGACGTCTCCGTTGTCCCCAAGTTCTACACGGGATCGGACCACCGCCTCCTTCGCGCGAGGTTTCGCTTTTCGCGTCAAGGAGAGAAGACCGTGAAGTTCAAGAAGAGGAGTCCCAGAACGATCATCAACTGGGACCTTTACACCTCTCTTGCCGGCCTTTGGGAAGATACCGTTATGGACAACATCGACGAGGAATACGACCACTTCGTGCACCATCTCCGCGATAGTGCTTAGGGAGCCGAGAGCTTGAAGACCATCAAGAGACGCCTGTCTTCAGAGACTCTCGAGCTGATACACCAGCGTGGAGCAGCACGAGCGTCATGCAACTACCAGCTGACGTCCGAGCTTGCGAAGCTATGCAGAGCGGCGATAAAGGAGGATTTTAAGGAGAGAAAGGCGGAAGTGTTGGCTGAAGCTGCAGAGGCAGGATTTAGCACCCGCAATGCCCATCGGAACTTCGCCAACCTCCAGACCAAGATGACCGCTCTCTGACGTCCTGACGCAACGGTCACCTCTTCCAGAAGGACAACGAAGAAGGTCGTCCACGACTTCTACTCCAATCTCTTCGATAGCCGAATCCACCTGCCCCCATGCCGTCTTCCGCAGGATGGATACGTCGTCCCGCTGTTTCCCCTTCCGAGATCCGACGCGCCATTTCGTCGATGAAGTAACGTACAGCACCCGATTCCAACAGGATCGGACCCGAACACCTGAGGAACCTCCTGCCAACGCTCATCCACACCCTGGCGCAGCTCTTCACACGCTACCTGTCCGAATGCAAGGTTCCATCTCAGTGGAAGACCAGCAAGACCGTCTTGCTGTACAAGAAGGGAGACGTGCACGACATTGGCAGCTATCGCCCGATCTGCCTGCTCGCCGTAGTCTACAAGCTGTTTACTCGAGTCATCCTGAATAGGATCAGCAGAACGCTGGATGAGGGACAGCCATGCGAACAAGCAGGATTTCGGAGAGGATTCAGCACAATCGACCACCACCATTGCGAAGCTGGTAGTACGAACATACAAGTTTTCTCCACGCGCGAGGAATCGCCACTGACGCATCGCTCCTGAGTGGGCTGTCATGGTGGAAACGGAGCTCTAACAAACTCCCGAGTTATGCTGTATTGTATCTAAATATGTATCTTTTAAACAAGAAGCTTCGTATCATGAAAGAACACAAAATCGTTTCACAATAGCAGCAATTGTCTATTGCTCGCATTAGGTCATCCAGTTCCCACCCAGAATAACCCTTTCCTTTAATTAAGTGCAGCGGAGGACCTTCAAATAGCTGAGCAGAGGTATCTGTAGCAGGTTATGCAGTTAAAAGAGCGTTAGACTTCGTAACTGTAGCATCACACACTATGTATTAATAGATGTCGCGCTTGCCGCAGCAGTCGCTGCGGCTGCCGCGCGCTTTTGTATGTTCAGCTTGCTCCCCGAAGCTCATCGAAGTGTCGCGAGAGTACAAGCTGCCGCTGTGCCTTACGTTCATCGACCTGAAGAAGACATTCGACTCCGTCGAAACTGAAGCGGCCATCAACGCCCTGCTCACTCAGGATGTTCCTACTCAGTACATCAGAGTCCTTCGAGAGCTGTACAGTGGATTCACGACCAAGATCTCTCCATTCTACAACGACGTCGTCATCGACGTGAAGAGAAGGGTTCGGCAGGGGGATACCATATCCCCGAAACTCTTCAGCGCCACCCTCGAAAACCGTCATGCGCGAACTAGAATGGGAAGACATGGGAGTGAAGGTCGACGGCCGGCAACTACACCATCTTCGCTTCGCTGACGACATCGTGCTCATAACACCGAGCATCAGCCAGGCGGAGCGAATGCTGGCCGACTTCGATCATGTATGTGGGAACGTTGGACTGCTGCTGAATCTTACGAAGACGATGTTCATGAGGAACGGGCAAGTTTCTGATGCCCCATTCTCGCTCAACGGAACGAACGTCTCCGAATGCTCCAGATATGTGTATCTGGGTCGCGAAGTCAACATGACCAACGACCTAGCACCAGAGCTGAGCAGGAGGAAACGAGCGGCTTGGGGAGCTTTCGAGAGCGTCGAAGAAGTCGTAAAGAAGAGAAGAGAACGTCCGACTCCGTGCCCACCTATTCAACTCTACCGTTCATCCTGCCCTAACATACGCCTCAGACACCTGGGCTATACGAAAGCAGGATGAACACGCGATCAGCGTCGCAAGCGTGGAATCGAGAGGACGGTGCTTGGAGTGACACGACTCACGCAAGTGAGGGAAGGCCTCCGGAGTTCCGAGCTTCACCGACGTTCGAAGATCAGAGACGTTGTCGCGTGCGCCAAGTTGTCGATAATTAGGTGGGCCGGCCACGTAATGCGCTTCGAAGACACCCGCTGGACGAGAGCCGTCACCGACTGGATTCGCGGGATGTCAAGAAAACACCAGGACGCCCAACAACGCGTTGGTCGGACTTCTTCGTGAAAGCCCTGAACGACCGCAATGACGCTCTTCGTGTCCCTCGAGCGAGGAGGATCCATTGGAACACTCTGCCACGCGACACAGGATTATAAACGGCGGATATCAGGACCGGCTCACCGTAACCTTAGGCGTCGTGTGAGACGTCCACTGTGCAATCGCAGAACAAGGCTAGGGAAGGGACTCCATGGTGTGCCATACAAGCTGCTCGTATGAAGACTGCTTTCTTCGCTCAGGGGAGTTCGCGGCTGGGTTCTGCGCTCTTCGAGCGCAGAGCCAGGCTAGGGAAGGGACTCCAGGGGGTGTGCCATACAAGCTGCTCGTATGAAGACTGCTTTCTTCGCTCAGGGGAGTTCGCGGGTGGGTTCTGCGCTCTTCGAGCGCAGAGCCAGGCTAGGGAAGGGACTCCAGGGTGTGTGCCATACAAGCTGCTCGTATGGAGACTGCTTTCTTCGCTCAGGGGAGTTCGTGGCTGGGTTCTGCGCTCTTCGAGCGCAGAGCCAGGCTAAGGAAGGGACTCCAGGGAGTGTGCCATACAAGCTGCTCGTATGAAGACTGCTTTCTTCGCTCAGGGGGAATTCGCGGCTGGATTCTGCGCTCTTCGAGCGGTGAAGCGCATACGGCTGAAACAATGCGCAAAAAACGCGCAACGTCGTGTAGACGTCGAAACCTCCCAGATCTCAGATACTCAGCTGAAGTGCAAAAACGCCGCGGTCCCCGGGATCCGAACCCCCGACATACCTCGCATGAAGCAAACCCCCTACCTACTGCACCACGACCCATCTGGACACGGCACCATCGCGGGCGCACAAGACATCGATCGGACGTCGCAGCGTGGACGCCGACGCGCGATCTCTGAGCTAGGAGGGCGCAGACAGCAAAGTCTCGGCGCGACCCGCACTGCGGTTACGGTGAGCCGGTCCTGATATCTGCCGTTTATAATTGTCTCCACGCGACAGGAACGAATGGAGACGCTGCTGGCGTCCGCTCGCTCGAGCAAGTCGATGATTAGCGGGACGACAGGTGATACAGGTGATACAGAACAACTTGTATAACAACCAAGATAATAACTGCAACATAAAAAATTTTGAGTCGTGAAACTTTTAACTTGACCTTCAACTTCATCCCACTGACTTTCGATGGAGTTTAAGTCGGGAGACAGCGATTGCCACAGCAGCAGAGGGACACTATTCTCGTGGAACCTGTTGGCAGCAGCTTCTGTTTGTGTTTTGGGTCACTATTCTGCTGGAGAATAAACCCGTGGAGTTTAATGCTGCGAGCGCACGGCACGATAACAGTCTCCATAATGTTAAGATACCTTGTGTAGTCCATTTTTCACTCAATTCAATGAAGAGAACCAACTCCTTCTCCAGAAAAGCTGCCGTGCAGTAGTTCTGAGCCTCCGCCATGCTTCATAGTCGGCACCTGTTGCCAAGTACGGTATCTGGTAGAAACAGGACGTCGCACAAACTAGGTTTCGACCAGGGGGGGGGGGCACATTTAACGGTTAACGATTTAACGGCATTTTTCGTTAAAATCTGGCTTAACGACTTAACGGAAATTTAACGGACTTTTTGACGGACTTTTTTCTCAGTGAGTTTATCACATTTTCCCTTAGTATTCTCTAATGTTGCAGGTCTCATCCTCCCGATTAGAACTGTTCCTGAAGAAACTCTTAAAATCAGCCAGAATATTTAAATGTTCTCATGAATGTTTTGAATTTTGAAAATAATGCATTTTGTGGGCGTGTAGCGCAGTCGGATGAGGTGCCACCTGCCACGTGCACTCTGTAGCAGTTTTCTGGCCCTTTTTTCGGCATTTCCCGCCCAGGCCAACCAAGCCTTCGATCCTTCTGGGATCGGTGAATTGGTACCAAGCTGGCTTGTTTGGGGAGGATAGATCGCTGACTTCTTCATCGCCTATCCTCGCCTGGCGCTGCTTATCCCAGAATACTTTTGCCCGCCACATGGAACAGTCGAGACGGAGAGAATGTTGTCGCCCGCTGGACGTATTTTAAACGATTTTAGAAAAACGATAACAAAAATTAGAAGAGCTAATTTCCCTATACGTAAACACGTTGACGACGTGTCACACCTTTTCGGCAGTGTGGTACCGCGTGACACGATGTCATGTCGCGGTCCCGACGTTGCAAAAAAAATGGATTGGTCCCGCGCACCAGGCACTCGAAAATCGTGTGTTGATATTGACAGCGGGCTGACATTCCACTGGCAGGCTTTTAATTGTATTTTTATTGGTTCTTTCTGTACTTAAGGGGCCGGTGCCCGTATCGAAATTCTACATAGTCGTAAAACAGTCACACAAAACGGTTTCGCAAGGAACTAGGAAAGGGGAAACTCTGGGTCCTGCCTGATCGCACATTTTGAGGCGCCTTGTCGGTCATCTTCCTTAAATGATAATTCCATACCTGTTCTTATTCCACATCCCGTAGATAATTTGTTGCTGAAGGCTTGTTTATCTTTCTGTGTTCGTTGATGTTGAAGTGTTTATTTTATATTGCAGTTTTACACTCCATTCGTTGAACTTTAGCTGTTGGGCTCTTGAAGTTGAAACATACAAAGTTTCCTTTTCCCTTTTTCATTTGAGATGATGTTTTGCAGCTAATTGTATGTTTTAACGAAATTTAACGATTTACTGGAAATTTAACGAAAATTTTCCGTTAAAAAATCGTTAAAAAATTTAACGCACAGAATTTTGTGTGCACCACTGGTTTCGACCGTCCCGAACAACAAGAACTTCTTTTCGTCACTCCAGGTGGCCTTTCGCCATGTTGAATAGACCTGTTCTTACGGGCATGAGCCCAATCGAGATGCGCCTTGTGATTTTTGATGGAAATAAGCGGCTTCGACGTCGTACAGTTCCGGGTTTGGTCCATCGGGCGTCGAAATTTCGCATAGAATGTAGACCGCAGTAAATCGAGGGTCGTTCTTTAAAAGCCGCAAAATGTTTCTGTAGAACCCGCAAAATGAGATGATAAGTTGTTCTTGCCCCTCCTGAGCGGCTTTTGAGGTCTGTCGAATCACTGCCCTGGGGTTTTACACGAATCTACTGAACACATCGAATTGACACCTTGACACCTGTCAAGAAGATAGGCCTTCACGGAAGCTTCGAATACTTTTCCCTAATTCCTGAGCGTCTCGGCATGGCCTATCCTACTATACATATATAATCGGCTAATGTCACGTGTCCGTCACGGGGAGGGGGGACTGAAGCCAAAAGATGCCTATTTCAATGCGGGGCATGCCAGCCGGGCTTTCTTTGAGCTTAACCATGCGCGATTGCTGGCGAACTAAATCCTTGGCGGCTGATCGTCCAAATTTACGAGATATTCAAGGAGCAACGCGTAAGGGTATGAATGGGATCGAGTGCAGAGCGAGGGGTTCAGGAGGCGTGCCCTAGACGTCGTTTAGGTGCGCATGGATTCAGAAGACGTGCTGAAGTCGTCGTCGAATTTGCGTAGGGATTCAAAAGACGTGTTGATGATGTCGTCTAAAGTGCGTAGGGATTCAGAAGATCTGCACTAGACGTCGTGAGTCAAGATTCAGAAGGCCTGCGCTAGACGTCGTCCAACGTGCGTAGGAATTCAGAAGTAGTGCTGAAGACGTCGTTCCACGTACGTAGGGATTCAGAAGACGCGCTGAAGACGTCGTCCAACTTGCGTAGGGATTCCGAGTAAGGGCGACCAATAGGAGAGGGCCAACAAAGGGGGACCATTAGAGGGGGAGCGTGAATAAGGGAGGGGGGACCAGCATTTTCCCTCAATATCGTTCAGTGTGTGTCGGATTTCTGAAGATGGCTTGCAGAAGTCGTGGCACGTGTGTCAGAGTGCAGAAGGAGTGTCATAGACGTCGTGGCAACGTAGTGACACGTGAATCGGTACTCAGTGTCACATGTGCATGTTTGACTCTCACTCCGTTTCTTTGTCAGCGCATAGGAAAGGAATCATTTCGGGAGGGGGAGGCGGGGGAAGGGGTAGAGAGAGCGAACATGGGATTCGGAGGAGTATTATTGCCGTCGGACAGTAAGCGGTGTCGACCAATACCGATTAATTTTAAATATGATTTTGCTGATCAAGCACCGGATTGGGACTCTCATTACCTGTTTCTCGACACGTAGAGAACGAGCGCTTCGGAGAATAAATCGGATGGGCTTCATATGCGCAGTGAAAATTCCGCTCTATCATACCCATTGCACTAATCTATATAGTAAAACCAGTTTTTTTATACTGTAAGAAGGCCTAAAGAAGAAAGGAAGTAGATTGGGGTTGCTTTATTCTCGGGGTTTGGCGGCGAAGCTCACAACCAGATGGGATGGGGTTATTCTATTCTCGGGGTTTGAAGGCGAAGCCCACAAGCAGACGTTTGACGGCCCCTAGGCCGCTGAACGTCTTGTAAACCATATAAAGGATAGAAAACTGCAAAACGCACTAAGATCACGACATAAAAGCAACAGAATGGAGAATGAAAAATGGCGCTCGACACGCGCAATACGCATGTGGAACGGCAGTTTTTTAGAAGCGCTCTGCTGTGCGGTCACACAAGAACTCTGTTACTGTTTGATACAACTCCATATGTATGGTAAAACTACACTGTTGGCCCTCAAGGAAGCTCGCTTGCTGTAATCATAAATCAGAATGTTTTTTTTTTCAGAGCTGCATTTGGTTCCTGAGTTTTCTCGTTCCTTGCGCATGAGATGCACCTTCGCATGCATCACAAAAAATACATAAATAATTACAAGATCCTCGTTAGGACTCCTCAAATATTACTAGTGCGACAAATCGAAGTTTATGCAAGATCTTCCTGTAAATAGGAAGAAAGTCTCTTGCGCGCAATGAAACTAGCATTCGCTGGCAAGTAAGGTGTCAGATATTTCTTCACTCATAACACTTAGGCCCCTGTTATACTCCCGCGGAAGCTTCCGCGGATGGGCGGAAATCGCGTCGGGACCCCGCGCCGGGCCACTCGTCGCGGCCCGCCACGCCCGCCGTCCGACAGACGACGAGAGGAGTGTTTACTTCCCGCCCGCGGGAGGGCAGCCGTCGAGGGGCGGTCTTTATGTAGGTTGCGGGGCTACTCGCCCCCGCGACCGCGGTTGCGAGCGCGGCAGGAGAGATTCCAGACGAAAGACTGCACGCGGGTGCGAATATCTCCATACTTGGTCCACGTGTGAATCATGAGCTCACGGCCGCGATGAGGGAGTCTCCAAGCGCGATGACAGCCTACGAAATCTACAGGGACTGGTACCGACCACATCACGCAAAGGCCGGTTGCATTGACACGCTTAGGAGGTCACACTGAAATATTTGCGAGCAACCATAGGAGGAGATTTTTAAGGAGTGAAGGTGCACGACTCAAATGCTCCAAGCAGATAACTTCTCGAACTACACTCCAAAGCTGTCTAAGGATGGACGAAAGCTCTTTCTCCACCTCTCTGGGACCTTCGAGGTCTAACCAGACACCTGAATGTCCTCATAATATTCTTAATAGAGGTCTACCAATGCTCCTAGGATTTTTCCTACCGTCTTTACGACAGTGGGGTGGCATGAGTCGAAGAGTCGACACATACACAGTCAGCGTAGATAACCTAGGACAGCTGGCCGAAAAGCTAAAGAGCTTTAAAGGAGTGAAGAATATTGGTCATATGTGCCTCTTTCCTCTCAATGAGCTCATGAACATCTCATCCCCAACACTAAGGTCTTCCGTATAATGAAGGAGTGAGGCTCACCCTGTAGGACAGCACTATGCAGCGCTTGGGGCAAGGCGGAATAGCCATTGAGCACATGTTGACCCACCTCTGGTCAATTTGCATCTATAGCCATGTGCCATATGTTTCCCATGATCCAGGCATATCCATAAACGCTTCGAAAGAACCCGTTGGATATCTGAAAACGCCCAGGACTCAATTTCTGGCGTCAAACACAGAAAATAAGGGCCTGATGTCTGATACAAAAGCTACCATCACGTACAGGCCTTCTCTATTAAAGGCAAATATGATAGACCAGCCCCTATCCCTGGTTAAGATGCTCGTAGCAGTGTCCGTATGGTAGTACGGGATACTGTCGAAGCAGAATGCCTGGCGCATCGTTGGGATCATCACCGTAGTTCAAGTGCATATTTTGCAAATCCAAGGACTCATGGATTTCTGTTAAAAGGCTAGTCAGGGTTTCACCATTCTTGGGTACGTCTGGCACCAACTAACTCACTCCGGAGATGGTTTACTACCACTAAGTGAAACGGATTCTCATGAACCCACGTGCAAAAGTGCACGGTGAGGTGGAGGCTCCGGCAGCGAGTGAGAGATTCGGTTGGCAGCGAGAGACGCCAGACGTCGTGCGAAACTCCGTTCGCGCGCCGACTGTGACGTCACGGGGGCGAGTAGCCCGGAGACCCTTTATGTACGAATGGTCGCCGTGCCCGCGACGACGACTGTCGCGTGCGCGATGAGCTCAGCTGCGGTCGTGGGAGCTGTGCCTCATGACTTACTGCAGACGCTAGGTTTGAATTGTTGATATCCCTTTCTGCTGTTGCAGGAGCTGCGGGAAAACATGCTCTGGTTCAGAAATTGAGTTCGAGTTATAAAACTAAGCAACGTTCTAATGCTCAATTTTATATGATGCTTCTTCAGGAGAAGCTGAAAATATGACACACTGTCGCAGTGAAACTGAGTTTGTATACACTTTCTTAACACTTGATGTGCAGGTTTTGATGCAGGTCTAGATATTACTGGCAGCTGAAGTCACCCAATTGCGACGTCTTCTGCCGCGCTCGCCGCGCTATTCGCCGCGTCCGCGGCGACCATTCGTACATAATGTCCCGCAGCCGGCAGCCGTCCGCGGTGCACTGCACTGCACCGCGGAAGGCTGTCGTCCCGCGGAGTTCGGCGCGGGAAACGCGCTCCGATGCGACGCTAGCCGCCCCGGGACGACGACGACCGTCCGCGGTGCACCGTCCGTCCGCGGACGTCCCGCGGAAGCTCCCGCGGGAGTATAACAGGGGCCTTAGTCGGTCTTATTGAATGCCTCGTCAAGCCAGACCTAGGACTATGAGGGAGAATTAAGATACGCATGCTCCGGTTAAGGAATTAGATTCTTTATTCAAGCACTCTTGAAACCTTTTGCGGCATTAGACTACTCGCTTGCAAATAGTCCCCCTCCCCCAGATGCCTTCGACAATTCAGCGTTTTTTCCTTCCCTGACACGTTCAGTAACAAATTATCAGTGACGGAGGACTTCTCCGCAATCACAAGCACTCCTCCGATACTTACTTTGATACTTTGATGGTCCTTTGTCGGCTGGAGGTCTTCTCAGCGGGGACCACAACTCTTCCAGACCGCTCGATCTCTGGCTGCTTGCATCCAGTGAGGCAGACTCCGCTCTCTGAAAGATCTTGAGAATGAGTCTGCCCATCGCGTTGGCGGTCGTCCCAGTGGTCTCTTATGGTCTCTCGGGAGCCATTCTGTGACACGGAGACTCCATCTATCGTCCTTTCGTCGAAGCAGGTGTCCGGCCCGGCGATATTTGGACTTTTTCATGTACTGCAGCGGGTCTGCTAATTGCGACTTCTCCCGTAGCTCCGAGCTTCGTAGGCCTTCTTGCCATTGCTGACGAAGGCTTGTCCTTAGAAGACATCTCTCCAGTGCACGATGCGTAGTTTGCATCGCTCTGGCGATTGTCTTGTTGTCGGGCCAGGTTTCCGTCGCGTAACACATCGCAGGCAGTACAGAGGCGTTGAATATCGAGGCCCTGAGGCCGGGATCCTTGACCTGATCGGTGACTTCGCGAATCGAACTGAAGGCTGCCCATGCTGCGCGTCTCCTGCGGGCGATTTCAGGAGCGAGGTCGTTATCCATGTTTAGCTCTCTTCCCAGATAGACGTAGGTGTCGACCTGTTGCAGAGAGACTCCATTTAACCTTACGAGTCCCGTGTCACACCACTGGTTGACCATAAATTGTGTCTTGGACATATTCATGTCCAATCCAATCTTCATACCTGCCACATTGAGCTCGTTCAGCATTTCCTCGGCTTCTGCCGTGCTGGTAGAGATCAGAACAATATCGTCGGCGAAGCGAAGGTTGCTGATCCGTTTACCGTCGACAAGGTAGCCTTTATCGTCCCAGTTCAAGTCTTTCATGGCATCCTGAAGTGCCGCTGTGAATAGCTTGGGAGAAATCGTGTCTCCCTGCCGTACTCCTTTCCCGATAGGAATTTTAAGCTTTCGATCGAACAGCTGGATGGTAGTCGATGTGTTCGAGAAGCATTCGTCGAGAAGTCGGATGTAGGGCGATGGTATACCAGCGTGCACAAGGGCGTTCAGAATGGCGTTGATTTCCACAGAGTCGAACGCTTTCCGATAATCCACGAAGACAAGAACAAGTGGGAGGTGGTATTCGCGGCTCCTTTCGATGAGCTGTGAGACAGTCTGAATATGGTCCATGCAGGAGAAATCCTTGCGAAACCCTGCTTGCTCCACTGGCTGATATTCATCCAAGCAACGCTCCATGCGGTTAAGCAGTATCTTGGTGAAGATCTTGTACACAACCGAGAGAAGACTGATGGGTCGATAGTTGTTGATATCCTCCTGCTGACCTTTTTTGAAGATTAAAACTGTTTTCGACTCCTTCCATGAGTCCGGAATCCTACCAAGTCGAAGGTAGTGGTTGAAGTGCTTGGCAAGAAGTGAGCAGACGGCACTGCCACCCGCACGAAGGAGATCAGCAGAAATGCCGTCCGGTCCGGGAGCAGTGCCCAGCTTCATCCTTCTGATAACATGAGCTACTTCTGATTCCAGAATGGGAGGTACTTCCTCAGCTGGTGGCATCAAGCATTTCGGGACAGTGATGGAAGAACGGAACAGATCTGTGTAGAATTCCTGAACGATGGCCTCCATCGCTCTTCGAGACGTTTGCGTTGTTCCATCCTTATCCACGAGGGCTGACATTATTGCCTTCTGATCGCAGAGATCTCGTTTGCAGCGCTTTATGCTTGAACCTTTCCCAGCCGCTTCTAACAGCTTCAATCTTCTGTAGGCTTGAATGGACTCCTTCACTGCAATTCGACAAGCCTTTGAGATGGTGACTTTTTCCAGATGGGAAGCATTAGGATCCAGTTTAACAGCTCTTCTTTGCTCCAAGAGTTTAATCGCATGTGCGTTGAGTCTTGAAGCAGACGGCGATGTGGCTTCGCAAGAGCTGCTAGCACATTTCAACAGTCCTTTAGAGAGAAGGTCGTAGTCTTCCGATGGATCTTCAAGAAGATTCCAATCATACGACTTTATCGCATATTCCAACTCCTCAGACTTGAATGTGGGGATCCTCACCGGTGCCGGTTTATGGGTGTCACGCTTGAACATCCTCTTTTTGAGAGTCAGCTTCGCACGGACAAGACGGTGATCCGAGCCGGTGTCAAATGAAGGCAGCACGGAGACGTCGAACAGACTCCAGCGTCTGTTCGTAAGAACATGGTCGATCTCCGAACGTGTTTCTCCATTTGGGCTTTCCCAGGTCCATCGTCGGTTTGAAGGCTTCTTAAACATAGAATTCCATGGTAAAGACGGCACGCGGATAGGAAGTCTATCAGGCGCTGTCCGTTTTCGTTCCCTGAGGAAGTTCCATGTGGTCCTAGTCTCCATTCGTCGTGATCACTCGTACCGACGATAGCGTTAAAGTCACCAACAACAACTTTGTAGTAGCTCTTCTCGTCGTTGACAGTCCTTTCGAACAGCTTGTAGAATTCCTCCTTTTATTCGTCTGTGGCCGCAGATGTTGGAGCA
This sequence comes from Heligmosomoides polygyrus bakeri, assembly GCA_947359475.1. NCBI lineage: Eukaryota > Metazoa > Nematoda > Chromadorea > Rhabditida > Heligmosomidae > Heligmosomoides > Heligmosomoides polygyrus. Next base: position 49,595,577 of record OX375866.1, on the reverse strand, counting down.
TATCCATTTATGATGGAGATGGTTCCTTGATCTTTGGTTTCCAGACGAAGAACAGCTACTCGCGGACTGATGATCTTGTAAGAGTCTACTAGGTGGTGCACTGTCGAATTGACGAGAAATCCAACTCCGCCAATATTCTTTCTGTCCACCTTTGCTCCGATAATGAGAAGCTCGTTGTGGTCGGTCCTTCTTATGGTTTCCGTTCTGCCTTTCGTTTCCTGCAGGGCGATAACGTCGTATTTGATGTTTCGGCTTCTATAAAGCAGTGTCCGAAGATCCTGCTCAGATGCGATCGAACGACAGTTATAAGTGCAGACGAATAGGCAGTTTCCGTGTCGTGGTGGGAGGGAGTTTCCGGTAGTCCGATTCCAATGACGTCCTGATAGTTTAACTCCGAGATTAGATGGCCCCTCGCCGGAGGTGGATGCAACCGACGTCGTAGAAGTCCACCTCCGGCGCGCGGAGGACTGGGGCGCGGGTTTAGTTGTTTGAGCCGTACCGGTGGTCTGGTTACTCACATGTTCCTGGCCAGGGATACAGGAGAGCCGCCCATACACGACAGCGTCGCGTACTGCGTGACCGTTTGTGCCGTTAGCCATCAAAGTGATGTTCACCCCTTCACCGCGGTGAGGTGGCACATGAAGGGGTCCTCCGATAGGCAGGCGAATATCTCTGACGATGAGAGCGGAGATCATTCTAGAGGCATAACTCTATACTTCCCTCAGCTCTTTCTCAATGAACTCGCCTAAGATTACAACCGCCGGCATGGTTTGTCTGTGCTTTCAAGTCTGAAGAAGGTTAAGGAGGTTTCAATGAATAATATTCAACTAACACTCGAGGAGCTGCACATCAGTAGGGTTGACATGTGGCGCTGTAGATCGGGACTAACCAACACCTGTGCTTTCCTCAATGAACAACTGCGACATTTCCATATTAGCATGAAAATCTCGATTTGTGGCAGAAAAGAAATGTGGCTCGAGCCGTAAGGGAACCGTTTTCTCAGACACTGGTGTGATTATTTTGGTCGCGGCTATTATATACCATTCTCACGTCAAATTGAACGCGCTTCTAAACAAATTTGGGGTTTCTGAATTGAAAATAAACATCTTCCAAATCGGAACAAGCTTCTTGCAGGTTAATCTACGAACTCTACAAGACATTCGGAAAATATTTTGTTGGAGGAAAATTCGGTATAACTTTCTTTGAAATCTTTTGGTTCAGCTGCCCGATTAAGTGTAATAATTTTATAAATTTTCAAGTTTTGAGAAAAAATATAAATTAAATTTTGTTCTAAAGCGCAACAAGGCGGCAATCATGAATACACGAGATCGCGCCATACACTTGAAATGCTCGTTGAGGTTTTTGTTTAGTTGATGGGGTAAATGCTAGCGAAGATAAATATGAACTCGAGCGAGAGCTGCAGGCTTGGTGTGATCGCTCGGAGCAGTTTGGACTCACAAGGAAAGCCCATGAACTTTCCCCAAAGCCTCTCAACGAGATCTATATAGTCTTGTAGGGCATCGGACGAGGACCACAAAACTGTGCTTCGTTTTTGCTACGGGCACTAGGTGATGCGAAAATGACAAAAAAATGGCACCTTCAGGACGGGCTGATAAGGCAAAAGTGACACCTGGAATGGCCCTGTCGTGCTCTGAGCTTAACTTGCAAAAGGTTTGGAGCTCAAATTAAAGTTTGATTATAGTGATTTCCTACGTTTCCTAGAAGAAGCTGCAGTGTACATTCAAATGATTCATTCACCGGCTGCCAGCGGCAGCGACTGGATGGCCGAGTGGATAGCGAGGAGGGCTTGCGGGAGGAGGTCGAGGGTTCGATTCCAGGGGTGGGGTTTCTGCGTTCCGAGGTGGCTGTTAGCGTTTTTGCAAATGAAGATTACATTTTGGCTCCGGTAGGGTACCTTCTCCGCGTCCTAACCCCGCTTTAAACATGTTGTCAGATGTGGAAGAAGCTGGTTTTGTCGCGTGGAGCGATATCGCGCATCCATTAAACGGTGCGTCTAGCTGAGGAAGGTTCCGTTTGATGTTATCCCCATATTCATTTATTTATTCTGTACGTGGACATCCACGCAATACAATTAAGAAATACATTTAGACCAAACAAAACTCAACACACAACAGCGGTAGGCTCATTAAGAGAATTTAGTTTATACAACAAAACAAAACCCCAAAAACGACAGCAAACTATAAATCTTCCTGGAGATACCTGTCAGCTAGTTTTTTGAATTGCCTTAAGGCCGCCACAGACTTCTGCGGCGCCGCTCAGCGGCTTGACTCATCATCAGTGGGAGCGGTGACGGCGAGGTACTGTACTGTTTCTAGTGGGGACCGACTGGTGCTTAACAATAACGCGCCCCGATGACGATCGCGCGCCCGCATCGACCGTCTCCGCTCTGGATCCCGCCGCGAAAGGGCAGAGCGCAGAGCGCAGACAGACAGACGCTGGAGCGGCGCCGCCGGGTGGAATGATTCAAGTCATTTCCGCCAGCGACGCCGCCGGTGCCGCCGGTGCCGCCGGCCGGCCAGCGACGCCGCTCAGCGGCGCCGCTGGCGGCGCCGCTGGAGGCGAGCTCTGCGTCTCTGCCCTATGGTTAAGCATAGGGCAGCGGCGCCGCCGAGCGGCGCCGCAGAAGTCTGTGGCGGCCTTTAGACTGCTTGGTAGGCTATTTTTCTTTGAAAGCTTCAAAAATTCGACTCCTGCTCGACTAGTGAAAAATGAGGATCTTACATTGCTTTTTGCAGTGGGAACTTGATAGAGTGATAGTGTTTAAACGTATGTGTTAACTAGATTCCCTTTGTAAAATTTAGTTGTTAGTACAGGTTATAAACATAATTTTGCATATAACACCAAATACAGTACTAACAACTAAATCAATTAGTCACCTTCTTCACTGATGAGCCTCGGGGTGACTAATTATAAACATGTTTTGTATGAAGGCAGAGGCGAAACAAGACATGTTTAACGTTGTTGTTACCATTGTTTTAGTTATTACTTGTTTTCCACCTGTGTTTGTTATAGTACAGGATGATTTAGAGCTCATGTATACCCAAGGTTATATCTAGTTCAACTTCTTCTTTTAGACATTGAATTTAAAACTGTTTGAGTATTAAGATTTCAAAAATTTACATATATGATTAACTTTTGCTATTGCATTTTCCATTGGCCACCCCTTGTGTTAGAAGGAGAGACCGAATAGAACTCTTGAAAAGGAAGGCGTACCATACCGTTTAGCAACCTATAAATCATGACTAAATCATATTTTCTTCTACGATAAGCGAGAGTACGTAGGTTAAGGATCCTATGCCATTGTAAGGAAATTGTAAGGGGATGAAAGCCTGTAGGGAGATGGGACGTAGGCTACTGTAGAAGAGAAGGATAGCCAATCCACGTGAGATTGATTAGGTCACCCAGTAACGCCTAGCTTTGTCGTACCCGACGCCATTGGGCCCCATTAAAACTACCCGTGCGGGAGTTTGCCCACTGGCTATCGGGACCCCCATTAAGCCACCACTTAGAGCCCCCGCAACCCAGAGAGTACAGGAAAACGCCCTCCCGGGTTGACAGTGGTGTGTGGGCTCGGTGGTGCTCGGCCGTCAGGCTGACACCTGCCCTCTTTACTTTTGATGTCATTGCACCTAATATTTATGTATGAAATTGTAATAAACTAATGCGAGGACTAAGCGTTTTGTCCGTAAACTTACACAGCATAAAATAAAATAAATAACAAGTAATAACACCGGGCGTTCGCCCGCTACACTGTTGAACACAGTGGGCGCTCGGAGTTATTATACCATCATATGACCTCTTTGGTATGTTCTCAATTACTTTTGGAAGTGTTTCTCGCTGTCACCTCATTCATGAACAAGATCGACAAGCATTGATTTGATCCATCATCAAGACACGTTCATTGCCCTTCGGATTTCTTTGCAGACCGCTTTCTATTCTTCTCGCAACTTTCACAATTCTGCTGTTACCAAGTACAGCATATTTTATCCAACTCGTGTGATTGGTCGCCTTGCTGTTTCTTCCTCACCATTCTCTTACACGCTTACGGAAGGCGGGTCGGGGGCATTGCAGATAGGAGCACTTGCACTCACTCCCTCTACTCTACAGGTCGAGAAAAATTTCTGTCCAAAATTCATCTTTAGGAATATTTGGTGCAGAGAACCAATTTGGCAACCGATTTCGGTGAAACAATAGATTACAGAAGATTACGATGGATATGTGTAAGTTAAAGGAGTATACACAGGATAACCGCTCTCACGACTCCAAAGGTCGAGGAGAGGTCGAAAGAAAATTTTCCGCTCAAACATCGCTCAGGGGGTTCATTGGGGTGCTGATCACGGATATGACATCTATTTTTAAAATTTCGGTCGATTACGGTAAATATGGGTGACTAAAGCTGTGCACGTTAGTGGGATCGCTTTGTTCTCCAATGTTGTCAGACATATGTTCCAACCTTCGACTTCAACTTTGATAAAAAGCCGTACAAGGAAAGTGATAATTTAGAAAAAAGTGACAGATTCGTGGTCAGCAGCTTAAATAGTTCCCGATAAGGACATTCCAGGTGTCACTTATGCCTTATCAACCCGCTCTGAAGTGATATCATTTTTGCCATTTCCAGACCACATAGTGGCCCGTAGCAAAACCAAAGCACAGTTCTCTGATCCTCGTCCGATGCCCTACAAGACCATAAAGGTCTTGTAGAGAATCTTTGGGGGAAGTTCATGGGCTTCCCTTGTCAGACTCAGCGTGAAGAAGACCGAATACCTAACGACGGACGTTACTGAGTCCAGCTCCATCAAGGTTAACGGCATCGAGCTTCCACGCACTGCGGTCTTTAAGTACCTAGGATCAGCAGTCGCGTCTGATGGTAAACTGATGGTCGAAGTGAATTCACGCGTGAGGGCAGCTTGGTCCAAGTGGCGCTTGCTGACTGCCGTGCTCAGTGACATGAAGATACCAGAGCGCAAGTCGAAATTTTCGCAATAGAACCTATTGTGAATCCACAAAACGATCAGATCCACAAAGCAGATAAGAAGCAGATCATTTCTAGAGGAAAAGCCATCGGGGAAACAGCACATCCGAGCTCTTTTATTGTTTGAGGTGCGGTAACATCAGATTGGAAGACGCCACTTACGTTCGTCGACGCTGGAGTGAAGATCAATGAGCAAATACACTTGAAATCGGTCCTCGAGAAAGTTTTGAAGCCACGGTCCCTTTCACACTTCGGAGACAAGCCATGGTGCTTTCAGCAAGACTCGGCTCCTGCACACCACACAATTCAAGCGTCATTCAGCAGTGGTGTCCGCAGATTTCATCGCGCACCGAGAATTACCATCAAATTACCAGATCTGAGCCCACTTGACTTTTCGGTCTGGTTAGTTTTAGAGTACAAGATCTCAGCTAGAAGATACAGCGACTTGGATTCTCTCATAGCTGCAGTTACGAAAGCGTGGAATGATCTCGATGAGGACCGTGTGCGTGCCACCCGCGGCTTCTTCGTGACTCGTCTGAGAAGCTGCGTTCGGAGAGGAGAGCACTTCGAATGAGGATTGTAATCTTTGATTGCTAAGGAATGTGAAGTATTTTTTCCGTTTTGAATTGTTTATGTTACTATGGCACTTCAGTTATTTGAGGCCCATAATTAATGTGCACTCTGTACATAATATCAGACTAAAGAGATCGGGAAATACCTATATATTAGATGCTGTAAAAGAATACTCGTTCCTTTTACATATGGCCTTTCATTGCCCTCCCATAAGACTTCGACCCCCTGGAGGCAGTGCCTATTAATCAAACCTTGCTAACCGCCATAATTACCTCTGTAAATGGTCCTTATAGTGGAGTAACATAATTCTCATTTGGGAAGAATAAAACATCTGCTTTCTGTCGACGGCCCAATGCAAATTATTGTGTCACATTCAAAGAGTTGTAACCTCTCATAGAAGTTGAATATCTGACACGTCACCAGAAAGGAATGATTCACACCGACCTCCACCAGTGTATCGTCTCGTCGAATATTTGTCAGCTCGCGCTATACACATAATATGAAAATCTCTGCTGAATTCTTTTTGAAAAGTGACAAATCAAAACGGGCTTGAATGCGTTTTGTATTTCAAAACGCGCCATGGAATGCTAGTTACGAGCGCTGTTTTTGTCCTTTATTCTGCCTTTTGATTGAGTTTTAACAAAGGTAAGTTGCGGTACTTGTTTGATGTCTTGCCATTTTTTCACACCCTGGTTAAACGGTTTGTGCAACAATTGTATTTTTGAAATGCCCGGATCTTTGGCGCTTTAGCTAGGTGTGGTTTTCACCATGGGCCAGATTCATCAACGGCTACCGACCAGTAACGATGAAAAGTACCGCTAAACCTCCTGATATGGGAGCATCAGATTTGGCGGTACTTCTCACCGTTACCGGCCGGTAAGCGGTTAATGAATTTGGCCTCAGCTCGAATTCTCGGAATAACTGATTTTTCTCAGAAATCTAATACTCTATCCTATCCGGATTTCCGATTTGAGATCTAAAGATTAATCAGTTGTACGAATCATAAGAAAATGCTTTTGTTAAAGCTACCCTTATCTGAACCATCCCAAAATGCGGGCCTTTCCAGAGATGCCATTATTTGCACGAACCTTCTAACCTGGTTTGAAAAAATAACGTTTTCGAATTAACCAAATTGGTATAGGATCCAATATCGAGTCTGCACACTGGCTTGCGGCGATGAACAATCCAATGTGTAGCATTTCTCAGAGACGTACAGTACAGATCCATATACCGACCTGGATGGACTGGGTTGGCCGGGTCCGAAGCCTTCTTGAGATCCACCTGGGGTGGTAAGCGAAACATAGTCCATGCACCGGCTGCGTCACATCCACCCAAGTTTTCATGTGAACCTACCAGATTATAGTGCCTGCTATTATTGTTCACGACCACATTTATGGTTTTAGAGAATCTTCTATCTAATCCTTTAAACACCATGTCGATATCTTGAGAGTTGGACAATTGTTGTTCGTTATCCGGCCTAAATTCACCGGATAACGAACAACAAAACGGATAGGCCAAAACCTCCCGGAAACCGGATAACGGATAACGGTTAATCCGCTCATCCCTGGTACGAACCCGACCGCCGTGATGGGGCCGCCGACAACGGCCTCCATCAGGCCGTTCGCCCGCCGCGCGCGCGACTGGTGTCACAGCGCGAGCGGAAACGGCAAGCAAGGGATTGACGCGCAGGTATGGCCACCTGAGCGCGCGGCCGCGGCGCCTACGACCAGCCGATACGAACGCACCTTCCCTCGACGTGTCATTACGAGCGTAGAATGGAGCGTCGATATTCAGCATTGCTTTACAGTAGTACGATACGACTACTGCTCCAAATCTACCGCCTGATTCGGCCTCCTGTCACTACACTGGCAGCAAGCGCTTCCCAACACTATCTACCTTCTCGGCGACAGTGATCAAGATCGTCCACCCAGGTCGTCGCGCTGTTCGTCCGTCATATAGCATACGTATACATGAGAAATTCGTCCCCAACTAGGTTTAGTTGGACCTCCCGTGAACGTCGATTCTTGCAATCGGCCATCATCCCTTGGACTTTGCGCCATGTGATCCGTTTCCATGGGGTGAATGGGGCAGAGTAGTATCTGACAGATCGCCCCGACAACAGAAGACGTCCGAGCACCAGGAGTTCGGTGGTAGACTACTCCCTGCCACGTTGATGGCCGGAGTTCGCTTCTCGGACGATGCACCATTAGATGCGGTTCAGTGGATTCGACCTAATTTCTTATTCAGGGTAAGGATTATTCCGTTTCTGCACTCAATTTGGTGGCAGCAATAGTGGTATTCTATTAGGAACATGATGGCACAAAAGAGACACAGGTTTACCAGTGATGGCACGCTAATCCAACCAAACCGTATGCCTACATGTACACTGCGCTAGACATTCGCTTCAAACGAAGTTCACTGCCACCTGCTCCGTCCTCTCGACAACCGTATGGACATCGCCGTAGTCGGTGACGCTCCCTGTCCTCGTTGCTCTGGTTGCGTGTCCAATCCTGCTTTAGTGTGGCCTAGGTAGCGGGGGCATACGTTAACACAGGAACAAGGTTGGAGCCGAATAAGTGAGCAGAGAACAGAGCGCCTTCACTACCCTTCGCCGCTTTTGTCTTCCTCTTCCCCAGCTCTGATGTGAGCTGATTCGTCATGTTGATTTTCTGACCTAGAATGGAGATTACATTGAGTAAGAAGCCATCCGTTTCTCATGAACACTTCGACGCGATACAAAAATGGAGTCGCAAGCGCTAGATACTTTGTTGCTACTTTGCTAATTAAAGCAAATCCGCGGACACAGATAATTTTTCCGACTTGGGCCAATGCTATACTTCGGTGACGCGTCGCCGACGTCGGCGACGCTGTGCTGTAGGGGCTGCTACGCACTGAGTAGCAGCCCGCACATCACAGCGTCGCCGGCGACGACGCCGAGAGCTCCGCAGGGGCGTTATACTTCCGCCGCCGACGTCGCCACAGACGGGCCGACGTCATCCAAGGGTGGCAGAAAATGTGCTCCGATGGAGTGTTATGATTGTGCGTTGATTCTTCGTTCCCGGAACTGCCATCATCACCACCGTACTTCGAATTACGAAATCGAGAAGTGCAAAAGACACCGTTTTGTGAACACAAAAAGTGCAACTCACTAGAACACTGAGTGTTTGGGAGGGAGTGGGACCCTAAACCTTAGCTCCTCTTCACTTTGTCACTTTTCTTCCTTTTTGTGTCCTTCTTAGCCGTTCTGTTCGCATTTTCTAGGCCTATTTGCTTCCTTGAAGAGCAAGTAATACTAAATAGAACTATGTAGAAAATAAGTAGTGTTTCCTCTCTTTTTCAAATGGTAATGCAAACCTCTGCGAAGAGCTTTTCGAGATAAAATTCCTACCAATTAAGAGTTAAATTGCTGCTCCTAACTCTTCCACGCTCATCGTTCAAAGCCAGCGCCACACAAAAGATAACAGCTTTGGAGCAGTACTTGCGCCTGGAAACCATGTGGTTTTATGTTAGTCCTCAGTGGAGAGGAGAAGAAATATAAAAGAAGAGGACTCTGACCTTCTCATCCGAAATCTCACGCATCTCTTTCGCAAGACCGTTTTGAAAAACTGCTTCAGATCACACGCAGGCTGCCGTTCATACAAAACAAAAATCATCATCAAGTCTCGAAACATGGTAAGAAAAGCACGCAATGTAAGCAAATTCGAGGCGAATGTGATCATCTAGCGTTTCTATCCGCAGTCTGGTTACCAAATGATGGCATTGAAAACGCGCTGCGATGCTAAAAATGTGCTCCGATGCTCTCTTGTTGACGAAGTCGCCGCAGAATCTATCGACGACGTCGTCGACGTCGCTACAGACGCGTCGCCGAAGTATAACATAGGCCTTACCTAATCCAGCACCAAGTGAGACATGCTGACCTTCTAAAACACCGATCCGTTTCTTGCGAGCTCGGGTGTTACATTTTCAATTGATCTGTTAAAGACTGACACACCTGCTGGTTTAGTGTCTTCATGCAGTATCCAGCACTTCAGTTTGCTTTTCTTATAAATGGAAAATGTGAAGCTCGATACTCTGACGTAGAAGGTATGCAACGCGTATTGGGAGCACGGAACCAGAAAAAGAAATGCATAAATTTTTCATAGTTCAGCAGGTGTGTTGAGTATGACCGTGAAAATCTTTTTAATGCAACAACATTCACTTCATGGAGTCAACAAATAACAAAGAATGCTTCGCCTATACAATTAATTACTCACCACCGGTAACTATCTTGAACCCGAACAGTCCCACTTAATGGCACAACAACAGCAGATGCACAGCGATTCGTTAAAGTTACACCATACGAAACTTATGAATCCGTGGCACTCTTGTCTCGATTCGAAACGTATTGCAATCAACTGCGGCTGCTGGCATGGCTTCAGCTGTATAGATGCAAAGGACTATGCTGCCGAGAAGATCATGTCACAACACTGAATCAGCCGCTGCAAGCCTAGCCGCAACGACAGACAGCCAGACACGTTCCTACAGTTGAGCTATCGCAAGAACAAGGTTTGTTTAAGTAAAAAGGCAACCATCCCAAGAAAGGGATCATATCATTACCATATATCACATATAAGGGGCCTCAGGCACAATATTTCTGCAACTCCTTGTTCGCTTCGTCTATCTGCTCCTGAATGCGCCTCTTCGGCGCATCGCCTGTCGCCTCCTTCAGGCTCTGAAAAAGGCACACGCGCTATATGGGAACTCCTACTGAAAGACTAAAATAGACGCTACAAAAGGCGCACCCTGCTGAGTCGAACTATTCGACTGTGGTACTCGGGGACATTTCGGAACACGCGGACGTAGCGATCTCCACAGGTCGCAACAAAACGATCACACGGCGAATATCGGATGGCTAGCACACGCTGATCACCGTGAACGTCTGGCACTGAAAACAAGCGTTGGCCAAGCTCCTGAACAACGTGGAAAATCACCTACATTCAGGAAAATCCTTGTGTTCGTCCTCGCTGCTGAATATCTTAAGAGTCGAACCGCAAGCGACAGTAAAACTTCCGCCAGTGGAGCTCATGGCAAGGCGAACTCGATCAGCACTAGCTCCTCTCAGCGCTGACCACTCACCTCTGAAAATTTATAGATGGTAAAGAGTCAAATAGGCAGAACAATCACTTTCAGCACGGTAAACGTCGGCTGGCGACCCTTTCACGACTAGTTGCTGCCTTCTAAGCTAATAACACATCAGCCAGTTTCTGGAGATCGTTTCACAACCAGGCACAGTCGCACGTACTACATAATTCTCACGAATCCGACGATCCCTGCGGGAAGCCGGATCCACACTGTGAAATCGGAAATCCGTTAGAAGCAGTTGCTCGGAAAGAAGTGTAAAGTCACTCATTTTCTGAGAACTGTTGCTTCCTGGCCTTGAGAGTAACGTATGTCCGTGTCAAACACTCTCCAGAATCCATCGCGGGATACTGTGACTGCTAGCGTTGCAGCCGCGTTGAAGGCCACCGCAAATATGCCCGAGTTGTGACCCTGTGAATAGTCCCACCTTCGCAATGGTTACATTCAAAACAACTAACGGGAATGTACCTTTAGATCAAAGGCTTTTCTGGCATCTTGGAAGACGTTCTCGCGACTGAAGAGGACCTGAATCCAGCGAATAACTGCAAACTGAACAGACCCACAACACACAATCGCGTACCTCGTACACGAAGACTTCGGTGGTGAAACCACAAACAGCCACAAATCGGCCGTCAGGAGAAATCTTCACATCAAAGAGTGAACTGAGCTGCAATACAAACGCAGATTCCGGAAATTTTGCCCTCCCTCTGTCTATCGTTGTTGAAGAAATACTAGGGACATGCATCTACTATCAGCAAAATTGAAACTACCTTTGGCTCCAACGTCTTCAGAATGTTGCCGTGGATGTCGTACAACACAATCTTATTGTCAGGAGACGCCGACATCAAAAATTTTCCTTAAGAACGGCTACAGTTACGATCTTAGCAATCTCACTCGAAGTGTGGAGAACACAAGAGTGGCCAAGCTCACCACTTGAAGAAATACCAGAGTGGGAGATGTCCAATGTATGAGCAGAGGGAAAGCTCACATTCTCCATGTGAACAAACTTGTACGTTGAAGCAGTCTCCTTTTTCACCAACTTGAACACCGACAACTGGAAAGCAAATGGGACCATAAACCGAAATGTGAAGCCTCGAGATGCAAAGCATGACAGGCTAAATCGTTGCTGCGCGCGGACTTCGCGACGAAAACAACGCCTTAATTTCTCATTTCTCATAACAAAGTTTTGTTGCGATCAAATTTTGATCGCAACAAAACATCGTTATGAGAGTTTACAACCTTGATACCAGCCACTTGATGCTTAAAGGGATTGAATTGTTGTCAATAATTACAATTATAATAATAATCCAATACAATTGAAATTGTCCATAGTTGTCCATCATTTACTTTTTCACCTAGATAATATGTGTGGATTTTATTTGCTTTTCTCACTTGTTTATAGAGATTGCGCACGATTGTATTTGTACTCATGTAAATAAATAAATAAATAAATTGAACGCCTTCTGCACCATATGACGTAGTGAAAGCCACAAAACATACCCCACCTGTGAAGGAGCGAAGTGACCGTGGAGATTCTTACAACGAGCTATATTTTATTGTAGGGCTTTTTCTAGGAAGCACCGTAGTGGTTCCCAAATTTCCTGCGGACCTCTGGTAAGGTCAAAATCCTGTAGTGCTTCAGTGCGCGCTGACAACGCAAAACTGACGCCTGAAATCGCCTTGTAATGATCAGAAATTATCCTGCAAAAGATTTAGAATTTCAGCCATAGCTAGGGGGATAGTTTCTGAATACGACCACCATGCGTTTGAGACGTCAGTTTTGCGTTATGAGTTCGCACTGAAGCGCTACAGTTGTTTGCCATTTTTGGCCTAGACAGAGGTTCACAGAACATTTGGAAACCTTTACGGTGCTTCCCAAACAAAGCCTCACAATACAATATAGGTCGCTTTAAAAATTTCCATGGTCACTTCGTCGAGCTTCTTCGTCAGTTCAATCTTAGTAATCAAACATGGAAATCCAAACTTGCGTGCATCAAAAATCACAGTTTCACTTCAACATCCTTGCCCACTCCATGCCTGCAAGGTTTGTTTGAAAAAATCTACCACGGTCGAGGTTTCGACTACATCGTTTTTATCAAGTCACTCATACCTGTGGCAAGTGCCTCGATGAAAACGACCTGATCGAATCTCGGCTGTAATAAAGCCAGTTTCTAACAAATAATGCAGCCACGGAAGAATATCAAAATGAAAGGTACCAGAAATGTTACCAGAAGTCAAAAACGTGGAGATCAGTGATAAATCACAATTTTAGAACCAGTGCATTTCGAAACAAACCAAGCGCGAACATGGAACAATCAAGAAGAACGCTAGAATCGAGATGGAAGAAGTTGGACATCATATGCAATGCGTCATGATCGCAGCATTACTTTTGCACTGTAATGTTATGCGAAGCATCATACCACTTGACGACCTCATTCTGTGCTCACATATTTCCACTCTTACCTAATGAGTTCGAGCTTCGGTAAGCATATAGATGGAGCTTCCTAACTACGCCAAGCTTCACCAAGCATTTCGCTCTCCCCATTTCCCTTCGTTATCCAATGAACTCCAGGTCATGAAATCACGGCCACGACTCCAAAAAGTCGAGGAGAGTTCAAAAAAAATTCGCCCAAACATCGCCAAGTACAGCTGTTTTGGGTGTTGAGCACGAATACGGTATCGATTTTTGAAAATTCAGCCGACCAGGGTAGGTTACTGAGGGTGTCGTGAGTAAAAATGGCGGGGTCATGATCACTGATTTCGTCCTTTCCTCGCCTGTGGAAACTATTTCAGCTGCCGACCACGAATCCTCCATTCCTTTTTCTAAATTATCTATTTTTCGTGCACTACATTCTATCTCGAAGTAGAAGATTGGAAAGCAAGCCTGATCACAAAGCTGAAGAAAGGGATCCTACGTAGTGATACTGATAACCTTGATCACTCATGGAACGCGATCACGTGAAAACGTTTATCAGATTTGTGATTAGCGCCTCAATTAGCCTACAAGACGAAGACGGCGAAAATCGCTTTCGATCTCCAGAGTGGGAGTTCAAGTCTCTACAGCTTCGATAAGCAGAGTGGTGAAAATAGGCAGCATCGTTGTCTAATAGTATCATGCGGGTTAAAATAAAGTTATAACGTCAGTATGGTAGACTACGGAGTTCAGGAAACACTTTTCATCGGCAAAAGAGCAGATAGCAAGCCCAGCAATGCACAATCCCAACCCTCGGATCCGAATCCACGACCCTCTTCGTGCAAGTCCGCCCCCACACCCACTCGGCCATCCAGTCGCTGTCCCTGCCTCGTGAGCGGCGCACCTCAATGTCCCGCTTCGGTTACTGTATCGCTAACAAGCAAATTGTGAGTTCCCTGTAATCCTACTACTGTTGCAGTCCCAAACCTTTTGCAGGTAAGATTCTAATCACGACATGGCAGTGCCAGACATCTGTTTTGCCTTATCGGCCCGCACTGAAGTGATACGGTATTTTGCAATTTTTGACCTACCCAGATGTCCGCAGGAAATTTGAAAACCATTACGGTGCTTCTCAGATGACCTCCTACAACCCTCAATAGGTTGACTCCGTTGTGAGTGGTAGTCACGACGCGAAAATAGACAAAAGTCTTTCCGTGAAAATGAAAATGCGCTCGATAGCGGAATGACGCGTTCGAACGCAATATGCGCAGAGCTCGACTACTGTTTCATGGTTACATTCTGCTCACCGGTGAAGACCCTTTAGTAGACTCCTAACTATGATGCGGCTAAGGTGCAAAATAGAGACGGAGAAATCAACGAAGGCGTTGCAATTACTAGCTTTTACTCATCCGGATTAAGCAGTGCTCCGGAAAACCAGTAGGACAAAATACCTCAGCAACAAGCGGCAAAACGTCGAAACATCCACTCAAAAGTACTCCAAAAGTCGACACCTAATTCTTTAGTTCCACTTCAGTTCTAACTTCGTGAGAGGTGACATTTCCTCGCTAGGTTAGTTTGCGCGATAATTACCAACAGACGTTGTAGTGAAGAGTAGTAAAGGGCTGGCGGAGCGCAGTCGGAGGAGGCGTCGGCTGTCGCGTGCACCCGACACCAGGTTCCTGGTTCGGATTTCCCGCCCAGGCCAACCAGGCCTTCCATCCCTCCGGGGTCGGTGAATTGGTACCAGACGTATCTGGGAAGGATAAAGCGCTGACTTGTTCCATCGGCTGGCCACCGCAAGTCATTGTATGGCCTTCGTCATAGGCCTATGTCATACCTTCGCTCACCCCGAGCGAAGGCGACGAACAGAGCGATGAGCGAAGTCTCTTCGCTAGCTTGAAGCTAGCGAATAGGCGCGCAGTTAATAGCGTTGTGTGCAGCTGCGTCGTAGCATCGCTACCGATGCTGGCTGACGCTCTGCTCAGCTCAGCGACGCGGTCGCATCGGTAGCAATGCCGTATCGCTCGAAGGTATGACACCCCGCTAGCGAGGCTTCGCTAGCGGTGGATCGGACAACTGCTACAGGCGTCTGGCCCTCCACAACGTCTGATACCGTCCCTTCCCCAACTGTGTTAGTTGTCCATCGCCTTCGCTAGCGAAGAGCGATGGTATGACAAAGGCCTATGGCCAAATACGCATTCAACACGCCTCCACGACATCCCGTAGAAGTAAAATGCGCTGGCGCCTCCCAAAAGGGATTGAGTAACGCCGTCCTTTATCCTTATATATATATATATATATATGTATATATATATATATATATATATATATATATATATATATATATATATATATATAAAGGATCGGTATTTGAGGTCAGATTCGTCAACAGTTCACCTGCCGTTAACGGTGAAAAGTACCGTCAAACCCCTGATATGAGATTATTCAGCATCAGGTCTGGCGTGCTTTTCACCGTTACCAGTACGCGGTTGATGAATCCGGCCCTGGAGTCGTAGCTTCCCTGGCAGTGGGGTAGTGGTCACTGTAGGACGGTAGACATAGTGGACAATTGAATGCAGGTTGATGAATCTGGCCTTGGAGTCGTATCTTCCATGGTAGTAGGGTAATGGTCAAGGTAGGGCTGTAGACATAGAGGAAAACTGAAAGCAAGAAATGCCATCTGTGATGCAAAATAATAGCAAAAATTGCAAAAAAGAGCAGGCGGTTGTCATACTGCACAGTGGAAAAGGATTCAATATCTGGAGTCGTAGCTTCCCAGGTAGTAGGGTAGTGGTAAAAGTATGGCGGCAAACACAACGTCAAATTGAATTCAAAACGGCATATGTGAGGAAAAATAGCAAAAGAGCTGCAGAAGGAAGCAACCGGTTGCCATCTGCACAGTGGAAAAGGATTCAATTTCTGTAGTAGCAACAACCCTGGTAGTTGGGTAGTGGTAAAAGTATGGCGATAAAAATAGTGGAAAGTTGCACCACACAGGAGAGCTGGGAAGGAACACTGAGGTATGACCACCAGACACGTATTGGGAAACCTCGTCACAGGATTATAAACGGCGGATATCAGGACCGGCTCACCGTAACCTTAGGCGTCGTGTGAGACGTCTATTGTGCAATCGCAGAACAAGGCTAGGGAAGGGACTCCATGGTGTGCCATACAAGCTGCTCGTATGAAGACTGCTTCCTTCGCTCAGGGGGAGTTCGCGACTGGTTCTGCGCTCTTCGAGCGCAGAGCCAGGCTAGGGAAGGGACACCAGGGTGTGTGCCATACAAGCTGCTCGTATGGAGACTGCTTTCTTCGCTCAGGGAAGTTCGCGGCTGGGTTCTGCGCTCTTCGAGCGGCGAAGCGCATACGGCTGTCAGCTGAAGTGCAAAAACGTCGCGGCCCCCGGGAACCGAACCCCCGACATACCTCGCATGAAGTAAACCCTCTACCTACTGCACCGCGACCCACTTGGACACGCGGGCGCACAAGACATCGATCGGACGTCGCAGCGTGGACGCCGACGCGCGATCTCTGAGCTAGGAGGGCGCAGACAGCAAAGTCTCGGCGCGACCCGCACTGCGGTTCGGTGAGCCGGTCCTGATATCCGCCGTTTATAATTGTCTAACCTTGTCATATGGCGGGTGTTCTGTGGTGTTGGCGTGTAGCCAATAGAGACCTTTTTCGAAATCACCCGTCAGGCAGTCGATGGTAAACAACAGTATTGGATAACTGTCAAGTGTTCTGGTGTTGGACAACTGGCAACCGAACCCCAAACTTGGGTGATTAAACCGGCGAAGCTAGACAGTATACGAAGTACGGGTGGCTAACATCGGACAAAAACCCTTCCTCTTTTATATTAGGTTGGCAACTAATTTCGTGGACTCTCAAGCGCCTTCAACAAAAGTGTTCAAAACAAATAACAAATAACAGTCTTCAACCAAAGTAGGATTTGTTGGAATGCGCGACTGCTTCCCATTTATCAGCTACCTGGCCCATCCCACAGCTGTAGAATTCTTGTGCTTTTGAAGCCAAGAATCCTTGGAGGTGCATTTTGACATGGTCCAAATAAATAAATCGTCCTCCAACCAAGAAGTGCTGCAGCGTGCTATAAAGGTGCTAGTCGCGCACAGCCTGTGCTGTAAGGTTGGTGAGTTAGACGCTCCCAGCTGAGGTCTTCGATTTTTTGAAGCTTCCGATTCGTGACGTGTGACCTGGCGTTATCTTGCTGATAGATAATTCCGCTCCTGAAAATCTGTCTGAACCGATTCCAGCGGAGTTCAGCCTGTGCGCGGCCAGGTTGAGAAGAGTAGATTACAGCATTAATGCTGGAACCGTTCTTGACGAGCTCCCAGAAGTTGAATACCTTCTTGACACCACCAAACGGAGGGAACGTAGCGAACCGGACGCCTCAAAAATAGAAGAACTTGACTGGGAGCGTGAAACTCATCCACCTTCCAGCCCAGACCTTGCGCCGAGTGACTACCACATTTTTAGTTCGGTGCAGTACTTCTTGGTTGGAAGACGATTTAATAATGTGGACCGGGTCAAAATGCACCTCCAAAGATTCTTGACCTTAAAAGCACAATAATTCTATGGCCGTGGGATAGACAGGCTACCTGATAGATGGAAAGCACTTCTGCGTTCCGAGGGATCTTATTTTGATTAAAGATTGTCATTAGTTATTTGTTAATAAAGACTTTTGTTGAAAATTCTTGAGAGTCCACGAAATTAGTTGCCAACCTAATATATAGGGGATATATATTCACTTATTAAATGAGAACTCATGTAACTACAACACAACCTCGGATAAGGAATTATAGAGTTCAGTAGAGTTAATGCGGTTTGTTGAAACTGCTAAGCCAAGGCGAGAAAATGATCCCGATATGACCGTGCGAAAGAAAGAGGACCCACCCAGGGGCTGTGGTGTGTGGTAAGCGGTGCTCGGTCAGCTATAGTAGACATAATTTCCTTGCAGACCAACAATCCTTTAGCAAACGAAAAATGAGTTCCAACTCTGTAAAATGCCGAAGATAACTGGCAACATACAAATAACTCCACCTTATTTGATCGTTTCATGACAAATACGAGACTTTTGCAGTCTGGCGCGAAGGATACCTGCGTGGCTGTGTCGAAATCCAACACCTGGCGGACACTTTTGTGCTCCTTCTCCTCGATATCCTTAAATTCCGACAAAACATCACAACATGTTACGATATGGGGCATAGCAGCAAACTGGTTACAAGTTTTTCCTATCTCCAGCACAATGTTCAATCCTAACAATAGTCAACATAGGTCCAAACCATTCGTTCAACCATTGCCTACAACATAATTTTCTGAGCGACAGATGGGAAAGGCAGGGCGCGGATGAGGTGGAGATGCCAAGAAAAGGCTCACGGTTAAGATCCCCCTCAAAACAACCGAGTTATTCAAACAGTTATGATCAGACCCTACGGGACATCGAGAACGCGAATTGAATGCGAATTGTGCCTGTACAAAGTCTTTTCGGTGGCTGGTAGATGGACAAGTTAATGTTTAATTCTTCGGTACGAGCAAGGCATCAACTGATCGCCCCCAGAAAGACAAAAGCCTAGGTGGGCCGCGCAAGACAGGGACCTCGAATCGACATGGGATGCATGCGACAGTACTAAAAGTGTCCAAATGCCAAAAATCATCTTTTGAATTATGCGCCGATAGTGCGCAGCATACCGGACAGCTAGAGCTACCTTCTTCCTGTTGTAAGTTTATCGGAGCGTCAGCATAGTAGTTCGCATTCGTTCGCAGACAATGGGCACTTTCACAACTCCAGGGGAAAGGCCAAAAGCAATCTTTCGCCCAAATTTTGCCCAGCGCAGTTACTTGGCGTGCTGATCACGAATCTGACATCCGTTTTTAGAATAACGGTAGAGTACGACAGGTTAGGGTATGTGCGCGTAAGCAAAGCTATCGGGTGCTGGAGACTGCGCAAAAACAATAACTCCATCATTATTCCATGCCTTTTTCAAACAAATATGCACATAATGTAAATATTCAACGTACGTCTAAAAGCTCATTCTGAAGCGTTTTTGTCCGTACTTAGCGTAGCCAATCAGCCGAGATTTCAAAAAAGAGATCAGATTCTTGATCGCTACCCCAAATAGCACCGTTGGGCGAAGTTTCGGCGAAAAATTCCACCTCTTATCGACCTCTGGAGTCGTGAAAGGGCACTATTGCGCTTTCACGACTTCAGAGGTCGAGGAAAGGTCGAAGAATTTTTTCGCCCAAATTTCGTCCAGGGACGTTGTCCGGAGTGGTGATCACGAAACTGACACCCGTTTTGTGAAATGTTATGTACGAGTGGCTAAGGCTGCCTAGGTCGTAATCACCCATTCCACCCAAACTTAGAAGTCACTCGTATCCATCGTCACCTGCCTACTCCAGCGTAATACGAAAACTGGTGTCAAATTCGGGATCAGCATCCCAGATAACCCATATAGCCGAAGTTAGGGCAAAATCGGTGACCGTTTCCATAGTCACCGCATCTACAGTAACCGACCGTACTTTAGCGTAACACGAAAAACGGACGTTAGATTCGTGGTCATCACCCCGAATAACCCCACTGGGCGAAGCTTGGGCGATTTTTTTCGATCTCTCCTCGACCTCTGGACTCGTGAAGATACAATAGTTGCCATGAGAGTATAATAGCGCCAGACAATTTATTGCTTCGTAACAGCAGCACGACATGTGACACAGTGCTATCCAGGCATTTTGGAAACTGAAGAAGGATATGGGACAAACATGGATTCTTCAACGTGCATTTCCCTGTTTGAATAATAAGCCACTCACCCTCACATCCCACAGAAATGCGGTTCGATCAGTCGAGACGGTGACGAACTTCTTCCCATCCTGGGCGAAGTCCATCCCCGTTATGGCTGCCGTGTGTCCCTTCAATGTGGTCACCG
>OX375866.1:49542228-49575342 GCA_947359475.1 Heligmosomoides polygyrus bakeri | reverse complement strand
CCATACAATGACTTGCGGTGGCCAGCCGATGAACAAGTCAGCGCTTTATCCTTCCCAGACAAGTCTGGTACCAAATCACCGACCCCGGAGGGATGGAAGGCTTGGTTGGCCTGGGCGGGAAATCCGAACCAGGAACCTGGTATCGGGTACACGCGACAGTCGCGCCTCCTCCGACTGCGCTACACGCGCCCTTGGTAGGTGGTAAAATATATGAGAGACATATCTCAAGAAAACCACTCTGAGCATGAAATGGGGCGTGGTCATCAATTACTACGACCTTAGTACCACTTTTTAACTGGCTTTTTTGATGGTTGCCAGGAACACATTCCTTTTCAACCCGCAAGCCCTTGAAGACTAAGCAGACGTGAGTAATTACAGAGAACGCTCGATTTTATGGCTCATAATATACAGAACATAGCTCAACACTAAGAAAAGATTGTGAATTAGAGCAGGAAATCCATTTTCATGCATCGCTGGCGCACGTTCAGCATGTCTATATCCCAAACACGGTCAATACAGATCGTTTTCTGCTCTTCGCCTAGGTTCTCCATCTCAGCTGTTCGATAACAACGCGCTCCATCGCTAAATAAGCGCTCCATTCCGCCTCTCCCCTACTCAATGCTTGGTGAAGATTTCCCCACTTCGGGGAGGGCGTGGCCTCACCCCGAACGGGGGCTGGGTGAGACGAACATACCGGGGAGACGGAGTTCGAGTCATAAAACTAAGCAACGTTCTAATGCTCAATTTTATTTGATGCTTCTTCAGGAAAAGCTGAAAATATGACACACTATCGCAGTGAAACTGAGTTTGTATACACTTTCTAACACTTGATGTGCAAGTTTTGATGCAGGTCTAGATACCACTGGCCGCTGAAGTCACCCAATTGCGACGTCTTCTACCGCGCTCGCCGCGTGAGTCGCCGCGTCCGCGGCGACCATTCGTACATAATGTCCCGCAGAACCGTGGAGCAGGGTCAAGCGTGGGGTTCGATTTTTGCCGAAAGTTTACGACCCCCCCCCCTTCGGGAACGGATTTGGTACGACCCCCCTAGTCTTTAATACTGTTTTATTTCTTATCTCCATTGATTTCTTTTCAATTTTTATGTGATTTTTGTACCCATTAATAGGTCCATCTTTCCAGGTGCGACTTCTTACGACACTGCTTACGACGCGCACGTGGATATTCGCTCGCAGCTTCATTCACAGATGATCTGATTGATTTATTGTATAATTAAATGACTTTTTTGATCAAAGCAAAGGGAATGAACTGATGTTCTGAGTTTTGTTCTACAATCAAGAATAAAAAACTTTTGCCGACTGTGTTCGAACTAATCACTTATGTTTAGATTTTCCGTCAGTCTCATGACCACGCCACAGATATAGGAAAGTTAAAGACAAATTCAATGCAATTTTTTTTATTATTTTAAAGAAACATTTCGACAATTGGTCTGTCATGGAGTCGAATCGATTCTTCGTATCCCTTGTTTTAGTTCTTCGATCTGTTTTTCAGGAAACGTTCGATTCTTTCTGCCTCTCGTTTTAATTCTTCGACAGCCTGAAAATTAAAAACAACTTGACAGGAAATTGTTGAACTTCTATTCTTGCTTCAATTCCATTACTTACCCTTTTCACATCCTCGAACTGGAAGTCGAGGCGGTCAAGCACTCCCATGGCGATGTTTTTGGTGCACATGTAATATTCGTCCATGAAGCGATTCCCATCAGTGGAGCAGACTTTCAGATTAAACGTAGAAAAAATTTCTACCGATTCTATCTCAGGATTGTTCGCGTTGCAAGGATTAGACATTCTGAAGAGCTTTTCTTTTTAATTGAATAAAATCTTCACACAGCAATACGTGGAGTTTAGAACTCATTCATTTAATAAAACCACTCCAACAAAAGCTTTATTTTTCTCCTATTATTCTAATAGAAGATGTCAGTCATAGGAGGTGGTGATGCTCCGCATCTCTTCTTTCCAAGTATAATACTTCAAGGTGAGTTTCTTGGACTTCAACTCAAAGATCACATAAAAGATTGCACTTTATAAAGCTTCGAGTGTTAATTCCCAAAGCTGACATGAGTGATCTCCCTACAAGAATTTTTGAGCCACACTTTGAATCGCCGACGGAGACGCAACTAAAGGATGGACTTCTCTCGGAAAAATTTTCTACCTTCTGAAGGAAGGAACATCTGAGAGTGAAATTGTACATACAAAAATTTAGGTCGTGATTACTGTACAGTAGAAAAACCAATCTTCTTCGCAGTGATCTTCGATATGATTGGTGGAGATGACATTCAAAATTCTCGTTTTTCATGAAAATAAAATCATTTTCTACCTGAAAACAGACCACCTGTATAGTTGAAACTTTCCCACAAAAAATTTCAAGCCTCGATCAGTTCACAGCAAAAAAACTATGATTTTCTGAATCGAACAGGTTGGATTCACCTATGGTCGATCTGGCTCCACGTCATCGGAGCGGCGAAATTTGAACAATTTCCTGTCAAGTTGTTTTTAATTTTCAGGCTGTCAAAGAATTAAAACGAGAGGCAGAAAGAATCTAACGTTTCCTGAAAAACAGATCTTCTTCTTCTTCTTCTTCTTCTTCTTCTTCTTCAGCGTTTGTCCCGCATCGTAGCGGGGTCCGCTATTCTGGTGTTATGACGCCACCTTTCCCGATCCAGCGCTAGATCAGGGTAAACACCAGTAATCTTCAAGTCCGCATGTAACGTATCAGCCCAGCGCTGCTTCGGGCGCCCTCTAGGCCGCTTTCCAATTACCTCGAAGTTAAGGCCTATCTTGCGGACGCTGTCTTCCTTTCCACGCAGAACGTGGCCGTACCATCGCAAGCGAGCTTCGCGCATCTTGTCGGCTATCGGCGCGACACCGAACTTCTGCCGAATAGCATCGTTTCGAATGCGGTCCATGCGCGTGACTCCAGCCGTCCAGCGCAGCATCTTCGTCTCCATGACGCTGAGGCGCGTTTCAACTTCCCTGGTCGCAGGCCAACACTCAGCGCCGTACATCGCTACTGGCCGGACGACTGCTCTGTATATCTTCGACTTCAAGCGCTCCGGTATCTTCCTATCGCAGAGCACCCCAGTCAACGAGCGCCACTTGGACCAAGCTGCACTCACGCGTGAATTCACTTCAATCATCAGTTTGCCGTCAGACGTGACTGCTGATCCCAGGTACTTAAAGACCGAAGTGCGTGGGAGCTCGATGCCGTTAACCTTGATGGAGCTGGACTCAATAACGTCCGTCGTTAGATATTCGGTCTTTTTCACGTTCAATTTCAGCCCAAACCGCTCCAAACGATCACACCAAGCTTGCACCTCTCGCCCGAGTTCATCTTTATCTTCGCTAGCGAGCATCATGTCATCAGCATAAAGCAACGTCCAGGGTACGGGCTTCTGAAGATTTCGTGTGATTGCATACATGGCGACAACAAAGAGAAGTGGGTAAAGCGCAGACATGGTGTACCCCGACAGATATGGGAAACTCCATCGAGGTTCCAGCTGTAGCTTGAACTCGACTCTTTGGACACGAGAAGAGAATTCGCACCCACTCTATGAGCTCTTCAGGAACTCCATGATGTCGCAAGGCGTACCATATCACTTCACGCGGTACGCGGTCAAAGGCCTTCTCTAAGTCGAGGAAGGCAATGTGCACTGGCTTCTGTTTCTCGCGATGCTTCTCTAACAGGAGGCGGGCGGCGTGAATGGCATCAATGGTGCCACAGCCAGCCACGAAGCCGCACTGATTGCTGGACAGCTGGACGATGTCACGAATTCGTCCGTCTATAATTCGCTCAAAGATCTTCATGCTGTGCGAAAGCAAGCGAATCGGACGGTAATTGGAGCAGTCTGCAGGACTGCCCTTCTTCTTCCAAATCGGAATCGTCGTACTTTGGCGCCAACACTCAGGCACTTTTTTCTCCGCCACAACCTGATTAAAGAACTTCGCCAACCACTCAGCAGGGTACCAAAACTTCGACTTCCACAGTTCTGCTGCCACGTCGTCGGGCCCAGTCGCTTTGCCTGGCCTCATCTTCTTCAAAGCCGCTTCAATCTCCTCCACGGTGATCTTCTGAACGGGGCCGTGGGTTGGAGCCGTTGAGGGGGTGGCTGGATGAGGAAATTCTACTGTAGAGATTTCCTCAAAGTAATCGCGCCATCGCTTCAATGCCTTCTTGCGGTCCATAAGAAGATGGCCGTTCTCATCATTGATGCCGAAGAACTTCTCGATGTCCTCGGTCTGGCGATGGCGATTCTTTGCGAGTCGGTACAGATACCGCTCACCATCGCGTGACTCGAGCTTCTCGTTGACATCTCCATAATGAGTGGCTTTTGCAACAGCCACTGCCTTCTTTGAAGCTTTCTTCGCTTCTTGGTACTTCCGCCAGTTATCGGCTGTCTTTTCGCCGAGAAACACGTGATACAGCGTCTTCTTCTCTCGAACTTTGGCTTTCACGTCATCTGTCCACAGCCAGGCCTGCTTGTCGACCTTCCGTCGTCCAGGCTTCGTGATGCCGAGCTCCGACCGTGCAGCGTGACGAATCGCGTCGGTGGCCTTCTCTCAAGTTTCGTCGACAGTTGTCACTGTCGGTAACCGCACGCGAGAAATCACAGCTGCTTCCTTCTCTTTCATTCGCCACCACTTGATTCTTGGTGCACCGCATCGCTCGACCTGCTTCAGCCTCGGAGGGGCGATCTTTAAAGTACAGATCAGCGGTCGATGCTGTGGGGCGACCGTCTCATACGGCACGACCTTCGCGTCTGTGACAAGACTTCGGTCTCGATCCTTCACAAGGACAAAGTCTATCTGAGTCCTGGTTTTCCCACTATAGAACGAGATGAGGTGGGAATCGCGTTTGCGAAATACGGTGTTCACTATGGTGAGGTTGTGCGATTCCGCATATTCAAGGATACGCTCACCATCTGCGTTACGCGACCCGTATCCGAACCCGCCATGACAGCCGTACCCGTCTTTCGTCGCGCCGACGTGCCCGTTGAGGTCACCAGCGACTATGATGACATCTTTCGACGGTACCTCTGCTGTCTTCTCATCAAGCAGGCTCCAAAACTCCTCCTTGGCTTGATCCGAGCAGCCAGTCTGCGGAGCATACGCAGAGAAGAAGTGATAGAGTCGCTCCTTCGCGGCGACAACGATCTTCATCAATCAATCGTCAAAGCGCTCGACGCTTACAATCGAGTCACGAAATCGTTCGGAGACGATTATTCCGACACCACTGGTGGTCCTGGGACTTCCACATAGAACGGCCTTGAAGCCTCGTCCTATGTCCCTTGACTTGCGGCAGGACCATCTCGTCTCCTGCACCGCACAGAAATCAACTCTTCTACGCTCCAGTGCTTCAACCAACTCGCACGAGCGGCCCGTCAACGTACCCACATTCAGCGTAGCCACGCGGGTCCTGCTTACGTTACGGGACTTTCGGACTAACTCAGTTGCCCCCCGATGCCGTCCTCGCATCAGGGACCCTCGCATACTGTCCACACTCGCCGGGCTTTGCGAGTGCGCGTCGGCTCCCGCGGACGCCGTAGCACTATCTCGATAAACCTGAACAGTCATACACCATGCGATGTGACATGGGTCTTCGTAGGCCGGCCTGTCACAAGGGCCTGTCGCCTGCAATCATATGTCCGTGATCGGCTTAGCTCGCAGAGCGAACAGTTTCCAGTGGCACCACGTGGAGGAACAGACATCGCCAGCTTCCTGAAAAACAGATCGAAGAACTAAAACAAGGGATACGAAGAATCGATCCGACTCCATGACAGACCAATTCGAAATGTTTCTTTAGAATAATAAAAATTGCATTGAATTTGTCTTTAACTTTCCTATATCTGTGGCGTTGTCATGAGAACGACGGAAAATCTAAACATAAGTGATTAGTTCGAACACAGTCGGCAAAAGTTTTTTATTCTTGATTGTAGAACAAAACTCAGAACATCAGTTCATTCCTTTTGCTTTGATCAAAAAAGTCATTTAATTATACAATAAATCAATCAGATCATCTGTGAATGAAGCTGCGAGCGAATATCCACGTGCGCGTCGTAAGCAGTGTCGTGAGAAGTCGCACCTGGAAAGATGAACCTATTAATGGGTACAAAAATCACATAAAAATTGAAAAGAAATCGATGGAGATAATGACCGGACCAGACGAGTTGTTACTGAAAACCGTTCAGGTTATGAAGAATTCGATAACAGAAAAATATACTATAAATGAAAGAGTTTGAATATTGAATTAGTGTTTAAAAATGTTAAGCACATTACAGCAATTACATGTACTAACTTTTCATTCATACTCCTACCCGAAAACGACCACTACGTCAAATTCCCCCCCCCCCCCCCACCTCGAAACTGAGTCACAGTACGACCTCCCTCCAGACGAGGCCGCAGTACGACCCCCCCCCCCCCCTCCCCCTTCGATTCCCGAACCTCAAGCTTGACCCTGCAGCGGAGAGGGTGTGCCTTGCGCCGTGGCCGGACACTCACCCGAAGGCGGTGCCTCGAGCTGCGAAGACAGCTGCTCCGCGCCAGCCTTCCGCTTGCCTTCTGAAGTGGTCCCTTCGCGGTGGGCTCTCCGCTGAGGGGGAGAGTCGCCTGCTGCACCGGGCTGCGGGACATTATGTACATTATGTACGGATCGTCGCCGCGCCGTCGCGGGCGCGGCGACGATCCGTACATAAAGACCGCCCCTCGCTCCGCCATCCTCCAAGTCCGCAGTAGTCGGCATTGCGTCTAGCGAGCGCTAGTTGGCACTTTGCCTAGCTGACGTCCGAGGACTGGAATCTCAGGTGCCACGATGGCCTCCTGGTGATTCAGAAGCGCGACGCAGCTACAGAAGCGCCCGGCCGGCGCCTCGACGTGTTCTCTCGCGCCGTCCCACCTCATTTGCATCTCCGTGCCGGCTTTGCCACTTCACCGTGTGTCCAATTCGCGGCGATGACGGCTCTCCTCGAGGCGGTGCTCCGGGCTACACGTACTGCTTCCAGTCTGGTTTTCGCTCTTCCAGTTCGGGCACGTTTCAATTGCGGGTTCCTCCCGATGGACGAGCGTCTACGCTGTCCTCTTCCTCGTTTTTGCGCTGATTGGGGGCTGATTCTTACTCAGATGCAAGAATAATGCTCCACGGACCTTTTCGAAGACGCTCTGAGTTCCTGGAGGGGTAATGATATGTTCTGGGCGTCGGTCACCGTTTGGGATGCCGCCTGGTCGCAAACCTGCGGGTTATCCGGGAGCGATCTGGCTAGCGTTTCGCTCGTTCAGTGACAAGCAAAAGCCTGCAGACAGGTAGTCTTTTCTCCCCTAACGCGGGGTCCGCCATTTCACAAAGCGCAAAGGGATGGACGATTTCTTCGGAAGCATGTCGTGCACAGTCGCAAAGCTGTCGTGATCTCCAGAAGTTTGAGTCCTCTGTCTGCTGCGCTGCATGAATCGAGGAGCTTGTAGTTCCCCCGAGGTGCTGCATGAAGTGGCCCTGTGGGCAGTCAGCAGTGCTACGGCGGATGCTCTGTGGTTCCCGAATACGTAGCGTTTAGCTTGGTGTGGGTGGGGCTGTTCAGCGAAATGTTGCAAATACGCAGATTTTCTTGTTACGACAGCAAACTGCGATATCATTTGAGGTGGCACTGTTGAGGCCTAGCCAGAGACTTGCAGCGACAGCAGCAACAAAACCTGCCGAAGGCCCTGGCGAACGTCACGGTTCGGTCCTATTCGTTGTTGGCGGCTGACTGAGCATGACGACTACATAGTGCTCAATGACCTTCCAATGAGGGCAGGTTCCAGTACTGCGAGAACAGTTGCTGATAACTAGAAGTGATGAGGGCAGTTCTTACAAAGCTTGTGACGTTTTAACAATCCTGGTGTTCGACTTGTTTTCGCTTCGCGGCTACACAGAGCATATCACGAAATATTAAATGGCTATCAGTGAACTTCTTCATGTAACTATAATGTTCAGGTAGCATTTCAAACATGGACGACGATCTAAGAGATAGACCCGGAGTAGTTTCCCGGTTCTTTAATAGCTTAGAAATTGTGAGTTAATTTCAACTTGAACGTTTATTTTTTCAGGCACTATTCAATTTTTACTGTTCTTGAGATGAAAGTCGGTGCCATTAGTCCAAGGTCGGTTGTGGATTGTTTGGGGCACCGGCTACGAATCTAACGCCTTTTATTCTGAAAATATAAGTGGTTGCAGTGTTCAAGCGCTCTCGTATAAACGTTAAAAAAACACCACGAAAGAATTGTGCGGTGTTCCCTAACGTGCTGAAATCATAAAGGCATCGCAGAATAACGCTTCGTGGTGATTTTGTAGTCGCTTTTCACAGCTTTTGATCGAGTGATGGTGCAACAAAATTTACTATTTAAGGCCAGTAGGATCCATTCCCTGAAAACCAAGTGGGGGATTGAATTAATATTTCCTAGTCAAGTTTTGACAAAAATTGATCTCTGGGGCTGTAATTCTTGCGTAGTGCCGACGTTGATCTCCTGTGTTTGAAACAATCTATTTCAGAAGTATCAGTATTATTTGGATAAACTCACACCGCAGACAGCTGTCCGATGGACTATGGCTGTGGTGGCGATTTTCACTTTCGCCGCTAGGATCCTCTACCTACAAGTACGCGATGGTTTATCTTGTCATTTTGTTTTAAGCTTTTGTAGGAGCCTTCTAAAAAATTGTCTAGGCGGAACTTGAGTAGCTGGGAGCTCGATTCTACTGGTCGCTTATATTGTAGCCATTTTGCCCCTCCGTGCATTGAGTTTCGGACTTTTCTTTGCGATGGAATGACGGGATGCTGTGCCAATATGACCGCGGTGACGCTGCGGATACCGAGTAGTACCAGTCATCCATAGCCAGGCATAAAAGTCGGTCAATGAGCTTAAACTCTCGAAACCACAACTTATGTACTCCGCTAGTTGTTAGAGCCACAGAGCTCGAATAAGTGGCGTTGGTTTCTTCGTTGCCGCTACTGAATACATTCGGCTAGCGGTGGTCCATAGCAGTGATCAGGTCATGAGTTCAGCGCGCTGATGCGCAGCCCGTTGCCGTTGATAGCTTAACAGACGCATGTAGCACAGAACCTCTTGGCTTAGTATAATTATTTAAAAGTTCCCTGGTTTAAAAACAACACTTTATTAAATTCAGTGAGGCGGCAAAAAAAAAACTAGTGGACCGGCATTTCCAAGACGTTTGTAACGTTATTCAGTGCTTTTGGGTTTCTACGCTCCCGCTAACTTTACAGACATCTGTTTGAATTGAACATACCTTTAAATGATTAGAGTTTTTCTTTCAGTTTGTCCCTATTCTCCACATCCACGTGTAAAATGAATAACCATTGATAACGTTCCTGGTGATACCGAAGCAAGTTCTTAACGTTATGGGTTTGAACAGCGAGATCTAACGGAAGTTTGTGGTTTGTCTGAAGCGCGCTAGTATGGAGTCTGAATAGTTTGTCAAAGTGTAAAACGTTCAGTGGTTGTGCCGAAGGACTGGCTACAATAGTTGTAGCCTCACGCCCTATCATGCGACTCATTGATTAACCTTCGTTTAACTGGGAATCTTGTGAATCCCTACGCTGTTGTCTGACATCACATTTTTCCGTGCTCCTCTAACCGTGAAAGCTTTGGTGAGTTGCATCCCTGGCCCTCCTCATCCATCTTGTTATCGACTGAGTGTTGGTGTTCTGAATTAGAAGAAAATTTCAGGGCTTTTACATTGTGGCATATGCTGTCGGTATTTATTACCTGAATCTTCTACTTCTCTTCCTGACGCCATCGATTGACCCTGCTCTCGAAGACGATGACGATGGTCCTGTCCTGCCGTCGAAAACAAACGACGAGTTCCGGCCCTTCATGCGTCGTCTGCCTGAATTCAAATGCTGGTATGTGTCTGCTTTCCGAGAGCGTCCATGTGCCGTTCTTTTAGTTTTCCTCCGACCACAGTCTGATTGTAATGTGAGGGGTTATTCCTACAATAGACCTTTTCTGGTTCGTGTTATATTTCTAGTATTTCGTGAGCGATGGCCGTCAATGTTGGTTCGGGTTATACGAGTTTCTAGACCTGATCCACGTGGTGTCCTATACGCAATCAAGCTGTTGTTTGCCGCACTGACATGCACCTAGACAAGACGTTTTTACTCGTACCACGTTTTCGTTGCCGTAAGTACAGTAGTTTCGGGACCACTTCTACACATCAGCACTGGCATCGTACCGGCTCCACGCTCATCAATAATGGAACTACGAGGATGCGGAATGGGGAAACTTCATGTTGTTTGGGGCGGGTGTGGGAGGAGCATCTTGAGAGGGATACTGGCTGCTAACCTGTAAGAGTGCCCACATTGCGTAACCAAGACGAACTGTGATGTGTTTGAGGGCGTGCGTTCCCTACACGATCCCGCCCGCCGCGCGCTTCCCGCCCTGCCCGCGCCGCCCTATTTGGATGTTTGTGACGCGCGCAAACCGCGCCGCAGTTTGCGGAGTCGCTAGTTGGCGCAACGTTGTCCAAAAACTTAACAGCTGATAGGAGATAAGGTAACTCTGAAGTCATTATTTAGTCGGTTCGGTTGTGGAAACAGTTGAGGAAAGGAAAACGTCGCTCTTCTCTCTCTATTCTTCAAATTTTCACCACAACTAGAGACTACGGTTGATTCCGAGCAGGAGACGGTGGTCTCTACATTGAAGGCCCATCTGAAATCATGCGCAAGACCGGCTCACCGTCCTCGCATTTCAATGGATCGAACAATTCTCCCTAGTTTGAAGAAATTTCTACCGGATGATCGCGTCGTTGTTATGACATATCTCGTTAAGATGTCGCTGTACTTGTCGGAAAACGCGGACGTCGCCTTAGTACTCAACATTGTGGCGGGGCTTGAAGAAAGCAACGCTTCTCCTTAGTTCTTTAAGCGTTGTAAAGCTAAGGTGGTCAAGCCATTTCTTTAGTACACATGTACAGTTAGACTTGATGTCACATTCCTAAAGAATAAAAGACGTATGCTGCGCTCCTAAAACTGTGAATGGTTGAAGTTTCTGCACTGTTTTGAGAACTTCTCGCTATGTGAAAAAGGAAGTAGTGTCATTGGTTGAAGGAATGCTTTGCAATAACATGATCGCTGGTCCTGTTTCAGCTGCTATTCATTTCCTTACAAAGTATTAAGTTCTGTTTCCTTGACAGTCCAGATTAGTACGCAACTTTTTTTACAAGGTTGTGCGCACTGCTTCTTATACAGTATCAAACCTTGCATGTCTCCGTCACTGATGCACAAAAGTCATGATGGCGATCCGTAGCGATTATCCCTAGATGGTGCTAGTGAGCACTCTTACAGATTAACACTAACGAAAAGAACAGTCAGTACCCCTCCCAAAATGTTCCATTTACATCCACCTCAAACAGTACGAAGCTTCCCTGTTTCATAGCCCCGTAGTGGTACTAATCGGGCTGGTGTCCCACACCGGCAAGACATCTTAAAACGGGTCACTTAGACCAGTCAGACCCCGGAGTTCATTCCCTTGCCTAGTTCTGTGCTCTCCATAAGCTGTTTATGTGAGTGTTCCACGACCATGTGCAATCTCGAAGCAGGCATCAGCCCGCTAAGTGCCCCGTAGTTCTATTAGTGATCACCGTGAAGCTGGCATTATGCCAGTGCTGATGCGTAGATGTGGTCACGCAACGACTGTTCTTACGGTAACAGTATGAAGATGTGGTAACCTAGTAAGGAACGTCTTGTTGCAAGGATCTGACTTGTCTTGGTACACGGGGTTTTCGTAGATCAGACACCTTCAGAGCTCGAAGGGCGGTCTTTATGTGCGAGAGGGCACCGCTCCAGTGACAGCGACCGTTGCGCGCGACGGCTATCACCGAGGCCGTGTGAGTGGGAACTCTGATAGCCGTCGTAGACACTAGGTTTGAAAACTGCCGATACCCTTGTCGCAAGTTCAGGATTAGTGGGAAGGGATATCAGATAAACAGTTGAACAACATTCAATGCTCAATCTGTTTCCAGGTGAAGCATCTTGAGGAAAATCAGAAGGTAAAAAACTGTCACAGTGAAGATTTTGTGTACACTTCCTAACATATGATGAAAGTCCAGATAGGAGCCCATGCTGTATCCCCTTTCCAACTGGCAGTAGTTTCTAACACATTCTAAGCGCATCAAACCTAGCTGAATATCTACATCAATAATATTTCTGTATGTTTAATATTTTCATTTAAGGGGTTTTCAGGAAAATTCTTTGAATATTGTAAGGAAAAAAGAGGGTGAACCCCATGCTTAGGATAAAGGATAAAGGACGGCGTTAATCAATCCCTTCTGGGATGCACCACGCATTCTACTTCTACGGGATTTCGTGGAGGAGAGTTGAATGCGTATTTGGCCACAATGACGCGGTGGCCAGCCGATGAACAAGTCAGTGCTTTATCCTTCCCAGACAAGTTCTGGTACCAATTCACTGACCCCGGAGGGACGGAAGGCTTGGTTGGCCTGGGCTGTCGCCTGCACCGGAACCAGGAACCTGGTATCGGGTGCAGGCAACAGCCAACGCCTCCTCCGATTGCGCTCCATGCGCCCTAACCCTATGCTTACCTTACACAAATGCTCTTATTGGAAGATAACTCACTAGTGTTTCATGATTCAGTGATTCATGTTTTACTCCCTTATACGTGTCTCGTTAAAAATTCATACCCATCGTGATGTTTTCTTCGTGCTGAAGGAAGTGGCAGCAGTTATATAAGCCATTTCAGATACTTATAATCAAAATTCCATTTACTTTGCTTTCGTTTCGGTGTTTCCCACTCACTCCCGTTAGCTCCACCTTCCGCCTCTCCGTTCCGTCCTATCAGTTCTGTTTTCTTGCAAAAAATTGTCGGTGTGTTTGGGTGGAAATTTTCACCGTATTGTAATTGTTCATCACCGTGACAAGTTCTCCAGAAAAGTAAGCGGTCCTGTGCACTGGGGGATGGTCGATAATGAACCATGGATCCTTGGCTGGGAAGTCGCCCGTTGCGACGACTTTTCCTACGCTCACCGCGCTGTTCGCCGCGGCCGCGGCGACCATTCGCACATAATGTCCCGCAGCCTCAGAGCTCAGGAGTGGATAGTTCCTGAATTTTTGAGTAAGAATGTGTGGGCAGTGCGACTCTTGCGATATCCCAGGGCCGTGGGGCCCTTAAGGCTCGAGCACACTTCGCTGCCTTTGCTGCGGCAGCAATGATAAAGGATATCAGAGGCAGCAGCTAGATGATATCCTTTATCATTGCCGCCGCAGCAAAGGCAGCGAAGTGTGCTCGAGCCTTTAATAATTTGCGTTTACTGGTTTGTTATCAGAGCGATCATCCATATTATTATCTATCACTATACAAGAAGCTGAAATAAGAAGAACAACATACGGTAAGATCTAACCAGTAGAATGGGATTGGCAGGGGTTCTGGAACAACATTTGGCTCTTCTCGTTTGAGTTAAAGATTAAAAAACAAAGGAAAGAGAATTCTATTGATAGTCGGGTCTTAGCGAACGTTTGTACATAGCCTCAGTAGAATAATGACCTTTTTTATAGAGGATATTTTTTAAAAGTAAAGTTTT
This sequence comes from Heligmosomoides polygyrus bakeri, assembly GCA_947359475.1. Classification (NCBI taxonomy): domain Eukaryota; kingdom Metazoa; phylum Nematoda; class Chromadorea; order Rhabditida; family Heligmosomidae; genus Heligmosomoides; species Heligmosomoides polygyrus. The sequence continues at coordinate 49,561,749 of OX375866.1, read as the reverse complement.
GGAATGGGCGTTGGGTAGTACAGTCGGAAACGACGCCGGCTGTCGCGCGTATCTCGATTCAAGGTCCTTAGTTTGGATTTCTCTCAGGCCAACGAAGCCCTCCAGCCTCCAGAGTCGGTTAATCGGTTCTTGACTTGTTTGGGAAGAATAAAACACTGACTTGTTCATCGGGTGGCCACCGACTCATGTATGGGGCAGATATGCATTCAAATTGCCCCCATCCCGTAGAATTGTAATGCGTGGCGCTTTTCGTAAAGGTTTTGACGGTACTAAGCGGGCTGGTGCCCGCTCCATCATGAGACCATGATCGTGGAACACTCAAATAATCACGGTTTCTGTGCTCTAGAACTAGGCCAGGGAAGGAACTCCGGGATGTGGCTGATCTAACTTACCCGTTTTAAGATACCTTACCGGCGTACAGCGGGCACCAGCCCGTATAGTACCGGTTTCACTAACGCCGCCTTTATCCCTTTTATCCTTAAAACGAAGGTGAAGGGAACGTTGTCATTACTGCACTGTAAGGTCGATGAAATTTATTTCAGGCACTCTGCTATGAAGGCAACGTTGATCGCGATTTTCTGCACCTTCTTCGAATTCTTAAACGTCCCTGTGTTCTGGCCTATACTTGTTATGTACTTCATCATTCTTTTCTTCCTTACGATGAAGAGGCAAATCATGGTGGGTTTTTTTAAACGTTCTTCTTACTAGTAGGCGGCGTATCCAAACTCAGTGGTGCAGCACATTTGCTAAGCGATTGCAAACCGAAAAGAAGCGAGTTCTGATGTTACGCAACGTGGCCTTCTTTTAAAGAACCGTTGTCCAGTTTCTGATGCAGTGTAGCATCTACTTCGACCTTATTCTCAAATAACGGAATACGGACGGAATAATGAAAGTAGGCTTGCGTGTTACAGCTCGCCCTCGGTAAAGCCCCAAACTCAGTGCAATTCATTTGTGCTGGCGATGTTTTAGTAGTCGTGTAAGCGTGGATGCTGCGTAGGAGTCAAATCTGGACAGACTGTTGTTAGGCTGTCCAGTAACAATGTAGCCGTTATCTGAAGCTGCAAGTCGTTGGCTTTTTTCTTTGAATTCTTTGTTTCCTGCCTGTAAATGTAGCGTTTTGCTCATAAGCTACCCTTGGTTTGGCGATCATGCACTTGCGACCATACTATCAATAACATCTTTGCTTCTAAATTGTTGTTGTGCGAGCTTCATTCCATGTTCACGGCTTTGCTTTGTAATTTTAAAGCGTAGAAGAAAGAAATCGTGACTGCAAACTCTGCCAGCGGGACTTCTACGCCAATTACTAATAGTGTTGTTGCAGATTTATGGGCTAACCTTGGCTGTTCTATGGCACCAACGAGAACTGCGCACATCGCGCGTTTCACTTAAAAAGCTTAAGTGGTTCGCACCTTCGCTTGCTTCATTACTTGTTTTTTGAGTGAAAGTTCATGTGGTTCAAAGAAGTTTCTTCACCTTTGCCTAGACTTTTCAGAACATCTTGAAATCGGTGTTCTTTGGTTTCGGTAGTTGACTCCTATTATGAGAGTGCTGATTGAAATCTATTTTAGTTCGGGGTGTTGGTAATGAATGATAATGTAGCTATGACGTGACTAAGATTCAGCTTTCGACTTCTAGTAGTACGTATTGTCACTCGGCAGAAACATGCTCCACCACAAACGTTTTCCTGCGCTACATGCCTTTCCACATCTCTTATTGTAGAACTGTATTCAATTTAGGCTACGTTCGCGGTTGAGAGAACGCCAACTGTTGCTTCTGTTGTGATCCAACAAAGTTCGCTTCTGAGAAAATGGAACCCCAGTTTTGCTCGTGACAGCTCATCAGTATTGGCAGCCACGTTTATTGATTTTTGCATCATATGTTTAGCTTCCGTTCTAGCTGCTTCGTTTTACATGAATCTCAACTAGAAAAAACTCAGTTTACCTGTGAGTCAGGCACTCTTGGTTAGACGGAAGGGTAGAAACGATAAATTCCCCGATAAACGACAAACTGTTTGTGCGATTTACTGATGGACAGTGGGAGACGCAGTCCAAAAGCCTGATCTCGCATGACATCACAGGCCGTCTTTGCGCCCTGGCCAGGCAAGCCTTGGATGCAACCGGAGCTGGTGAATTGGTGCAGACTTGTCTGGAAGGCTTGAACGGACTTATTCTCGCGAAGGCCGCCGAAAGTAGTTGTATAGGGTAAAGACACATTCATTTGTCCATTAGATCTTGTAGCAGTGGAGAGCGTGGCACGTGCATGCCTTAGTTCCTAATGATCACATTACTAGCAGAAAAAATTGTGGTCTTTCGATCAAACACTGGCATTTTGGAGACCACATATTTTGCGGCATATGTTAGCGTGTTGTTGATTAGTTTCAGGCTCTAACAATAGCGTAGGATAGGAGCATGATTAGAGTACGGTGAAAAGTCCAGCAAACATTCAGCCCATGCATAAGCATTGCGTCTAATATGTGAAGTTTTGGACGAGCACATGTACACGTCCTCCAATCTTTGCCATTCAGCCATTCGCTAGCCACAAAATTTCTATTTTGACTCGCTTTCACATGACTCTCTGGCTCAAATATTTACAGAGAAGTTACGATATTCTGAAACGCATCCAACAGTTGAGGTCTAGGTAAAACGGTAGTATCCGAAAATTGAAAATCGTTTTGTAGAAAGCGCCATCCGTTTAGGAATAAATTCAGAATTTGCGCATTAGATATCGTAATCAAGAATAGTACTCCATGAGAAGGACCGATTACCGTTTATGCGGTGCGCTTGTTGGAGAAAGTTGTGCTTGAGCTGCTCCAGCAAGGTTAACGAGTGTAGATAAACCCGACGGTGGAACGCTTTCGTTAAGATTGACCGACCTTTACACCAGTTTAGGCAAATTGATGCAAAAAGGGCTTCTCCAAGAGGGGGATATGGACTAAGAAAATGTTGCCTACCTTAGCGCCTAAAGTCGTCTTTGCCTTCTCAACCTTTGTACTGCTATTTCTGCAGACTAGAAGCTTTCGGTGCATTAATTAGCGAACTCGATTTCAGCACATGATCAAGTACAAGTATATTCCGTTCACCGTGGGAAAGCCTCGAATGGCCGGAAAGGAAGACACTGGAAAGGTGGTCGTCGGATAGCGATGCGGCGCCAGTGTTGTTGATAAAATTCGTCTGTTCACATCTTCTGCTTGTGTTTCCGTTTACCACCCATATTCGACCTTCCGCCACTACCACGTGTAGTGCCGTAGTAGGCGCATGATTTGGTCGTGGCCTGTTTCACGAGTATGGGTTTTCTTTGATGTATTCCGATGAAACCCTCAGTTTCTGGCCCATCGTTTCTCGTCAATGTGATTGGTAACGCTCTCCGTGTGGTTTTCGTTGTTCACTGAGAGCGTTCGTTCGTTTTGGGCTTTGCGTCATGTACTCGGTTTACGAAGATATGTGGATATAATAAGTAATTTATGAAATTAAAGTGCCACTACGAATTTTCATGTACGTTTCTTTGACCACGACGATGAACGTAAGTCAGAGTCCGGATTTTCATCCTCGAGCCGTTTCATCATTTAAGTGTTCTGTGCTTCATCGACCAGATCTGCCGCGAGACAGTGTTGTTGGTAAATTGGGTGCTGAGCGGGTTCCTGGCGGTTTTGAAAGCCTCAAAATGAGAAGCTAATTTAGTTTTCGTTCTACCAGCGAGGAAGCTCTAAACGTGCTCAAAAAGGTGGTAGTCGGTTGGCGCAATGTCTGGTGAGTATGACAGGCGAGGTAGAACTTCAACTCCTAGTTCGTTTAATTTTGGCGTGGTGATTTACAAATCATGTGGGCGAGGTTGTCGTGCAGAAGAATGGGACCTCTTCTGTTACCCAGTGCCGGCTTCAGCTTACGCAATTTTCGGTAAATCTCATTGATGTAGGACTCTGCTGTTCGACCTGGTCCCAGAAAACTGTGGTGAAAATCACACCAACTGCCGACCACCACACTGTTACCATCGTACTTTTCTGGTGGGATTTCGGCTTTGGGAAGTGTCTAGGGGGTTCGTAGACATCGTATAGAACTCACATTTCATAACATGTGACGAGTCGATACAAAAACAACGGGTCGTTTTGGTTCCGGAGAAGCAAAGAAAAAAGATTTCGAAACGCGACAATTTCTGGCGATCCTGCAAATCGTGGGGCACCTACTTATCGAGCTTTCTCACTATCCGAGGCACTTCAAAAACCAAATGTAACAGCAGTGTTACTGACTCCTATGACTTCTTTACTCATTCCTCAATCTAGTGGGCTGTTTGCGATGGATAAGTTTCCACGAAAGGCTTCAAATTGTCGTCCTGGACTGCTGTAGATCCCCCGCTTGGGGTGCATCTTCAAGGTTGAAATCTCCAAAAATTTCTCGAACCACCGTTGCACGGTCCTTTCTCCAACACTATTCGGCCCCTAAACATGGTTGATTTGCCGGCTGTTTCGGCGGCGGATTGTTTCAGTTTGAAATGGAAATAAAATGCCGTTGCTCTTTCGACATACTTCAATAAGTCTTCAAAGAGACACAATTATTAGGCATAGGTGAGGCACAAATCATTCTCTCAGATAGGGCGAACAATTCCGTTGTTAGACTTCCTGTAAAAAACCAGAGTAGGTTGAATATTGGTTCGGTAATAAACGAACGAAAAGCGCTTGCACAAAAACCGCCAGACCTCCACGACCAACCTAATATGTACCCGTGCTATAGAAATCTAAGTTACAAGTGCTACGACACGCCTAACGGCGAGTCTCGCACTTGCTCGCTTCGCGGGGTTATAGGTTTAAGCCTTGTTCTCAGAAAATACTCTCACAGAAAAAGTACGTGTGATCTTCAAAACAATTTTGTTAACAGAACAACGAAAAGACAACATTTGCTGAAGCATACTACGTTTCTCGGTGAATACTACGTTTCGTATCGACTTGAGTTCTGGCGTTAACCAATTTTTTAGATGGGACTTCTGTCGAACTCGCGAGCACGCCACGTACAGTTGCCCTGAGAAAATACTGGACTGGGGAGATATACGCAGAGGCGTACCTGGCGCGGGTAAACTTTTCCGTTCAACATGGGATAATGCTGAGTTCTGCATGCGGCCGGTCGTCGTACGACGACGATGTGACCTCTGCTTCTTTTGCTTTCGATCTTCTGACTCCAGACGGTTGTGGTGCGGCGAAGGGAACCCGTCTTCTGGATTCAGGGACTCAGAAATGCGCGCAGATGCCGTTGTGTCAAGCAGGAGGAGCTGCGCTTCCGCTGCTGCAGCAGCATCTCATGTTCAATTCTGAATGCGATCCCTCGTCGTAGGACGACGGTGTCTTCTCTTCTCTGACTCCAGAAGGTTGTGGTGCGACGAAGGGAACCTGTCTTCTGGATTCAGGCACTCAGAAACGCGCGCAGACGCCGTTGTGTCAAGCAGGAGGAGGATGCGCTTCCTCTGATGCAACAATATTCCATGTTGAACGGCAGACGTTGCCCGTGCGAGGTACGCGGAGGCGTCGCAAGGGGTTCCAGGAGATTGCGCTTGGCTCCACGAGGCGTATCCCAGCCAGGTTTCCAACCTGAGTGAGATACGTCTCATCATTTACAGGACAAGGAGTTAACTCAATATATAGTGGTAGATAGATGGGATAGCCATCAAATACCTAAAAGTTTGCAAACATCAAATTTATATCAAGCTTGACAAAGTCATAGAAATAAGTCATTTTCAACTGTTGGTCGCTGTAGCCGTCCAATAGATTGATTGCAATCATTCGTATTTTGGATTCCACTTTCTGTTTAGAAGGTACTGTGCTAACTTAACTTGCCAGGGCAGCACATAGTTTAGTGTCTCAAAAATCTCAGCGCAGTTCTATTAGCTATAGGCCAAGACTGTTGCAGGCTTTTATTTTGTCCAACGTTTCGGCGTCTTCGCCCGGACTACTCTGGAATACTAATCTGTGAAGATTTATCGAATCTCGAGCTTGGATGATTCCAATGATATTATTAGTGCAGTCCACTTTTTATACTTTTATATGGCAGACTTGATCATACTTCGCGAGAGTAATGATTCGCCGCCCGTGCAAACGCTCGAATCGATTAAAACCAGACGATCGTGTATGTGAGCATTGAGCTCTAACAAACTCCCGAGTTGTATACGAAGGTACGGCGAAGGACATATACGCCCTAATAATGCGGTGGTTCAGTGGATGTGAAGGCGAGTACAAGAGATGAGACAATTTGTTGAGAGACCAACTGGCCTATGTACAGATGGAGCGAGAACTGGCGAGGGTTCGTTGTATGGCAGCGTCACGCCTCCTGACCTGCCAGAGCTTGAGCATCATCGCAGGCGATGATATGTCCGGCGAGGTCAAAACGAAATCGTTGAACTGCATAAAAATGTATTTCACGCAGTATACTAAAAGTTTGGCATCACGACGTCAGCGGCGATCCGCTTGATTTATAGACGACAGAACATGGGGACCGGACGTGTAGGTTACTCGATAAGATAGGCTGTTGACTGGTTGAGGTTTAGGCTGCAGACTGCTTGTTGAATGTTGAAGACAGCACGACGGGCAAGTTGAGCAGCTAGTTGAGAGTTGTAGACGGCGACGACGGTATGGAAGAAAAGGAAACATGACGGATCTTAAACTTCAATCAGTACAGTACACATTTTTTGAAAAAGCATAGTTCACTGAACATGTGTTCCGGCGGTCTTGCAAGGGTTTCCCCGTTTAACTTTTCCAACGTAGGTCCAGAAACTCCGCTAGCGTAACCCATCTCTTCTTTTTCAATATTGATTTTTTGGAGGCACTGTTTGATGCGCAATTGAGGGTATACTCTTGTTGGCCTAGCCGGTGCAGCTGATAAGGTAGTGATCTAGCCAAGGTTAGCGCGAGAGGGGAAGCCCCAGGACACGCGCGGGCTTGATAGACGCAACGCCCTTCTCACGTTTAGGTGTGGGTGGTCTTTGCTTCAATGACTGGTTCTGTACATCGTTAGCTACTGTTCGTTTGAACCCTTTTTTGTTTGGAACACTTATTTTGTTAGTTGGTGACACTACAGGTTTTTCTGTGAGTGTTGACATGACCTTGCTGCTGCCATATACTGAAGGCCCGAAAATGGTTTTTACCTCTTCCTTCCTGCAATTCCATATACTTACCTCGGCTGTCATGAATGCTTGCGAATTGGTGGCCGAAGAATGATGAGGGGCTTGGTTTTTAACGAAAACAGTGCTTAAATTTGATAAATTTCTTGTATGATAAGGCCTGCTTTCTACGTGACTATTATGTACTAGTTGTGGTCTGATAATGGTAGTTTTGATGGTTTATTGTCAATGAATTCCATCGAGTATCTTTTCTGCGCTCCGTGGGATCGTTTTTATAGCACAGTGATACGTGATGCATTTTTCCACATCCTGCACAGTTCGGCTTTTGGCATCCGAAGCTTTCATGCTGTGAGGAGCAACATTTCCAGCATCTATTTTGCTCATTTAAAATTCTTCTGCAGGTTGTTTTGTCAATAACAGTTTTGCATGACAAAGACGCATGCTTACCAATGCTGCAAAAGATACATCCCTCATTTAGTTGAGGTCGCGGGGCGTCATATTTACGTGGTGTTGAGATGACCTCGTCGTTGATTGTATTGCCCAGTCTGTTCTCGATGTAGACCCTAACGGCAATTTCCTTCTTGAGGTCACTCACGAGTTCATCGATTGATTGATTGTGCACTGCTCTGCTAGCTATGAGCACAGGCTTAGCAATACAGTGAGGAAACTTGGACAATATGGTTTCGATCCAAATTGGATCACATGTAGGCCTAACGTCATATCCTGCGGATCACCTGTATCACCTGTCGCCCGTTGATCATCGACTTGCTCGAGCGGGCGCCAGCAGCGTCTCCACTCGTCCCTGTCGCCAGAGTGGTCCAAGAGATCCTCCTCGCTCGAGGGACACGAAGAGCGTCATATCGGTCGTTCAGGGCTTTCACGAAAAAGTCTGACCAACGCTTTGGTGGGCGCCCTGGTGTTCTCTTGACATCCCGCGGAATCCAGTCGGTGATGGCTCTCGTCCAGCGGATGTCGGCAAATCGCATTACGTGGCCGGCCCATCTAATTTTTGACGACTCGTCCCATGCGCAGCATCTCTGATCTTCAAACGTCGGCGAAGCTCGGAACTCCGGAGGCCTGCTCCCACTTTCGTGAGCCGTGTCACTCCGAGCATCGTCCTCTCGATTCCACGATGCGCGACGGTGATCGCGTGTTCATCCTGCTTTCGTATAGCACAGGTTTCTGAAGCGTATGGGCAGGAAGAACAGTGGAGTCGAATAGATGGGCACGGAGTCGGACGTTCTTCCTCTCCTTCACGACTTCTTCGACGCTCTTGAAAGCTCCCCAAGCCGCTCGTTTCCTCCTGCTCAGCTATGGTGCTAGGTCGTTGGTCATGTTGACTTCGCGACCCAGATACACATATCTGGAGCATTTGGAGATGTTGGTTCCGTTGAACGAGAATGGGACATCAGAAACTTGTCCGTTCCTGATGAACATCGCCTTCGTAAAATTCAGCTACAGTCCAACGTTCCCGCATACACGATCGAAGTTGGCCAGCATTCGCTCCGTCTGACTGATGCTCGGTGTTATGAGCACAATGTTGTCAGTGAAGCGTAGATGGTGCAGCTGCCGGCCGTCGACCTTCATTCCCATGTCTTCCCATTCTAGTTCGCGCATGACGGCTTTCGAGGGTGGCGCTGAAGAGTTTCGGGGATATGATATCCCCTGCCGAACCCCTCTCTTCACGTCGATGACGACGTCGTTGTAGAATGGAGAGATCTTGGTCGTGAATCCACTGTACAGCTCTCGAAGGACTCTGATGTACTGAGTAGGAACGTCCTGAGTGAGCAGGGCTTCGAGGACCGCTTCAGTCTCGACGGAGTCGAATGCCTTCTTCAGGTCGATGAACGTAAGGCACAGCGGCAGCTTGTACTCTCGCGACACTTCTATGAGCTTCGTGGTGTGTATGTGGTCGATCGTGCTAAATCCTCTCCGAAATCCTGCTTGCTCGCATGGCTGTCCTTCGTCCAGCGTTCTGCTGACCCTATTCAGGATCACTCGAGTGAACAGCTTGTAGATTACGGCAGCAGGCAGATCGGGCGATAGTTGCCAATGTCGTGCACGTCTCCCTTCTTGTACAGCAAGACGGTCCTGCTGGTCTTCCACTGAGATGGAACGTTGCACCCCGACAGGTAGCGTTTGAAGAGCCGCGCCAGGGTGTTGATGAGCGCTGGCGGTAGGTTCTTCACGTGTTCGGGTCTGATCCTGTCGGGACCGGGTGCTGTACGTTTCTTCACCGATGAGATAGCGGTTTCCATCTTGCACATTCTACAGAATCGCACACAAACCGCAAAGTCATGCCATATACAGAGTGATAATGTGCTTAGAATGGAAACCGCATGTGCGCATGAGAATCCGCCTTTCATTCTACAACAATAATGTGGAAAAGGAGCTCAAACTCTTTTGTAGAGCAAAAGATAGACGACACCTCAATTACGATCACTTCGATGACTCAACCAACCTACTCAATTTTAAAATACAAATTCGCAATTTCCGATAATGAAACCCTTTCACTACCAGACAACTACCATCTTCCTGTTGAACGTCCCACGTCTTCGATGGCAAGCAAGCGCTTTGAGATGTGTAGGAATAAAATTCTATGCTCAGTGAGCTTACTACAGCCCCATCAAGTTGCAAATGTCCTATAGAATCGATTCTGCACCTGCGGTCAGGTATTTCAAATGTACTACCAATAACGACCTCGTCACTGGTATTCGTCAACGAAAGACAATAAATGCAATCACAACAGCAGATGAAGTCGTCACCTCAGTAAACTCGAAAGCTATGCGTGATGCGCTCATTGTATTGCAACAAGACTGCCAAATATCTGTATCCGACCTAACAGGCTGTTACGACTGTCAAGAAGGAGCAGATCTCACAACACAATGCCGCACTGACTTTCCAACCTGGACCGTAATCCAGTGCGAGAACATCGTATTTTCCATACAATGTGATCACACTGCAAAGCGCGCAAAAACCGTGCTAGAGTTCTCGTCAGCGATAGTAAACCATTTAGAATCAACGGTACCTTGGCTTTCCTACCACATTTTAGCGATTCAGAAATTATTCAGCATGAAGGCAGCCAAAGTACTTCTACTTTTAACTGGTTCTCAGATTTCAAGTTACCCGATGTTCTGCCATTAGTGGCGGTCATGCAAAAGCATTGGAAACTTTCTATCGGCATTCTTGGAACCGCAGTCTTACTTACGATAGTCACTTACGCAATTGTCCCAACAGTAGCCTTTCTTATTCTTAAACTTATGCTTCAATGCTTAGCAAGTTTCCTAAGAACTGTCGGCACAGTAGCTGTTTTAATTTTTGAAATAGTACATCGCCTATTACGCACCTTTGCCAACTTATCGTTAGTACGACCCTTCGCTTAGACATTCGCCAGTCACAACTCCAGCTGTATCTGCTCCCTTTGCTATTGTTGAAACACTAGCCAGCTGCGGAGACCATGCAAAAAGAAACAAATAAGCTGCCTCCTTCCGTCCACCTCTACAGTCACTCTGACCCAGCGCTTCCTCCAGTATGGACAAAGTTGATCTCGCTATCCACTTCGAGTCACTGATGGGCGCTGTTAAAGAGCTGAAATCGGATCATTCTGCATTCATCTCCGACACCAAGTAACGCTTCAACACTCTTCACCAAGAACTGGCATCTCAGCGCAACACGATGGTTGGCTATCTCGAAGAACTTCTCCAAAGAAATAAGCCGAAATCGAACTGCATATTCTGCTCTGTCGAAGATAACAAGGACTCCCATCCTTCGAGAAGGTGTTGCCCGCGCTGTTCAAGCCGCTACGCATCGTCTCTGCAACAAATGCAACAAATGGCCAGTCGCGCCGCGCCTGAATTTCACGCGCCGCTGCGCAATTATAGTTAGAAAGGGGAGCGTCAGCAACGCGCGGCGACCAACTTCTACGTACTACGTTCCGTGCGCCATAAAGGACGACGGAGGAGACGGTCCAGTTGAGTCACTAAAGAACCAAAACAGAAAGGATTCGTCTGGAAGGTCAGCGGAATGCATCTGGCTAATGTTAGTGGTGGGATTCCTGTGGGGAGCGACGAATCCTCTCTTAAAGCTGGTGTCGAATGGCACTAAAACGACTCTTTATTTTGCATCATGTGCGGGTTCAAAAGTAAAGTTGCTGGAAGGTACTCATTGTCGAGAATCGCTCAGAATTCTTTCTCATATTGCCGTTCCGGGGTCATTGTTCACTGAACATATCTTTAGCGTAGTAGGTAAAACTTCGTGAATGTCTACAGATCTCCATTCCCTTCCTAGGCTACGAAAGGTACGGGTAACTAAGGTAATGGTCACCGAAAACGGATGTCAGATTCGTGATCAGCACCCCAAATAACCCCCCCCCCTCAGGGAGAAGTTTGGTAAAAAAAAAAACCTTTTCGACCTCTCCTCGAGCTCCGGAGTCCTGAAAGTACAATGCTGCCATAATTTTGCTACACCTTCTTTGTTTTATTAGTTGAGGAGCCAAAACAAAGAGGACTAGCAAAATGATTCATCTCGGTGGTGAATCTCCCACTCCACATCGAGTCTGCCGCAGCTGATCGCGCAGCGCCGCGCCCTTCCCTCCAGCTGCGTGATTCGCCGAATACCGTAACCCGAAATTCCGTCAAATGTGGTGTTTTGAGGCGGCGGAGTATGAATGCGATGCGGCGCCGCCGGGCGGCGCGAAAAATCGATAGCTAAGTCAACCATCACGCCGCGCCGCGCGGCGGCGCGAGTATAAAAGGCGCCTAAGGCCGGCAGCAGAGTCATGCGGGCGCCGCGGACCCGCTATGACAACGGCGGGTGGTGCGACGCCGCGAGAGTTACTGCACGCAATACTGCGTGCGTTTGCCGGCAGTTGCGACCTTTGAGAAAGTAGTAAGCAAAACGCCTTTTGTTTTGTGAAAAGACGTTTTCTATGCCAAGCTAGGAGTTCTTGAATGTAAGCACCGAAATCTAATAGAACACTTCCTATAACTCAACAGTTCTGCACCATTTTGCGCTCGCTCTCACTTTCTTCGTTCTACCTCCACTAAAAGTTCCTCGGTTGACAAGAAGCTCGAAGATCATGTGGTAGCCCTTGTGACAGCATTCCCTCGGATGCCTTGTTGAGTCTGGGAGGTCTGTGCGATGCAGGTATAGCTCATACTAAAAAGAACGGGCTACTTTGTTGTTGTATTTCTGTGTAAAGTTTTCCCTAAACCTCACACGGCCAACTTGTGGCTGTAAGGCTACGAAGACTTTCAGGGCAGTAAAGGTTACCTAATATGGTGCTAAGGTTTTTTGCGTTACGTTTTTAGTGCTAGATTCCATACGCCTCCATTTGTCGACACTAACGGTCCTTATATTGTTGGTTGCTCCTGGCGCTGCCGGTGAGAGCCGCCGTGAAATGCGGCAGCCCTCAGAGACCTTTGCGTGCGACGGCTCCGCGGCAACTCGTCCGCGCCGCCGCTTCCACTACAGTGGCAGTGTGGTCCCACCGCGGCAGGAGCGATATGGACGAGGTGCTCGTGGTGCTGCCGCGAGACTCTGTAGAGGCTCTAATGCGTGAACGCGACCGCGGAAGGTGCTCTGACCCACTCCCGCGCACCTCTCCTGCGGCTCCTGTTCTCTGCTTCCATCTTCCCCTGCTCTTCCTGTCTGCATCTACTGCTACCGTATTTCCCGTTGCCCTTCCGCGCCCTACGATCGTCTCGACACCGGCTGGCCCGAGTACTGTATTCTCGGTGCAGCGACATGCCTACCTGGCTCCACTACCTTATCGCCAGTTTCGTCTCCGCACTAGCCACTATTTATTCTACGCAATGGCTTATTCGCTCCATCTGGTCTACAGGACAACGAATTCGGTCGAGGTCCAGCTCGCTTTGGTTTGGCATTCTCTTCCAGCCGATTGGATGGGAGTGGTTCGTCACCCCGTCTATCGGTATTGCTTGGCTGCTTCGAAGCAGCAATAAACCGTGTTGAACACACTAATGAACCACACAAAAAGTAGCAAAAGAGGTTATACAGTTACAAGTGCATTAGACTCCATGATCGTAGCCACACAGATTACGTAGACGTCGCACTTGACGCAGCACTCGCCGCGCGCTTTCTTATCTTCAGCTTGTTCCCCATTCGCTGCCGCTCCCTTTGGGCCTGTTCATACTTCGCGACAGCAACGACAAGAGCGACGAAAGCGCACCGTGCGCGGCATGCGCAGCGCGCGGGTGTATGAACAGGCGACTGGAGCGACTAGAGCGACAAAAGCGACTGGAGCGACTGGAGCGACAGCGCCGGCGCTCAAGTATGAACAATTTTCGGCGGTGCGCTCGGTATTGATCGATATGCATGCATGTATGAACAGGTCCTTTGCCTGTTCTTACTTCTCGCTGGGTACACGTACTCGACCAGCGCTAGCGTTGAAGCGCGTAATCTATCGACTTTGAAGGTCGGAAAAGCTCGAACTTACCACATTACCACACGTTCTCGTTTAATTCAATCTGTTATCGAAAAAGTATTCTCACAAAGGAAGGGTCTGAAGCGCATGTCTGAACGGGGAGAGCGAGTCATATAAGGAGATTCCTCACCCTCAATTAGTATAAAAAAGTCGTTTAACTCAAGGAGTAGGGGTCCTTGAAGTCACAATGAAATACGGCGCATCATGAGTTTGGTCGTCTTGTACGCGATACCTCTGTCGGCAAGCGGCTGTGAGCGCAGTGAAAGTGGTGTTTCTTCTTGCGAGGAAAATCGGGGGTTTGGTTCTTGCGCGCTGCTGCATTTTTTGCATTTCGACTGACTGGTTGAGATTTGGAGGATTCTGTCGTTTCTACCATTTTCAGACGTTTTCTGCGCATTTTCTACCTGTATTCAACATGATGATGTAGAAATGTTCAACATCAGTGATACTTACTTTGATACTTTGATGGTTCTTTTTGTCGGCTGGAGGTCTTCTCAGCGGGGACCACAACTCTTCCAGACCGCTCGATCTCTGGCTGTTTGCATCCAGTGAGGCAGACTCCGCTCTCTGAAAGATCTTGAGAATGAGTCTGCCCATCGCGTTGGCGGTCGTCCCAGTGGTCTCTTATGGTCTCTCTGGAGCCATTCTGTGACACGGAGAATCCATCTATCGTCCTTTCGTCGAAGCAGGTGTCCGGCCCAGCGATATTTGGACTTCTTCATGTACTGCAGCGGGTCTGCTAATTGCGACTTCTCCCGTAGCTCCGAGCTTCGTAGGCCTTCTTGCCATTGCTGACGAAGGCTTGTCCTTAGAAGACATCTCTCCAGTGCACGGTGCGTAGTTTGCATCGCTCTGGCGATTGTCTTGTTGTCGGGCCAGGTTTCCGTCGCGTAACACATCGCAGGCAGTACAGAGGCGTTGAATATCGAGGCCCTGAGGCCGGGATCCTTGACCTGATCGGTGACTTCGCGAATCGAACTGAAGGCTGCCCATGCTACGCGTCTCCTGCGGGCGATTTCAGGAGCGAGGTCGTTATCCATGTTCAGCTCTCTTCCCAGATAGACGTAGGAGTCGACCTGTTGTAGAGCGACTCCATTTAACCTTACGAGTCCCGTGTCACACCACTGGTTGACAATAAACTGCGTTTTGGACATATTCATGTCCAATCCAATCTTCATACCTGCCACATTGAGCTCGTTCAGCATTTCCTCGACTTCTGCCGTGCTGGTAGAGATGAGAACAATATCGTCGGCGAAGCGAAGGTTGCTGATCCGTTTACCGTCGACAAGGTAGCCTTTGTCGTCCCAGTTCAAGTCTTTCATGGCATCCTGGAGTGCCGCTGTGATTAGCTTGGGAGAAATCGTGTCTCCCTGCCGTACTCCTTTCCCGATAGGAAATTTAAGCTTTCGATCGAACAGCTGGATGGTAGTCGATGTGTTCGAGAAGCATTCGTCGAAAAGTCGGATGTAGGGCGATGGTATACCAGCATGCACAAGCGCGTTCAGAACGGCGTTGATTTCCACAGAGTCGAACGCTTTCCGATAATCCACAAAGACAAGGACAAGTGGGAGGTGGTATTCGCGGCTCCTCTCGATGAGCTGTGAGACAGTCTGAATATGGTCCATGCAGGAGAAATCCTTGCGAAACCCTGCTTGCTCCACTGGCTGATATTCATCCAAGCAACGCTCCATGCGGTTAAGCAGTATCTTGGTGAAGATCTTGTACACAACCGAGAGAAGACTGATGGGTCGATAGTTGTTGATATCCTCCTGCTGACCTTTTTTGAAGATTAAAACTGTTTTCGACTCCTTTCATGAGTCCGGAATCCTACCAAGTCGAAGGTAGTGGTTGAAGTGCTTGGCAAGAAGTGAGCAGACGGCACTGCCACCCGCACGAAGGAGATCAGCAGAAATGCCGTCCGGTCCGGGAGCAGTGCCCAGCTTCATCCTTCTGATAGCATGAGCAACTTCTGATTCCAGAATGGGAGGTGCTTCCTCAGCTGGTGGCATCAAGCATTTCGGGACAGTGATGGAAGAACGGAACAGATCTGTGTAGAATTCCTGAACGATGGCCTCCATCGCTCTTCGAGACGTTTGCGTTGTTCCATCCTTATCCACGAGGGCTGACATTATTGCCTTCTGATCGCAGAGATCTCGTTTGCAGCGCTTTATGCTTGAACCTTTCCCAGCGGCTTCTAACAGCTTCAATCTTCTGTAGGCTTAAATGGACTCCTTCACTGCAATTCGACAGGCCTTCGAGATGGTGACTTTTTCCAGATGGGAAGCGTAGGGATCCAGTTATGCCTTGCTCCAAGAGCTTAATCGCATGTGCGTTGAGTCTTGAAACAGATGGTGATGTGGCTCCGCAAGAGCTGCTAGCACATTTCAACAGTCCTTTGGAGAGAAGGTCGTAGTCTTCCGATGGATCTTCAAGAAGATTCCAATCATACGACTTTATTGCATATTCCAACTCCTCAGACTTGAATGTGGGGATCCTCACCGGTGCCGGTTTATGAGTGTCACGCTTGAACATCCTCTTTTTGAGAGTCAGCTTCGCACGGACAAGACGGTGATCCGAGCCGGTGTCAAATGAAGGCAGCACGGAGACGTCAAACAGACTCCAGCGTCTGCTTGTAAGAACATGGTCGATCTCCGAACGTGTTTCTCCATTTGGGCTTTCCCAAGTCCATCGTTGGTTTGAAGGCTTCTTAAACATAGAATTCCATGGTAAAGACGGCACGCGGATAGGAAGTCTATCAGGCGCTGTCCGTTTTCGTTCCCTGAGGAAGTTCCATGTGGTCCTAGCCTCCATTCGTCGTGATCATTCGTACCGACGATAGCGTTAAAGTCACCAACAACAACTTTGTAGTAGCTCTTCTCGTCGTTGACAGTCCTTTCGAACAGCTTGTAGAATTCCTCCTTTTCTTCATCTGTGGCCGCAGATGTTGGAGCATATCCATTTATGATGGAGATGGTTCCTTGATCTTTGGTTTCCAGACGAAGAACAGCTACTCGCGGACTGATGATCTTGTAAGAGTCTACTAGGTGGTGCACTGTCGAATTGACGAGAAATCCAACTCCGCCAATATTCTTTCTGTCCACCTTTGCTCCGATAATGAGAAGCTCGTTGTGGTCGGTCCTTCTTATGGTTTCCGTTCTGCCTTTCGTTTCCTGCAGGGCGATAACGTCGTATTTGATGTTGCGGCTTCTGTAAAGCAGTGTCCGAAGATCCTGCTCAGATGCGATCGAACGACAGTTATAAGTGCAGACGAATAGGCAGTTTCCGTGTCGTGGTGGGAGGGAGTTTCCGGTAGTCCGATTCTAATGACGTTCTGATAGTTTAACTCCGAGATTAGATGGCCCCTCGCCGGAGGTGGATGCAACCGACGTCGTAGAAGTCCGGCGCGCGGAGGACTGGGGCACGGGTTTAGTTGTTTGAGCCATACCGGTGGTCTGGTTACTCACATGTTCCTGGCCAGGGATACAGGAGAGCCGCCCATACACGACAAAGCGTCGCGTACTGCGTGACCGTTTGTGCCGCTAGCCATCACAAAGTGATGTTCACCCCTTCACCGCAATGAGGTGGCACATGAAGGGGCATCAGTGATACACAGGCACAAAGTGAATGAAGCACAATTGGGTACAATAAGGGCAAGGTATAAAGACTACAGACCCTTCACAGTCTTTCCTTACATGGACCATTGACCTCGGGAAAAGCCATTTCGACAAAGGGCCTGTTAATACTTCGCGACAAGAGCGACCCGTGCAAAACATGCATATCGATTAAAACCGAGCGCGTGCCGCCGAAAAGTATTCAGACTCGAATGGCCGCGCTGTCGCCTCAGTCGCCGTTGTCGCTCTAGTCGCTCCAGTCGCTGCTGTCGCCTGTTCATACTTTCGTGCTCTGCGCACGCCACGCGAATTGCGCTCTCGTCGCTCCCGTCGCCCGTGCAAAACATGCATATCGATCAATGCCAAGCACACCGCCGAAGAATGTTCATACTTGAGCGCCGGCCCTGTCGCTCCAGTCGCTGCTACCGCCAGTTCATACATCCGCGCGCTGTGCACGCCGCGCACGGTGCGCTTTCGTCGCTCTTGTCGCTGCTGTCGCGAAGTATGAACAGGCCCAAAGGGTGGTGCAGCGACTGGGGAACAAGCTGAAGATACGAAAGCGCGCGGTGACTGCTGCGTCAAGTGCGACGTCTACGTAATCTGAGTGGCTACAACCATGGAGTCTAATGCACTTGTAACTGTATAACCTCTTTTGCTACCTTTGCTCAGCTATACGAGAGTCCTCCAGAGCACTTAATCTGAGAAGATTGATATTTTGAGAGGGGATTGGATGACCTAATCGAAGAAATAGATCCGTTGCAAAAAGATTTAGGGTCCCTTTGTGACAATAAGATTCATTTTTAAAGGCACCTAACTTGGTACTATACAGTGGATCACTACTCGGGAGTTTGTTAGAGCTCAATGCTCACATACACGATCGTCTGGTTTTAATCGATTCGCGCGTTTGCACGGGCGACGAATCATTACTCTCGCGAAGTATGATCAGGTCTGCAATATAAAAGTACAAAAAGTGGACTGCACTAATAATATCATTGGAATCATCCAAGCTCGAGATTCGATAAATCTTCACAGATTAGTATTCCAGAGTAGCCCGGGCGAAGACGCCGAAACGTTGGACAAAATAAAAGCCTGTAACGGTCTTGGCCTATAGCTAATAGAACTGCGCTGAGATTTTTGAGACACTAAACTATGTGCTGCCCTGGCAAGTTAAGTTAGCACAGTACCTTCTAAACAGAAGGTGGAATCCAAAATACGAATGATTGCAATCAATCTATTGGACGGCTACAGCTACCAACAGTTGAAAATGGCTTATTTCCATGACTTTATCAAGCTTGATATAAATTTGATGTTTGTAAACTTTTAGGTATTTGATGGCTATCCCATACCTTAGATTTTTATAGCATGGGTACATATTAGGTTGGTCGTGGAGGTCTGGCGGTTTTTGTGCAAGCGCTTTTCGTTCGTTTATTACCGAATCAAAATTCAACCTACTCTGCTTTTTTATAGGAGGTCTAACAACGGAATTGTTCGCCCTATCTGAGAGAATGATTTGTGCCTCACCTATGCCTAATACAGTACCGGACGCGTCTTTTGAATAGACGCCGAAAAAAATGCACTTTTGCGGTTTTTGGGTCTTTTTGCTATAACTCGCCCAAAAGTCATCCCTTTGAAAAAACAAGAGTATATTTGAGCTCAGGAGATCGAGCTCTATCGTATGGTATATACATTTCATATTAAAGAAATGACCAAAATTGAAAACTTGCGCTCCATTGAGAAGGCCGGCCGCGGACGAGTTGTCCGCCGCAAGGCGCCGAAAACGTTGCAGGCTCACAATTCCTCTAATTTGAGGTTTTATGAGAAACGGTTGGTACCGTTCGATCCGCCCCTTCGAGATCTACACAACCATGTATACAACTTCGTCAGACCACCGCGTTTTCGCAGTGCGTGGTCAAAAATGAATGGAGCAGACTTTTGCGTTTGCGATGCTTATATTCCAGGACTTGCATGTTCTCGGAGCATCTCAAGCATGGCGTAAAGTGTTCCGTCGTGCCAGGAATTCTCTGAGAGTGCGTCGTGCACAATGCATATAGGATCGAACCTATCAATTGAGGGGGGGGGCAGTTTGTAGAGTGAGCATTTAGAGAGTTTTATGAGAAATTCTCAACCGCCCTACTTAGGAATTGCTGTGCTCTGTTCCGGCGAGGCTTTGGAGTGCGCTGTGCACAATGTATATAGGATCGAACCTACCAATCGACTGGGCGCGACAGCTCGCAAATTGCACGGCGGGCGTGTTCTGAGCGCAATAACTCTGTCAAGTTTGAGTCTTTCCTGCTGCAAGTTGTGGATTTCGTAGGCAGTGGAATGCTCAATAAGCGCGTTGAAACATAGCGGCGTAGCTTAAGACTG
>OX375866.1:49431487-49542028 GCA_947359475.1 Heligmosomoides polygyrus bakeri | reverse complement strand
ATATCTTCCCAAAGGCCGGCAAGAGAGGTGTAAAGGTCCCAGTTTATGGTCGTTCTGGGACTCCTCTTCTTAAACTTCGCAGCCTTCTCTCCTTGACGCGAAAAGCGGAACCTTGCGCGAAGGAGGCGGTGGTCCGATCCCGTGTAGAACTTGGGGACAACGGAAACGTCGATCAGGCAATACTTGCGGTTGAAGATGATGTGGTCGATCTCGTTGTGGAACTGCCCACCGGGGGATTCCCAGGTCCATCGTAGGGAGGGAGGCTTCTGGAACTGTGAGTTTCCATGGATGGTCTTGGTCGACATGATAAACTCAGACAGCCTTTCACTTTGCTCGTTCCACTCCAAACCCTGGGTTCCGATGTGAAGTTCTTCCGGCGACCTTCGCGGTCCGATCTTGGCGTTGAAGTCGCCGACGATCACCTTGTAGAAGGTGTGATCTTCCTTATAGAACTTCTTCAGCTCCACATAGAAGGCTTCGACCTCTTTGTCGTCGTAGTCGGATGTTGGGGCATACGCGACGAACACAGTCAAAGCTGGCAGGGATCCACATCGCTTCAGTCGCAGACGTCTACTTCGGGTTGTCGGAGAATCGTACGAATCGATGTTCATGGCCAAGTGCGTGTTGACGAGGACACCAACGCCGCCTACTCCCCTGCTGTCGCATGTTCCGAGGAACTGTTCTTCTCCGGAGTCGTACGCGGCGTGTAGGGGGTAATGTCTTCTCGTCTCGGTCAGTCCGATGACGTCGTACTTGATCTTCTTGGCTTGCATCATCAGGTCCTCGACGGATGCTTCCGATGCGAGCGTGCGGGCGTTGCAAGTGCATCGTCACCCTAGTCCTTCTCAATTTGCGCAGCCTGGTTAGGCTCTGAGATTTTAGCAGCCTCTCCGTACTTGTCCTTTCCATCGCTGCAGAAATGGGGGCTCTTTCGGGGTCAGGGGAATGAGGCCCTTTAGTGCTGCTGTTTTTGACTGGAGTACACACGGGTAGCTAGTCGGGCTCTGTCGTGCGGGCGAAGAACTCCGGACAGCCATCCAGACTGCCCGAAGGGACGGGGCGAGACTTAAGGCGGCCTCGAATCGCCTTACATGTACTCCCAGTCTACCGACTGCAAGCTTTTGGCCGGGCCGACACAGTTACAATCCGCACAGTCACGGACACATCAACGCACACTGTGCATGAGCATGCCGCTCCCATGCACAATGAACGCGTTGACCCGACACAGCAGGAGCAAGGAGTCCATCCCCTGCATCCCACCTGCTTCTCTGGGCAGTACACGGTCGCATGTGGTTCGCGTTTAATTCCCCTATCCACCACCCGGGGACGCGCCACGTGGCCCTGCGACAAGCGGCCCGAGATCCCTCTTAACAAGAGAGCCCGAAGGCTCTCTATCGATCCGTGGGGATGGGAGACTAGTTGCGCAAATTGGATCTGCTTCTTGGATGCTGCGAGAACGGTGACTTCTACGTCATTCGCCTCAGTTACGACGGTGTTGGTCGTCGTGATGTTGAAAAGAGATGTGATAAGCGGTAGCAGGAGAGTACCATTCTTTAGCTCTCCATACGTATTTTGTGGACATGCACATTGCACATTGTTAACGTTCGTAGTGCATGCACAGATTTTTCATTTTTGCATATGTTGAAATATTGAGCAGCGGTTCTCGCGTCTGGACAGCTGGCGGCAACTTCAAATTCATCACTCAGTGCGAACTGTCTTTGTGTTGGCAGAGCAAAGCGACAACTGTGAAAGGGAATGGGAGTGTATTGTGATTACTTTGAAGTCCCAGCCGTGAATGTTCGTTGGAATAAAGGGTGCAAATAGAGAGAGCTACTTGCTGTAGTGTTTGCGGAGACAAATTCAAGGATCATTTCAGCATCGAGGCTGCAAGAGGTGCATTTGAAGATGTGGTAAACGTCTTCGTTGATAGGCACTTGAGCGACACGGTAGAAAAGGCACGATGGCAGCGAAGTTGAACATCCGCATGGTAGGCCGCCGCAGATTGAAGCGCACATTGAGTATCCGGGGTATTTTTTGCTTCCCAGAGTTCTGGTACTTTACTATTTTGTAATGGTGCACATCCATCTGCAAAACATGATGCCATGAAGTGGCATCTTTTCTCGTAGAATACTTTTGTAAACGTATCTCTGGTGCAGAACAAAGACTGTTTCTGGCAACTCAGACGAACTTTGTTCAGAGTTAGTTGGAGAGTTCCTATGTATTGGTTGCGGTATCGCAGAAGTATGCATGTTTTTCGGTTCAGTTTATTGAAAAGAAGTTCCTGTTCATATTCGATCGTACAGGTCCCAGCCTTGTCGTAAATGACTTCTGTGTTGTGACGCGTGGAGGTATGTTCACATCCTGGTGTTGCAACTACTGCGAGTATGGCATTATTCCAGCGCTTACAAATTTTGATGGTTGTAGATTTCTGAGGTTAAATGATGCGGCTTCGTTGTTGTGATTTGTTGCTTTTCGTTGCGAATACCGCACAACTTTTCTCATTGACCATGCAACAATTAGAGCAGTGGCTAGAATGGGAATCGCGATAAATACCATTGCTGTTATGATTGCTGCAACTGGCGAGCAGTGCGGACTTCCAAGGAGTGTCAATGTGAACATGTTTTTATTGGCGCATAGATTGATTGTGATTGTCTAGCGCATGTTTTAGAGTGATAGACAGTCGTTTGTGGAAGGTGGGAAGACACTGAAATGTTGATGGAGTCCTCGTGAGCCGAGGACGGTAACGTAAATGTGGAGGTTTTGGTAGAGGTTCTGTTTTGACATGCGTCGTTGAAGCACAGAGTAGGGTTCATGAATAATGGTGTAATTGTAGCACCTCCATTTTGACATGATATGGGTTGGGCATTAGTTACGACTGTGAGAAGAGATAACATTAGTGGGTAGAGGATGTTTTTTTTAGTAAAGAACTGATGTTGAAGCTCTTGCTGAAAGAAGGTGGCTCTCCTGATATCGCACATTTTCCTTAGCTTTTCTGGGGGCATTACTCTCCGTGAGAGTTCTTTTATCTTTTCATGATTAATTTTGTCATTTTCGGTATTAGTGACGTCAATTTCACTTCGAATCTCGAGCGGGAATAGCTTGGTGATTGGACGTCGGCATATGTTCCCTGACTGTGTCAGGACTTCGGCTGTTCGAAGTACCCTATCAGAGCTTTCTACCAGTTCAGTAATGCGTCCGAGAGGCCAATAACCGCGAGGGACACACTCGTCTTGTTGTAAATACAATGACGATCTCATCAACTTCCGGTACTGAACGTGAAATGTGTCTGCTTTGTTTGAATGTGGTTTTATGAAGATCACGGAGTTCGGTCAAATATTCGTATGCCACCTGTTCCAAAAGTGATCAGCCATTCCGCTGCGAGCGGAAGCCAACCAAATTGATATAAAGGAAATGCAGTCAAAGCACAAAGACAAAATGCTCTTTTTCGATGAGAACAACATAATTAGAGCCAAATCACGACTAAATAATGCCGCATTCCGGTGGGGCAGCACCTCCCACCGAAGCTCCTGCAACTTCTGGCGAAACGACTTTGCAAAGTGGGAGTGAGCATTGTCGTGAAAAAGGTAAACATTCCTCCGCTCTCGCGGTTTGCGAGACAAGATCTCGCTCAGTTTTTACAGCTGTGGATGTTTGCTGTTAGTGCGGTGCCGTCGTCAGCTCATGAAAGAGATTCCTCGAGAACCCCACCAACAGCACAGCATTACCTTCCTCTGGTGAATGTTCACCTTGAGGTTGTGGTTCTCCTTAAGGGAGCCACTAGGCCTACCGAGTACGGTTAACGAGGAAGACCCAGGATTTATCTCCCGTGACAACATTCTCGAGAAAGTGCTTATTACGGAAAAGAACAAGGAGAGACTGAGCGATAGTCAGTCGCGAAGCCTTGTTCGAGTCACGGAGTCAGTCACACTTCACTACAGCCGTAGTATTTATATGCCCTCAAAAGCAAATCGCTATGTATGCGAAATATTCTAGAATGTTTGTGCTAAAACTACGTAGCACCAAACAGTCAATAGAATCCCGTTAAATTTTGAAAATTTTTCAAAATTTTTGATGAAAGACTTTTTCACCAAACTAATTTTTGGTGCAAGGCTTTTTCACCAAACCTTGTTCGGAACACACATGTAACGTGTTGAGCTTCATATGTTTCTATATTGCCTCCGATCCCGTGCATGGTGCATTGATATGATTCACTTTTTTCTAGACCAAGCATATCGGCCAGGTGTGCATCCGTTAAGTTGCACTGAGCTCCCGAATCTAGAAAAGTCAACACGTTTTCGAATGAATTCGTGCGATTGTTCCGTATTTGGGCCACTGCCGTCATGAGAACAAAATTCTATAGATCCTGTTCTTACACTCCTGAATTGAAGATGTCGACATGCAATAATATGGTCGATACAATTCCGTGTTTTTCCATCTGGGGCTCTCCACGTCCACTTTCTTCCTTTCCGTGTTTTGAAGAAGCAGGCCGCTGCTCGTATTCGGAATTTCTCGCGCATCTCAATGAGAAGCTGTCCCTTTTCGTTTCTGTCACCATATCCATTAGGTCCGACAGAGTTTTCAATAAGGCTTTTCTTCGATCCGATTTCGTATTGAAGTCGCCCAGAACTATTGGGTGCACTTCAACTACGTTTGATCTATGGGTTTTACTAGAGTTTCTCTTTGTACACAGAACACACTTCCGGGTTGACTGAGGCAGCATCGTATCGAATTTTTCTAAGAAAAGGGGATACTCGCGATCATGCTCGGAACTGCAATTCGTAGAAGGAGGTGCATAAGCAGAGATTAGCGGAACTATGCGGTTGTCGAACCGCAAGTCCAGATGAGATAATCTGTCGCTCTTTCGAGAGAATGATTGCACAAATGATATAAGGTCGCTACTCACTAGAAACCCAGTGCCTGATGGATCTTGAGCGTTTTCTGGGCCTGCATAGAAAAATCTGTGGCTGGAATCGTTTAGACCATACAAGCGGTTCCTCTCCATCTTACGATTAGTTCGGTAAGCGCCAGGACGTCCACATAGGCTGTCTTCAACGATTCTTGTAGATCCAGTAGCCGGTCTCGGATGGCTAGTCTTCTGACGTTTAGCGTCACTACCTGGATTGATTCTAAATGAGCTTGGAACTCACTCGATCCTTCTGTTCCACCGCTTCCTGGATCGACGGGCATCTCCGGTATGGTTGGTGAAGAGCCGCGAAGTAGGCCGACCCAGGGTCAAGCTTGAGGTTCGGGAATCGAAGGGGAGGGGTCGTAGTGTGACGTCTTCTGGAGGGGGGGGGGTCGTACCCTATTGGTTTTGGCAGATGATTCTCTCTAACTTCAGGTTTTAGATGTTTGCATCTTTTAAAAAGTTATTTTTTCCAGGTGTGGCTACCACCATGCGGTTACATACAAGCACTCGCATTTCCTGGAGATAAAGATTTCCTGTTCGCAGATTTAGAGTCATTGAGAGGCTTTCATTTTTTCAGATTTTGCCAGGAGGTCATGAACACGGAATTTTCTACCTGAAGGAGCGACATCTACTTCCAAAGTTGCACTCTATACAATTTAAAATGTCAATTACTAAGGACGACCTAAGAACTTTCCCTACAAGATTTTGAAGCACTCTTCGAATCGATGAAGGCTTTTAGGTTTTGCCAGGAGGTCATGAACATGGAGTTTTCTACCTGAAGGAGCGACATCTACTTCCAAAATTGCACTGTATATAATTTTAAATGTCAATTACTAAGGACGACCTAAGAACTTTCCCTATAAGATTTTTGAAGTGCTCTTCGAATCGATGAAGGCTTTTAGATTTTGCCAGGAGGTCATGAACATGGAGTTTTCTACCTGAAGGAGCGACATCTACTTCCAAAATTGCACTGTATATAATTTTAAATGTCAATTACTAAGGACGACCTAAGAACTTTCCCTATAAGATTTTTGAAGTGCTCTTCGAATCGATGAAGGCTTTTAGATTTTGCCAGGATGTCATGAACATGGAGTTTTCTACCTGAAGGAGCGACATCTACTTCCAAAATTGCACTGTATATAATTTTAAATGTCAATTACTAAGGACGACCTAAGAACTTTCCCTATAAGATTTTTGAAGTGCTCTTCGAATCGATGAAGGCTTTTAGATTTTGCCAAGAGGTCATGAACATGGAGTTTTCTACCTGAAGGAGCGACATCTACTTCCAAAATTGCAGTCTATACAATTTTAAATGTCAATTACTAAGAACGACCTAAGACTTTCCCTACAAGACTTTTTAAGTACTCTTCGAATTGATGAAGGAATGGCAACCGAAAGACGGACTTGCCTCGAGAAGAATTTTCTCTCTTCTGCAGGAAACAGCGCCTGAAAGTGAAATCGTACCCTATAGAATTTTAAGCCCGTTTGACTCACAGTGATAAAACTATGTTTTTCTAAAACGATCATCTATACGATCTTGATTTAGCGTCATTTGCCGAAAAAAATATCGACCCAAATCACAGTGGAATAATGACATGGATCTAATCACATGGAAGATGTTAGTTTTAAAACCTGCGTTTTGACACATAGAACACACATTTATTAAAGTTTTGTGAATTTTTTAGAAGCACCAAAGATCTCCGAGTTAGCAGTTGCGGCTACTGCGTTCTCTGACATGATCGACCGCAATTGAAGGATGGATGGACTCTTCGCGGAAAAAACTTTTCTGCCTTCTGAAGGAAAGAACGGCAGAGAGTGGAACTGCGCCATATAAAACTTAAAGTCGTGTTTACTATACAGTAAAAACTAAGATTCTCCGCTGTGATGACGATATGATTAGGATGGATCGTAAGCAAAATTCTCGTTTTTCATTAAAAAATTATTTTTTAGCCGAAGCAGACCACCCATACGAATAAAATTCTGCCACAAAAACTTCCAAGTCTTGATCAATGCACAGTGAAAAAATCATGATTTTCTGGATCGAATAGGATGAATCGACCTCCGTTCGACCTTTCACCAACGTCATCGGATCATAAACTTGAGCGTTCACAAAAAGGTTCATAACTCGGTAAGTTTTTTTGAATATCGGAGACTACTCTAGCTTTTCGAAAACTTGACAAAAAACGCTTTCCCACTATGTAAAAACTATTTTCAAAAGAAGGGGTCTTCATGCGCGGCGGACGGCTCAATTTTTGAGCGAAAAAAATTGAAGTGACTACACAAAAATGCTCATCACTCGGAAAGTTTTTCGAAGTTTCAAAATTCCACTAGCTTTTCAGAAACTAGAAGAAAAGTCCTCTCTTGAGTAACCGAAAATCGACCCCCCCCCCCGCTCCGCATGAAGACCCTTTCTTGGAAATCAGTTCTTATATGGTTAGGGAGCATATATGCTCTATTTCTTGATGGTTGAGAGGGATTTTTGATTTTCGAAAAACTAGTTAAGATGTGATCAATTTTCGGAAGTTGTGAAATGAATCCTTCACCATCGTCATCAGGATGATTCCACAAAAATAACTCAGCCACTTTTTTGAAAATCAAAATTTCGCTCGGCCATCGAAAAATAGAAAAAATTGCTTTCTTGCCATATAAGAATCGCTTTCCAAAAACGATTCTTCATGCGGAGCGGAGGGGGGTCGATTTCTGGTCGATTTTCGGCAAAAATCGACAACAAATCGAACCTCCCGCCCCGCATGAAGATCCCTTTTTTATGAACCGTTTTCGTAACCATAAAGAAGCGCTATTCCTCTACTTTTCGATGAGCTACCGGGATTTTTGAATTTCAAAAAACTAGCTGAGTTATGTGTATTTTTGTGAGATCACTTGAATGACGACGGGGAACGGTCGATCCGAGATTCCGAAAATTGATCATATCTCGATAAGTTTTTCGAAAATCAAAAATCCCGCTCGGCTATATATATATATATATATATATATATATATATATATCAGGAACCAGCGAGTGACAATTGCTGCCGGCCTGTTTGTCCGTCATCATTCATCACACGGATATATTCAACGATTTTTGCACGAAATTATAACTGGCGATGAAAAATAGTATTTGTGCGGTCAACCAGGGTTTTAGTGCCTTAGCCGCACTAAAACTTTGGTTGAAAGCAAAGGGAAGAAGGCGGCAAAAGTGCTCATCCTTGTCGACTTGGCACTGCTCCATTTTGGTGACCTGAAAATTAGCAAAAATTTAAACGGGCGAAGAACAAATAATATATTCTGGTAGGAGAAGACATGCACTTTCGAGTGTCACATCACCTCATATAAAACTGAGCAAGGCAGACTGAACAAGGAGAAGGAGTTGTTGATGAAGACGATTTTTCTCTTTTTGGAAATTTGTTGATATTCGAAAGAAATCAACATGAGCCAAAATACGCAACATGATTTCTTATAGAGCAACACATTCTCTTTCGAACGACATATAACAGCGCGCAAAAGGCCCTGCCACAGAGCAGGAGTTTCCGTAAAATTTCGGACGGAAAAGTCGGACCCCCCATTTTGATGACCTAAAAATCAATAAAGGACAAATGAGCAAATAGGGCCAACACGAATTCTTGTAGTACAGAACATTGTCTTCCAAACGCTCTGAAAAACGGCGCAAAAAATTCCAAACCTAAGCGGATAGAACAAGTGCGCAAATGGCTCAGATCCAGTCTATACAGAGGTGATTCCTGTGCCGAAATGAAGTCCTTCATGTTGGCGCGGCACCAGTCCTGAACAATCCTCGACTGTGCGCAGGGGTCTAATCCTGCTGGAAGATACACGGCTTACTCTCGAGGTGGGATTCGAGCCAAGGAGCCAGTTGCTTCTTTAGGACATCAATACAGATAGTTCAACTGATTTATCTTCACTTCTGTATCCACGAAAACGAGAGACGCTTGTGACGAATGCACAAACCATGGTACTGGCCGGATGCTCCTCCCTTGAAGCGATCCTTCCGCCAGATTTAGCACTTTGGAGGTCCCTGAAGAGTATGCAACACTTTGACGGGTTGAATGCACAAAAGTATCAAGTCACTGAAGGTCAAAGCATAGAACGAGATCGACGTGGACTACTTGCGGCGCAACGTCGATGCCTTTCCTCGGCGTCTTCGCTCCTGCATTCGCAGCAGAGAAGCCCATATAAAATACAGGTGATGCTGTTCTGTTCGCTAGATCATTGTTGACATTTCGTATATAAACTTGTTAAATTTTATAACGTGTTGTCATTTCTAAGGCGTAGGTTTGGTGCGTCAATACTTTTTACGCACCCTGTATTAGGGCAGGAAGAACGGTAGAGTCGAATAGGTGGGCACGGAGTCGGACGTTCTTCGTCTTCTTCGCGACTTCTTCGACGCTCTTGAAAGCTCCCCGAGCCGCTCGTTTCCTCCTGCTCAGCTCTGGTGCTAGGTCGTTGGCCATGTTGACTTCGCGACCCATATACACATATCTGAAGCATTCGGAGACGTTCGTTCCGTTGAGCGAGAATGGGACATCAGAAACCCATCCGTTCCTCATGAACATCGTCTTCGTAAGATTCAGCTGCAGTCCAACGTTCCCACATACACGATCGAAGTCGGCCAGCATTCGCTCCGCCTGGCTGATGCTCGGTGATATGAGCACGATGTCGTCAGCGAATCGAAGATGATGTAGTTGCCGGCCGTCGACCTTCACTCCCATGTCTTCCCATTCTAGTTCGCGCGTGACGTTTTCGAGGGTGGCGCTGAAGAGCTTCGGGGACGTCGTTGTAGAATGGTGAAATCTTGGTCGTAAATCCACTGCACAGCTCTCGAAGGAATCTGATGTACTGAGTAGGAATGCTCTGAAAGCGCAGGGCTTCGACGACTATATCAGTTTCTACAGATTCGAATGCATTGTTCAGGTCGACGAACGTAGACACAGCGGCGCTTGTACTCTCGCGACACATCGATGAGCTTCGTAATGGTGTGTATGTAGTCGAACGTGCTGAATCCTCTCCGAAATCCTGCCTGTTCGCATGACTGGCCTTCGCCCAACGTTCTGCTAATCCTATTCCGGATGACTCAAGTGAACAGCTTGTAGACTACTGACAGCAGGCAGATCGGACGATAGTTGCCAATGTCGTGCACGTCTCCCTTCTTGTACAGCAAGACGGTCCTGCTGGTCTTCCACAGAGATGGAACATTGCACTCCGACAGGTAGCGTGTGAGGAGCCTCGCCAGGGTGTGAATGAGCGTTGGCAGGAGGTTCCTCAGTGTTCGGGTCTGATCCTGTTGCAAGCGGGTGCTGTACGTTACTTCATCGACGAAATGGCGCGTCGGATCTCGGAAGGGGAACGGCGGGACGACGTATCCATCCTGCGGAAGACGGCATGGGGGCAGGTGGACGCGGCTATCTAAGAGATCGGAGTAGAAGTCGTACACGACCTTCTCTATTTCCTTCTGAAAGAGGTGACGCTCCGTCAGGATTTCGGAGAGCGGTCATCTTGGTCTGAAGGTTGGCGAAGTTCCGATGGGCATTGCGGGTGCTAAATCCTGCCTCTGCAGCTTCAGCTAACACTTCTGTACCTCTCTGCTTAAGGTCTCTTCAGCCAACACTTCTGTACTCTCTGCTTAAGGTATTTCCTTATCGCTACTCTGCACGGCATCGCAAGCTCGGACCAGGCTCAAGCGTGGGGGTCGCAGGGGGGGTCGTACTTTGGCTCAAGGTGGGGAGGGGGGTCGCACTTCGACATGGTTCCGAAGGAAAAAATTTCTTGGAGGGATGGTTCTTTCGCAGGTATTGTAAGCAGAGGTCTGTAAATAATAAAAAATAATTATTAATATTCAATTAATAAAGTTTTAAATCAAACAAATCGATTAAATGAAGATTTTTAGGCATGGCGACGACATGGCAACACCCTGAGCACCGCTTATTCTACGGAAAGAAGACGTCATTTCTATTCGAATCTAATATATAATCTAATAAAAATTTAAATAGTTGTTGTATTGGTTGTTGTATATTGATCTCACCAAAAGCTAAGCTTCAATTAGTAGCAGGAAAAAGGCCTCTCCTAAGCAACCCTTCATCCGATCAGGTGGAGTGATTTTCCTGGAATTTTTCTTGACATTTTTCAAAAGCAAAATGCCTTGTGAACAAGGCTACCACTGGAGCTGAAACTAGAGTTCACACCAGCACAGATTTTATTTAGCACTTGTTCAAAAAAATCCTGTCTTACCTATGCGGTCTTCCTTGCGAACAGGTGAGGTTATGCTCAATTTTTTTCAAAATAAAGTTTTTTCCTGAACGGAACGATCTCTAAAGCTGGCATGTAGCTTTAGAAAACAATAATTTCTATCCTACTATATATAAGCGAGAACGGTCGTTTGTCTGTGGGTGAGTGAGTGTGTGTGTGTTTTGTTTGCACAGAAGTGCTGAAGGAGTGCGATGGGAGGAAGTATGGGGAAAAGGGGGGGGGGGGTTGTAGTTGTCAGCAGTTGTCAACTGTTGTAGTTGTCGACAGGCGTCCATGTTCAGATGACATGTCACCAATGTCGCGCAAAGGAGGTTCAGGTTGAGAAAAGGTGTCACCGATGTCGCGAAAGGCCTTCCAGATTCAGACGACGTGTGAAGGATGTTGCGCAAAGAGGTCCGGCTTGAGAAGACATGTCACCGACGTCGTTCATCAGGTGCCTGGTTCAGAAGTGGTGTCACCGATGTCGCGCAAAGGACGTCCGGGTTGAGAAGAGGTGTCACCGACGTCGCGAAAGGCCTTCCAGATTCAGACGACGTGTGAAGGATGTTGCGCAAAGCAGGTCCGGCTTGAGAAGACATGTCACCGACGTCGTTCATCAGGTGCCTGGTTCAGAAGTGGTGTCACCGATGTCACGCAAAGCACGTCCGGCTTGTACGCCCTCGATGCTTCTGCAGCCAGTGGCTCGGGGCGCAGATGGGTAGAGGGTTGACTCATGCGAGAGAGGCCTGGGGTTTGGCTCCTCTGCGTTGCTGCACTTTTGCATTTCAACTGATTGGTAGAGATTTAGGGATTCTGACGTCTATAACATTTTCAGACGTTTTCTGGTCATTTTTCCAGCGGTGATGTATAAATGTTCAACACCAGTGATACACAGGTACAAAGTACATGAAGCACCACCGGGCACCTTACGAGTAGAGTACAAAGGCTACAGGCTCTTCATAGTCTGTTTCCATACATGGACCAAAGCCCTCGGGAAAACCAACCTGCTCGGATTTTCAAAGGAGACCACGGTGGTTCAAATGAGCAACGAGGTGTGCGGATCCCGCAAATTAAGCTAAACGGCATCGATACACTCTTTCGCTCATGTCTGCCTGTCACCTGGAAATCAGAGGTCTGCTGAAGATTTTCTAGAACCTAACACCAACAATGTCCGCCGACGGTCGAGTGGTGATCCACCTGCTCACGCTGAAGTGTGGCCCACCTTTAGATAAGGAATCTTCGAGGGAAGAAATAAAGCTGGCTGAACGGATGGCCAGCATACTCAAGGACTTCGAAGCAGGTCAACTTGAAGTTGACGAAGACGAACAGCTGGAATTGGTGGAAGAAGAAGAAGATCGGGATCCGCAAGATGAACTGGTGGACGTGGTGAGGCAAGCAAGCGGTGGGAATATGATAACGTTTTCGGGTAGAACTCTTGCTTCGAAGGAAAGGGTACGTCTTCAATTGGATTTCGATTGCGTGCTCATAACCATGGAGGAAGACACCGCGATTCACTACACAGGCACTTTGTATCTGTGTATCACTGGTGCTGGACATTTATCACCATGTTGATTACCACAGCGAACAGCTGGAAAAATGCGCAGAAAACGTCTGAAAATGGTATAGACGTCAGAATCCCGCAAATCTCAACCAATCAGTTGAAATGCAAAAATGCGGCATCGCAGAGGAACCAAAGCCCTGCCCTCCCCCGCACGAGTCAACCCTCTACCCACTTGCGCTCCGAGCCACTGGCTGCAGAAGCATCGATGGCGTACAAGACCCCTAAACGCGTGCTGCGCCGTATCCCATTGTGACCCCCTACTCCTTGGGTTTAGCGACTTGGCAAAAAATAAACACATTCTCAAAAAACCAATTGAGGGGTGAGGATTCTCCCTATATGACTAGCTCCCCCCGTTCGGACATACGCTTCGGACCCTTCCCCTGTAAGAGAAAAGAGAACTTCCCAAAGTACTCTATTATCCAGTTGTTTACAATTCTTCGACAGTGGTGTGAGAAACGGAGAGTAACGCTTCACTGAAAGAACAGTCCAAGAAAGGTGCCATCCGTCACGTGGTAATCCGGTCGACAACACGCTGCAAAAACGCATTTTATGACAGGCCAAAGAACGAACTACTGCTCGTTTCAAAGTATAAAGTAACACTAGTGCAATTTCATTGTATATGAGCAAGGAAACGTATACATAAACTGGGCCACATAAAAGATAGAGTGCATACGCAGCTCTAAGGGAGGCTTAAAGAAACTGATTTGAATCATTTCTGTCTAGACCTACAGCTTAACTGGTTCCATGCTGATATCAGCGGCCGGCTCATCCCAATATACGGGTGAGTGCTGATGGGTCCCACGAGGTGTGGATGTTGTGCTCGATCAAAAAGCGCCGGTGGTGTAATGGCGTAGAGCATTCCCGCCCGGTCAGAGGGAGGTGCGGGCTCGAGTCCCGCCTGGCGCTAGAAGTTTTGATTGCAGCAAAACATCGTTGTAACAGTAGCTCTAATTTACAGTTGTTCTAGTGAAAACTGAGAGCACCTCTGAAAGGATGTGCGGCTGAAGATGCCTGGACAACACTTCACGTGCTTCGCTTCACTCCATTTAAAGAAATACTGAAATCCATCCACTACCCAATGTACATCCCGGTGCAAAATTATAGGTTCACCCCGATTTGTCCATTAGCTCCCGAAGAGAGGTTTCCACTTTCCTCATATTTTTTCCAGGAAGTCATGGACACGACAGTTTTCTGCCTGAGCGAGCGACATATACGTCCTAAATTGCAGTCTATAAAATTTGAACTGTCAATTACTAAGGAAACTTAAGTGCTTTCCGTACAAGATTTTTTGAACCGCTCTTCGAAGAGATGACGGAATGGCAACCGGAGCATGGACTTGCCTCGAGAAGAATTTTCTCTCTTCTGCAGGAAACAGCGCCTGAAAGTGAAGTTGTACCCAAAATTGGAATTGAAATCTTAGTCCACAGTTTGGCTCATGGCAAAATGCTTGTTTTCTGAAGCGATCCTCTGTATGAACAGACGTCCCGGTATGTATCATTTGCCGGAAAAATATCGACACCATTAATCACAAGGAAGCTGCTAATTTTACAACCTGCTTTTTAAAGTGTAGAATCCACACTTCTCATAGCTTTCAAAGCTTTGTGAATTTTTCAGAGACTTCAAAAAATATCCGAAATAATGTAGGCTACGTGCGGCCATTGCGTTTTCCGATATCATCGATCGCCACTGAAGATGGTCTTCTCTTGGAAAATTTTTCTATCTTCTCAAGGAAAGAACATGCGAGAGTGAAATTGTGCTTCATGACATTTTAAGTCGTGAGTATTATATAAAAAGAGGTCTTCGTACGAGGGGGGCCTTCGATTTTTGAGGGAAAAAAGTTGAGGTGATTTTATTAAAAATATTTATACCTCGGTAAGTTTTTAGAAACTCAAAAATCACAAAAGCTTTTTGAAAACTAGAGG
Organism: Heligmosomoides polygyrus bakeri; assembly: GCA_947359475.1. NCBI lineage: Eukaryota > Metazoa > Nematoda > Chromadorea > Rhabditida > Heligmosomidae > Heligmosomoides > Heligmosomoides polygyrus. The sequence goes on along the minus strand of OX375866.1, from coordinate 49,527,399 downwards.
AAAAGCGCTTTCGAACAATACAAATTAGTTTTCAATAGAGAGGTCTTCATACGGGGCGAATGAGGTTCGACTTCTGGTCTATTGTTGCGGAAATACGTGCCAAAAATCGAACCCCTCCCCGCCCCGTATGAAGACCATTTTTGAAAACTGGTTTCTATATGGTTAAAAAGCATTTTTCTCCTTTTCTCGTTTTTCAAAAAGCCATTGGGATTTTTGAATTAAAAAAAATTACTGAGTTATGACCAATTTTGTGAAGAAGTTCTCGTAGACTCTGCACCGACGACATTGGAGTGGTTTCACAGAAATGATCATAACTCGGTTCGTTTTTCAAAATTCAAAAATCGCAATGATTTTTTGAAAAATAGAAGAAACAACTTTCACTTTCAACGATTCTTACGTTAACTTTCAACGTAAGAATCGTTTTTCGGAAAAAAGGTCTTCATAGGGTGGGGGTTCTATTTCTGGTCGATTTTCGGCAAAAACGACCAGAAATTGAACACCGTTCGCTCCGTATGAACACTTCTCTATTAAAAACTAATTCCTATATTGTTCGAAAGCGCTTTTTCTGTAGTTTTCAAAAAACTGTTGTAATTTTTGAATTTCTAAAATCTTACCGAGGTATAAATATTTATATAAAATCGCTTCATCTTTTTTCGCTCAAATATCGAAGGTCCCCGCTCCGTATGAAGGGCTCTTTTTTGAAAACCAATTTTTATACTGTATGGAAGCTCTTTTCTTCTAGTTTTTAAAAAGCCATTGGCTTCTAAAACTTACCGAATTATAATGATTTTTATGAACGTCCAATTTTGTCGCTCCAATGACATCGTTGCCATATCGACTAGGGGTGGATTCAATCTATTCCTTTCAAAAAAAAAAAAAACTATGAGGGTCGATCCAATTTATTCGTTCCAGAAAACTATGATTTTTGCACTATGCATGGGTCAAGAGTTGAAATTTTTGTGACAGAATTTTAACTGTGTAGATTGCCTGCTCCAGGTAAAAAATTAATTTTTCATGAAAAGCGAGAGTTTGGGATACGATCCTCCCTAATCATATAAAACATCGCTGAGAAGAAGCTTAGTTTTTTATTGTGTATTAATCACAACTTGTACTTTAAGATGGCACGATTTTCGCTCCCTGATGTTCTTCTTTCAGAAGGTAGAAAATTTTCGCCGTGAGAAGTCTATCCTTCGACTGTGTCTCCGTCATCGATTCAAGAGTGTCTACTAAAGTCAGCCCTAGCAATTAACACTCGACATTTTAGAGAACAATTTCGAGTTCAGGTGTTGCTCCTTCAGGTAGAAAAATGCGTCGTGTCATTAGATTAGACTGTCTTGTCATTAGACTAGCTCGACTGAAGGGCGACTCAGTCCAGTGTGTCTAGAAAATCGGAGCAGGTTGAGAGAAGAGATGTGTCGGAGGATCAAACCAGAACACTCAGTCAAACACAGACGAAAAACGTTGACACGCCTTCCTTTGCTCAGTCGGAAAACGTGACAAGAGTCTCGGCGCTCGGTATCCAACAAAGGCTGAGTATTTCTGTTATAAGTAGAACATTGTTCTCGAAAACGAAAAACCTAGTAACCTATTCTTTCGCTCAGTGTATCCTTTGAAATAAACGACTGAGATTTGTACAGATCCTCGAAAAATTTGAAAAGTTGAACTCGGGTGATTAATTGGACAACTGCTATCAAAAGTTCTTTATTTTCAGCTATAAACAATCAAAATATTACTATCAAAAGATAAACCTTGATCAGCGCCTTTCTAGCAAATCATTCTATCAAACAATTACTCAATAGGATATCTTCTTTGAACCAATCTGACACTGTCGATGCTGCACCTGGAAAGAAGAACCTATTGAAGGGTACAAAAACCGCACAAAAATTTAAAAATTCAATACAGATAAGAAATAAAACGGTGATCTGCACAAGGAGGGTCGTAATAGATCCACTCTGGGAGGGGGGGGGGGGTCGTATATTTTCGGTAAAAATCGAACCTCACGCTTGACCCTGACCAGGGTTCCGCGCCTTCTCCACGTTATTGTCGTCACGGACGCCATTACGCGAGATTTTCAGCAGCCTGTTCCATGGATGCTGCTTTATGCTGCTGACGTGATGTTCGCTTGCGATAATAAAGGTGATATCGAGCGGCAGGTGCAAGCTTGGTGCGATCGCCTGGCGATGTTCGGACTCAAAGTGAACTTCAAGAAGACCGAGTACCTAACTACTGACGTAAACGAGTCCGGCTCCATTAACATTAAAGGTACTGAGCTTGCACGCACTTCGGTGTTTAAATACCTAGCATCAGCAGTAGCGTCTGATGGCGGTCTAATGGTTAAAGTGAGCTCACGCGTGAGTGCAGCTTGGTTCAAGAGCGTTCGCTGACTGGTGTGTCTTGCGATAGGAAGATACCAAAGCACCCGAAGTCGAAGATCTACAGAGCAGTCGTCCGGCCAGTAGCAATGTACGGCGCTGAGTGTTGGCCTGCGACCGAGGAAGTTGAAACGCGCCTCAGCATCATGGAGACGAAGATGCTGCGCTGGACGGCCTTAGTCACGCGCATGGACCGCATCCGAAACGATGTCATTCGGCAGAAGTTCGGTGTCGCGCCGATAGCGGACAAGATGCGCGAAGCTCGCTTGCGATGGTACGGTCACGCTCTGCGTGGGAAAGAAGACAGCGTCCGCAAGATAGGCCTTGAGTTGGAAGTGTCAGGAAACCGGTCTAGAGGACCCCCGAAGCAGCGTTGGTCCGACATGTTAGGGGTCGCTTAGTGTGCACGCGACGCGCAACGTGATGTTATGGTAGGCTCTAGAATTGAGCTTTTCGACAATTTTTTTTTCGAAAGTCGAACAATCGAATAACTCGATTTTTTGAAATTTTCGAAAGTTGAACAATCGAATAACTTGATTTTTCGCCGTCTTCGAAAATCGAACAATCGAATAACTCGATTTTTCGCCGTCTTCGAAATCCGAACAATCGAATAACTCGATTTTTCGCAGTCTTCGAAAATCGAACAAACGAACAACTCAACTTCGAAGGCATGTTCCATAGAGAACCGAAAGAAGACACGGTGCGCGAGAAGGTGACCTGCCATCAGGCCCTTTCCATCTCATTAGATAAGCATTTTCATCGTCTACGTGTTCCACTACACATGGCAATGATGGGCCACATTTTGTCCTGTATTGTAGAGTGAAACGGCAGTTGGGACCGGTTGTATCACTTTGGTCTTTGATTTTTGCAGGCTCTGACGAATGCGAATAGCCGAAACGTTAGCCGAATAAAGCACGCCGTCTTGGCTTTGGCTACAATCAAAACCGCCACAACAAATGAGACAATTGTCACTTTCACTGACCTGTTTTGTTCTCCTCAATATACCCTTGTTGTAAGTGTATATTCTGAAAGCTTCAGCCATTAGGTTAGCTTTATCCTTATCCATTGAGATCAGCTCTCCCTTCAACCCTGATTAGCCATAAAATAGCTTTTCATTATCCCTACGCGAATTCATCGTCTTCTTCTTCAGCGTTTGTCCCGCATAGGTGCGGGGTCCACTCTTCTGGTGTGGTGACGCTACTTCGCATGGTCAATGCTTAATCGGGATGCATACTAGCTTCCTTTAAGGCCTATGTTATACTCCCGCGGGAGCATCCGCGGGACGTCCGCGGACGGAAGGTGCACCGCGGACGGTCGTCGTCGTCCCGGGGCGGCTAGCGTCGCATTGGAGCGCGTTTTTGGCGTCGGATTCCGCGGGCTACAGCAATCCGCGGTGCAATGCGTTGATATATCCTCTCGTCGTCTGTCGGCGGCGATCTGCTGACGGCGGGCGTGGCGGGGCGCGGCAATTGGCCAGCTCAGGGATCCCGGTGCGATTCCCGCCCGTCCGCGGGTGCTCCCGCGGGAGTATAACATAAGCCTAAGGTCTCTGTTATACTCCCGCGGGAGCATCCGCGGAACGTCCGAGGACCAATGGTGCACGGCGGAGGCGGGCGTGGCGAGGCGCGGCGATTGGCCAGGTGAGGAGTCTCGGCGCGATTCCCGCCCTTCCGCGGATGCTATCGCGGGAGTATAACTCAGGCCTAAGTGTAAGATCCCAAACTCGCTCGGTCCAGCTGCACCGCATGTGTTGTGTGAATGAACACAAACACCGCATTTGACGACACCGCCCTAGAAATGCAGCTCAGCGGCCACGGTGGCGGCTCTTCTCCCTCCGCCAAGCCGCGTGCGTCGCGTCGTGTCGACGTGGCAATTTTCGATATCCACCGACACCATAGTCAGTCGATATGGAGAGGGTTGTTGATTGGTCGGTGGCGGATCTCGGCTCTTTCACCGCCGCTACAGGAGAAGTCTGGGAGACGGGAGCAGTTCTTGCAGCTTGAATGCGCCGCAACATGGAGTCCCTTCCCTACCTTGTCTCTGCGCCCGAAGAGGGTAGAACTCAGCGGCGGACTCCTTCTGAGCGACAAAAGCAGTCTCCGCACCGGCAGCTTGGATCGCACATACCCTGGAGTCCCTTCCCGAGCCTAGTTCTGCTGCGGACTCCTCCTGAGCGACAAAAGCAGTCTCCGCATCGGCAGCTTGGATCGCACATACCTTGGAGTCCCTTCCCTAGCCTAGTTCTGCGCTCTTCGAGCGAGAACCCAGCTGCGGACTCCCCCTGATCGAGGAATGCAGCTGGAGGGCGATTTTTCGGCCACGCCGTCGAATTCAGTGTGTTGTGTGCATTCACACAACACACGCGGTGCAGCAGGACCGAGCGAGTTTGGGACCGTAGTTCCTTTAAGTCCATGTGCAACGTTTCAGGCCAGCGTTGCTTAGGACGTCCTCTAGGCCGTTTGCTTGGCAGATCTAATGTTAAGGCCAATTTTCCGAACGGTCTCACCATTCGCACGAAGAACATGGCCACGCCACCGTAGACGAGCTTCACTTAGCTTATCGACAGTTGGAGTGCCGACAAACCTTTGACGGAGACATTGCGAATATGGTCCAAACGCGTGACACCAGCCGTCCAACGAAGCATTTTGTCTCCATTACGCTGAGGCGGCTCTCAACCTCCTTCGTTGCAGGCCAGCACTCAGCACCGTACATCGCTACTGGTCGAACGACGGTTTTGTAGATCTTTGATTTAGGGACTCTGGCGTCTACCTGTCGCACAAAACACCTGTCATTGAGCGTCGAAGCTGTCCAAGCTTGCACTTGTCGCTCAAATTCGGCCTTGTCTTCACTGTTATTACGTCATCTTCACATAGCAGCCTCCAAAGAGAGGCTTCTGAAGGTCTCGCGAAATGGCATAAATCAATAAAAAGGAGTGGAGAAAGCGCAGGACCTTGATGAACACCGACAGAGATTGGAAACTCCATCGATATGACGGCCGGCGCTCGCACTTAAATCTTAGACAAGAGTAAATAATATAGTAAGGCATGAAAAAGAAAAAAGAAAAGGACCAATATCCGTTTCGTTCCTACCCTTAGACGGATATCAGCAAGAATACAAATAAAAGAATAGCGTCTTTCCGGAACTCCTCAGTAAGGAGGAAAGACTCTTAGAATTTTTGAACAGAACTCACCTTTAATTCGTATATGTTCCACAAAAGAACATACCGGATCACAGTAGAGTAGATAATAGATAAATCACAGGCGGTATTAGTAACAGGTCTCTAAAAACGAGGAAATCTTAAGAAAACCTGCTGCAGTGGTGAAGCAGCGAATGCGTAGTATCAAGGGAGGACAGTTGGTAAGTAGAGGAGAAGAAATAGCTCAAAATATTAAGAAACGAGAGGTACTTATAGGCTATAATAATAATCAGCGCGAAAAAAGCGCGGAAAGGCAATTGTTATTGGAACAGATAAACTACGATAACAAGGGCAACTGTCAATTGGAACGGCGAAATGGCAAGCGCGCACCGAAGAGGACACAACGCTATGCCCTGGATCAAAAGGTAGCGGTTTTATGTAACTTGAGTGATATAAGCAAAAGAAGGAAACGTGGAAAGCGGTGTGAGTGTACTTAAGGTATAAACAGAAGTCGGTATTGGCCGAATATGTAAAACCAGACGTTCAACGGCCTAGCGGCCGCCAAACGTCTGGTTGGGGGCTTCGCCCCCAAACCCTGAAACCCTGAAAAGCTTCTTTACACAGACGCATACCATGCTGATTCGGTTTGCTCATGTCCGAAACCTTCTGCGATTGTGATACAGCTGTTTCATATAACTGCTCTCTTGAAATGAGGTTCCCAATAAAGTCATCACTGTTAGAAGATGGAAAGAATCACACAGATATCATCCATTGAGGAGATAACCTCTCTCCTATGTTTTAGAAAAATGTTTTCCTCAAAACTGTCAATAATAAGAGATACTAAACGGATAAGCGAACGCGCCTGCCTCTGTACGTCGGTGACACGTCTTGCAATCCCAAGCGGCCTTTGACCGACATCGGAGACACGTCTTCTGAACGCGGAAGCCCGTTGCCCCACAACACTGACACATCTTTTGAATCCGGACGCCACCCCCCCCCCCCCCCCTCCCCACCCCACCTTACTGGTTCTCTCGAACAGGTCATCCTTTAGTGGTCCCCTCTTGCCCGCTTCAGCTGCTGGACCCCTTCTTTTTGATTGCCCTTATTGGTAACCATCCTTAATTAACTCCTCCTTTCTTGTTCCCTTATTGGTAACCGTCTACTGAACACCATTATTGGTTTCCCCATTCCCTTGGTCCCGTCTACTGACCCCATCTTAGAGATCCCGTATTACTGGTTCCCCGTCTCCGTGTCACCTCCAGCCCCCCTCCCCCTTCCAGGTCACTTTCACGAATTTCAAGAATTTCACTTTTCAAGATATTCCCCCCCCCCCAAACTTGTCCTCCCACGCTCACGGCGTGACATCGGTGACATGCCTGAACCCGGACATCCTTTAATCGACATCGTTGACTCGTCTTCTAAAGCCGGACGTCTTTTGAAGGACATCGCTGACATGTCTTCTGTACCTGCCCCCCCCCTTCCCCCTTTGCGCGACTTCGGCGACAGCTCTTCCGAACCCGTTCGCCTGTTGCACGACGTCGGTGGCACCTCTTATGAACCCGGACGTCTGTTGAACGACGTCGGTGACACCTTTTCTGAATTCGGACGCCTGTAGAACGACGTCGGTGACATGTCTTCTGATGGTGAGTACGAAAGCCCTTTGCGCGACATCGGTGACACGCCTTCTGACCCTCTCGACCTGACATGGGTGACACATGGTCTGAACCCGGACGCCTGTTACTCGACGTCTAGGATAGGAAAGGCCAGACGGATAGGCAGACGGACGGACAGACGGACGGACGGACAGACGGACGGACAACCGCTTACTCTTTTATATATAGTAGGATATAATCATATAAGCTCAAAACTATGTAGAGAAGCAAATTAGCATCTGTATAACGTCAAGGACTGGAAACAAACTATTTTTAAAACAACATAAGAGTTAAGAAAGTTGAAAAAGCTTCTCAAGTGTTATCCGCTTACAATGTTTAACATCCAAGAGCTTGTGATTATACATAGTGAATAGACAAGAGAAAAGAATGCGCCCCCACTCAATACGTTCTTCGTTCTTCCGTTCTGTCGCAAGGCGTACCATATGACTTCACTCGGTACACGATCGATTGCTTTGTCCAAGTAGATGAAATCAAGATGCAACAGTTTTTGTTTCCTTGCCTTTCTACAAGAAGACGGATAACATGAATAGCATCGATGGTGCCACAGCCGGCTAAGAAGCCACACTGGTTGGTGGAAAGAAGGACGATCTCAGGAGTCGTCCATCCACAATTCCCTCGAAGATTTTCATACTATGCGAAAGCAATCGGATTGTACAGTAACTTGTGCAGTCCGCAGATCAGACTCCCTTCTTCCAGAAGGGATCGTCGTGCTTTGTTTCAAATACCAGGAACCTTCTTCCTTCTTCTCCGCAACAATCTGGTTGAAAAAAATCGTCAGCCACTCAGAGGGGTGCCAGCACCTCCATTTCCATAGATCCGGCGCTAAGTCGTTGGAGCCTGTTGCTTTGTCGATGTCCGCTCCTCCACGTTGGGCCACCGGAAACTGCTCGCTTGTGCGGGCTAAGCTGAACACGGACGCTCAATTGTGCAAGCGACAGGCCCTTGTGGCAGGCCGGCCAATGGAGATCCCATGTCATATCACATGGCCACAGCGTTATTTGTTTCTTGAGATAATAGCTATGCCCAACTCGCAGCTACGCTAAATGTAGATATGTTGACCGGACGCCCACGCGAATTTGAGCGAAGACGAATCGTGACGAACACGCAATGAACTATAAAAACTATATGAACTATAAAAAGACTCCTGTCGTTATATTCAGTCTCCTTCCTTACGGGATACATGTTGTAACGATGAAAGGCCTTGACATGTTAAAGAAGAGCAGTCTTGATTTCTACCAGTAGCAAAGCTCTTCCTTCAGCAGTTAACATGACGACAGCTTGTTCTTCTCAGATATTCTGGAAGCCATTTCCATCACTGCCGGATTTTCGTAAAGGTACATACTGTTCAGTTGAATGCTGAAGAATTGCAAGCAACGTTTCAAACAGCTGAGTGATTCTACTGCAAGGGTTGGTAATTTGGTAACAATCTGCGCACTTGTCATCTCGAACCCATTCAGTTTAGGGAACCTATCTCTACACTACTAAGGAAGCCTAACTTGCTGCAAAGGATAAAGTCCAACACTGAACTTTCCCTTGTTGGAGCTAACACCAAATGTTAGAGGCCATTGGTTCGAAAATCTCGAAAAAGCATTCAGATGCATAGCGTTTATGGCAAGACGACAAATCTGGTAAGTCTTGGAGTCCGCCAATAAAATGGTATAATTCTTCTTCTTCTTTCTCTCATTTCCTTCTTCACAGTGCTTTTTCAGATTTCACATCTACTGGCCGATCTTGTGTATTAACATAGAGGAAATCTTTCTCCTGTGCCGCTGTTATCGCTAACCGCATGAAAGGGGACTCACCAGATATTGAGGGAACCCCATTTCTTCGAAGTGTGCTCTTATCGTTAGTACTCAGACCTCAGTGCCCTTTCCGGCTCAAGTTCATCGGCCCTCACACATCAGTGTCGGAGAACGACGGCCATTGGTAGATCATTAGTGCTCTGTGCAGCGTGAATAACATCATGCCCTTAAGACCGTTACAATATCCGTGTGGCAATATGCATAAAATAAGGCGAGCAGAGGCCCAGTATTGCGGAAGGTTCAATATTCTAGGCATTCGCTCTTCAAACGATTCAGGAATCCTGAATTCATTGAAGAGCCGATGCGCCAAAACAATATCCTCGTTCTCATAACGATGTTTTGTTGCGATAAAAACTCCAGCTCCAGGCGGAAGCACCTTCTGCTTGTTAAGCGGGAATGCACTACGCCGTTACAAAACTGGCGCAGTTTAATCGAACGCAACATCCACACGTCGTGGGACCCATCAGCACTCGTATATCGGGATGAGCCGGCCACTATATGGGTGAATGCTGGTCGGTCCCACGAGGTATGGATGTTACGTTCGATTCAACTGCGCTAGTGGTGTATTAGAGTAGAGCAATCCCGGTCAGCCTGCAGGAGGTGAAAGCTCGAGCTCAGCCTGGCGGTAGAGTTCTGATCGCAACAAAACATCGTTATAAGAGCTTACAACTTCGACAACAGCCACTTGAGACTTAGAGAAAGTGTATTCTCGTTCCAATGACAATAGCGAACACAGAAAACGTTGCATATGGGGAACGCTCAATGTCTAACCAAGAGAAGGACATCATGCTGGCTTCACTTCACGTCACTTGAAGGAGTTCAATTGGTGAGAGTCTTCCCCTTTAGGTGCTATCATGACTCAACGTTTCTAACTTCGTGGAAACAGAATACACCCCTGTGCAAAATTATAGGTTCACCCTCCGATTTGTTCATTAGTACCCAAAGAACCCGCTGCTCAGGCTCAATGATGTTACCATCGCACTCCTCACTATCGAAAACCATTATAGAAAAATTATAAGCAGCATATCTTATCAGTGCTGGATGCCACGAACTTTTATAGAAGAAGTACCGAATAGATGCCGGTGCAAAATATGGGTTCACTTCATAAAAAACCTGATTAACCACAAAAGTACCTACAAACAAAATAAGATTAGTACTTCGTCACATCAACTCTGCTGTAAACAACATCGAAAATTCTATTTGACATACTACTGATAAGGTTACCAATAGCATTTGCTCTACATTGGTCTATGCACCAAGTATGGAGTTCTTCAGAAACCAAAGTGTAAGTGGTTCCATTTCTGTACAGTTTGTGTGGAACAATGCCCAACAAGTTCTCTATCTGGAGAACAACTAGGCCACTCCAAAAGTTGAATTCTTTTGGAGTTAAGCCAATCTGTAATTGACTGTGATACATAAATGGATGCATTGTCTTGCTGGAAAATAAGGTTGCGCCTACGAAATCTTCTGAAATATGCCAGAAGGCGATCTCCGAGCTATTTCTGGTAGTTTTCGCTGTTCATTCTACACGAGACAAACTCCACGACAACAAGTTCGTATTCAGAAAACGCCCCCAAACCATGAGACTTCCACCGCTAAAGCTGCGCCTGGAGAATACTCGCTCCTCCTTCCTCAGATCTCTCCAGTGGTGTCTGTATCTATCGGGTCCATCAAGATTCCACTTGTTTTCGTCAGAGAATACCACCTAAAAATTGAAACGCACCTCTGCTTGCACGTCAGACTAGATGCAGTCTCACTTCACCTTCTTCCAATTCATACTCATGTGCGCACGAGCGAACTTGAGCCTGGCGGCCTTGTGGCAGTTCGTCAAACGAGGGGCACGCTTCGTAACTTGATGAACAATGTGCGTACTGTGATTCAAGATTCGCAGTAGTGTCCATTTCGATACAGGGAGGTCTAGACGACGTCGGAGGTCCTCCGCGGACTGGGTGCTGTTGGAAGCCGTCCGGAGCAGACCGCTCCCATCTCTTTCAGACAACTTATTTGAACAGCTTGATTTCGATTTTCGCTTGCAAGCTTCCGTGTCCTTCAGATAGCGATTGATGCAGTTCAACGACCTCCCTAGTTGAGCTACGGTTTTCCTGTTTGAAAGACCGGCCGCATGAGAGCATTGACTTGAGCTTGCTCATATGTAGAAAGCTTGGGGCACTTTGCCATGGGATCGATCGATAGCAATGATGCTTTTTGTTACATTATTGATCTATTTATAGCGAGTTTTGCGATGCAAAAAGGTGAACGTGGGAAATTTCCTCAAGTGAACGTTATATTTTGCACCGGCCTCTATTCGGTACTTCTTCAATGAAAGTTTGTGGTATCCAGCACTGATAAGATATGCTGCTTATATTTCTTTAAAAAGGTTCTCGGTAGTGAGGAATACGATGGTACCATTACTAAACTTCGACAGGGGGTTCTTCAGGTACTAAAGGACTAATCGGGGGTGAACCTACAATTCTACACCGGGGTGTATTGTTATGCTTGGCGCACGGAAACGCCTCTAACAAGGGAAGGGTCCGAAGCGTATGCCTGAACGGGGGGAGCGAGTCATATAGGGAGAATCCTCACCCCTCAGTTGGTTTGAGAATTTGTTTATTTTTTGCCAAGACGCTAAACCCAAGGAGTAGAGGGTCACAATGGGATACGGATACAACTGATTGGTAGAGATTTGCGGGATTCTGACGTCTATACCACTTTCAGACGTTTTCTGCGCATTTTTCCAGCGGTACGTTGTGGTATTCAACATGGTGATGTATAAATGTTCAACACCAAAGATACACAGGTACAAAGTGCATGAATGGGCACCTTACGGGTAGCGTATAAAGGCTACAGGCTCCTCATAGTCTGTTTCCATACATGGACCAAAGGCCTCGGGAAAAACCATCCTGCTCGGATTTTCAAAGAAGACCACGTTGTGACGTCGGAGGTGGTTCAAGTGAGAAACGAGGTGTGCGGATCCCGCAAATTACGCTAAACGGCATCGATACACTCCTTCCCTCATGTCTGCCTGTCACCTGGAAATCAGAGGTCTGCTGAAGATTTTCTAGAACCTAACACCAACAATGTCCGCCGACGGTCGAGTGGTGATCCACCTGCTCACGGAAGACACCGCGATTCACTACACAGGGACTTTGTACCTGTATAACTGGTGCTGAACATTTATCACCATGTTGAATACCACAGCGAACAGCTGGAAAAATGCGCAGAAAACGTCTGAAAATGGTATAGACGTCAAAATCCCGCAAATCTCAACCAATCAGTTGAAATGCAAAAATGCAGCAGCGCAGAGGGACCAAACCCCCACCCTCCCTCGCACGAGTCAACCCTCTACCCACCTGAGCTCCGAGCCACTAGCTGGAGACGCATCGCGGGCCTACAAGACCCTCAAACGCGTGCTGCGCCGTATCCCATTGTGAGCCCCTACCCCTTGGGTTTAGCGACTTCGCAAAAAAAACATTCTCAAACCAATTGAGGGGTGAAAATTCTCCCTACATGACTCGCTCCCCCCGTTCAGACATACGCTTCGGACCCTTCCCTTGTAAGATAGAACTACACATCTGGACAAAGATGTGTAGTAAGTAAGGGTTCTGTAGCTTGCCTCAGGCAATTAAAGGCTTAAAACCACCGCCCCAGACGACGAACATTAGCGAACCGATGTATCTATAAACCATAAGATGGCAAACGTTCGAACGCCACTCCATCTGTTATCAACCGCGCTGCAGCGGGGAACCCACACTGAAGGTCACACAATGAAACGGGCGGCGGCCCAGCCGCACCTGTCTCTCGGAGTGGGGACTCCTCGATGCCCAAATACACTCGAACTGTGCAACCATTCAGGTGCCCTGCTGTCTGAAGAGCCGGCCCTTCCCCAGCCCTCTGCGTTTGCTTCCTCGTCCGCAACCTGCTATGTTGTCGGGTATATATTGGATCCGAATGAATCATTTTCGGATATCCCTATACGAATCATCCAGTTACACGGTCCCCGCGAAATTGCTCTTATCCGAGTCTTCCAAAAATCCGGCGTCCTCAAAATCGCCCTTATCCGAATCATCCAATCGTATAAAATCGGATAAAATCTCTAGAAAACTGCCTCCAATGTCTTTCTGTGGGCTGGAATGGAACGACCTTTGACAGCAGGAATGTGTGCCTTGCTAGCGCTAGTTCGATGCTCAGCCTCTTTAACAGGTGCTTATTTTTTTACAAGTATTGTATTGCACTTGTTTCTCCTTTTGAATTCCGTTTCAAACGGCAGCCCCGCAATGATGGAATTAGTTAGACGAAGAGATAGGTCAAATTCGAGAAGCATGTGCACAGGACGGTGTCTTTTGCCACAATAACACATTAAATCATCAAATACAACTCTACAGGTGATTCTCGAATTCAGGGAATTCGAGAATCACCTGTAAGAGGAGAGCGTTGGGGTGGACATGTCTTGATAACCAGGTCCACATAAATTTGGACGACAGTTGGTTGTTGATCAAAGATAACATTTTCGAAAATTTACGATCTAGGAACCAAAAAGTCGTAAATCATAAATCGTAAAAAATTGGCAAAAATAGCCGTAAATAGTAAATCGTAATTACGCTCACCCCTGGTGGAGATCTTGTTTATCGGAAAGGATTATTCCGACACCACTGGTGGTCCTAGGACTTCGACATGACCGTTTTAAAACACGGTAAATTGTATATAATTTTAGATAAACTGATCTATTTTCTCACAAGTGCTCTTTTAATGCCGAATTTCTTTTCGGGAGAGGCTGCTGGACTGTTTTGACGTTTCTTTAATTGAAGAGTGTTCTATGGACAATCAATAGTGGTTCTATTGAGCTCTAATTATGTAGTTATAACGTTCCGATGTCCACTTAAAGGCGGAAACAACATACTACGTTCTATGCTAACTTTACCAGACCATTTACAGCTAAAGGAAATACGCCCTCTTCACCGTCCCTTACCCCTCGCCGATAAACTTACAAACGGGAGAAGGTTAGTACTGATTGCCCACCATTTCATGTTGGAATTCAAGAACTCGTTGCTCGACCTAATATAACAGGTGGGAACCGTTGAAACGTCGGTCCAAATCAATTTAAGATAAATCGTTACTGGACCACGCAATCATTACCCCTTTGGTAATAAGTCCCCGAGGTCCATCATCTATGAGCGTGAGATACTATTGAATAGAGGAAGCGTGATCGGGCGATATGTAAAAAAATAATTCAGCCGACTTGACTACCACAGTCCACATGCTATGCAGAATACACAGAACCAAGGCACATTGTTCAGAAATCGAATAAGTAGTAGTAATAGTAAGAGTAATGAAACTTGGAGAGTCCGCATATTTGATGTGTAACGATAAAAAGTGTGAAGTCCTGAATGTTTCCTTCCTTGACAAGAAGTGAGTCTTTTGATACATGCACTGTTGTTGTGGTTGTTGTTAAAGAATGGGTTCCTCCTTAAGGTATGGCCGTATCTCGATAAACTGCATCTTGTGTTAATAAGTCGGGTATCCGAGATCCGAGGTCCGCATAACCGCCCCTATCCGAATCACCCAATTATCCGAACATCGCATCCAATGTATATTGGCGGGCCAGGTCTGAGAGTCAGGGTGCTTTCGTGGCTGCAGAACAAGAGACGAACGGACGCTGACACGGGTCGATTCGCTGTCGCCTGTCACTGATATCGATTTCCAGCTAGCACCACAGACGACGTCGCCTCGATCATGCGACGGTCTCGGGTGATAAAAACGAGGGCTCCGTCGAAGCCACTTCTCGCCGCTGCGACTGATCACCCGGGTCTGTGGTAGGTGAGAGAAGAGGACGTCGACTTTCGATGGCATCAGGCTGCCTCTGCACATACGGAAGCGTGTTCGCTCAATAGTGGCGAACAATGTGCCTTCAGTTTTCGCCGTTCAATGAGACCAAAGGTTGTAACGTCACGGGATCGTCCCTGAAGTCATGCTCACCACCTGTCTGGTTACGGTATGCGATGGATAAATGGGTAAGAGTGGGGGGGGGGGGGTAAACGATGCCAAACCGGATCGTCACCAGCGATCGCACGGGCGAAGTCAACAGCCAGCGCTGTTGACTTCGCCCGTGCGATCGCTTCGCCTTGCAGCATTTAATGGTCCTGTTACATTCTCACTCCCTTGAACGTGTTCTGGATTAAACTTCCTCTTGTCGAACAGCCTACCGTGCAGAAAAAAGAGCTAGGTCGAAGGACGTTCAACGGAACACAAGCAAAGAGATGGATGAAGCAGATGGTTGGAGCCAATATACCAGCAATACTGACACAAATTTTGTTAACAATTCATAAAAACGACGTGCGGAATCCTTCTGTTCTTCCCAAGTCACTATAAATCTGATGTAGGCAGGAGATCCAGATTGGCTAGATGTCGGAATAAATTCTGCATATCCTTGTACTTCAAACATTCTGTGCTATCACGCGACTGTTAGGTGGCACGAATTGCAAACCCTACAGAAACAGAAGACAGAGAACCCAGAATGGGAGTGTCCTATCCAGCGTCTTGACGAAAAGTGAAATCGCCAACTCATACAGTCGTCGGTCATCACCCAAGGGAGATGCTTCGAAGTGCATGAGTTCCGATGGCTCAGGAGTAGTGCGAAAAGCATTGCTCCAAACATCCGCATGGTAGGCTGCAGAATGCAAGTGGGACCTTCTACACCATCATGTGCTATCCGGTGCTGTGAGGAAGGAAGGATGTAAAACAGTATGCGCCTCCCTCTCACCTAACAGTGGAATGACTTTGGTTTTCTAACCGTGAGAAAGGTGCGCGAATTTGACAACAACTACTACTGTATCTGAGCCTCGAAAATGAAAAGCCCTACCTCTAGCAGTTGCAACGAAGTTGTAAACTGGAAACAGTGGCTGATGTGGTTTGTATTTCCTGACGTCTTCGAGCGAACAGCCTTTACAGTTTCCAAGTACATCCGCAAGAGAACATCCAAAAGCAACCCTTCAAAGAAACGTGCAGAGAAAACTTGCATACACCACTGCGGAACCCTTGATTTTCTCAGCAGGTTAGGAGCTTCTAGCGAGCCCTGCTCATTAATCGTTAAGAGGGGTGGGGTGCAGACGAGATGCTACCTTGAGTTTAGCGGAGAAGCCTTTTGAACTACGCGCCAAAGCAGGAGCGAGAGCTGAAAGCGAAACGGCGTCAGCCACACCCTTCTTTCGGAACTGAGAAGGGGAATAATTAGCCATATTCTAGAACTCCTCAGCTTTTGTGTTTGTACGCAACGTCGCCCCTATTACCCCTCATTGAAGCAGAGTGATGACCTGAAACTGTTGTGTTCGTGTTAAAGAACCTTCACGAATCATGTCCAGACACGGTTTGGGCCTATGAAGCTCTTGTTGGCATGTCCTTGCCTTTAGCAATGACCAAGAAGTGGCCAACTTAGTCAGCAAAACAGATCATCTCCACCGCACAGCATCGGTGACTGCTTTACGGAAGGTAAAGGAAATGCGTACTTAAAAGTGCACATTGCTGCCAAAAAGCAATGTCCTGTCCGCGACAATCCAGCTTCTGCTAAAACGTATTGTAGTATAGCTTTTGCCGGATGTGTATTATCTTTTCCTATGCGAAGAGTGCGCACTCCAAGCTCCGTCTTTTGATAGAATCCTTCACCGCTTAAACTCACATTTCGTTAATCGAATCATATCAAGGCACATTTTTTGCGTGCAAATTGACCGAATTTCGGAACACATGATGTCAACACTGTCGAAATCAACCCCATTGGTTGTTGTTTAGACCACATGAATCAGACTCCAACACAACGGTAGCAAACAGCAGAAGCCCAGGCGGGACGCTGAATCGTTGCGAGAAGTTGCTGCTTCGACTTGCCGGTCAAACGATCCTTCCCAGTCAAGGGAAGTGAACCACACCACTAATCCATGGTGATACATAAGCAACTGTTCTGTTGCTCGCTCACGTCAGCAGAACAGTTGCCCATGATTAGTATTCAAACGACTTGGTGATGGATTCGATGAAAGGTGCTACGAGTTATGCATCCGAACACTGAAGGATCGCGTCAGAGCAGTGGTTTACAGTTAGCGATTCAAAGTTCTCACGTCCCCCAGCGCTGCCACAAAGGTTAGAAACCCGATTCAGCACATCACCATCCACACACGCTCTCCAGGAACAGACCAGTAAGCAACTGCCTGCCCAAAATATTCGTGGAAGCTTTTAACTGCCGCTACTTGTAGCATTAATGGCCCCACGTACTTCTGCGGCAATGCCTGGTTAAGAATAGGGCACAATTTTGCGGCAACGCGGCACGCGGCAGGCAACAAAACCGCCTCGCAGAAGAGAAAACTGCCGCCTGGGCGGCACTCATTCTCAGCACTGCCTCCACTCCATCGCCAAAGCGGTTTCATTATCATTACCATTATCAGTTTCCATTTTAGATTCGCCACGATCAGCTAGAGCCCAGACAGAAATGTCGGCAGCAAAGCGGCTGCAGCTGCAATAATGTCTCGATGTATTACTGCCGCTTTGGCGGCACATCAGCGACAGTCCGGACTGGGGTAGTTTTGCCTCGCGCGCCGATTCTGCGTCTCTGCCCTATGCTCAAAGATAGAGCTGCCGCGTTGCTGCAAAAGTGTGCGTAAGGCTTTAGCAGTCAATCCGAGCAACTTCCCTCACTTCCCCTCTTTCAGCGAGGTCGGGAAATCGCGCGAAACCCCCTTCAGAAGCGTGAAATTCATCAACTACTTACGTCTACTCGCATAGTAGCACAGTCGCAGGAGGCGCTGCATGCGGTTGCGAACACCCAACTCCAGGTTCCTGGTTCAGATTTCCCGCCAAGCCACCCAAGCTTTCCGCCCTCCGGGGTTGGAGAGTTGGGGCTCGACTGGTCTGGGAAGGACAACACATTGAACTATCTATTACCCGTAAGCTGTTGTGCAGGCCAAAGACGCATTTGGATTGCCTCCAAGACATCCCGTAGAAGTAGGATGCGTGGCAGCTTACAAAAGGAATTGAATAACGTCGTCCTTCATCCTTAAGACGACTAAAACCTTTCATACTTCCGATTTTCTCGTTCCTTTCTGTGCAAAATTCCTGTTAGGCAGCATTCCTGTCATAAAAGTGTTATTCGACCATTAACAGTACGACTGCTGGAATAACCGTGTCAGTGTTAAGACACTTATCGCTGCAGATTATTGGGAAAGTTGCATTCCCAGACGAGGTCGTTTTGCAGGAGTAACAAGAGGTCTGGCACTGGTGTTCAAATGTCAAGCCGCCCTGTTACCACTATTAGGAGCTTCGCTCTCACTAACACACTTCCTCAAGCGTCAAGGAAACCGGATGCTCCCTGGAGCGTCCACGCACTATAGTGGCTTACAGTTGCAGGGAATCTACCTATAACCTCGCCGACTCTGATGATATTCTTTATATCAGAAAGGTTCAATCTCCTCATCTCTGGCCTCCATGATGTAGAAACTTGGTTGACCGGAGAAGCCGACGTAAGCTTTACCTTACGAATGAAAAGATTTACATCCTTTCAGTTCATGGTGAATGGGTTTTTACGTCGCAACACTCACCATTCCCGACGCCAGAATTCCCTAATGTACTATTCAATGATTATGTAAAAAAGGAGATTATGAGCTGAACCTGTACCTCAACTCGCGTCGGGTGTTGCGAAATTGCACCTGCTGCAAAACTGCATTTCAAAGTACACTGGAGCATATGTGTTGAAGTATTTTATTCTGAAATACTGCATTTTGTAGAAATGATGCGGCCTTCGATAAATCCCAGTCGGGAGGAGGGATAGTGTGCTCAGTGACTTTTCTGTTCTCCTCCAAATCCATCCGGCAACTCCAGTTGCTGGCCGACTATGAGGGCTGTTTGGCAAATCAAGGGAGGGAGCGGCGTGGGGAGCGGACTAAACTTACGAATGGTCGACGCTCTGCCGTGACCGATGCGGCGGCATGGTGTAAGAGGAACGGAATTGTCGCTTTGGTTGCCCTCTTCCGACTAGAGTTGATCTGAATTCTACTTGAAAAAAAACAAGTTTCTCCGGTACTCAAACGAAGCGGAGACCACTGATCCATCTTCAGAACTGCAGTACGTGCTCGATAAGGGCCGCATTATGGTGCACACAACTTCATCCTGGTCACCGACAGCAGCCAACACTGTTCCGATATGGAAAGTTGGGAACGGCAAAGAATCAGGCGGCCGGTGGGGATGGCGTGATCGCGGACCTGGCCTAGCTCGCTGCAGCGGGACACTTCGACGACGACGGCGAACAGGGCGTGTTCTACTGCGAACAAACAAACAACGCTGGGCCGTATAAAACGCTGTTGTCGGCCTGCTCGGCACCCACGTGGTGTCTGCGCCTCGCGGGGTCTTCCCCCGACCACCCGCACTCTCGCATCACACCCGCTTTAAGCGCGGCGACCTCGCTCTTCAGCCGAATGATTGCACATGCCCGAGTATTCAGCGCAGAGCTCGGCGGAGGGGCCAGTCGCGACCCCCAGCTGCCTCCTGCTCTGTTGTTTCGTACTGTGCGGGGCGCAGCCTTAGGCCCAACGTGTACTGCGCTTATCGTCCGCTCTAGTTCCGACCGTTATCATGGCAGGCCGAGCCAGCGCCTCCCGTCTCCAGTGCTGCGCACACCCGCTGGGGACCCGTCCTCTATCGGTCCGTCCGGTCGGCTCCCCTTTATCTGTGCGGCCTCCCCGCTATCACCTCTACATCGCAACGTGTGCGACGCCGCCACATGTTCACCGACTGCCGGCGTGGACTTTGCACTCCAAACAGCCCGCCTCCGTTCTACCTCCAGTCCACTTCTTTGTAACGTGACGTGTTCTTCGCGAGCTTGTTTTGATCCGTTCCCTTTCCGACTAGAATCAGCTGTCTCGAACCATTTCGCACTCTTCTTTTGCGATCACTTATAAATGAATAAATCACTTGTGCTCCTATCGAACCTCGACTCACAATTGCGAGCCCACCGCCATCCCCTTGCAATGAAATGTTGATTTTAATTGATTTTTTCGTTCTCGAACTCCGGCGGAAAACTAGACTCGTGATTTTCTCTCTCTGATCGCACTCGAGAACGGGCAGACTGATCGGCGCTGTTTGCGGAAGCCCTCATTTCCTCATCTCCGGTACTTCCAGCTCTCATTGTTCTGGTCGCATTGCTCTGAGTCAGTCGTTCTCTGACACCAATTATATCAGAGCGTATACAATACAGACACCGCTCTTGCCGCATTTGATCTTTGCTCAGGACGTCGGCTAGATTTATCAACCCCTTATCAGACCAAGTTCCAGAGGCAGGATGATGTTCGAGATTGAGGAGGAGATCTCGGATCCCTTGGAACCGGCAGAGTCGGCGTCCACGACCACCACCGAGAATCCGTTCAGGTTCACTATCAGTCGTAGTAACTCGACGAATTCTCTTTCGATCGAGATCGACGACGAACCGATGGATACCCACTCGCCAACTGCGGTACAGGTTCGTATATCACAATGGTTTCAGCAACAACATGCCAGTAAAAATCCGAGAAACCGCGTGGGGAAGCGTGCGTGCCTGTCAACGTTGTCTAGTCAAGGCATACTCGCACACTCGGTTATGTAGCGTGAAGTGGGGTAGTCCGCCCCCGGCAGCCACTCAAGGGCACCTCAGATGAACTGAGCGACGTCAGCGCAATCAGCTGATCCAAAGGCCAGCGGAAGCAAGGCAACTGAGGCTCGATCGCCGTCTTCTCAGGATTGCGATCGCTAAACCTGTCCTCGAAGGGTGGACAATAGAGCACCAGTGACGCCAGACCTCTTCAATAGCTACCAGTGAGGATCGCATGTGATAAGAACCCTATCAAGCATTTCTGAAGCAGGGAAACTCGTGCTGTCACATCCTTAACCTGGATTTCACGCATGCATCTAGAGGCCTCCTAAATAGATATAATGGGATCCGGCGAATTGGTGCTCAGCACGCATTTTTATGATTGCATACATTTTGTATTTCGTGAAATGTTCAGAAAAATTTCAGCAACAAATATGTCAGATACACAGATCTTAGCATGTCGCGATTGAATTCATTTCTTGCTCCATAGGCGAACTTGTGAACCCGACATTTTCATGTGATAGAGGTGTTGCATATTCCTCAAACCATTGTGGTGTTACTGCTCTCGGTGAGATCCCAAAGAGGGGGAGGGGTCCACCCTATCACGAGGTGTGCGTTCTACCCCTCGTCTTGTTGGCGGCTCCACTCCCCCCCCCCCCAGCTTCCAGGGCTTCCACGAGAGTCTAGTGGCTGCCTCACATTGTACATTATGTTGTATGTGTTTCTATTTCAACTGTCACTTGGTTGAAATAGAAACAATGTGTGTGAGGTGGTCCTCTTATTGAGACTGCACTCTGCTCCCTCCACTACGACTGAGAGCTGCTTGCTTACGGAACCGTAAGAGAGTCGCTCCTCGGATAGACCTCCCGTGAGGTGTGGGAAAGCCATTTTGTCGTCTGGCCGGACGTTTCGTGCGGTGGCTCAGTCAGGCATGCATTCCCGCAAGCACTGCACCACGTGGCCGAGTTCTTCGGACGTGCGGTTGTCTCGCTGCACTTGGGCGCCATTCGGCCGCGTGGTAGAGGAGAGTGCAGCGTTTTTGCCGGGGGATGAACTTGACCCTTCGACGAGAGCGAGACGGAACGAGATCGTTCGCTGCTAAGCGCCCTCGTCGCCCGTGACGGATTGTCTGGTGCTGCAGTGAACGAGGAAGAGAGTGGTGTGACGGACGGTACAGATAGCACGCGGTCGCATCGGCGACAACCAACGGCAACCGGAAGCGCTTGGTCGGTCGCGAGCCCCACGTGGAAGGAAAGCCCAGCATCTACTGATTCCGCGCTCCACCGGGCGAGCCAATCGAGATCAAGCATGGGAAGAGGTCATGCAGCCGCAATCGTCCGACGAAGGTCGACGGAATCACGAAAGCAGGAGAGAGGAAGCGCAACGTGATGACGGCAGGATGCTCCGGAGAAAGGAGAGTGCACGCCGCGAAATTCCAGAATTTACTCACGTATGCCAATTTTCAGCCAGTACGACGCACCACTACCTTGGACAAACGTACTTCTTAGTGTTAGGACTCTGCCCTGAACCTAATTTCCGGGGCAGGCTTTTCCTTCTGGAGACCCACACCCTCTTAAGACACAAAATCCGCGTTCGTTCACGCATTCGGCCATGCAGGATAACAGTGGCATATTGGATACACGTGCTTGGTCTATGCGGCGGCTTCGTGGGTACGGGCAAGTGAGGCGTGTATTCATTCGCAGACACCTCCGCCTCTACTCGACGATTCAGAGGGGTAGGTGCCTGGCGTTCAGTCGGTTCGGGCACGATCAAGCTACGCCTCCTGATCACTGCTCACACAACAGAACAACTATGGTGCCGTTCTCGCGACATCAAGGGTAAGAAAAAGATGGAAACCGAAGGAGTGTGACCGGCTCTTGGTCTCTAGCCTTGAGGACAGAAGCAGGTCATTTGTAGGAAGCAGCGAAGTTGTCCAACGGCTCAACCAGGCGGCTGGAGACATTTTGCCACGATGGTCTTGCGTTTATCACTACTGAGTAACGGTGGGGTAAAGGTGTTAGGCTATGAAAAGAGTTTCGTGTTAGGCTTAGTGTTGACGTAACATACTGGAGATCAGACCTAGTGGAAGCTCTTCGATGAGGAACCAAGACGCGCACAACTTGTTCCTACAGTTCCATATTTACCAGTGAAACGATGCTTTTACAGAGATCTCTTTGTTTGAACGCGACGAGTACATTGGCCGTGGACATCATTGACTCGGAAGACGATCTCAGTCCAACAACTAACCAGAAGAAAATCTGCCTCTGCGCGAGCATCAACCCGCTCGAGGTTCATTTTCTTCAGAATACTCTCAGACTCGATTTTCAACTAATAGCATTTGGAGCTTCAGAGCCAGGAACAAGGGCTACGCGTTCGAAAAACGAGCCAGAGCGCCAACTTTCCCTACCATACGCATCCAATCACTGAAGACTACCATGTTTCTCACGAGGTAATGTTTGAGCTGCGGCTTCATCGTATCGCATGGGCTACAGTGGAATTCGGTTTAGATCATCGGAATCGGCGAGTCGGGGAAGGTAATGGCCTGCTACAACAAGGACACCAACGAGAAGTACGCGCTCAAAGTGCTGCGAGACGGACCGAAAGCACGCCGTGAAATTGGGCTTCATTACCTTACGAAGTATGTTCTTCGTGTCAGATTCACCTCTCAATCCGCTAGTGGTCTTGCAGTAGGATAGTGCACGTAGGCGCATATCATCGTTCCTCGCGGTTCTACTGACCGTTTATACGGTTCAAGGCTAAACATAATGGTGGCGCATGGCTGTAGCTAAGGAACCACGCAATTCCTCTCTGTGCACATTTCCCATGTCAGAAAGAAAATCATCGCAAGAGAGCAGTAAACAGCCATCCGAAATGGGTGCTGTTCTCGTGCTCATTCTTTAACACTGATGTGGAGTGCGAAGCGGCCCTTTCCAATAGTAGCAAATTTACAGCAAAGTGCTCGAAAGATAATGCAGCTACCGTTTCAACCCGCCTTATTTCGCCAAGATTCAAGAGCCTGCCGGTTGTAAGGGCTATATAGTAGGATTCGTAGGTTAAGCGTGGGAACGAATTAAACGTTAGTACCAGCGTATCTAATGATGAGCTGTTTCTTTTATACAGATGCCAGCTGTCACCAATCGATGATGCTCTTGGTGTTGATAAGGTTCACTCAGACGTTAGGCAACAGACGAATTTGATTATTGGATTTAGTGCTCACGAGAATGTGGTGACAATCATCGACATCTACGAAAATACCTTCGACAATGTGAAATGTCTCCTAATGGTCGTCGAGTTCCTGGAAGGTGGTGATCTCCTCAGCCAGTTCGAGAATCAGGGCAGCAAACCGTACCCAGAGAAGAGTGAGTTTAGTTAACATTCAGGGCGTAAAAACAAGCGGCTGAGGACGCTTTGGATGGCAGAGCTGAAGACCACCCTGAAAAGTGGTCATCCTTCTCCCTATGCGTTAGCCAGGTCTTTGTTTTCAATCAAAGGCAAACATCGGTGCGACAAATCACTTCTGTCTGACTGCTTGGAACAAAGTCTCTGCTGCTTCTGAAGGCGACATAATATTGACACGGCGTGGTCTTCGGCGCATGTCATGTCGAACAGAGGTCGTGGAAAGATGCGTATCGTTTCAGAGGTCGGCGAAATTATTCGGCAGATCGGGTCTGCTGTGCAGTATCTGCACGACATGAATATTGCCCATCGCGACATAAAGCTGGAGAACATCCTCTGCAGGTACGTTGCGTCCAGTGCCGTCTTGGAGGCGCGGTCAAAGCAGCGTCTGATTTCAGCTCCACGGGTGACGACTGCGTCTACAAACTCGGCGACTACGGCTTCGCAAAGCGCCCTGAACGCAATGTGCTGATGGAGTCGCCGTGCTGCACCCCTTTCTATGCGTCAGTGCCACTCTTCGGCCTACGCCTCTGCACAGTCTCTCACGGGCTTCCTATTTTAGACCTCCTGAGGTGCTCAGCCGCGAGCGCTACGATAAGTCCTGCGACATGTGGTCGCTCGGTGTCGCCATGTACATTCTGTGAGTTTTCATCCGGCCAGCCTCCTACAGTAGCGTCAAAACGAACACTCGTGCAGCACAACGTCGTGTCTTGTGAACATCTTGTGACAGCCAGTATCGTATCTGAGAAGAAAACTGCTCAAAACACGCGCCACGCTGTGTCCAACGCTCATGTGTGCGCGATCCACCGCGTTCAGGTCATCTGCTGAATGATACCACGGGCTCGGCAGCCTCGATAAACGCTTAATTGGAGGTTGACTGGCGCTAGCGAGCTTCACAGAGTCTTGCTGGAAGCGTATATGCCAGGAGTGCTTGTAGTACATTACCTTCGGCTCATAGGCGTGATCTGAGGTAGTCTGGAATTTCACGCGCGCGGTCGTTTATGGTGACAAGTGAAACTACAGGGTGTAGAAAATAGAAGGAACATAGGTCCCCTATGGGCTTACTACATTGCTCCACGATATCTCCACGAAAAAAGGCCATCATTTCGAAGTCGGCCCCGCAGCAAAATTCTTGAACCTGCTCGTTTCCCGAATGCTTCGACGGGAGCTGCATCAGACAGCGTTCAATTCGAGGAAAGGAGGGTATCCACCAAAGCTGTTCCTTTCACAGTTTTTTCTTCATGACATTAGGCACCTATGCCGTTATTCTACGTAAGCATTTCTTCCTATGGTACACTACCATCGGCTCATAGGCGTTTCTTCCTATGGGTGAGTGGAACGCAGTCCCGGGAGGTGCCGGCTGTCGCGTGCACCCGATACGAAGTTCCTGATTCGGATTTCTCGCTCAGGCCAACAAAGCCTTCCATACCTCCAGGGTCGCTGAATTGTATTGGTACTCGTCGGGGAAGGATAACGCACTGATGTGTCTACTGGCCACCGCAAGTCTATGTGTAGACCGAATACGCATTCAAATTGCCTCCACCATATCCCGTAGAAGTAGAATGTGTGGCGCATCCCAAAAGGGATTGATTAAAGCCGTCATTTATCCTTTTGATCCTTATTTCTTCCCATATTGTGTACAATCAGGTGCTCCAAATGTGTAATGCTCTGGCTGAGGAAAAACAAGGTAGGGAAACATATGTTGTGGAAACCTCCCCACTCTTTCCAGTGCTTATGATACTGGAATGGAAGGTGCTATTCACCTTTATCCAGTGTTAGCCACCGTTGTTAGAGGCACTCCTATTAGCACCGTACGCAGTTTTGGGTGGGGAAAAAGTTATGAGAGATCTTCGGAACGACCGAGACCGCGCCGACATTCGAGTCCGTCGTCCCAGTTTACCTATTAGTTACAGCACTCTACGGGATCCAACTTTTGGTTAGCACTTTCGGTGGTTGAACGCCTTTGGCGGAGGCGTCCCATCGTTCGCAGTACCGGGAGGCAATAGAACAGATGGCCTTCTCTAAGCGTGGCTGTTACACCGAGGATCAGGCACACATGAGCGTGGCGCACAGAGTAGCTCGGCAAACGACGAAAACAACGAAAAAGCTTTAATTTGAACTTTTTGTTCCGATGTTGATTTCGGATACGGTACTTTGATGTAACGAGATGTTATCTACCAGCAAGGTGGTTTACAGACTGTGCGGCTATCCGCCGTTCTACAGCATGAAGGGTCTAGCGTTATCGCCTGGGATGCGAAATCGGATAGCCAAGGGATACTACGCCTTTCCGCCGGAGGAATGGGACCCAGTGTCTCAATCCAGTAAGCGCACAAACACTGACACTCAGCTTTCGCTAGCCACACCCTCGTTGATTTCGATGCCCCGCGCCATACGCTGCACTGTCCCTGATTCGGAACGCCGAGCGCTCACCGCCTCTTTTGAGCCTCAACTCACTCGCAGCTCGGGTTCGAATCAAGAGCATTGTACGTACGACACGAAGCGAATCTCTCAGGCTGACAGCCCTCGTCTCTCTCTCTCTCATCTCTTCGCTCGAGTTGTGTTGTCGTTCTCATCTAATCAATTCCTCATTTCAGGGTAGTCACCCAAAAAGGCGCTCGTTGCCGACAACTTACTCGAGTCATTTCAGCGAAGGATGACATTCGGTGTCTGCTCCGGACGGACCCAACGGAGCGGATGACCATCCACACTCTGATGAACACCCCGCTCGTCACTGGGCAAGAGGAGCCGGGAGGAATTCCCATCCCCGGTGTCCAAGAGAGGGAGGATGATGACGAGGTATGTAGCTTTCCTGCAGTCTTTTCTCTTCGGTCCCCTGTCCTTTCGAGTCTAATAAGGGAGGAACGGTCCAGTAGTCCTGAGCTTCCTAGGGGACATGACTCACTCTCAGAGCGGTCTATCTCCACCCGTCGTGTAATTTGAAAATCGGCAGCGGCTTAGCCGTGGGGCTATCGATGCAGGAGTCCCGACGGGTTAGTCGCGATCCTGGTCTTTCGAATGAGTAATGGAACCAGCGCAAGTAGCAGAAGAAAATTTGGTTCTGGCTTTTTGGCATCACCGATAAGCACCTATCATCGTTGGTCGCAGTCATGGTCTGGGCAAGCGTGATGCCGCCTCCACAGCTGGCATTCAGGTATAGCCGACGCGCTTCCGATTTCTTTGCAGTCCTAGATGTAGCGTATCTTTTCGCATCCTCTTACCATTAGAGTATAGGATTTATCCCAACGCGGAGTCATTGTAAGAGAAAAAACTAATGGCCTAAGAGTCGTGTGAGTAACACGGTCCCAGAAAAAAGTGGGGACGCATGGACAACCCATTTCTTGAAAAGCGATACCAAACGAGAGCCCTCTGTGGCTGTAGTCGTTACCGACAGTACTGTTGCCACTACTCCCACCACAGCGACAACAGCGGAGCGACGAAGTGTACGATACTTACAGGTTCCCGAGGAGCCGGTTGTGGTACCGCGCAGCGTGCGGTTCCTGCGTGATGGAGTGAAGGCGCCCCGTCTGCACAGCATCCAGGTGAGCCGCGCGTGCAGCACATTCGTCCGTTGGGGTGCTAGTACCAAAGGAATTGCCGTTCAGGAGGAGGTCGGCCGCGCCCTGGAGATGATGCGGCTCGGCAGCGACCTGGTGTTCATGAAGAGTCCTCAGACGTCGTGCAACAACCTCGTGATGCGACGTCGCACGGCCCATCTGAGCATCCCCAGGGTGCAGTGCTAGTGGAGCTCGCCAGTGCCTCAGCGCTCCTCACACAGCTCCTCCTCAATCGTAGACCGCTTGCTGTCGACTCGGCGACAGTCGGCTACACTCGAACACTCCTCATCGGCCACTCGTAGTCTAAGTTCCTAGAGTCTTTACTCTAACTGCGTTCCTTTGTTACTCTAATCACATCTACTGTTTTGTGTTACGACGCTCAGGGATGAACCTTTCTGGTTTGTAATGCTAATAGGCCAAGCCTTGTCTTGACACTTTCATCTTGTTTGAGTCGAACTCACCTCTCATCTAATAACGACTGCCTCTCTTTGTAAATATTTTCGTGGAAGGCGCACCGCCAGTTCGTCTATAGCTTTTATTTTTGCATGACGTGGAGAATACCTCTGTCCGGAATGAATTTAACACTCATGATGAAGCGCCCCAGTGCACTGCAGCGGAGGGAGAACGGGTGGAAGCGATGAACGGCACTTGATTTCACGACAGCTACTCGGCCCCTTCCCGATATAGTCCGGCACCATCTCCGCCACGTAGGACAACATGCAAATGTGTCGAACACTCGAGTTGTCGACTTCTCTGCACAGTCACTGGCAGCGACCTTAGGCGTCGGTTGGTAAGATCACAGCATTCTCGTCACTGTTATCCATGAAGACGTCTACCAGCAGCAGCTCTAGCGAAATTGCTAGCATGAGCGCACAGCACAGCAAACCCGAAGAAGGCCTAGGGTGGCAGACTCTAGAAGCATTCAGTGCAATGCCGGCGCCGCATCACCATGGTCTCAAGTACGATAAGCCAAGCAATATCAATCAGTATTTTCGCCGGCCGTTGATCCTTCGGGGTGGTGGTGCCCGAATGTGATCATCACTCGTCCTGCTTCACCAACCGACCAATCAATAACACGCACGTTTGCGCCGAGGCGTAAGCTAGCTGCCCATAGCCGTCGTTGGGAAGGGAGCGATCATGTGCAGTGACAGCAGCTGCGTCAGTTTTACGGCAAACGAAACCGATCATCAGCAGCGATCGATAGTCAGGGTTAGAGCTGCGCAGAAGGCGAACATGGTGGCTGCCGAATCGCCTTCACAAGACTCCAACACAACCGATTGATCGCGATCACCTGCTATCAGCACGCGAGCGGAACCAGTCCACCTTGCGTGTCCACGCTCTTCGCGCCAGCGATGACAATGTCCGCAAGATTGGCCTAAATCTTAAGGTGGCTGGAGAGCGCTCAAAGCAGCTCTGGCGTAATGCGCTATACGTGGATTTGCAGCTAGGTGATGCCCATTCCGATGAAGAATTTGATCGGGAGTAGCCCGCACTAGAACTGCAAACCGCGTTACCTAGCGGAACAATTGCGGAGGTGATGATAGCGATGTTTTGATCCAAAGAAAACACAGCCCTAAATCGCCTCCAGTAGCCGTATTCATGAAGCGGCGGGAGCGGGAAGGCAGGCGATGCCTTCCCGCTCCCGCTGCATCCCGCTCCCGGCTTCATACAACCCGGTCGGTATTCATGAACCGCCGGGAAGCGGGAGCAACCGCGACGCGCGAGTTAGATTCGCAGCGGAGGCGGGAATTGCAAGATTTCAAAAACCAATCTCTCAAATTACCGCTGTCTCAACCAGGGATGAGTGGATAACGAAATTTTGAGACCCGGATTACGGACAATTTTGCCTAAAAATGGCCGGATAACGGAAACACGGATAACGAACAAGCAACAAAAATTAAAACTGGCTTTAAACTGCTCGAATCTCAACAGAATATTAGATGTTCACGCACTGTCAAGTTACATGCCATCTCTCACCATTTTAAAAGTATTTTGAAGAAAAAAGGTGAACTGTTACCGAGCTTATCGGCGAGAAAAGTGGCACGATCCAAATAGAGAAACCAAGACTATTTTGTAATACAGTCTTTTGCCATTCCACTCGGCTAATGTTTCGGCACGACCACCTTCAGTGGCTGGAGATAACAAGGAGCGCTTAAGAAACTACTCGTTTATAGATCATTTCACAGCACAAATTGCAATTTAAAACTATTCCTTTTTTGAAGTTAAAGAGGCCAAACGCGAGGATGGACGCGTAAAGCACCCTAAATGACCTTTTGGAAGCAGTCGAAATGCTGATAAGCCACCCTTTCAGGTTTACAATAGCGAGATTCATTCAATTCCTATTCACCTACATTTATTTCGACCCGACGGTAACTTATTCGTCTGTCGCCTCTTTTCACATTGTCGGATGGGGAGGTTTACTCATCAGTCAACTAATTTTTCCTTCTTCAAAGCTCAATTAAAAAATGATTATTAGGTGAGTAATTTCTTTGACTCTTCTTGCCTTTTCCACGCTATGAACAAGCAGGTTGCGCAGAACCATCAACCGAATAAGGTTTGCATAACCAGCCTAGTTCCACAACTTGAGAACCACTACTGTTGTTTGACAGTATCGCTATATCTGAAGTAGTCGAACGCGAAACTGTCTGGGATGCACGAAATAATTTATAACAATTTAATTTATAATTTAATTTATAGTTTATGACAAGCAATTTAAAATAATTGGATGCAATTTATAACTGCACCATTTAAATTTTTAATTTTGCCGCATGTAAATAAATCGAACACATAGATCGCCGTGTGGGAATGCCCCGTTGTTAGTGTAGTCACCTTCGTGGCGTTCTATCCTTTCACTCGCTTGTTCGATTTCTACGACACCTCTGCGTGTACGGCGCACCCAGGACGTAGCGCACAGCGTTGGACGTGCGACTATTAGGTTAAGTTCTTTAGAGAATCTTTAGAGAATATGGAGGTTAAGTTAATCCTCCATATTCTCTAAAGATGAGACGAAGATATACTACAAGAAGAAATGGCTGAAGGATTGTGATAACAATTTGTAGACTTTTTCGAAGATTTTGGAACTACTCTATTATTGAGGAAATAATTTCTAATTTTACACGTACCTTCAGTTTTATTTTTATTTTATTGTTTATTACGAAGTTCAATCCTATTTCGCCGACGATCTCTTCTTTTCCACGCAGGACCTGCTCGTAAAATGTCCAACGACTGGCAATCGGGATGTATAAGAAGTGGTATTGCGAGAAATAGAGTGTGTGGCGCATCCGACGAAAGAACTACTCATCGTCAATGTTTCAGATCAATTATGTGATTTCTTTAAAATCAAGTAAGTGTCAGAAGCCGTATCCCCCCCCTCTCCTCAGAACATGGCCCAGGAACACGTTACGAGACATATAGCGAAGATAACCCCACGTGAAGACGATTTTCGATGGCAAAATCGCCATCGAAATTCTATTTCTTGCAATTGCACACACCACCTCATTGACGGCTTCCCGGCGTTCCCGACCGGTTGAGTGCGAGTAGGCCGGGAGCCTCCCGCCATCGGCGCGGGAGGCTCCCGTTGCTTTCCGGCATGTTCGTGAATACGATCTTTTGCCTCCCGCCTCGGTCGCTTCCTGCGGGAAGCCTTGAACGTTCCCGGGAACGTTCATGAATACGGCCACAAATGACCACAAACTCCGTACCAATATAGAAAACCTCGCCGGTACAAAGTCGGACACTGGTCTAATGTGACAGATATGCATAAAAAAGTATTGCCACGCATTGTCGGGTGAACATATGCCTAATTATAAGAGAACTGAGATGCGTTTGACGCTCGGAAAAGCATAGCAACATTTTATCTGTAGAAGAACAAGAGATCAATCGGGGCATCCTCATTGTACAGCTATTCAGTTTGAAATACCCAAATTCTCCTTGTTGTCTGTAATATTGCGAGATCGGAAGCCATCAAATTTGGAGCTCAATCGTTCTAGTCTGTCTCGCAGAGCCGTCAGTTCTTCGTCGCTGAAATCATTTCGTTAGTAAATAACCCTCAGCTAGAGGTCCCCAGAGATTTGGATAAAGTAGCCAGACATTCTGATATGTGGAAGCGATACGGATGGAATAGACCAGAGTAAGACGGTGGGGGAATAAGAAAACCGCATGAAGGAGATGCATCCAACAAGCCAAGATTAAGAAAGGTCAGTACAGTTATTGCGCGCATGACCTAGCATTCCAGGTCATAAGTTTTGGCCAAAAAGCATTTTAAGAGCATCACACCATTCCAAAGCCCAGCAGGTGGCTGTGTGAAGCTGAGCGAGAAGAAATACGGAATGTAGTGCATCGAGTTATACTTTAAAAGTAATCGGAAATGTGCTGAAGTTAGTAGCCACTAGCTGATACGGACGCTGAAGAGAATCCTTCTCGAAGATAAAAAGAGAGAGCGCGACAACCACGAAGTTTGGGCACCCATACCGCTCCGAGCAATGTCTGCTGTCATTTTGCTTATCAGTGGTAGAAGACATCTGCCAGTATCAGTTCTCGAAATTCCACAGAAAGGCTTGGAGTGACACCGGTTCTACATAAATACCAAGACAGCCAGTGATGGGCAGCAGAGCCGGTGTTCCGACTCAGGTGCATGGCAATAATACCTTATCTTTCGTTCCCAAAAATAATGAAAGACATGACATCACCTGGGATGATACCCCAGCCCAAGGGGGCATACAAGCGGTTCAGCATCTGTTCATCCTCTTGAAGAAAGTAACAAGAAGTCGCTGGAACCCGTTTGCCGCGATTGAGCGTAAGCTTCGCCTGATTCAGTTTCAATTCTAATCCACGCATTCCATTATTATAGCGAGCTCTCCTAACTGAAGAGACAGCTGCAAACCGAATATGCCCATTCTCCTACTGAGCACGCTAATCTAGAACTCCAGAAAGTGTCTAGCAGGAAATAAGATGATGTGAATAGGAATGTGACAGAACCGGACTTCCAAATGGACAGTGCAGTACTTGATTCGGAATCAGAGTTTCCTTATGACTTTCTTTTTGCATACGCATGTATTAGGCTGCCCGAAAAGTCTTGAAACAGGAAAACTTTTTTACTCAACCATAGTTTTTTAAATACAAACTACTGATCAACAATGTATTCACCATAGAGCGATATAACCTTCTCCCATCTGCTCGGCAAATCGCTGATTCCTTTCGTCCAGAAATCAGGGGATTGCGACTTGAAGAAGTTGCCGACCGCCATTTTGAGGTCATAATAGCCTTCAATTTTTCCTTCTCAAATGATGCTTTAGCGGTCCAAACGGATGGTGGGCCGATGGCGCAAGATTTGGCGAATACGGTGGATGGGTTAGCAGATGCCAGCCAAGTTCGGCTATTTTCGCACAGGTTGCCGATGCAACGTGTGGGCGCGTTGTCGTGCAACAGGTGGACACTTGATCATTTTCGCCTTTTCTCGCATCGCATCCGCCAATTTCTGAAGCGGATTAACGCATATGGAAGCGGTGCCAGCAGCCAGCAGCTCATGGTAGATTGGTGCTTTCGCATCCCACCAAACGCAAAGTAAATGTTTGCGTTGGTGTGGGTCTGGCTTCGGCTGGACTGGTGCTTCTGCGTCGCGTGGAAGCCAGATGGCATGACGTGCACTGTTATCGTGGACTCTCCAGCTCTCATCTCCAGTCACTAGATCCTCAAAAAATTCCTTTCGAAGCGGCTGCGCGAGGAGTGACTGGCACATGTTTATTCGCACTAGCTCGACAGCAGAAGGTCGTCCACTGCGCTCTCAGTCCTCAGGGTTCATATCTCCTGGGCCAAAGCGAGTCAACCAACGATGCATTGTGGTGCGGCTTAGAGCCCCTTCTCCAAATGCCCCGGTGATATTCGAGACCGTTGTGCCTGCAGTAGAGCCTCGGCACCATTCGTGAAAAGATGACCACTCGGAGCTGTTATTGGCTAATCATGTTCGACATGTCAGCGAAAGGACGCGCGTGGGTCCTTATATACTCATTCAGCGAAAGCTGGAACCTTCTACACGATCCCCACTGACTCAGGATTTCTGAATAAAATTCTGACGTTTTCAAAATTTTGTTTCAAGATTTTTCGTCCAGCCTAATAAATGACATGAACTAATTCAGTGCTTACGTGTACTGCAGTACGAATAAGTTGGCACTCGCAGAAGCAGTGAACGGCCTAGCAGGTCCTCGGGCTTCCCGTTGTAATTGAGCAGCTTCTATTGACAGCTGAAACGGAGTGCTACATCATAATGGCCAGCCACAAAAATGCGCTTAAGCCTTCCCGAGATGTGGGAAATTCGGGAGAGTTCGAACCCACTCTGGAGATTTTCAAAGAATTGGTCAACATCTTCGCTCGGTACTCCTTTAGCCGTCCAAACAGTTTCACTTCATCGGCACTGAGCTTCCGATCATCTGCTAAGCAAGCGGAAACCTGAAACGAGATTGACAGTATTGAAGAAGAACCCCTCATAGGCGCAAGGCAGCCTAATACATTTGGGCTACTCTAACAAAATTTTGCATCCCAGTTTTCATAATTCACGATGTTCCAAGGAAGTGGGTAGTCAACTTTTGCAACGCACAAACACCATAGTTACGAATGGAGAAACGTTTGAAAAACGACATCGTGGAGATGATAATTTATCACGCTTTAAGACGATGATGCCCGGTTATATTTCCATAAAATGAGAAGCTTCTACACTCTGTCTTAACAATATGACCTATTCACAAGCAGAGTGCCGTACGCGCGTGACCTATAGAATACCGAACGGAATGTCCTTTGGAAATACGTGGAAACTGTACTGGAAAGACGGACCTTATCAACACGCGATAGCGTTTTCGAGACATCGAGACGCAGCTGCTCGTTCCTGTCCTTGATGGCAACATTCTGACGAAACACCTAGAAAAGCGCGTGTATCCCAGAACAGGACGAAAAGGGATTTCTAATTAATACAAAGCCAAAAATAAAGAGCAATGACTCGAATGCGCACAAATTCCTTTCAGCAAACATGGAAACGGACAACTCAGACCGGTTCCGAATCGTACTTGGAAATGTAGTAAAAGAAAGCTCAAATTTCTAAGAGCTGATCACATCAAAAAACCAGATCTCACTACTTCGCAAAGGGGCACTCTAACGGTTCGCGAATTGAGCACGCCACTTACCTTTTATTGCTTTTCCAAATAGCAAAGAAAGCTCATTTCACGGCGAAAATGGAAATGACTTCCATCGCTTCCAGTGAACTTCTTACGCATGAAATGGAGCGGTACGCAAAAACTATTTATGATGCTTTAACAAATTCAGTTGCCTCTACAGTACACAAATTGATGATCACCGAAGTCGGTTTCTCGGTCAGATTAGCCTCCTGACCGCCACCAGCTCAACACTAAAGGTTTCAAAAAAGTCGTTTTCCACTAAAATATCCTGGTCAGTAGGAATATTTTGATCAGATAAGTCAAACCTGAAGCGAGAAAGACGTACGCAAGTCAAAATGGACCGTCTTGGGACGCAATTGGATCATAACTTTTGGGTGGAGTTGAAATCAAATTTGGGTGAAAAAAACATACACTCCTCTACACGTGATTTCACTTTCCGCACTGAAGACTAGATGTTTTGATCACTAGGCTGACGGTATGATCACAAAGTTAGTTATCGTGCTGCTTTATTAAGGGCGCATCTGGCTGCACTGTTATGCAACACGATCACCATTGAAAGTGCTGTGAAATTGTACACCTCACAAGTGTTGCGAGTCTCGAGGAAACTCCGCAATAACATTCAGTGACCATGCACATAAAAACCAAAAAACGCAGTAACCCACCTGTAACAATCGCTGGTTGACAGTGTTTTGTCTCTCCGCCAGTTGAGTTGCGAGTTTAACGAGAACCGAGAGTCTGCAAAAGGTATGACCTTTCTTAGGAAAAGCTATATAATCCGCATATCACATTGAAAGCGAAAATCAAACGTAGTTCGCAAAGGTAACTGTGTAAAGTAGCAGATGGAAGAAGGATAAACGGATAAGGATGGCGCTACCCAATTCCTTCAGGGATGCACCACGCATTCTCTCCTATGGGATATCGCAGACGCAAATTGAATGCGTACCTGACCTATATAATGACTTGCGGTGGTCAACTGATAAACAAGTCAGTCTCTGTGATCGGCTGTCATAAAACCTGTGCGTTTTGGTGGAATATTTTTCGCAGATTTGTTAAATTCAACTTTATTTTGCCTGACGTTTCGACGGTATCGTCGTTATCAAAGGCCTCAAAGAAGTTCGATGTTTTGCTGACTGTGCACTCATCCCGTCGATTGCCCTCATCTTTTCCCATCCCTGCAGCACTAATGGAATCCCAAGAGTATCACGAAGAAATCACTCCAATACGAACGCAACTCACCGCAGCTTTATCAGTGCTGAGAGACCGCCCTACTACGCGACAACCATTTAGCAAGTGACACAAACTCGGTATACGGTAGTAGTAGTATACGAACTTCGACGGGTGTTGTGCTTCACAGTTTCACAGCTCACACAGTTTATTCCAATTGACCAGACGTTCAGCGGCCTAGGGGCCGCCAAACGTCTGGTTGGGGGCTTCGCCGCCAAAGCCCGAGAATAGAATAACCCCATCCCATCTGGTTGTGGGCTTCGCCGCCAAACCCCGAGAATAAAGCAACCCCAATCTACTTCCTTTCTTCTTTAGGCCTTCTTACAGTATAAAAAAACTGGTTTTACTATATAGATTAGTGCAGTGGGTATGATAGAGAGGAATTTTCACTGCGCATATGAAGCCCATCCGATTTATTCTCCGAAGCGCTCGTTCTCTACGTGTCGAGAAACAGGTAATGAGAGTCCCAATCCTGTGCTTGATCAGCAAAATCATAACTAAAATTAATCGGTATTGGTCCATACCGCTTGCTGTCCGACGTCAATAATACTCTGAATCCCATGGTCACTCTCTCTACCCCTCTCCCCCCCCCCCCCCCCCATTCCCAAAATACTTCCTTTCCTATGTGCTAGCAAGGAAACAGAGCGAGAGTCAAGCACGCACATGTGACACTGAGTACCGATTCACGTGTCACTACGTTGCCACGACGTCTATGACACCCTTCCGCACTCTGACACGCGTGCCACGACTTCTGTAAGCCGTCTTCAGAAATCCGACTCACACTGAACGATGTTGAGGAAAAATGCTGGTCTCCCCCCCCCCCCCCTATTCACGCTTCCCCCTGTAATGGTCCCCCATTGTTGGTTCTCCTATTGGTCGTCTTTAGGCCTATGTTATACTTCGGCGACGCTATGCTGTAGGGGTTGCTACGCACTGCGTAGCAGCCCGCACATCACAGCGTCGCCGGCGACGTCGCCGAGAGCTCCGCAGGGGGTGTTATACTTCCGCCGCCGACGTCGCCACAGACGGGCCGATGACGTCAGCGTCGCCGACGTCGGTGACAGCGCGTCGGCGACGTGTGTGCACAGCACGGCCGACGGTCCGTCACCGACGTCGCCGAGTCATCCAAGGGTGGCAGAAAATGCGCTCCGATGGAGTGTTATGACTGTGGGTTGGTTCTTCGTTCCCGGAACTGTCATCATCACGACCGTACTTCGAATTACGAAATCGAGAAGTGCAAAAGACACCGTCCTGCGAACACAAAAAGCACAATTGATTAAAACACTGAGTGTTTGGGAGGGAGTGGGACCCTAAACCTTAGCTCCCCTTCAATTTGTCACTTTTCTTCCTTTTTGTGTCCTTCTTAGCCGTTCTGTTCGCATTTTCTAGGCCTATTTGCTTCCTTGTAGAGCAAATAGGCCTGGAACTGTGTAGAAAATAAGTAGTGTTTCCTCGCTTTCTCAAATGGTAATGCAAACCTCTGCGAAGAGCTTTTTCGAGATGGAATTCTTACTAATTAAGAGTTAAGTTTTCCTTTGAACTTCGAGAATTCCGCGTAAATTTAATTTAAATACGATTTAAAGAAAAAAGTCTTTGCTAAACCGACGCTTTTTTGACGTATGATCGGGATAGACTGCACTCGTCTGTTATCTTATGTGTATGTTAGTCCTCAGTGGAAAGGAGAAGAAAAATAAAAGGAGGGGACTCTGACCCTCTCATCCGACATCTCACGCATCTCTTTCGCAGGACCGCTTTGAAAAACTGCTTCAGATCACACTTATCCATCCTTCTAAAGGCAAATGTGGTTAGTAAGAGAAAATTTGCCAGATTAGCAATGGTCGAGCAGGCTGCCGTTCATACAAAACAAGAATCATCACCAAGTCTCGAAACATGTTAAGAAAAGCACGCAATGTGAGCGAATTCGATGCAGATGTAATCACCTAGCCTTTCTATGGGCAGATTGGTTACCAAATGATGACATTAAAAACGCGCTCCGATGCTAAAAATGCGCTCCGATGCTCTCCTGTCAGCGACGTCGCCGACGCCGCCACAGAATCTGTTGACGACGTCGCCGACGTCGACCACGCGTCTGTGGCGACGTCGGTGGTGACGTCATCGCCGCCGACGTCGGTGACGGGCTGTCGGTGACGTGTCGCAGCGTCGGCGACGCGTCGCCGAAGTATAACATAGGCCTTACTCGGAATCCCTACGTACGTTGAACGACGTCTTCAGCATGTCTTCTGAATCCCTACGCACTTTGGACGACGCCTTCAGTACGTCTTCTGAATCCCTACGCAAGTTGGACGACGTTGGACGACGTCTAGCGCAGGTCTTCTGAGTCTTGACTCGCGACGACTAGTGCAGGTCTTCTGAATCCTGAATCCCTACGCACGTTAGACGACATCTTCAGCATGTCTTCTGAATCCCTACACACTTTGGACGACGCCTTCAACACGTCTTCTGAATCCCTACGCAAGTTGGACGACGTTGGACGACGTCTAGCGCAGGTCTTCTGAGTCTTGACTCGCGACATCTAGTGCAGGTCTTCTGAATCCTGAATCCCTACGCACGTTAGACGACATCTTCAGCATGTCTTCTGAATCCCTACGCACTTTGGACGACGCCTTCAACACGTCTTCTGAATCCCTACGCAAGTTGGACGACGTTGGACGACGTCTAGCGCAGGTCTTCTGAGTCTTGACTCGCGACATCTAGTGCAGGTCTTCTGAATCCTGAATCCCTACGCCGTTAGACGACATCTTCAGCATGTCTTCTGAATCCCTACGCACTTTGAACGACGCCTTCAACACGTCTTCTGAATCCCTACGCAAGTTGGACGACGTTGGACGACGTCTAACGCAGGTCTTCTGAGTCTTGACTCGCGACATCTAGTGCAGGTCTTCTGAATCCTGAATCCCTACGCACGTTAGACGACATCTTCAGCATGTCTCCTGAATCCCTACGCACTTTGGACACGCCTTCAACACGTCTTCTGAATCCCTACGCACGTTAGACGACATCTTAGCATGTCTCCTGAATCCCTACGCACTTTGGACACGCCTTCAACACGTCTTCTGAATCCCTACGCACGTTAGACGACATCTTCAGCATGTCTTCTGAATACCTACGCAAGTTGGACGACGTCTTCAGCACGTCTTCTGAATCCAGACGCAGGCTGAACGACGTCTAGGGCACGCCTCCTGAATCCCTACGCTCTGCACTCGATCCCCGTTCATACTCTGACGCGTTGCCCCTTGAATATCTCGTAAGCTTGGACGATCAGCCGCCAAGGATATAGTTCGCCAGCAATCGCCCATGGTTAAGCTCAAAGAAAGCCCGGCTGGCATACGCCGCACTGAAGTAGGCATCATTTGGCTTCAGTCCCCCTCCCCGTGACGGACACGTGACATTAGCCGATTATATACAGCAGGATAGGATAACGACGATGCCGTCGAAACGTCAGGCGAAATAAAGTTGAATTTAACAAACCTGCGTCACACAGAAGATTTGAAAATCTTCTACAGTTCAGAGCTTTATACTTCCCAGACAAATCTCTTAGCAATTCATCGACCCGGAGGCATGGAAGGCTTGGTAGGCCTGTACGGCAAACCCGAAGCAAAAACTGAATTCGTGTGCACACGACAGCCGACACATCCAATTGTGCTAATACCTAAGTGGGACGGATACTAAAGTAAAAGCAGGATGGCGGGACAAAGAAGGGGTCAATTTCGCTGACACCGGACCGAGCTCCATTTATTATAACAGTAGTGAAAGGGGAAATTTACTGTCACAGCAAAGCCGGCATAACGATCGCCAATGCCTCAGGTACACCGAAATAAAAAAGAACAAGGTCACATCATTCTACAACGACGTCGTCGTTAACATGAAGAGAGATTCGGCAAGGGGATACCACATCTATGAAGCTCTTCTGTGCCAACCGCGAGGACGTCATGTGCGAACTCAAGCGAAGGTCGGTGCCCGGCAACTGCACCAATTCCGCCCGCATTGCTAACGACATCGTGCTCATAACACCGAACATTATCCAGGCGTAGAATGCTGATCAAGTTCGCTTCTGGTATCTCAGGCTAGGAAGAAAGGAGTGTGAGTGAGACACCACAAACTCATCCGTTCTTGAGGAACTTTAATGACGATCGAAGAATCCCTGAAGTAAACGAGGGGCGAGTCTCCCACTTAGTCGATTCCCGTGCAGTTCTGCACAGACATCTGACTGCAACGTAAGCGGACGGACACTCGAACGCACAAAGAGAAATAGAGAGGACAACGCTTGCTGTATCGCAATTCATGTGAGGGAAAGGATTCGAGGTTGTCACTGCTGCTTAAGGACCAAAATGTTTCGGTGGCAATCAATGGGCAAAAGCAGTAGCAGATTAGAGTCCGCGGAACATTGAAAAAACATCACACTGAACGAAAGAACTTACGCTCCTCATCTGCCTAGTCCTTGAGGTGCTCCTGAACTACGCACTAACAAACAGGGACATTGCTGAAGCCTATCTGACCAAACGAACGAACCATCTGACGACGAGAAAACTTTGGGAGGTGAAAAGCACTAAGGAGAACTTCCAAGGCTATTAGATCATGTCGGCTAGTTCAAAGTTACTAGACAAAGAGAGCAGGTGTCCCGTGTGCACGAGAATGAACCGAAACCTAAGAAACGAGAGAAATAGTGTACCTGTCTTTGCTCATCTCCAAGGCAGCACTAAGAACGATTTGATTCCTTTTAGCAGTATCAAAGAAGTCAGAGAGATTTTTGATCACTTGCTGATGAGTTGCACCTTTCCTAAACAACATTACGTTCAATAGAGCAAAGCCAAGCCATTCGTATGGGATATGGCAACCTTTCGGGGTTCCTCGTCCAGCCACATTTTCATGCATATAGCCATAACAGCTACTAATAAAGACAATTATTTCAATTGTTGTGTCTTACGACCAGGTAGTTCAAACGGATCTAAACAAGGTCTAGAACTTTCCCGAGTTAAAGAGGTTCTATTTTAAAGCAAGTGACGGATGAATCGTTGATAGGAGCGAAATGCCATGATAAACGAGCAGGTAATATAAATTTTCCTAGAAGATTTGAAACACTCAAGATAAGCTATGTCTCGGTTTCTGTTTAACCAGTTTTATCACACTTCTTATCTCGCAGAAAGAACCAAGGCCTGGAGAATAAAAGATCGACCTGTACACTGGTAACCACAGCGCTCCACAACACCCACTCAATGCTCCTCCGGACAGCGCACAGAAGTAGGATGCATGGTCCATCCCAAACGGGCCTATGCTCAGTTTTACCCATGACCGCTCTCAAATTCCGTGAATGACTCACCTGATAGGAGCAAGACTTTCTCTCTTGGATAATATTGCATTCAATGCCTTTTCATTCAACTGCGAGAGAGATTCTGTAGGAGCGACAGCAGAGTCCAGATCATGAGATTCTGGTAGTTTCTTCCTTAAAGTCACACAAAAAATGCTTCCAGAAAATAAAAATTACACGCCGTAATAAACATAAATAATAACAAAAACAGTAGGTCAACCTCAAAAACGCAGTTGCAAGAGGCGGATTCTGTGTGCAGGCAACGAACATCGTAGTGCTTTCTCGCGGATTCGTGGACGTACATATCATCCCAACTGCTCGTTCTCGGGACGTACAGGGAGAGCACACGTAGGCCTTCCCATCATCCGCTGTGACGAGCAATTCACGCACAGAAGAGTTTTTTCCAGCCGACTGGCTAGTGACCGAACTAAAAACGAAAGGATTTAAAAGCTTATGGAGGATGGACAATGACCAGGGATGTCCAGGACTGTCTCGTACCTCGACCCGCTGAGTATGCTAGAGTATTCCTGCAGCCATGGAGAGAGATCCAGATGAAACACCGTGGAGTCATTGGCAACGAGGATAGTGGATTCAAAATCGCTCGCACAAAGGCTCCAGAAAGAAGTTTGAGCGAGCTGCAGGTGCTCTTGAACGAACAAGCTAAAAAAGAATCAAACTTCTACGGCCCCACGAAACAGTAAACCAAGGCAAGCGGAAATTCTGACCTGTAGTTCGAATGGTCATCAGGAACTGCCACCAGAAAGCAGACGGCGTTTGACAGGGAAAGGACCGCGAAGACCGAGAAAAGCTGAAAGGATCTTCATAAGGAGTAGCGGCATGTTTTCAGAGTGCAACAGCTCACAGCATTCATAGGATGATCGACAATTCTGAGGTCGACCGGATCGCAGGGCAGGCTGGATGGAGAAATCAGCGGTCGAGTCAATGGTGACGAGGCACCTAAGGCGGCTATTATTAGGGTAAATTAGATAGTAGTCAGTGAGCTATTGGCTGAACAAAAAACGAACCATTAACGTTGATTGTCGTCGAATACAACTTCCCCTCAGAATCAACGGCAAATATAACCGGACACTCATCGGATAGGACAACAACGTCGAAAGAAACTGGAACTACGACATAGTAGAATATAATAGCTAACATCCCTTAAAATACAGTGACCAGTGATAATGGTTTACTGTAGAAGCGCGAGGGGCACTATTGTACTTTCAGGACTCCAGAGGCCGAGGAGAGGTGGACAAATTTTTTCATCCAAACTTCGCCCAGGGAAATTATTTAAGGTGCTGATCACGAATCTGACATCCGTTTTTGAAATTTCGACT
Organism: Heligmosomoides polygyrus bakeri; assembly: GCA_947359475.1. Lineage (NCBI taxonomy): Eukaryota > Metazoa > Nematoda > Chromadorea > Rhabditida > Heligmosomidae > Heligmosomoides > Heligmosomoides polygyrus. The sequence continues at coordinate 49,484,823 of OX375866.1, read as the reverse complement.
GATTACGGTAGGTTGCGGTAGGTATGGGTGACAAAGGCTGTCGAGGTCACAACCTCGATTTCGCCCAAACTTCGGCTAAGGGGTTATTTAGAGCGCTGATCACGAATCTGACATCGTTTTTCGTATTACGCTGGAGTATGGTAGGTTACAGTAGGTACGGTTGACTAAGGTCATGGTCACCGATTTCGCCCAAATTTCGCCCGGGGGGGGGAGGGGTATCTGGGTGCTTGATATCCATTTTTCGTATTCCCCCATGACCTCAGTCACCCGTACCTACAATACTCCTGCGCAACGCCAAAAATGGATGTCAGACTCGTGCTCAGCGCCCTGATAACCAACATGGCGAAGTTTGAGCGAAATCGGGTACAATGTCCGTAGTCACCCGTAGCTACCTTAATCGGCCGAAATTTCAAAACGGATATTAGATTCGTGATTATCACCCCAAATAACTCCCAAGGTCGAAGTTTGCGTAATTTTTTCGACCTCTGGAGGCCTGAAAGTACAATAGTGCCGCGCGAAGTGACCACAGCTTGATCGTATTTAGCTCGTGGACGATTGCGCGTGTCTCCCGTAGGGAGCAGTCCATTTTTTGAAACGTCGAGAGTTGTTTGTTAATTGAGGGCGCTGCTTGTCAAGAAGCTCAAAAATCAGTAACCGGAGATAGTTTTCGCGAACCACGCCTTTTACAACAATGTCTAAAGATGAATTACACAAAGCACAAGAAAAGTTCCGTCAAAAGATGAGTCCATCCAGAGAAATAAATTACATAACGGCGACATGACATCGTGGCAGACGGTCCCACACGGCCGAAAGAGTGCGGGTCGTCGAGGTAACAAGCCATACATCCATAGAAACTGCAGAGCAGGCGCACCGTTTTCGAGGCCACCTCGCTTTGTGCAACTTTAAGCTCTCCAAGCTTGTTGTGCTGCTCGTTTCAACATAGGAAGGGTTTACAAGAATATCGAATATTCAACGACTCCACTTCACTTGAGAGAGCGGAACAGCGAAAACTCTACGGAACATAAGTGAAACAATGCTTCCCTCTTTTGAACACAGACTTAGACAAAAGTCAGGGAGCCGAGTTAGCCTAGCGGTTAGTAGTGTAGTTTCATGCACAAACGGTCACAGGTTCGACTCCCGGCTCCGGCACGCCATGCCCTGCAAATATTGCAAAAATGGCAACGGTTCCAGCGTCAGGCCCAGGTTGACAGGCCGGCTGATGGAGAAACCTCGTCACAAAACCATGATCACAAGTCGCAATAGAATCAGTATAAAGGCTAGGACGTCACCCGGAAGTGGCGCACAGAACCCTAGCCCGAGTTCTGTGGTCAGTATGCGAGGGCTACCGAGGGCCGAACGACCTCGGCTAAAGAAGCTAGTTCGACTGGGAACTCTGAATGTGGGAACGCTGACCGGAAGATCTAGGGAAGTGGCTGACCTGATGAAGCGCAGAAGGATACAAGTCCTGTGTCTGCAGGAAACGCGATGGAAAGGGGCGAAAGCCAGGGAGATCGGAGAAGGGGTCAAGCTGTACTACAACGGAGAGGACACCAAGAGGAACGGGGTAGGGATAGCTGTCGCGGAGTCCCTCAAGGATTCAGTAGCGGCTGTCCAAAGAATAAACGACCGCATCATGTCACTGCGGCTGGACACGAAGGAGGGTTACTGGACCATCATGTCTGTATACGCTCCGCAGACCGGATGCTCCGAGCACGACAAGGATGACTTCTACCTCTCGCTCGAGGAAGCCATAAGGTCCGTACCAGAAGGCGACTACCTCTCCATAGCAGGGGACATGAACGGGCATGCGGGGAGTGGCAGAAGAGGAGTGGAAAGGGTTCATGGAGGTAAAGGGATCGGCCTGATAAACCCGGAATGAGAACGAATTCTGGATCTGGCTATCGCCCAAGACCTGGCTGTCTGTAGCACCTTCTTCGCGAAGAGGGAGAGCCAGAAGGTGACCTATGCTAGCGGAGGAAGAAAGACGGAAGTCGACCACATCCTGGTTCGAAGGGCTGCCCTGAAAACAGTCCGGGATGTGAAGGCCATTCCGGGAGAAGACGTGGCATCACAGCATAGACCCTTGGTAGCCGACCTTAGTATACCTCTACCCACCAGGCCCAAAGTGAGGACGGAACCCAGGATCCGATAGTGGAGACTGCGGGGTTCAGAGCGATACGACCTACGAAGGGCAGTGCTCGAAGCAGGCCTTCCAGATCCAGCTGGTCCCGTGAATGAAACCTGGAGGAGGGTAGCCCAACAATACTGAGATGTGCCAAGGAAATCCTGGGAGAAACAAAGGGAGGAACCAGAGGGGATAAATCGGCATGATTCTGGAACGAAGAGGTGCAGGCTGCGGTGAAGAGGAAGGAGGCCTACAGGTTGTGGCAGAAGACGAGGGCACCCGAGCATCTCACAGCCTACAGGAAGCTGAAGAGGCTGACAAAAACAGCTGTAGCGAAGGCAAAGAACGCGGAAATGGATGCCCTAAACGAGAAACTAGACGGGCCAGAGGGAGAGAAGTTCGCCATCCGCCTGGCCAAGGCGCGTCATAGAGCTAGCCTCGACATTCGAGTAGTGAAGACTGTGAAGAGTGCTGACGGTAGGGTGTTACGGAAGCCGGTCGAGGTCAGAGAGAGATGGGAGGAGTACCTCAAGGAACTCCCGAACGAGGAGTTCCCTCGTCGGGAGGCCGAGGAAGAACAACCAACGGAAGGACCCATCCCACCCTGGAAGCAAGAAGAGGTTCGCAAGGCCACAGGGAAGATGAAACTCGGAAAGGCAGCAGGGCCTGACGGTGTGCCAGTAGAGGCTTGGAAGGTGCTCGGGGACCTCGGAATCAACTGGCTGACGCAGTTCCTCAACAGATTCACGAAAGAAGGTAAAATGCCGGATGACTGGAGGAACACCACCATAGTCCCCATCTTCAAGCAGAAGGGAGACGCTTCCGAATCCAACTACCGAGGGATCAAACTGATCTCACACACGATGAGGATCTACGAACGACTGGTCGACTCAAGGCTGAGGGAGATGGTACCCATCTCCCAGGTGCAGTGGGGCTTCATACCTGAGAGGTCCACCACAGACGCCATCTTCATCGCTCGTCAGGTGATGGAGAAATATCGGGAGAAACGAAAACCCTGCTACCTGACATTCCTGGACCTGGAGAAGGCCTACGACAGGCTAGCTCGGGCCGTAATCTGAAATGCCCTTCGAGGGAGGGGTGTCCCGGAACGTCTGATCACGGTCATAAGGGACGTGTACGAGGGCTCGAAAGCGGCGATACGAACTCCACACGGGGTGACAAGGAAAGTGGACATCACAGTGGGGGTACACCAAGGGTCGGCTCTGAGCCCGTTCCTCTTCCTGCTGACGCTTGACTCTATAGTGAAGCACTTTGAGGAACGCCCTCTCAGAACGATCCTCTACGCGGACGACATCGCCCTAGTAGCCGACAACCAGGAGGAGCTGGAGGAGAAGGTGCAGCTGTGGCAGAGAGCCCTCGCAGACAAGGCCTACGGCTGAACGTGAAGAAGACGAAGTTCATCAGCTCTGAGCAGTGCGCTAGATCGATCCTAGACTGTCAAGGGAAAACGATCGAGAAGGTGGAAGAATTCCGCTACCTCGGAAGTGACCAATCCGAGGAAGGAAGTGTGGACCAGGCGGTCAGGGGACGGATAAACGCAGCCTGGCTCAAGTGGAGGGAGTCCACAGGGATCCTCTGCGACCGTAGATGCTCCAGGACGCTCAAAGGCAAGCCCTAGTTGTGAGACCTGCCCTCTACGGCAGTGAGTGCTGGGCCCTGGGTAAGGCGCAGGAGCCGCAACTGCGCGCGGCGGAGATGAGGATGCTGAGGTGAGCATGTGGATGGACCCGTCGGGACAGGGTGCGAAACGAGGATGTTAGGGCAGTGATGAAGACAGCCCCGATCCAGCTGAAGATGAGACAGCAGCGCCTGAGGTGGTATGGACACGTCCTCAGAAGACCAGAGGATAACCCCACAAGGTTGGCCCTAGATTTCGAGGCACCCGGAAAGCGTCCGAGAGGAGCCCCAAGGAAAAGATGGAAGGACGTCATCAAGAGAGATCTCGCCGAAGTCGGCGCCACGGCAGATGACGCCCTTGATAGGATAAGGTGGCGACAGATCACAAGAACAGCGGACCCTGCGACTGCGCGGGACTAAACGCTTAGGAGAAGAAGAAGACTTAGACAAAAGTCGGTTAGTAACCGAGCATGAAAGGGTTTGAAACAGATTTACTGCTCGGCTTGAAACACTCACGTGTCTCGGACACTAAGTTGGTTAGTAACCGACCATGAAAGGGTTCGGAACCGAGCACTTCGCAATAGCAACACGTGCTGCGGGAGGCGTGGCGCCCTTCGTGCTCGGTTCCAAACCCTTTCATGGTCGGTTACTAACTAACGGCAGGGTTTCAAACTGAGCAGTAAATCCGTTTCAAACAATTTCATGCACAGCTTCTAACCAGCTTTTGTCTGAGGAAACACAAATCCCTCCGTTATAAAGCGTTTAAAGGAACCGGCGAAGATCCTTGTTATAACGGCAGTCGCGTCCTGGGCGGAGGTAACTTTTTTTTACAGTCTTTTACACGCTGATTTATCTTAAACCGCATTCATGACTAAAAGGCAATGAAATGTGTGATCTTTGAAGGCAGTGTGGAGCTATAGAACTTCAAATTATTAGTGCTACCCTGCCTTCGACATACTTTCTGTAGTATGCATAAGTATGATAAATGTGTGAGCAATAACGGGTACTGGAGGTAGGTTAGATCAATAAAACTGTGTAATTTGATGATGACTGGTAACACGATCAGTTGTTGCGAATAAAACTCCCGCGCAAGGCAGGAAACGAACCCTCACTATCTGCATTCTGGGAAGGACTTTAGCCCATTACACTACCAGCGCTGTTAAATCCGTCAGCGATATTGTTGTTGAAGCACTCGCCCGTGGCACGGGAATGTTGGGCGTGATCAAGCAGCGTCGTTTTTGCAATGCTGTCCAAAAAACAGGCGGGGCAGGCGTAAGCCCGCATGCCGTGAAGAGTTTCTCACAGGTTCGCGCTATAACCGTTAGCGTTATCTCCGACGCGCGTCTTAGACGGAATTGGTTTGTATGGGTGTGAAGATAAACTGGCTGGTTCTCGAAAAAACGACGTTGTATCGGGGGCACGTCATATCTAGAGGCATTATAACGGGAGGGGACTGTAGCTATTACAAATGAAAGTCACCTTCATGCACACTTTCTTCCTGAAACGGTTTCACTATAAGTGACTGCACACCGTTATACAATAAAAACTTCCAGTCCATGGCGCATAAACTCTGCTCCCTTTTCCTCAGGAAATGCGAGAGTGATCCATCGCGTCGTCGTGCGTCGGTAAAGGACCGGTCTAGACTGATCATACACTTGGTCGGCTATCACGAAATTCCATCCATTATTCTGTGAAATATTATAGGTGCGGCGTGTCGCCTATCCTATAGCCAATGCTGTATTCGTTCGAGACTACGCCAAAGCAGCCTAATCCAGAGGCGGATAGACATTTCGCAAAAGCATCGTACAACTTTCCGGGAGTTGTGAGGGAAAACCCTACTTCAGAATGCTTTGAATTTCCCCCAGAAATGTTTCAGAAGCTCAATCACCTGGATAATGCATGTCATACCCACCTATCGACTTGAACAAACCGTAGCTATTGGAGCCATAACCGTCGCATGGGCGGTCACTTGCACACATAAATGAGCAGTAGTCTACCGTGATGCACGGCATATCGCATACATTTTCGGCCTGATAAATTCTGAAAAGTTCTGATGGACCACGTATTTGTTGTCAACAAATCGGAAAGCGAAAACAGTAAGGCCAATTCAATGAAGCGTTTTCTCATCTCTCTCAAGACTAAAACAAACACAAAACCTTTGAATCGGCTTCAGAATTTCACAGAAACGCAGTCCTTGCATGTAGGCCGCGCTTTTTATAACAAAGATAGACTCGGGTTGGCTCCATGTTTGCCTAACCTAGCAATGTTACACAGAGGAGATCTAGTTTGCCCGCACTGTTCAGCGGTAATGGCTTTTTGAAGCATTACCTACACCTACACAGCTTATCACTCGCACTCATTCTTAAGCAGAGGTGGAGCGCCCAGCCACCACTATCGAGTGAAGCGACTACCAGCGGTAGCGTAAGTGATACTAGAAAGAGTGGCACGCACTCCTCTCTTATACTCTTCTTCCCATTACTTCTTCTCATGCTTCGCATCTCACGCAACTCAAAGAGTTAGCTCATACCTAGAAAATGAACTCTCCCTTCGATATCAGAAACTTCAAACAACTACTCCGGAAATATGCCGGCATAATAACTGGAAACGCTTTCTTCCATTAACGAGTACGTATGAGTTACCTTATGCGGTTATCATCAAATAGCACTGCTAGCAAGTGCACAGAAGAAGTGATCGAGTCCGCCAGGATCCACCTGACTCGCACCACTTTCGGTGGTTTGGGCGAATCAAACAAAGTAGGGTGGACTTCCTGTAGCCTGCAAATACATAGCCAGTTTCTTCACCTGAAAACACCAAGGCGGAGGATGTGACCATACTCGCAAACGTATTCGTTGTGAGGAACATGACCACTCGCTCTTGAGCTCCACAGATCCGCAGACACCCGCACGATGAAGAGCGAGCTCGAGGCGGACAGCGCCACCAGAGACCCATCCTGCATTGCTGACATGGACGTGATTTCAACGTCATCAGGCAGACGAGGCGACAGAACGACCTTCTAAACAAAAAGAGCCTGGGAAGGCTGGAAAGATCCCCATCGCTGATTGTGATGCACAGCAATGACGACTGGAATAGGAGGACAACTAACCACTGATCTCGTGTACTCAGCTAAGCCGTTGTTGTTCACAAGACCGTAAACAAACGTCATGCAGCCATCGCAGAAGATCACTAGGCTCTTGTACCGGAACGCCGACAGAAGGTACGGCTTGCCGCACAGGGGCTTCCGCAGTTCGCTGAGGCTCGTCCTCATTCTGGAGGGCGATAAACGATTTAAGACTCGCCGGGACGGACACTAGTACGGACAGATGACTCAAACACGCGCCGTTAAAATTAGTCAAAAAATATGGGCACTATTCGGTATCACCGGCTGCGACGCATTCACGCCGCGGCACAGCTTCACTGACCTGACTGGTTCATTGACTCGCTCAAGTATGGACATGCAGGTTCCTTATTAGGCAGTAGAAGCAGGACATGAACCCTATAGGTAGGGCTGTTAGTAGAAATGACCGCAGAAAGTACTATAAAGTGATTGCTGAATGTGAAAACCAGGAACGTGAATATTTTCACCTTCGACTTCCCGTGTGCTGCGAGTATAATGGCAACATGTTAACGTTTGTTACGACTGAATTTCAAATGAAGTGCTCAGTGGAGGTAAATATAATAGAGTACTCATACACCTATAAGGCCTATCTGGGATGTGACGTCAAGTAGACCTATGATCCTTTGGTTTCATCAAAGGAGAGATAGGGGCTTATTACCTGGGACTAGGAGCAAGACGACACTTGATGAATCCGGCTTCCGACGTTTTCATATATATCCATCTCTTTAGTTCCAGATATTTGGGGGTAAAGAAGGAAACGGAAAGGAGCTGAAATCGTCAATACGCGATTTGGTACTTATCGAATTCAACAGTTGTTCCTTGCAGTTAAAACGTTGTGGGTGGCGCCAGCAGAAGGAACACCTCCGTTTAAGAATATAAAATCTTAACACAACAACAACGTAAAACTTTAGCAACAAAAACTTTAATACGATATTTTGGAGAGCAAAAGACGCAGTCCTGCACTGTTATTTGGAGAACTCGACTACCTAATTTTCAGCTGATCAAGTAGGTTTGGAACTAACATAACTTGCAGGAACGAGTCAATCAATAGAGATTGCTGCTTTAAAAAATGGTTATTTAAAGCAGAATAAGAAAGTGTCTCAACTATCTACCGCATAATTCTACTTCTATGGGATTTTCGCCATTAACGAAACAATCTGGACAGGTGTATGACAGATAGTTTCTCAAAACAGATACAACATATCGTGTGAGCCATAGACACTTCTCTAGTTCAGGCTACAAGAGAAGCTGATGACCATCCCAACGGTGTGAACAATTGAATAGTCGAACTTGTGGCCATCTTGATGGTGTTTTTAGAGAAATAACGGTTTTCTTTTATTTCCGCCTCCATGTTGGTATTTTGGTTCCCGCCAATTCCGTGACGTTTCCATTCCTGGCGCTCGCCCCTTTTCTCAATGCATCTTTACAGATACCTGCTGAAGACGAAATCTGTGTTCCTAAGAATTGCGCTCTCCAAAGCAGGGGGCTAAATCGCTAAGGGACGCTGCGACGCCGCGCGCGGCAGCAGGCACGTCGCAACGCGGCAGCCGGTGATATCGAATAGTGCCCATCGTCAAAAATACGGTACTAGTGTACTTAGTGTACCGCACTAAATCTTGTTCAGAATACATTTAATAGGGGTAGTCTGCCATGCGAAGAACGAATATTAAAGGCGTTTTTTTTTTTTTTTTTGCGGAAATGCCTTATAAGCGCGTCACATTAAGTTGGAATCGCCCAAGGCCTTGCGAAATAGTACGCGCTGGCGAGAGACGCAGAACGCACGCTCCCTACCGATGAGCAGTACTTCGCCGTTTCTAGCCTGCAGCAGAGGTTAGCCAGAGCGTACGCCTTAAAATCTCGAAAAGCCTTGAAAGCTATGAGAGCACAGAATTGGGCAGGGGAAGGGACTCCAGGGTGTGGGCCCACTAGCGCACCCGTGTTAAAATTGTCTTCATCCTGGAGTTCCCTCCCTTGCCCAATACGGAAGCAGATAAAACACGGTTATGTAATCGAAGCAAGGAGATACGGCAAGAATGTTCTGCGACCCATGGAGCCGCGGGTCTGATTGATTCGCACTTAGGCGGACGCTCTGAGTCATCGCCCCGACCAATGGCGTGCGGCCGATGACTCATACTGTCTTCTAGCGATGTACAACAGGTACAGCAGAAATCGTGGTGAGAAAGCGTTCTTTCAGTTGTTTCATGTTCCGAAGAGGAGTACGCATGGCCTCTAAGCACTTGTAAACAGTACCCTTTCACCTGTGTTGTATTCTGTTCTCGACTCTAGACTATAGCTATCAGGATTTTGTAGGAGTAGAATCATGATCCATCTGTCATGATTTAGGAAACAAAAATGCTCATTATAATGAAGAACGAGGAGCTCTCCTATTTGTACACATGCAGTAGTTAGGCAGTCCTGAAAGCTACACAAAAGGTACTGTAGGAACTAGTGTCTCGCAGATCAATAAAACGTTTCATAATCCAAGGACAACAAGTGGTGCTCCCTCGTTTTAAGAACTTTAACTACACATTTGCTCACGAATTCACTGATTTCTCGGCCTTCCATATGGGACCAGCCGTAGTTAAAACTTTATCCACTCATTTTCTGGTTGGCAACACATGGAGATTGGATCTTCCCAAAGTGAAAGGAAACAATAGGAAAGCAAGAATCTGTTTTGGCACCTCAGGAAACAAATGCACTGTGGACTAGATAAGGCTAATAGTAGCCTGGGTGCTTGTGCTATTACACTCGACAATGAACGCCTTTTCTGCCCATATATCAAGAGTGCTCTCACTATCACCCGCTTCTTGACGAAAACTGAGGTGACGAATAGGTGGAGAATGGACTGAAGGTTAACAGGGCTACTACTTTTCAAGTCTGCACTTCAAAACTAGACGAGAAGGTCGACATTAAGAGCGGTGTAATATTAAAAATTGAAGCAATTTGTTTATAATGACGTTTTTGCGCAGTTTTCGCCACTGCCATCGGAAAACAACTGCGTTTACTTCACGCTGTTCTCCTCAGTGCAGCTTATCCGGACTCCCATACCCTCCCTGTGGATGCGGACGTATGAGTCGTCCGGCTGCCGGCCGGCCGCGCGCCAGTGGTCGGCGCGATTACTCAGAGCGTCCGCCTAAGTGCGAATCAATCGGACCTGGAGCCGCGCTGTTACAGTAAGGTTGCGCGTCGGCTTTAGTGTGCGTGGTGGAGCGGTGGAAACACGCGGCCGACCGCTACAGAATGCTAATATTCAGCCTCCGCGGGTTGGGAGGGGCGGTCTTTATGTACGAATGGTCACCGCGCCCGCGGCGGCGACTGCCGCGTGCGCGATGAGCTCCGCTGCGGTCGTGTGGCGGAACGGTGTTCTTCACACCGCCCATACGAGGGGGCGGAGCAAGGGGGCGCCGACCACCCATCGAGGACAAGTTGTCCGAGTGCGCAAGAACAAGGGTAGAGGAGGTCAGCTCATCTGTGCTATTTCGGGTCAGATTTCGAAGGATTTCAAAAGCTAGGGCATGTGTGGTACATCTTTCGATAGCGTAGGACTTGCTTTAAAAGGGGATAGCACGGTATTCAAGATCGAAGGAAAGGTGAGCAGTTAGGAGCTATGGAAAACATACATTTCACAAAGGGATTGTCAGCAGTCGGGAATTTATTTCATCCACAAAAATATGGAACAGTCGATGGAACAGCTGGATGTACGAATTTCCTGACGACTTTTCAGTGATTCAACAACAGATTTTCCCCGAAGATGATTGTGGCCCTGGTCGAAGGCTGCAACACTATTAAGCTCTGTGGAGTTTCGCTCCAACGGAGATTTAGTACAAGTTCCTTGTCTCCAAAGATGTGCAAATTCTACTTTTATTTGTATTGGAGAACCCAATTTTTGAAGATATTTTAATGTAAATACTAAGGCGAAAGCTCCTTATTTCAAAAACTACTCCTGAACTTTTTCTTAATGTGTTGCCTGACACGACTGACTGACACGGGAGAATTCCAATCGCAACAATTTTAGGTGACCAGGATGTTCTGCTTTATCTATCGATTGGTTTGTCAGCCTAGAAAACTAGCAGTGTCTGCTGTTGATTTTTAGACTAAACTACGAAAAAAAGCTATTTTTCTGAAGTTTTTATTTTTTGGCGTCGAAGACCCTATAAGGAAGTTATCATTTCCTGCACACCCCTCAGCTTTGGTGATGGATCGAGCAATTAACCTACTTGGACGTCGTCGCAGCTACATCGCGCTTCCCTATATGGCCCTTAGAGCACCACCGTGGGCACTAGCTGACGTGTAGGTCAGATAACTGGTCATTTCACACAATTTGTAAATTAGTAAACAGATTCGAATCGCTAGACGCAAACCTAGTCCCGACGAGAGATACAACCCATCACCTGTAAACTTGAAGTAAGGATAATGAGAAGCAAGTAGGATCGTGGGGCACCATGTACTACAACACTACCCAACGTTTTGTGTTATACGAAGCTAAAAACTTTATGCAGCGCTGGTGTGTTTCACCAATGTGGTGAATTAAGCTAGCCCATTTCTGATGGGATTGGAAATACACGTGCCTTTCTACCGAAGCGGATAACCAATGGGTACTAGATGACCTGATGTGTTATCACCATACCAGCTTGATATCCTATAGGCCTATGGTATAGTCCCGCGGAAGTGTCCGCAGAACGGGATTATTCGAGCCGGGACCCAGCGCGCGCCCAATAGCCGCAGTCCGCAACACCCATTTTCCGCGGACTGTCGGCGGCGGTCGGTGGACGGGCTGGTATACTTCCCGTCCGCCGACCGACCCCGCCGACCGACAACCTGCCGCTGTGCAACGCACCGCGGGAGGTTGTCGGTCGGCAACCGTCGATCGATTAACAGGAGACTGTGTGGGGAAATCCATCCCTTGTCGCCTTTCCGTGCGCTTGGCAACGATCCAAGTTGGGCGCCGAAAACGCCCTCCAATGCAACCCGTCCGCAGACCGTCCCTGGACGGTCTCCGGGCTACTCGCCCCCGTGACGTCACAGTCGGCGCGCGAACGGAGTTTCGCACGACGTCTGGCGTCTCTCGCTGCCAACCGAATCTCTCACTCGCAGCCGGAGCCTCCACCTCTCCGTGCACTTTTGCACGTGGGTTCATGAGAATCCGTTTCACTTAGTGGCAGTAAACCATCTCCGGAGTGAGTTAGTTGGTGCCAGACGTACCCAAGAATGGTGAAACCCTGACTAGCCTTTTAACAGAAATCCATGAGTCCTTGGATTTGCAAAATATGCACTTGAACTACGGTGATGATCCCAACGATGCGCCAGGCATTCTGCTTCGACAGTATCCCATATTACCATACGGACACTGCTACAAGCATCTTAACCAGGGATAGGGGCTGGTCTATCATATTTGCCTTTAATAGAGAAGGCCTGTACGTGATGGTAGCTTTTATATCAGACATCAGGCCCTTATTTTCTGTGCTTGACGCCAGAAATTGAGTCCTGGGCGTTTTCAGATATCCAGCGGGTTCTTTCGAAGCGTTTATGGATATGCCTGGATCATGGGAAACATATGGCACATGGCTATAGATGCAAATTGACCAGAGGGAGGTCAACATGTACTCAATGGCTATTCCGCCTTGCCCCAAGCGCTGCATAGTGGTGTCCTACAGGGTGAGCCTCACTCCTTCATTATACGGAAGACCTTAGTGTTGGGGATGAGATGTTCATGAGCTCATTGAGAGGAAAGAGGCACATATGACCAATATTCTTCACTCCATTTAAGCTCTTTAGCTTTTCGGCCAGCTGTCCTAGGTTATCTACATTGACTGCGTATGTGTCGACTCTTCGACTCATGCCACTCCACTGTCGTAAAGACGGTAGGAAAAATCCTAGGAGCATTGGCAGACCTCTATTAAGAATATTATGAGGACATTCAGGTGTCTGGTTAGACCTCGAAGGTCCCAGAGAGGTGGAGAAAGAGCTTTCGTCCATCCTTAGACAGCTTTGGAGTGTAGTTCGAGAAGTTATCTGCTTAGAGCATTTGAGTCGTGCACCTTCACTCCTCCTTAAAAATCTTCCCCTCCTATGGTTGCTCGCAAATGTTTCAATGTGACCTCCTAATCGTGTCAATGCAACCGGCCTTTGCGTGATGTGGTCGGTACCAGTCCCTGTAGATTTCGTAAGCCGTCATCGTGGAGACTCCCTCATCGCCGCCGTGAGCTCATGATTCACACGTGGACCAAGTATGGAGACATTTGCGCCCGCGTGCACTCTTTCGTCTGCAATCTCTCCTGCCGCGCTCGCAACCGCAGTCGCGGGGGCGAGTAGCCCCGCAACCGTCCCGGGACGGCGACGAACGTCCGCGGTGCTCTTCCCCTCCGCAGACGTCCCGCGGGCACTCCCGCGGGACTATACCATAGGCCATAAGCAGCTGTGGCTCGTGACGAAACACACGGGAGCCCGACGGGTTTTCCGTGCAAATGAACGAGGTTTTCCTACCTTCTAGGAGTTCGTTGGACCACGTGAGCCTTGTGGCTGCACCGCACAGCTTACCTAAAGCTAATGATGACGTCTTCTGTCTCCTCCCATCGTAGACAAAAAACGTCATCATTAGCTTCAGGTAAGCCGGCATTCGGAAGCACCGCAAATCCAAGTTCCTGGTTCGGGTCTTGCCACTCCCAGCCAAACCATGAAGATCACGCTGTTCATAACACCAAGCTTTAGTCTAGAGGAGCGAGTGCTTGCTGACATGGATCGTGTTTGTGGGAGTGTCGGACTGCGACAGCGCTCGAGTATGAACAGATTTCGCGGCGATCGCTTGGTTTTAATCGATCTGAATGTTTTTTTTTGCATGGGCGACGAGTCGCTTCCGTCGCGGAGCATGGCAGGCCCTAAGCTTCATGGCACTATAAGACGATTGCTAACAAAGTTGCCGAAAATAGGGTCGGGGGGGGGGGGGGGGTCACCATGGCCTGCCGCGGCGAGTAGCTACATACAGCGAGTGTAAATGCAGTCTTATCTCCTCGTTCCGATTACAGATCCGTGTTTTATATGCTTCCGAATTAGGCAAAGGAGGGAACTCTTGCAAGTGGGCAATTTAACACGGGCGCGTCACTCAACCCACACCCTGGAGTCCCTTCCCCTGCCCAAATCTGTGCTCTCCAAGTCATCGGAGGAGAGCACAGAACGGAGCTATAGTATCGTTTGTTCCTTTTCTTTATTATCATTGTGTCTTGCCTCTGTTTTTGTGTTGGTGACACTTTTTATGAGGTGACCCCCCCCCCCCGACCCTATTTGCGCCTCAAAGTCTAGCGGGATAGTGGGGGCTAGTGTAAGCAAATCGCTGTTAAAGGTGCAATAGTAATGGCCCGTCAAGGTAGGTGAACTAGAAAACGGATGTCTGAGGAGGCTGAAGAGGTTACAACGACCTACTTATGCTAACGTGCCACAAGACGCAGTGGCTGCTGTCGCCTGTTCATACTTCCCCGGCGCCGCCGTCGCTCTCGTCGCTACTGTCACGAAGTATGAACAGGCCCATAGTTTGCACCGACGAGCGAGGTCGGCGGTTAGCGCTGGAGCGCGTAATTTGCCACTGAAGGTAAGAAGAGCTCGAAATTTGCACAAGAGCAAGTTAAATTCTATCTTTTATCTGGAAGGTATCCTCAGCGAGTTTTAGATTGATATGCAGAGTATAGTACCATTCTCCTAGAAGGCGAGTATGCACATTTCCAAGGTTCTTTTAGATTTTGCCGATTAACAGGAAATTCGCATTGCTTACAGGATTCCAGCGGGTTCAAACCATTACAATCCTAATATACCGTAGCAATATAGAGCTGAGCGCCGGTTATTACAGGGTGCGTAAAAAGTATTGACGCACCTACTTTTTGTTTCAGCTCCAGCTTTCTTTTTCTACCCCTCTAGGTTTTTATGTGTTATTTTTGTTGTCTGTATTGTGCTCAAAAAACACTCACGAAAAAACTGAAGAAACATGATCGTCACCGTTACGGTGGCCCTTTTTTTGTCTGTTACCCAGACAGCTGAATACTTCCTTAACAAGAGAATTTGGCGCTGTTCGAAACGGTTGGTGAGGAAAGAGGTCTGCAACCCAAACGTCAGCCACGGCTCTGTCATAACAGATGATGATTACAAGATGTTCAAGCACGATAACGTTCAAATCAAAAATTGTCAGCCTCTGTCCCATAACGGCAAACAGATAACGCGCGCAAGTGTGAACAGCTTCTCAGGCGAGCACAGCTTAAAAGTGAATCCGCTGGATTACTCTTTCTAGGTGATTTTGAAGAATGAGGTCTGTGCTACTTTCAACAGAAGTGACCAGTCGCAGAAGGCTACCCTGTTCGAAGCACGGAACAAAATGCAAGCGAATACTTGCGGCGCGTGCTCATGAATTTTTCCGCCGTTTTCGCTCCTGTATTCACAGTAAAGGAGCCGATGTCAATTACGACTTATTCTGTCGTGTTTGCAAGATCATTTTCCATATTGCTGAAATGAATATTTTAAAACTTACTGCGCAATACTTTTTCCACAACCGCCATTTACTGCGTCAATACTTTTTACGCACCCTGTAGAAGACGTGTCGACAACGCCGTCCCACGTGCGTCGGGATTCAGCAGACGTGGCGAAGGCATTGTCCAACATGCGTCGGGATTCAGAAGACGTGCCACACACGTCGTCCAACTTGCCTTGGGACTCGGAGGAAGTACCGCAGACATGTCCAAGTCTGTCAGGATTCAGAAGACGTGCCGAAGACGTCTTCCAACGTGCGTAGGGATTCAGAAAAGTAAAGGGGAATCAGTAAGGTGGGGGGGGGGGGGGGGAGAGAGAGACAGCAAAGGGTGTCCAGTGAAGGGGGCAAACAAAAGGGAGACCAGAAGGTACCAAGAAGGGATGACCACTGGAAAAGAAATTTTGCAGAAATGATGACAGCGCTGGGTCCCTTTACAGTCCCCCCTCCCCTGGTGGTCCCTTCACTGGCCTACTCTACTGATCTCCCTTCAGTGATCCTCCCTTCTTGGTACCTTTTACTGGTCTCCCTTTCATTGGTCCCCATTCACTGGTCCTCCCTTTTTGGTACCTTTTACTGGTCTCCCATTTATTGGTCCCCTTCACTGGTCTCCCTTTACTGGTCCCCCTTCAATGAACACTCTTTGCTACCTCCCCCCCACCCCCTTACTGGTCCCCCTTTACTCTTCTGAATCACTACGCACGTTGGAAAACGTCTTCGGTATGTCCTCTGAATCCTGGCGCAATTGGACGATGTTTACGGTACGTCTTCTGAATCCCAAGGCAAGTTGGACGACGTGTGTGGCACGCCTTCTGAATCCCTACGCACGTTGGAGGTCTTCGCCACGTCTTCTAATTCCCGGCTCCCGTGGAAAACTGACAATTGATGACTGACTTCAGTCTACAACTGTACTCTCTTCAAGTCGTCTAGGACAGGGTTGTTCGGATCTCGACCAAGCAGCGAAGAGTACAAGAGGCACGTGTGGTAGGAAGCACCTATAAGAACAAACACATGCCAAATAGAGTGAGTAAACGGCATATTACCGGATCTGTTAGGTCCCGGAACGACCGCCTGCACATAGTGGAAAACTCGGCCAGACAACTCGTCGCTACTTCAAGTATACACACAATGTACATGTGCGAATATTGCACAGAAAGCTAGTTGTAAGATCTGCTTCCTGGACTTGTGTAGCTTTAGACGCGAGTGCACACTGGAAAGGAATCTTAAAATGGGTAAGTTAAATCAGTCAAACCCCTGAGTTCCTTCACTTGTCTAGCTCGAAGGGTAGTCGCGATGTTATAAAAGATGGCATGTTATAAAAGCAGGACCCCACATTTCCCTCCTCCCTCTCCAGTCCTTTGAGTGCCGCTCTTAAAATCCTTCCGTATAGCTTAGTAAATCAACAATAAAATGCCTACTTAGAAGTTTGCTGGAATGTTAAAAGTTGATTCGACTCGTCATCAGAATGGTACCCAGCCTCTGACCGTGCTCAATTTCGTGAAGGGTCCTCCTTCTCTTGGGACTCTGCGTTCTCTTTACCTCCAATTTCTTTATGGAGTGAGACAGATAAGAGTACGGGTTTCTCGACCGAAGAGCACGGCGCAAATAGGGTCCGGGGGGGGGGGGTCACCCCCCCCCCCCCCTACACAACGGTTGTCCGCCTCAGAAAGAAGGCACGTGTGTGTGAAACTACATCGGAAATGGCCTACTTCAGTTCACTGTAGGGCTAGAACACACCAGTTCTGCTAAAAATTCCGGTTTCAAAAACCACAAACCGTTGTGTGGGGGTGACCCCCCCCCCTCGGACCCTATTTGCGCCAAGAACCGAAAGAAAGTAAGGAAGAACAGAAAAAATAAGGAAACTAAAACAAAACAGACAGTGGTAGCGACGAGTTGTCCGCTAAAATGAGCATGTTTTCATACAATGAAAATCGCACCTGCCGGTTAAACTTACTGAAGGCCATTAGAATTGGAGACGGGCTGCTAAATAGGGGCACTCCGTTCCCACTGAAGCGCACAACATACTCGGTCAATTTCTTGAAAGTACATGTCTGTATTGTTTTTTATTCAAATATATTACCAGGAAATATGTTTGGTTGACAGATGGACTTGATAGAAAGGGAACTCCTCTTAGCATCGTCGAGGTTGTTATGAGAGATAGGCGTATCTGGCGTATACCAAAAGCGATTGAGTAACGCCATTCATATCCTTATATAGTGCCGAGCGTCGGGAATTAGAAGATGTGCCGCAGACGTGTTCACAGTTTCCGGACGCTTACCGCGAATCTTCTCGCTGCTGTCGCGGAGTATGAACGAGCTCATAGTTTGCACCGACGAGCGCGGCGGTTAGCGCTGGAGCGCGTAATCTGCTACTGAAGGTAGGAAGAGCTCAAATTTGCAGAAGAACTAGTTTCATTCAAAATTTTGTCTAGAAGGTATCCTCAGCGAGTTTTAGATTGACAGATAGAGTATGGTACCGTTCGTCTAAAAGGGGAGTATGCACATTTTCAAGGTCCTTTTAGGTTTTCATGCCGATTAATAGGAAATTCGCGCTGCTTAAAGGATTCCTGCGGTTGAAGCCGTTACAATCTTAACATACCGTGCTATATAGTGCCGATCGCCGGGAATTAGAAGACGTCCCGAAGACGTCGTTCCACGTACTTAGGGATTCAGAAGACGTGCCGAAGACGTCGTCAAACGTGGGTCGGGCTTCAGAAGACGTGCCACGCACGTCGTCCAACTTGCTTTGGGATTCAGAAGAGTAAAGGGGACCAGCGAAAGAATACCAGTAAAGTGACCAATAAAGGGAGACCAGTGAAGGGGACCAATAAAAGGTACCAAGAATGGAGCACCACTGAAGAGGGACCAGTAAAGTAGGCCAGGGAAGGACCAGTAAAAGGAGGACCACTAAGGAGGCCTGTAAAGGGACCAGTATTTTCTCTCAATATCGTCTAACGTGAGTCAGATTTGAGGAGACGTGCCAAAGGCGTCTGGCCACGTCTGCGAAGACGTGTCACCCACGTCGTGCCACGTGTCGAGCTGCGGAAGGTCTGTCATGGACGTCGTGGCAACGTCGTGATATGTGCGTCGGGACTCGGCAGATGTGTCATAGACGTTATGAAACATGTGTTCGGATGTAGAAGACGTGGCACAGATCAGATTTTGCACAGCATACGTTGGATTTTCGGAATACCTTTTAAAGGCTTCTTGCACGAACGTGCGTGTGTTTGACTCCCACTTCGTCATTTTGCCGGTACATGAGTAAGATGGTATTGGAGTGGGGGTGGGGGTGAAAAGTAGAATGACTACAGAATCGAAAGAGTATTATTTCCGTTGGACAACAAACGATATCGACCGGTCGACCAATACTAATTGATTTTATTTGTTTCTGCAGATTGAGTAGATCGGATAGGGACTCTCACAATCTGCTTCTCGTAAGTAGAGAATGGATACTTAGGAGAATAACTCGCTAAATAGAATAGATGCGGATGGGCTTCACAAGAGCAGTTTTTGAAGTCTGCCCTAGCAAATCCGGTTATACTATTCGATAAAGTAAAACCAGTTTTATGTAATGAAAGTAAGTCCTAAAGAAGAAAAGAGCACAATCGGGGTGTACTGTTCTCGGGGTTTTGGTGGCCCCAACCAGAAGTTTTCCAGCCGCTAGGCCGCTGAATTGGTAGAGGAAACCGTTTACTCTTTAAAATGTCTGTCAAATTATCATTTAACTTCATCGCAGACCCTTTCATGTCCTGTGGGGGATGTCGCTCGGAAAACGATTTCTGTTGAAGCAGCCGAATTGTATGCTCTTTAAAATGTCTGTCGAATTATCATTTAACTTCATCGCAGGCCCTGCCACGGTCCTGGGGGGGGGGGAGCGTTGTCCGAAAAACTTTCTGTTGAAGCAAGCAAAAAGTCAAGTCGCAGGATATCCACCAACTGGTCCGCTAACGTACTGCCTCAAACCCAAGGATTAGTAGAGGGATTCGTTTACTCTTTAGAATTTTTGTTAAGGTATCGCTCAACTTCATCACAGGTCCGATAGCGGCCTTATCAACGCAATCCATAGTCTACTCCACTGTTAAATGCCTGGAAAACGGATTCTTTTATCGATTTGTTGTAGAGTCACAGGATACCATCCGCACACATAACTCCATCCCTGATTAATTGTACTCTACTTAGAGAAGTTCTTTGGACTTCCTCCAACCGTAGGCTTCCTCGAAGATCAGTACTTTGACACCTAGCATTTGGCGCCTCTTACGTCTGCCAAGAGGCGCCTAAGGCATCTCTTGAGGGCAACCAATGTAGGTGCGAAGGACCGTAAAAGGTGCGAGGAGCGGCACAGGTCACGGCATCTAGTGAACGCAGAGGACCAGCAAGCAATTACTCCAATACAGGGTGTCGCGACGCCGGGTGGCGCCTCGCTACGCATCGGTGGGCGAAGGCGTCACCCTGCGCCGTGAACGTGGGGTTGGCTACATATGGGTCCCGGCTCGCTACGAGCTCGCCTATGGCCACGCCACTTGCTACGATACCAAAAGGCCCTGCGGACCCAAAGTCCCGTTATACGAAGGCTAAGGGGCGCCTATCCCTACGCACCTACGCTTGCCCGCTTCCTGCGGACCCGTCCTGCGTGGACTAGTTATTCTCATTCACTGCGTATCCGATAGACTGAGCTTTCCGCGGTATGGCTCCCGTCTGCGGGATTGCACGGCCATTAACTTCTACGGATCGATCGATCAATAATACACACGTACACTCTGAGGTATTAACGGAGATACCGTATGTCATCTTCGATAGAGTACACGATACTGTTATATAAATGTATTCGATATATACAACATGACAAGTGAGGTAAAGTTCCCTACGAGTTAGAGGGAGAGCCACACCCAGTCCCTACGGAGGGCAGAACCTCGGAACGACCCGCGCGGCGGACTATCACAGTGGACTGCCACGTGTGTGGACAGCCCTAGCTGCGATAGGAGCCGTGGCGCGGTTACCTGACGACGCCCGCTACGGCCGATTACTCGCGGGGCTGCGACGATCCCTGTCCTGCGGCTGGCGGTGGTCCGGCATCCTGCGGCTGGCGTTGACCGGTGGACGAGGCAGGCGACGGACGGTTATGGCGTTCGCTGCGGAAGGAGCCGACGAGGACGACGTAGTGAATAGGCGTAGCGAATAATCGGCGTAGCGGGCCTGGACTAGATGACGGCGAGGTAATCCGGAGGCAGTGGCTGGTGACGAGGGCGATGGCGACCGGCTACAACTCCACTGCCGGCTGCGGTGGCCGAAGACGACGAGAACTGGCACGCCTCGGGCGCAAGGGGGCACGCACCCCTGCGGCCGGGCGCGCGATCACGCGTGACCCCCAATAGTCGTACGCAAGTCACGACACTGGGGGCCGGAAAACAAGAAGATGTCGTACGAGGTGTCGACGAGGTTCTGCGTTACCTACGAATATGTACAGACAGCTTAACACCGTAGCCTAAGAGGGTGACTTGGGCGACAGTGGCGGGCGATGCCACCTGCGTGCTGCGCCGGGTCGATTACAGGTGTGGCCCAAGGATGGGTAAGCAAGTCGCTGCGGCAGGGTCTGTTAGGTCCTACGTGTTAGTAAAATCTGCTACGTGAAAGGGTGAGATCGAATGCTCCTGCTGCGGAACTGATGTAGATGAGATCGATTGCTCCTGCTGCGGAACTGATGTAGATGCTTCTCCTGCGAGCTTGCATTAACTAGTGTCCGTTGCTGCGGATGTGTTGCCGTGACTTCACTTGCTGCGAGATGGTGTCCCTTGCTGCGGGAAAGGCGTGTCGACTGTCGTGTTGTTCGCTGCGAGACGAACTGTGGTTAGCGTGGGCTGCGGTGGTGTAGAGCCTAAACAAGTCGGCATCACTGATGAACGATTAAGGAACAAGTTAGGAAACAATTACCTATTGAAAGACAAAGGCCTAAGATAGGATAGGTTAGTAGAAGGTTAGGTGTTAGAAGAGATAAGAGATCACTTACCCTCACTACTGGTCCAAAGACAGGCGATAGAGGCGGTTGGCCTCAAACTCTTCATCGCTGCGGCGGAGCTCGTGCACCTTCCTGGCGATGTAGCGCGCCCTGCGCATCAGCTTGTGCCACCTATCAGCCGCTACGTCTTGGAATGCATGTTGGTTCCCCATGCAGAATGCGGTATGGTGGTTGTCAAGGTGGCAGAAGCTGCACTGCCCCTGCAGTTCATCTGCGTAGGCACAGTCAGCGTCTACGTGATGGCCGCCACAGATGAAACAGCGTCCCCTACGGGCATGGGAGAGTATGCGTTGACGCACGCTGCGGACATTGGGGCAGCTTGCGCTGAAGTGGTCTTCAGCGCAAAAGAAACACTCCATAGCGTTTCTTGGCCTTGGCTGCGGCAGGGCAATAAACCAAGGTGTGCCGTTGATGAACCGGGTCGGCGGCCGGTTAGCGTTCGCTGCGGCTGGAGGTGGACGTTGAACCCGCTGCGGAGCCCGAGGCCACGGTGATACACGTGGAAGGGGGCGGCGCCCTTCTACGGGCGCGGGATGGACGAAAGCCCCTGCTGCGGGCGATGGTGGACGGTAGTGGTTCGCTGCGGGCGCGGGCTGGAGATACCCCCCAGCTGCGGGCGACGGCGAACGGTACCGGGCCGCTAAGGGCGCAGGCTGGAAATACCCCCCAGCTGCGGGCGACGGCGAGCGGTAAGGGGCCGCTACGGGCGCAGGCTGGAAATACCCCCCAGGGGGCGACGGCGAACTGTAGCGGTCCGCTACGGGCGCGGGGGGAGGAGTGACACGGCGACCCGCCGGAATAGGGCTGGGGCGACGGCCAGCTGCGGAGGCAGGACTAGCCTGCCTGGGGGGAGCCCTGCTTCCCGACGACCGTTGGTCGTCGCTCGGCAGAGGCTCATCCCTTCGTCGCCGTGAGTCGCGATTCGCCACTCGCTGCGGAGTGGCTCGTCGCTCCTCACCGCGGCGAGCGCGGCTGGGCGAGCGCCCTCGCTGCGTAGAGAGCGAGGTGCTGCGGGACCTACGCTCTGCGTGGCGCCTAACCCTTGAGCGGCTACGCTGCGTGGACAGTGAGCTGCTACGTGACCCGTGGTGGCGAACCCTGGAGCGGCTGCGATGGTGGGACCGCTGCGGGCTGGCTGCGTAGTAGGTCCTACGGGCCCTACTGCGGTGACGGTGGCGGCCCTCGCGCTGGTGGTGACGACCACTGCGATGGTGGTGACGTGGGCCGCGACAGCAGCTGCGACGTCGGTGACAGGAGCAGCGGCAACGATCAGACGACGTTGAACGTGACGATGAAGAACGCATTATGGCTGAGATGGTCAGTCTCGAACGCTTTACCCTGAAGACATGTTGCTGAGCTAAGGGGTAAGGGGCCCATGAGCGCGGTTAGACGTTAACGAACGCGAGTAATATAATTAGTAGCGGGATAAAAGGATTTAGTGTAAATAGTGAAGGCAGAAAATGTGTAGAGGGACAAATAAAATGGTTAGTGATATGAAAAATTAGAATTGATGTGAATTTTAGAAGTAAAAATATGTGAAAATGTAAGTACTAAACTTTTTTGAACTGAATGTGAGTTAATCAAAAGTGGATTATGACGTAAATTATGTTTGCTACGAAGCTATTGTGAAAGACTGTGCCTCTGCGGTGATATCGATGCACTGCGAATAAGGTGGATCGATATCACAGCCGAGGCTATGACGTCATAATCGTATTTTACGATTTTGGGACAAAAGTCTAAGAAAAGGTGTTAATTTTGGCTAAAGAAAAGGTGTAGGCTGGTTGGGTTTAACTGCACTTAATAAATTTGGTGGACGTTTAGAAATAGAGCCGCAGTGGACTTCAGGAAAGAGAGGGGGTGCTACGAAAACAAATGATGGTCGTCCACTGCGGTAAGCGGCAGAGCGGGCGCGTGCAAGCGCTTAGGACGAAAAAAGAGACTCGCTGCGAGCGAGAGTGAGAGAAATGACAAAAATAACAACAATACAAGTCGCTGCGGGCAAAATAACAAAACACAGAAAAAAAGGGGGGTCAAACAAAGGCGCTGAATCGCAGCAAACGTCCACAAACTAAGGCGGCTACGAAAAATGGCCAACCAGCCTGAATTTTTTGTTTTCCTACCGGTTTGGTCGATTCTCCTGCGTCGTGGAACATCCATGAGGTGAATACAGCAGCGAGGAGGTAGTACAGCTGACGAGGGGCAGCGGCAGAAGGTCCTGTGAATATTCTGGAAGGTCGAAGGCGCTGCGTTAGTGCCGAAATCGTCCTTAGCGCCGAGTTGCGTCGGCTGCGACGCGTGCGGCGTGCGTCTCGTCAACTGGCGCCTCGTCGGCGCACTAAAACGCTAGAATGCGCTTTGTCATCGAGGAGTGTCGTAGGAAACAATTATTTTCTGATGTTTACGAGGGCTACGCTGAAAGATATGTTAGTTGGAGGTCCGATAAGGATTGATGAACGCATGGGAGGTTTTGGCCGCACGCCGGGGCTGCGAACGAAGCGATTTTTGAGCGGTTTTATCGCTTTCTACGCTCGGTTCCGTCGTGGCAGACGTGATTTCGAGCGGATAAAGCGCTGAAACAGCCCTTGTGAGAGTTTTACCGTTAGGTGTGCGTACGTCTACGGACCTAATTGAGCTGTCTTTTCCTACGTGTACCTTTTCTATCAGACCGTAGTTCCATTGTCCGCGGGAGATGCTGTCATCGGCTACGAGGACCACGTCGCCGACATGCGGAATCGTCGGGCTGGATCTGGCGTTCTTCGACCGAGTCTGGTGGCGTTCGCGAAGTGCTGCGAGATAGTCGTTGTACCACACTTCCCAGAATTGGTCGAGCACTGCAAGAGTTGCCTTGTACCACATCGCCAAGTTATGGGATGCGGTTAGGAACTCTTCCGACTGCTGCGGCGACGGTGGAATCTGCATGTCGACTTCTGGGATAAGGAAATCGATGGGGCGTAAAACATGCACGAACACATCTTTTTCCCTATACGGAGTTATCGGACGTGAATTTAGCGTAGCTTCGACCTCCGTTACTACGGTTTGGAGCTGTGTAAGTGGTAGGACTGCGCGGCCTACGGATTTTTTGTACGCTGCTTTAAAGAGTCCTACTAAGCGCTCATAAAACCCTCCTTTCCACGGCGAGAGCGGCGTGATGAACTTCCACGTAATCTTGTGTCTCACGCAGAATTCCGATACTGTGCGCCACGAAGCTGACGAGTAGAGTAAGGTCGTGATGGCGCTTTCCGCTGCGTGGAAAGTGGAGGAGTTGTCGCTGTAGACGACGTCTGGAGATCCTCTGCGTGCGATGAATCTTCTGAATGCGAGTAGAAATTCCTGCGTCGTGTTGTCTAAGACAACTTCGAAGTGTATCGCTCTTGTCGCCATACACGTGATGAGACAGATCCAGATTTTGCCTGAAGTTGTACCTGCGCAGGCCAGCGGACCGAGATAGTCGAGTCCTACGTTCTGAAACGGTCTCGACCGGCAGACACGTTCTGGCGGTAATGGTGGTATATCTGGATACCTGTACGGGACTGCATTGGCCTTTTTACAGGTCATGCAGGTACGGAGTGTCCTGGCGACGCACATACGAATTGATGGAATGAAGAAACGAGTTCGTATGTTTGCGATAGTGTGATATGTGCCAGAGTGGTGATTTTTGAGGTGATAATGAAGCACTACGAGGTGCGATAACCTATGTTGCGGTAGCAAGAGTATTGGAGCGGTCTCTAGCGGACCGATACGATACGGGCAGCGAATTAGGTTATTTTGAGCGCGTCGAGCGTTGAAATTGGCGATGTTTAGACGCTGCAAGTCCTCCTCGCCCTCGCGATAATGCGCGAGGATGAGTTGGACTTCCGCTACGGAGACGTCTGGCGGCTGAACTGCGCCCAAATTTGATACCGCTGCTACGGACGGTAGTGCTGAAGCGATTTTTGACTGCGAACGCTGCGACAAGCGGTTATACACCCGGATACGGAGGAATTTGAGTATATAAGCTGTTATGCGGACCAATTTAAGATAGTTGTTTGTTAGTGAGAATGGTAAAACGGACTCAAACTTACCATTTCCTACGAAATTGACTTGTGTATATTCCGCCTGGACGTCTTCCTCTGCATCTTGAGGAGGAGGTATGCGGAAATCGACGTTGCTGTGAGGCCATTCACTTGGTGGTTTGCACAAGAACGATGGCCCGTTCCACCACACGTGGTTTTGAGCTTCCCTCGTTGTCAGACCTCGAGTAGCGTGGTCTGCGGGATTATCCTGGGAAGCTACGTAGTGGAACTGAGCGCGGACGTTTTGGGCCTCGAACGTAGCTATAGTGCTCCGAATGGCAGTAACGCGATTGCGAATGAAGATTTTGAGCGGTTTTGTTGTATGAACCCAATGTAGCGCAATTAGCGAGTCTGAGAAAATATGCACCGCTTGAATAGGTAAGTTTAAGTGTTTAAAAAGATATTGGGTTAAACGGACGCTGATTAGCATGGCCAAAAGCTCCGCACGTGGAATTGTGAGCGGATTAGTACTGTTAAGGTGCGATTTGGCCATGAGCAATGTTGACTGCGCAGAATTTGATGTGCGGCAAACGAGATATGCACAGCAAGCGTACAGTCGTTTCGAGGCGTCTCCGAAGACGCAAAGTTCGAACTGACTGGTGCTTGCTGAGGTGGGAAGAATGAACCGCGGTAACGCTGGAACTGGCTCGCTGAGGTCTGCGAGCAACTGTGACCATTTTTGCTGCTGCGCCTGGTTCAATGGCGTATCCCAACCTAGATCCTGCGTCCATAGGTCCTGGATAAAGACCTTGACGGGAGCCAGGAAGGGCGTAAGAAGACCTAGCGGGTCATACGTAGACGCTAAGGCGCGAAGAGCAGTGCGTTTGCTGTTTACCTTGACGTGAGTGGTTTTGATAGGTATGACCAAGAGGTCTCTGGCAAACTGCCAGCGAAGACCTAGCAAGCTAGCGTTAGCTGGGTTGATAGCGCGGTCCTTTGCCAACATTGCGGAATTGACGGTGTCTAAGTTGCACAGGAATTCCCTGAGATTCATGTGCATCTTAGAAAATATGTTTTTTGATGCGATGTATTTTTGAAAGATATCTTCGTGGGAGGTAGCACCCAGGACGACGTTATCAACGTAAGTGTTACGTATGATCTCGTCACCAAGGGGGCTATCTTCCCTACGGAGATAGTACTGTATGGATGCGGCAAGTAGGAATGGTGATGCGTTGACCCCGAACGGAATGCGAGTGAAGCGTAATATGCGCAAGTTGGGTAGTGATGGTGGTTTGTATGGGTCTTTTAACCATAGAAAGCGAGTAGCATCTCGCTGCGAGAGCTGGAGTCGTATTTGGTGGAAAGCTTTTTCGACATCAGCTATCAGGAGATAGCGATGTAAGCGTGCCCTCAAAAGTATACCAACCAGCTCTGGTAACAGCGTCGGACCTTGATGGATACAGTCATTTAAACTGACCGCGTTCTTCATCTTAGAGGACGCATCGAACACAACTCGGAGTTTGGTGGTGGACGAGCTCTCCTTGAACACCGCTTGATGCGGGATGTAATAAACTCGAGAGTCATCGAAGGAAAACTCGTGAACGTCCTCTACGTATCCGGCTGAAATGTGATCTTGGATAACTTTTACGTACTGCGACCAAGCTGTGGTCTTGCTGAGACGCTGAAATTGGTTTATGAGCCTGCAATACGCTAATCGTTTGTTGTCCTGTAATGCAGGATGCTCATCTTTCCATGGAAACTGAACATACAAATAACCATCTACGAACTGAGAAGTGCGATTGAAGTTATCTAAAATACGTTTTTCCAACTTGCTGTCCATTGAGGGGTCATGGTCGTCTACTATGCCTAGAGCGTACAACGACCAGAGCCGTTGGATAGTCTCGTCGTTGTTGAACTCGTCTGCTGCGTGCATGTCGATGGGATCTGGGCTCTGCGGTAACCCGATTGAAAAACCGAGTTGCCTGAAATAACTGTGCCGAACCGAGTGTGGCTCAAGATCATGCCTGAGGGCAAGCAGATCGGAGCCTCGGGCGACAATATGTCCCAGTAGTAGTCAATCCCAATGAGAATGTCAGGGAGAACACTCTCACTGCGACACGCAGGCACATCGAAGGCATGGTGCAGTATAAACTGCACATCTTCGTCTGCGAGACTTGGTGGCTGCTGCGGCAGCGTGACGACCTCTTTGGTCGTGAGTTCAACCACGAGATCTTTGCCGACCGAGTCTACGAGGATTATCTCTACAATACCTGAAACTTCGGAGGTGGACTGACCACCAAACGTTATGAATGTGCGAAGTTTAGGATTTAATATTTTGAGACCTAAACGTTGAGCTGCATTTGTAGAGATAAAACTGTTTTGTGCACCAGAGTCGAGGAGTAAAGTAACCTCTTCGAACTGGGCACTCTTATGACTATAAGTTTTTGCTTTGACTAACATTAAAAAGGTAGAGCTTCTACGCTGACTGATAGATAGTACTGTATTGTTAGAATACGGCGACTGTGGTTGTTCCATCTCAGCAGCAGACTCGAGAGTATGGTGCTGAGATGGAAAAGGAGAACCGCTGCGACGTGTTGAAAAATTTTGGCGCTCCCTTACGGGAGATGCGAACGAGACGCGACTTGGAGACTGCGAGCGGTAATGCGAGCTACGCCGTGATGTATTGTATCTATCAGGACTGTACCGGTCTCGTGATGGCGAGCGTGAGGAGTCACTGTACGAGCGGCTGCGTTCTCTGCGGTAGTCGCGAGATGGGCTTCTTGACTCGTATCGTCTTGGCGAACGGTGTCTGTCGTAGTCTCGACTGCGACGCTCGTGGCTTCCGCTGCGAGAATCCCTGGAGGAGGAGCGATGCCTGTTCCTGCTCGAAATTCTGCTGCAGAGGAGCTGATGATGGTCTCCTCTGCACGTGTAGCATGCAGGATAACTACAGGAGTGGGCCGAATGGCCTTCCCGTAGGCATTTCCAACAGAGATCTCGAGCCCTCACGAGATTCCGGCGAACGACAACCGGTACATCTAAATAGCAACGTGTGGAGGCGTGACTGCTCGAGCTGCAAAAGCAACATGGTGTCGTGCTACGGGTCGCGCCAGGAGTGGGAGAGCGTGAAGAATTACGTTTGCTGTAAGCGGTATTGACTGAAAGGCTCTCACCCAATGTTGTGGAGTCTTCGTATTTTTCTCTGGATGCAATGATGTAATCGAGTTTCTGCATTACTTGATCCAGGTCGAAGTCTGAATTTGTTTGAAATTCGAGGTCATGCAGCTTTTGGCGTATTTCCGCAGGAAACTTCCCCTTGACCAAGTCAAGTAATGGAAGCACCGTACGGAAATCTTCGTACTTGCGCAGACCATGTAAGATGCCTGAAATGCGAAACCATGTGTTGCGCAGATCAGATCCTGAACTACGGGCTTGAGGTAGCTGCTGAAGTTGCTTGTGTAGCATGGCACGCGTCTTATGTGGACGATCGTACCGCTTTTTGAGCACTCTCACCAGCTCGTAATAGTTGTTCTCTTCAGGATCTAGATCCTGCAACACCATTTGGGCTTCGCCCTTTAGTAAGTTCTGTAAATACAGAAACTTATGGATTGGTGCAATTGATGGATCGTTGTGAACTGCGAGTTCAAACGCACACCAGAAACGACTGAACTGCGTTATGTCGCCACCAAACGGCTCAAGCTTCAGCTTGGACAGCTGAATTGATGGATTTGGCTGCATTGGAGCAGATGGAATAAAATTTGTGGCTGCAGCACCGTTGAGATAGTTTGGTGGCGGCACAAACCAGTTCATCTGTTGATATTGCTGAGCCAATGGTGGTGGCTGTGAGTGAGGCTGACTGCGTTGACTCGTATCGGACGCACTGGCAAAGAGGTTGGTAGTAGCCTCTGTGCGTTGTTGGTCGTTACGCGTCACATCAGAGAACTCCGCTAAGCGGTAGCTCTCGATCAGCTGTTGCACTTCATTGAGGCTCGACTGGAGACTCATAAGAGTTGACTCCGCCTCTACCATTGCGTCGTCTACGCGCATGTCTTGCATACATGTTTCGTAGGTGGCATTGTCTGCCTCTGCGTTCACAGACGACCCTACGGTCAAGAGAAATAGTTGCCGGTATTCTTTTACCGTGCGCATCGCCGACTGAAGTTCTGCGATGTATGCCTTAATTGCCTCTTGACGTAGGAAGAGGTGTTCATGGTTATCCCTAAGGTGTGCCTCTATTGGCACCTTGTAGCATGTCGGTATTTTACCTTTCGACACTTCCAGTGCAGTGACTGCCTTTATGAAATCCGCCTTGCACGAAGCGATCGATGGCATGGTTGCAAATATCGAATGCGATAACAGTAGCAGGAGGTAGTACTGCTGAACCCAAGTCTAAAAGGAGTTGGGTCACTACGTGTATGTTTGTGGCCGAGGATGGCTTTGGCCAGAAGCCACCGACGGCTCGAAACGCGTTATTGATACGATACGAATGGCCTGATGAATGTATATCCTATACGAGAGCCCACGCCAGATCAGTGTGGCATAGGACACAAGATGTCGAGGGGATCGTAGGTACGCAGAGATAAGGCCTAATAGTAGGTAGGGCACGAGTGCAGCGCCAACCCCGTCTCACACGGCTGTCCTGTGCAGCGCATCCGCCTATAGCTAAGGCCAGGGACCAAGTGAAGTTGCGGGCGAGACGCTACGGCAACAGTTGACTGCCTATTGGGTTAGCGTACCAGACGCTGCGTAGTCCTTGTCCACACCCCTCCCTGGGGAGAACTACGCCTTGCTTTACCTGGGGCCTCCTGCCGGGTCTCGTTTGCATGCTTCTTTGCTACGGCGACAAGGTCCCTGAGGGGTTTCCTAGTCGTAGCAACGACTATCTGCTCCTATCCACCCGCGCGGCGTAGCACCTGTGCCTCGACGTATCACGTATGTCCCTGTGCCGGCCCGTGCCACTCGAGGTTGCACAGGTAAGAGACACGGCTACAGGTAGGAGGAAGGCATGACCCCAGTCATAGCGTACGCATACGCTGCAAGGACATCCGTGCTGACGACGCCGTGATACACCCGTGCCATGTGTGTGGGGATGTTGTATATGCGAAACAGTGTACCTTTTTGCGAGCCTAAGGAGAGGTTCGATCGCAAAGGCCCAACGTAGGTTTCCCTACGCTGAACCTCGGCTCGATGCACCATGTCGCGACGCCGGGTGGCGCCTCGCTACGCATCGGTGGGCGAAGGCGTCACCCTGCGCCGTGAACGTGGGGTTGGCTACATATGGGTCCCGGCTCGCTACGAGCTCGCCTATGGCCACGCCACTTGCTACGATACCAAAAGGCCCTGCGGACCCAAAGTCCCGTTATACGAAGGCTAAGGGGCGCCTATCCCTACGCACCTACGCTTGCCCGCTTCCTGTGGACCCGTCCTGCGTGGACTTCTCATTCACTGCGTATCCGATAGACTGAGCTTTCCGCGGTATGGCTCCCGTCTGCGGGATTGCACGGCCATTAACTTCTACGGATCGATCGATCAATAATACACACGTACACTCTGAGGTATTAACGGAGATACCGTATGTCATCTTCGATAGAGTACACGATACTGTTATATAAATGTATTCGATATATACAACATGACAAGTGAGGTAAAGTTCCCTACGAGTTACAGGGAGAGCCACACCCAGTCCCTACGGAGGGCAAAACCTCGGAACGACCCGCGCGGCGGACTATCACAGTGGACTGCCACGTGTGTGGACAGCCCTAGCTGCGATAGGAGCCGTGGCGCGGTTACCTGACGACGCCCGCTACGGCCGATTACTCGCGGGGCTGCGACGATCCCTGTCCTGCGGCTGGCGGTGGTCCGGCATCCTGCGGCTGGCGTTGACCGGTGGACGAGGCAGGCGACGGACGGTTATGGCGTTCGCTGCGGAAGGAGCCGACGAGGACGACGTAGTGAATAGGCGTAGCGAATAATCGGCGTAGCGGGCCTGGACTAGATGACGGCGAGGTAATCCGGAGGCAGTGGCTGGTGACGAGGGCGATGGCGACCGGCTACAACTCCACTGCCGGCTGCGGTGGCCGAAGACGACGAGAACTGGCACGCCTCGGGCGCAAGGGGGCACGCACCCCTGCGGCCGGGCGCGCGATCACGCGTGACCCCCAATAGTCGTACGCAAGTCACGACACAGGGGACCAATATGCCTCTGTGCGCATAACTAGAGCGAAGCGGGGCGCCCTGTCGAATCATAGAACACCAAGAGTCAAAAACTTCTAAAATAAGAACGTTAAGCACTCTTAAGCCTAAATTAGAAATGCGGAGTATATTCGTTCGCTGCTTTCAAGGTAGAGCTTAGAGCTTAGGAAGATACGCAGTACGAAACTCCTCTCTCGGTCTGTACTTGGCACTGCTGCTTTAAGAATATCATAGTTCCAGTTAAAAATGAACCAATGTAGTAGATCTCTTCATAAGGCAAAGACTGCTGCATTGTTTTGCTTATCAAAAAGGGATCTATGCAGTCAAATATGCACAGA
The DNA here is from genome assembly GCA_947359475.1 of Heligmosomoides polygyrus bakeri. Classification (NCBI taxonomy): domain Eukaryota; kingdom Metazoa; phylum Nematoda; class Chromadorea; order Rhabditida; family Heligmosomidae; genus Heligmosomoides; species Heligmosomoides polygyrus. Next base: position 49,452,905 of record OX375866.1, on the reverse strand, counting down.
GCCCTCAGTGAAATAGCAAACGAATGCAGCGGAGGTGTAAAAGCAATTACGAAAGCTTTCACAAAAAGGATATTTTGCTTTTAGAAAGTAGTTTCTTACTTACCGTCAATGGTTCATACGCTCACAATGGCGTTGCGTTAGTAGTCGAACTAATATAATAGCTGGATAATGGTCGAAGTAGTAGCTGCAGAATTAGTTAGACTTGCAGCAGCATTAGTTGCAGGATGCAAGGAAATGTCCCACTTTGTGACGTCTAATTAATGTGGGGCAGTGCGCGCCGAGAACTATTCCAAAATGGGCGGAGCAAAAGGGGCGGAGGCGGGGTCTCAGCGGGCGGCGCCTTCGTCGGTGTGAAAACCGGGCTCCCCCCCCCCCGGTCGTGTGAGCTGTGCCTCATGACCTGCTGCAGACGCTAGGTTTTAGTTGTTGATATCCCTTTCGGGTGTAGCAGGAGTTGCGGGAAAACATGCTCTGGTTCAGAAATTGAGTTCGAGTTATAAAACTAAGCAACTTTCTAATGCTCAATTTTATATGATGCCTCTTCACGAAAAGCTGAAAATATGACACACTATCGCAGTGAAACTGACTTTGTATACAATTTCTAACACTTGATGTGCAAGTTTTGAGGCAGGTCTAGACGTCACTGGCTGCTCAAGTCACCCAATTGCAACGTCTTCTGCCGCGCTCGCCGCGCTATCCGCCACGTCCGCGGCAACCATTCGTACATAATGTCCCGCGGCCGCGGGTTAGACTTCTTCCGAACGGATACAAGCGTGCACTACGGCATCAGACTTCACCACCTTTGTTTCTAGAATAAAAAGCTACACTTAGCCTACCTATTTTGTTGATGAATTTCTGGGGTTGGGGGGGGGGGTGTAATATGAAAGCGTTCCTTTACTTGTTCACTCAAATATGTGTATTATATATGCAAATGGCGAGAAACAGTTAAAAAGTAGTGCTTACGCTTAATTGCACACAGGGCGAACTGTGCGCAAATTATCCTGGCTCTACGAACCCAAGCTTAACTGAAAACAGAGTTGAGTGCAAGCGCTAGATGAGTGGTTTGTCTCGTTTCTCCATACCTAGCCACCACAAACTTAAATGTCTCTCTACAGCTGCACTATACATGGATCCTTTTAGAAGAATGTCTGCAGCACTACTGCTTCGCCTAGGGTTGTTCAAAAGCTATTGCAGCTCGTCAAGCTTAATGGAATTTCTGATATTTCGGCTCAGTCGTGGTGCTTCAAGCCACGAGGTGTGATGAATTCGGGAAAAGGTGACTTAAAGTAGGAATACTATCCTCCTTTGTATATGATACTTTGGAAACGCTCAAGCCACTGCTAAAAATTGACGACCCAGGGGCAAGACATGGTTGAAAACGTAGCCGAACGGAACGTAGGTTCCACCAACTTTCTTCGCTACCTGTCCCGGTCCACTGCTCAAAATTGGAGGACCTGGACAGGTAGAAAAAGCATAGTAACTCAGCGCGCGAAGTAGGTATACCACGCGATCGGCCACTAACTTTGAGGGCGCGCACGGGAGGAATTATATACGGAAGCCTGATGTAGTTGAAGACAAGGGTGGGAGATGGGAATTTGATTTCCGCTGTTGACGAACCACTACAGACAGAAAACACACGTAGAGGAGGAGGGCATGAGCCTATGCCCTCCTCCTCTATATAGGAGAAGGGCATAGGCTCATGCTTTCTATATAGTGTGTTTTCTGTCTTGGGACTCGGACCAAGCCGTCATAGGTGCTACCATGGTACTTATTGCTTTCCAGGGCTATTAAGGATTAGCAAGCTTTGTTTGGGCGCTCTTGCGCTTTAACCTTTCTTAGCCTTGCATGTATAGTCCATTGGACCCGAGCGATTACTTTCAGGGCTAATATGTCATCCTTTAACGTCTAGTACGCCTATGTTCCAGAACGGATGGAAAACATCCGTAGAGGCTGAATATTAGCATACTGTAGCAGCTGGCCCCGTGTGTCCACCGCTACACCGCGCACACTTAAGCAGACGCGCAATCTTACAGTGACGGCGCGGCTCCATGGCGCGTATGGCCTATGTTATAGTTCGGCGACGTTGTTACCGGCGACGTCGGCGACAGTGTAACACGAGTTGCTACGCAGTGCGGAACAGCCCGCGCAACACAGCGTCGTCGACGCGTCGCCGAAGTATAACATAGACCTAAAACATTTTTGTGGAGATAAGACTGTATTTATAAATACAATACAGCTACACACAGCGAATGTATACATTCGCTGTGTGTAGCTAGTCGCCATGCCTGTGCGCCACGGCATGTCCGCCCCCTCGGAGACGGCTGCGAATGAGCGCTGGTAGGGGCGGAGTCTCTGCGGCTCTCACCAGCGCCGCTATTTCGCAAGGTCTTGGGCGATCCGAACTTAATATAAGTTATAAGTTATAAGTTTATTACATTTGCAAAAGGCAAACATAAAAGAAAAACAATATCTCAAACACAACAACACTAATAAAAGCATAAGATAACATTGTATTATGAACACAACAAGCAAACAATAGTAATCAATAGTAATCGGTATTACTCTAGGTTCACCTAGAAGCATCATACTGAAATAATTTTTTGCTGACTAACCTCTTAAACTGGTTTAGGGATAGCCCATTTGGCAAACTCTTCGTAACCTTGAGGTATGCAGTTCCTGCTCTATACGTAGAGAACTTAGCGTATAGTGTGGCTTTAGGACGAGTTAACGCGATTTTGGATGCACAGCCTCTGGTGCTTGAACTCGTGAACGAAACAACTGTTTCATACTACACATCCTGCCGTTGTATCCGTTAAGCAATATCTTATGAACCATGCACACATCAATTACTTTGCGCCGAGAAGCAAGCGAAGGCAATTCAAGGCATCTATTCCTGACTAGAGCGTTTGGCATTCTTTCATACCTGAAATCACCGGTGCGTACCATCAGCTTGCGCGTAAAATTATTCTGTACCCTTTCAATGCAATAGATGTCTTTTTTCCTGCAAGGATTGAATACTGTAGTGCTAGATTCCACTATAGGACAGACGTAAGTTTTGTAAGCTCGTAGAAGGACAGCCTTGTTTTTACTAGAAAGTCCTTTGAAAATATGATACGTTCGCATAATTGCTTGTCTACATTGAATTCTAATATGCTCCGAAAAATCCAGACTGTCACTATAATGAAATCCTAGATCTCTAACGGAACCAACGGGTGAGACCATAACACCATCTACTTTGTATATACGCGCACAAGTCTGTGAGTTGGCATTTAATTGCATGAAAATTGTCTTCTCAGGAGATAAAGGTAACTGCCAATCCTTTGCCCACTTAACTGGTGAATAAATAGCTGTTTGGAGTCTACTAGAGTCATCTGGTGTCATAACTATACTATAAATTTTGACATCATCAGCATACATTTTTATAGAAACATCAAGATTTTGGACTACAAGAGGTAAATCAGCTGCATAAATATTGAAAAGAATAGGTGAAAGAACACCACCTTGTGGAACTCCACTAAAGATAGGCCTAACATCAGATAAGGTTTCCCCTATTTTCACCTGGAATGTTCTACCAGATAGATAATTAGCAATCCATTTAATGAGAACCGGATGAAAGCGTAACATTTCCAACTTTAATAGGAGCTTTCTGTGGCACACTCGATCAAACGCTTTTGCGAAATCAAAATATATGATGTCGCAACTGTGTTTGTTATTAACTGCATTTGACCAATCATCGAAACATTCAAGCAAATTAGATTCTACAGAACGCCCTGGAACAAATCCGTGCTGTTCCTGACTGACAATTCAGGAAAAACATAAAACAATAAAAAAACAAAAATAAAAATAAAATAATAATAAAATTAAAAATAATATTAATAAAATAATAATAATAATAACAAAAATAAAACAATAAAACATAAAAACATAAAACATATAACGCGCTTATAAGACATTTCCGCAAAAAAAAACGACAATGATATTCGTTCTTCCCATGGCAAATTACCCCTAGTAGACCCATCTTGAACAAGATTTAGTACGGTACACTAAGTACACTAGTGCCAGAAATACAGTTAGCTGCGCACTATTGCTTTAGATGCCTTAAATGCGCCTTATGCAAGTTGCAAAAATGCTTGAAAATCTATAACTTTGCTGCTTTCAGAGCTGTTAAGGAATGTTAACGTGCCCATCAAAGAGCAGAAGAATGAAAACCTCATAATGTGCAAATGGTAGAAATTGCACACAACTCCAGTGCAAAGCCTCAAAATTGAACTGAACAAGAGCACATCACAGCTTGCTGCGGATCTGGACTCGCGGGAGACGGTCAGGAGGTACACCTGCCCCTGCTGGGGGGGGGGGGGGGGGCGTGCGATCTTCCTCTCATCTCCCTTGCTCACCCACCCCAACCTCCTAGGCTTCACCAAGATGCGGTTCCCTTACGAAACCTTTGACACGCAGAACAAAAGTTTCCGGTGCACAGAACAGCGATGTACCTCCTGACGCCACACCCCCAGCAGGGGCGGGTGTACCTCCTGTCGCGCTGCCGTAAAAACTCAAACAGTCGAACAATTTGAATGAGAGTTCTACCTCCTCGCCCCCTGGCCCGCCCACCCGCAGCTTGCTGGAGCGTCCAGTGGCAGCCTTGCCAGATAGGGGAGGCGCAGACATTCGCCACGTTTCTCTTTAAAGGGCGGGGGTAGAACGCCACTCCGCCGTCGAACAAGGGCGTTGGCGAAATCCTTCATTCCTGGCATTACACGGGTGAACCTCTCATCGCCCAGGGGAGGGTCGGGAGGTGGGTTCTGCGAAGCGTATACGGTAGGAAGATGCGCAATGAAAACGCTTCAAAACTGTGTAGACGTCGAAACCGCTCAAACATCACATATCCAGTTGAAATGCAAGAATGCCACGACGCAGAAGAACCGAACCACCAACCTTCCTCGCACAAAGCAACCCGCTTATCCACTCCACCACGACTCTCGGCGAGACGTCCGTCGCTTGCTTACAAGAGGTCGATCGAACGACAGCTGGGACACCGACGCAATCTGTAAACTAGGAGGGCGCAGAGAGCAAAAGTCTACGGTGATGACTGTGTGACCGTACCGCGAGAACTCGTCCGCAGTTTTTTGTTGTGTGCGTTTAAATAGGAGTCGGATCTGGTGTGGTCGTATGCGGAGTACTGTTCGAAAGCGCAAAATTCGTTACGGCTGAGGCTATCATCAAGAAGGGGGGGGGGCCGAATTAGTACTGTAGAGATCGGCCGCGTGAGGTCGCTGACAACTTGGTGACGCTAAAGAGCTTCATGCCGGCACTGACCAAAAAGTGTTAATGTTAAATGGATGGGAGGCGACGCACTGGCGGAAGAGTGGGATAACCCCACTTGGTGCCTCGGGAGCGACCCTTATGACGAGAGCGGCAAGATTGGAACATTTAAATCAAGGGCATGGTACGAATAAGGAAATTCTGGATGCCTGCCTGGCCGGAGATGAAGCTCATGACGGAGAGCAGCCGTGACAGCAGAAAGCGTAGGCTCAGGGAAAGAGAAAATTATGGAAATAACAATCAAGAAGGGACACAGCTGAATTGCGAGGTCTCGCTTGGAGAGGAACTCGCAAGGTTCGCACGATGTGAGTTGAAAGGCGCATTAAAGAGAAGGAGACGAGTGAAGGGACCACTCGTCTAGAGCGCCGGGGGTTGTATGGGGTGTAGAAGTCTGAGAGCATGTGTCAAAAGATCAGCTAATGCAGATCATTTCAGACACCCATAGCCGCTAATATGGCGCATATATTAAAATTGGCGCAAACTGAGCGTCGGTTACCCCGCGCTCCCGGAGCCCACAGGCAGCTCTGCTGGGTCCATGGCCGCCGTCCGTCTCGTCCCCGTTGTCCCTATCACCTTCCACGACTACCGCCTTGCCCTCGCCCTCGCCCTCGTCCTCGTCCACCACTACCGCCTCTCCCTCGTCCTCATCGCCTTATCGTCGCCCAACGGAACGGGAGGTACCAGTGATTCTGGTTTTGGTTTAAATTCTATATCCGAAATTCTTTTGAGATTGTCGTTGTTTTTTATTTTGTTAGTTAGTAAAGCATTTCGCATTGCCGTGCGAATACTGATTGGTGGTGGGTAGCCCGGGTATCCATTCCCCTATCGTTTCACAAAACCCTTACTTTGCATTTCCTGAAAAAGATCCGCCACAGTGTTCGTTCCTCCGCGAGCTGCCACTAGAAACTGCTCGCTCTGCGAGCTAAGCTGAACACGGACACTTGATTGTAACACTCCGGCTTATGAAAACCCACGTCACGTCACATGATGTACGACAGTACAAGCACTCACTCATGCTCACCTATACCTGCAGTAACACACCGTAATTACTTGAAATTTCAAAAACAGACCTAACATAAGTGATCAGCCCCTTAAGTTACCCATCCAGACTATGTTTAGGCGAAGAAACTTCCATTTTTGAAGTCGCGGAAGCGCGATAGTACCTATGGACAAGGTTTTCTTCTGGCCTCCTTTTGCGTTGCGATTTTACGCAGAGTGCTTTGGTTGATTGTTGCGGGCCTTCATTAGGGAGGGAAAAGGGTTGCAACCTGGAGAGCCGAACCTCTCGCCATCCGGCGTCACCACTCCGATACTCTATCCACTGTGCCACCACTACTCTACCGTTTTTGCTGTTTTCAACCTACTTGAGCCCGTCCTCTTCGCGGCCAGAGGCCTAACGCCGCTAACAGTCCAATTTTCGTCGTCCCTATCTCTGCAGAGTTGTAGTCGGGTCGAGGTATTCGCATTGTGCCGTTTTCCAGAGGAATTCTGCCCATACACTACACTTGGGGCCTTCTGACCCACCGTTGAGATAGTCTTCTGGTAAGTATGTCTCAGAACATAGAATCCACTTTTATTTCACTTTTGAATGGCGCTATTAGCCTTTCAAAAACTCCAAATTCTGTCCTAATAATAACTGTTTAATTATCCGCAACTGCGCTCTCTAATTTCTCCGACTGAATACGAAGGTCACGGAAAAAAATTTTGAACGAGAAAATAAAATTTTATTTCTACCGTCGAGATTTCTTCGAAGTGGTTGCGCCATCGATTCAAGGTCATTTTGCGGTCCATTAGAAGATGGCCTTTCTCATCGTTGATGCCAAAGAACTTCTCAACATCCTCTTTGCGGCGAAGCGGAACTTGGCCTGTCGACAAAGAAATCGCTCACCATCGCACAACTCAAGTCTCTCGTTGACATCATCGTAATGAGTCTTGCAATGACCACTGCCCTCTTGGCCGATTTCTTTACTTCCTTATACAGGCGCCATTTTTCGGATGCCCTGTCGCTGAAGAATGCATGGCATAGCCTCTTCTCGCGATCTTTTTCTTTTTTTTACCCTCGTTAGTCCACAGCCATGCCTGCCTGTCGACCTTTCGCCGTCCTCGCTTCGTAGTGCCAAGTTCAGAGAGTGCAGCATCTAGCATGGCTTCTGTAGCGCCCCGCCAGGTTTCTTCGACGGTCGTGACTTTCGGCAAAGGAACGCGGGATTTCACAGCTGCTTTATTCTCCTTCAATCACCACCACTTAATTTTTGCTGGTCCGCTCGGTCATTTTTTTTTGAACGAGACAGCTTTAGAAAATAAAATTTTATTTCGTAAAAACTTAAATCCTGACAATTTCACAGTAAAAAAGCTTCTTTGCAGTACCCTTCGATACGACTAGGGGCCTGCTCATACTCTACGACGGGAGCAACGGCAACGACAGGAGCGACAAAGCAAAGCGTATCGATTTTTTCCAGGCAACGGCTCGGCACTGATCGATACGCATACTTCGCACGGCTCCCGCCTCGGCGGAGGTCCGGATTTTGGTCGATTTTCGGAAAAAGCGGCCAACAATCGAATCTCCTAAGCCCACATAGAAGCTGCTGTTTTTCTTCATTTTCAAATGGAGCATTTGTCTTCTCTTTCCTTTCTAATGCGCCATTATTTTTCTGAAATTCAGGGAACTCTACGAGTTCCTCTTCTTCGTCTTCTTATTCTTTAGTGTTTTCCCGCTTTGTTGAGGGGTTCGCTTGGAATACTGATATCTGGAATAAAGGATAAGGATAAAGGACGGCGTTAAGGGCTCCGCACACTTCTGCGGCGTTGCCGCAGCCCTATCCTTCAACATGGGGCAAGGACGCAGAGGCCGCCGGCAACGGCAGCCGGCACCGTCCCGCACCAGCACACTTTTCCGGCATTGCCGCATCGACGGCAACAATGATTTCAATCATTGTTGCCGTCGGTGCGGCAATGCCGCAGGCAGAGACTCTGCGCTCTAGCCGATCGCGACGGGGAACAGGAAGTGGAAACGCATGCGTCCTTTAAATTAGGAGATCGATTATGGCTATCAGCTGATTATTTCTCGAGGATCCGGGCGACGTCTGGGTTGATTTCTTTCGTTCTTGTGTTGGATTTAGCTGTTACGCTTGTTTAGTTTCCTTTTTCTAAGTTTAGTTTCCTTGGGGAGAGCTGACGTTGCCGGAGAGCTAATGACGATGGAGATTCTCAGCTGAGTTCTTCATTCGGGCGCGCGTCTCTCATCGGAGCGCGCTTTCCTTCTATGCGAGTAGGTCCCGACTGGAGTTCGCTGCGACGGCGCCGTGCTGCGGCAACGCCCGGAGAACGGGCCGTCACAGTGGGGAGGAGCGCCGCAACTTGGGCTCCGCCCCACTTTTGCCGGCTGTCGGCTGCGGCAACGCCGCAGAAGTGTGCGGAGCCCTTTACTCAATCCCTTTTGGGATGCGCCACGCATTCTACTTCTACGGGATGTCGTGGAGGCGATTTGAAATGCGTATTTGGCCATACAATGACTTGCGGTGGCCAGCCGTTGAACAAGTCGGCGCTTTATCCTTCCCAGACAAGTCTGGTACCAATTCACCGACCCCGGAGGTGATGGAAGGCTTGGTTGGCCTGGGCGGGAAAATCCGAACCAGGAACCTGGTATCGGTGCACGCGACAGTCGCGCCTCCTACGACTGCGCTACACGCGCCCATTTATCTGGAATACTGATATCAAATGCCTGATCAGGATGCAACCGAGCCATCTTCAAGTCCTGATGCAGCGTATCAAGCCAGCGCTACTTTGGTATCCCTCGCGGCCGCTTTCCGGGTACCTCGAGGTTAAGGCCAGTCTTTCGGGCAGTGTCGCCTATTGCACGAAGATCGTGGCTGTACCATCTCAGACGGGCTTCGCGCATCTTCTCAACTATCGGGGCGACACCAAATCTTTGCCGAATGGAGTCGTTGCGCACTCGGCCCAAAACTCCGGCCGTCCTCCGCAGCACCTTCGTTTCCATTACGCTGAGGCGTCTTCAATTTCTTTGGTAACGGGCAAGCACCCAGCTTCGTAAATAGCTAGAGGTCGGACGACTGCTCTGTAGATCTTCGACGTTAGGCACTCTTGTATCTTCTTGTCATAGAGCACTCCCGCCAAAGAGCGCCATTTGGATCACGTTGCATTCACGCGTGTTGGCTTCAACGAGTAGACCGCCATCGGACGCGATTGCTGATCCCAAGTACTTGAATACCGAAGTACGTTGTAGCTCAATGCCTTTTACCTTAATGCAGATGGACACATCTTCGTCAGTCGTCAAAAACTCGGCCTTCTTGACATCAAGTTTGAGTCCAAATCTCTCCATGCGATCGCACCAAGCTTGTACCTGCCGCTGCGGTTCAATCTTACTCGTGATACTGTCTTAAAGCGTACCATATCACTTCACGCGGAACACGATCGAAAGCCTTTTCCATGTCGAAGAAGGCAAGATGCACCGGCTTCTGTTTCTCGCGGTGCTTTTCTATAAGTAGACGAACGGTGTGTATAGCATCGATAGTGTCACACCCAGGTAGGAAGCCACACTGGTTGATAGAAGGCTGAACGACGTCACGAATGCGTCCATGAACAGTTCGTGCAAAGATCTTCATGCTATGCGAAAGCAAACGAATTGGACGGTAGTTTGCAGTCTGCTGGACTGCCCTTCTTCTTCCACATAGGGATCGACGTACTTATCTGCCAGTTATCAGGTACTTTCTTCTCCACAACCACCTGGTTGAAGAACATCGTCAGCCACTCAGCTTGGTACCAGAATTTCGATTTTTCAAATCGACCGCCAGATCACCAGGGCCCGTTGCCTTGCCTGGCTTCATCTTCTTTAAGGCTGCTTCTGTCTCCTTTTTTGAATGACGAGGGATTTCTATTTTCCATCCTTTGCTGAAAAAACGACGCGAAAATCTAGCCTTCCCCAAAACACTTCGAAGACTGATGAAGATACATTTCATTTTTTACTGTCCAATGATCAGGTGGGTCGACGAACGCGCTGTCTGCACTATAGCGGTCATAACTCGATTACATGTGAACTGGTCCCCGAAAAGTTCCGTCACGCGCGAACGGCGAGAGTCAGACGAGCAGAGTGAGTCTCCAGATTGGGCTAGGGAAGGGACTCCGGGGTGTGGCGAGCAGGGAGGCGTGGAGTGCACGAGACGACACGACGAAAAACCGCGCGCCTCCTCGGCACTATGCCAAGCGGACCAGTTCTCCGGCAACGTCATAACTCATAGAGTTCTCGGTGGCGATGTCCGTTCCTCCACGCGGTGCCATTGGAAGCTGTCGATTTTTGCGAGCCGAGCCGAACACGGACTCGAGTGCAAGCCCTTGTGACAGGCCGGCCATACTTTCCACACTCGCAAAGCTCGGCGAGTGTGGAAAGTATGCGAGAGACCCTGCTGCGAGGTCGGCATCGTGGGGAACTGAGCTAGTCCAAAAGTCCCGCAACGTACGAAAGATCCGCGTGGCAACGCTGAATGTGGTTACGTTCGGGCCGCTCCTTTGAGTTGGCAGAGGCACTGGAGCGAAGAAAGGTTGACTTATGTGCGGTGCAAGAGACGAGGTGATGCTGTAGCAAGTCAAGGGAGATAAGCCAAGGCTTTAAGGCCGTTTTTTGTGGCAGCACCAGCACCACCAGTGGTGTTGGTATAATCGTCTCCGAATGCTTACGAGACGCGTGGAGCGTTTTAGCGACCGCCTGATGAAGGTTTTTGTCACTGCTGTCATGCAGAGCAGTGGCGAATGTATCACCTCTGCTCTGCATATGCCTCGCAGACTGGCTGCTCCGAAAAAGACAAAGATGAGTTTTAGAGGCTGCTTGATGAGAAGACAACAGAAGTTTCGTCACTGGACCTAAATATTGTTGCAGGTGATCTTAATGGTCACGTTCGAACAACGAAACAAGACGGTTACAGCTGTCATGGTGGTTTCGGATGCGGGCCACGTAACGCCGATGGTGAGCGCATACATGAGTATGCAGAGTCAAACGACCTCACCATCATGAACACGAAATTTCGAAAGCGTGACTCCCACGGTGGGAGTCCCACCCCATCTTGTTTTATAGCGGAAACACTCAAGGGCAAATCAACTTTGTCTTTGTGAGGAATCGAGACCATGTGCTAGTCACTGACGCGAAGATCCTGCCGCACGAGGCGGTCGCCACGCAACATCGACCGCTGATCTGCGCTTTGAAAATTGCTCCTCTGAGCACTAGGCAAACCGAGCGGACCAGCAAAAATTAAGTGGTGGCGATTGAAGGAGAATAAAGCAGCTGTGAAATCCCGCGTTCCTTTGCCGAAAGTCACGACCGTCGAAGAAACCTGGCGGCGCGCTACTGAAGCCATGCTAGATGCTGCACTCTCTGAACTTGGCACTACGAAGCGAGGACGGCGAAAGGTCGACAGGCAGGCATGGCTGTGGACTAACGAGGGTAAAAAAAAAGAAAAAGATCGCGAGAAGAGGCTATGCCATGCATTCTTCAGCGACAGGGCATCCGAAAAATGGCGCCTGTATAAGGAAGTAAAGAAATCGGCCAAGAGGGCAGTGGTCATTGCAAGACTCATTACGATGATGTCAACGAGAGACTTGAGTCGTGCGATGGTGAGCGATTTCTTTGTCGACAGGCCAAGTTCCGCTTCGCCGCAAAGAGGATGTTGAGAAGTTCTTTGGCATCAACGATGAGAAAGGCCATCTTCTAATGGACCGCAAAATGGCCTTGAATCGATGGCGCAACCACTTCGAAGAAATCTCGACGGTAGAAATAAAATTTTATTTTCTCGTTCAAAATTTTTTTCCGTGACCTTCGTATTCAGTCGGAGAAATTAGAGAGCGCAGTTGCGGATAATTAAACAGTTATTATTAGGACAGAATTTGGAGTTTTTGAAAGGCTAATAGCGCCATTCAAAAGTGAAATAAAAGTGGATTCTATGTTCTGAGACATACTTACCAGAAGACTATCTCAACGGTGGGTCAGAAGGCCCCAAGTGTAGTGTATGGGCAGAATTCCTCTGGAAAACGGCACAATGCGAATACCTCGACCCGACTACAACTCTGCAGAGATAGGGACGACGAAAATTGGACTGTTAGCGGCGTTAGGCCTCTGCCCGCGAAGAGGACGGGCTCAAGTAGGTTGAAAACAGCAAAAACGGTAGAGTAGTGGTGGCACAGTGGATAGAGTATCGGGGTGGTGACGCCGGATGGCGAAAGGTTCGGCTCTCCAGGTTGCAACCCTTTTCCCTCCCTAATGAAGGCCCGCAACAATCAACCAAAGCACTCTGCGCAAAATCGCAACGCAAAAGGAGGCCAGAAGAAAACCTTGTCCATAGGTACTATCGCGCTTCCGCGACTTCAAAAATGGAAGTTTCTTCGCCTAAACATAGTCTGGATGGGTAACTTAAGGGGCTGATCACTTATGTTATGTTATGTTGTTGTTAGCGGCTAGGGGTGTCTGAAATGATCTGCATTAGCTGATCTTTTGACACATGCTCTCAGACTTCTACACCCCTTACAACCCCCGGCGCTCTAGAAGAGTGGTCCCTTCACTCGTCTCCTTCTCTTTCATGCGCCTTTCAACTCACATCGTGCGAACCTTGCGAGTTCCTCTCCAAGCGAGACCTCGCAATTCAGCTGTGTCCCTTCTTGATTCTTATTTCCATAATTTTCTCTTTCCCTGAGCCTATGCTTTCTGCTGTCACGGCTGCTCTCCGTCATGAGCTTCATCTCCGGCCAGGCAGGCATCCAGAATTTCCTTACTTATTCGTACCATGCCCTTGATTTAAGTGTTCCAATCTTGCCGCTCTCGTCATAAGGGTTGCTCACGAGGCACCAAGTGGGGTTATCCCACTCTTCCGCCAGTGCGTCGCCTCCCATCCATTTAACATTAACACTTTTTGTTCAGTGCCGGCATGAAGCTCTTTAGCGTCACCAAGTTGTCAGCGACCTTATTCCACGCCCTGATGTTTTGCTCGCTATTACACTCTCGTGGGGCAATAACGACAACTAGCTGGACTTGTTGTGGCGGTTTTGACTGTAGCCAAAGCCAAGACGGCAATCCTTATTCGGTAACTTTTCGGTTATTCGCCTTCGTCAGAGCCTGGAAAAATCAAAGACCAAGTGATCTAACCAGTTCCAACTGCCTTTTCGGGCTACAATACAAAGCAAATGCAGCCCGTCATTACCAAGTGTAGTGGAACACGTAGAAGCAGGAAATGCTCACCTAATGAGATGGCAGGCCACCTCCTCGCGCAACGTGCAGTGGGTGGTCTGTTGGCTCGGCGAGAGGCCCTCCCGACTTGAGCACGTTGCGATGAAAGTCCACAGAGGTCATGGAATGCTGAGAGCTCATTAGTTGCAAGGCATTCATCCTTTCGATTCAGTTTTGGACTTTTCGCAGATTAAAACGCCTCTAACGTCTTGCGTGCCGAGGTGTTGGGTTCTCGTGCCAATATCTTTATCGAAATCGTAAGCTCTTCTACGGAATGACCCTCCATCATGTGCGCACCAAGTGGGGTCGCCATATCTGACTTCCGCAGTCGATTTAGATGTTCTTTAACTCTCATACACAGCGGTCGCCTGGTTTCCTCTATGTACTCATCCCGCATACTTCACATGCGACGAGATAGATTACGCAGGAGGTCATGCAGTCTCCTTCTCGCTCAGATGGACAAACTGAACAGTTTGGTGCAATGCATAGGCGGTCATATAGGCGATCGCACCCCACCTGTTGTTTCAAGTTAGGTGGGCGAATTTCCAGCACTCTAACCATGTGGCCCAGGTCATACCTACCTCGCACCGCTGTGTTCAAAGCATCCGAGATGTTGTGAAGGCGAAAAGGAATTTTATCGTCATCTTGTGCATTAGCCACGAACTGGCTTCCAGTAGAAGGCCATTCTTAGGTCCTAGAGGGTATCCGTTGGAATCAGAATCTGACGGGCTAAATCCATCGAGACAGAACTTGCTCTGGGTGGTGGAGCAAACCATCCTTGCAGTTCTAAACCTGTTCCTGGTGACAGCCAACTTTGTTTTGATTTTCGCCCCAAAATCTAGCACGGCTCGACATTGGGATGGGTGATCTACCCCACGTGGCTCACCAAAACCGACGCCAGGCAAGCCGGTTAGTTTAGCGTGGCCCGCCCGACCAGAGTCGGATGTGAGCGGAGCCCGCAACCCTTCCCCGTGCGGCTGGGGGGCGGGACGGATTTCACGATCCGAGAACGAAGTTTCGAGATAGAGAAGGAAAAAACCGAGGTTTGTTTGTACCCTGCATAGGGGCAACTTTGGAAGGGGTGGGGAACCAAAGGGAGGAGAATCTCTGGAATCGAGCGAATTCGGTGCGGACTACACTCACTAGCGCGAGCGACCAGGCGGCGGCTGCGGGAGCGGTCGGTGCATCGCAACGTCCGGCGCGACGGACTCTGGCCGGCCCGTAAGCGAGTTTGTTTAATGTTTTTGTATGTTATGTTATTCGAGGTGCGTTGTCGTGCGTATTATTTGATTGCCGCAGTATATCGACGATGTGTTGAGTGTGTTTTATTGTTATTTGCTTCGGAGTTCGGCCAGGGGGGAGGGACTGGGACGACTCATAGGAAATGAGCTAAAAATCGAGTTGGCCGAGGGGATCGGAAAAAGTGAAGAGCGTTGAGATGTCTGAATGTTCCGAGTAAAAGGAAGAGATAAAAAATCGACTTGGTTCAGGGGATCCGAAGAGGAGGTGGACCTAAAAATTTCTGAACGGAGCGATTCATAGGAGCAGCTTGGGAAATCGGCTTGGCTGAAAGGATCTGAAGAGGTGAAGGACCTAGAATTTTCTGAATAGGCCGAATGATAGGGACTGCTTCCACAGCCGATTATTTGGAGGGGATCCGAAGGCGAAATGAACTTAGAATTTTCGGAATCGGTCCAGTGGTAGGAACGGCTTCCACAATCGACTATTTGGAAGGGATCCGAAAACGAAATAAACCATTAAGTTCCTGAATGGGTCGAGTCGACAGCTTCCATAGTTGACTACTTGGAGCTGATACGAAGTTACGCGTTACTGAATTGTAAAAATCAACCAGAATTTTGCTGCCAACGCAGTCCATTGTCACATCGTGGCCCGATTGTCGACGAACACGGCGGTGGCCCGAATCAGGTGCCTAAATGGTCAGACGGATTCGTCGTCCTTTCATTCGGCTTCGATTTCCAGAAATCCGGTCAATTCCTTTTTCAGAAGAAAGAAAACAAGAAGCATTGTTTCTACTAAGATGTAAGCAATTTTCCTATTTTTCTTACTCAACTCACTTTCTCACGAGAATATCTTCGCAGTTGGAGCAGAGGAGTTACATTCTGATCAACGCGTAGATGAAGGCGGCGGTGGAGGCTCCCGGTGGCACTCCAGTGCCAAGGGGCCAACATATTCTAGGTTCTCAGTAAGGTAGTGATCGAGCAGAACCTTAGACAACAGTTATTTAGAACCACCATTTCTTCTCTCCTCGTCACCTCATAAAAAATGAACACCTCATATGAAGATTCAGAGTGGAGAGCGACCTCGATATCTTCTCCAAGACCGATTTCACCGAAGCCGCTGGCGACTTCAAGACTTCTATACCCCGAATTGTGAAGGAACCACTCTTACTCATTACCAGGGATGTGCGGAATTTCCGTTTCCGTGTTCCGAATTCCGGTTTCCGGCCATTGTTGGGTATTCCGTTCCATTCCGTGTTCCGTCTGCTTTTGGACCGGAAGGGGGAAACGGAAACGGGCACTGTTCGACTCCAGATTTCTATAGAACACAATCTGCTTATCAATTAGAAAGAGTTCTTCTGCATATAATTGTAAGATAAATACTGTTCGACAACTCTGTATTAATATTCTTGGAATTGGTTAGACTACCAAAAAATGTATTTAAAAATGGGAAGGGCTGAGTGCAGGGCAAAATTAATGGGCCATCAAAGGCTATATATGCATTGTATGCTAAGAAAGCGCACTCAACATTTAAATAACCATAAAATTCTTCATCCATTAGTTACAAATAGCTACAAAAACTTTGTAAGCATATAGCGCAGTGTCATGAAACAAAGGGTTCAGAAGAGGTTGTTCCATGCGGTTGTCTGCCGCAAGATTTTATCAGTGTTTCCTTTTAATTCCGTCAGGTGTTATATTCATCCATATGAAGTTATGCTATTCATTTTTTAATGAAGCATCACGACTATCTACAAGGAGAAGTTATTTTGATTGAATTGTTGAATTCTGACATAACTATTGCTTCGAGAACCATCTGGGAACTGTCCAGCTGTGTCACCTTGGACGTGGGGGTTCCAGGCTGGCCCAGACTGAATATTCCTGTGGAAATGTGGACGCCACCATGTGTGGAGTGGACACCAAGTGTGGACGCCATCAGTCATCCAGTTATCATCTTATTGTAAGACCCCAGAATGAATTCTGAGTACTAGGTTTGGTGACTGTAATGTAACTGCTAATGTTGAGTATGCAGATATCTGTGCAGTCACCACGTCGTCCATGATGCCACAGGTTTCCAAAAACGTTGAGAGGAATCTCTTTCCTGGTCGGAAAATGATGTAGGTTATGTAGGCTACTTCAGTCTTAGACTTCACCTGCGTCAGTTTTTTTATGCGAGTCTGTAAGTAGCCTCAACTGGTTAATTCAGTTGAGGTTCAGAAAATTGGAGCATCAAAAAAGTCAGTGAAGAACCCGTCGCAGGAACTAGATATGAAAACAGCAGAGAGATTGCATGCTGAAATAGTAAGATAAGACCCTAAATTTGTTTTCGCTTATTGCTCTAGCCATAGCAAAAAGGTTATCATAATAATATTATGAATTCATGCTTCGTTACGCTATGTTATGATAAAGATGAGCATTAATCTGTGGTAGATTCTGCTGCTCGAAAAGCCCTGACAAAGAAAGGCGCAATGGAGCCGCTTCTGACGCCGTTTCAGATGCACTTTTGAAAAAATGGCGAATATGTGTCATTTCCATTCCCGCGTTTCGTATTCTGGTTTTCGGCCATTTTTGACCGTTTTCGCTCCTTCTTTCGTCTTCCGCTTTTTCCAGTAAAATTTCCGCACATCCCCTCCTATCACTATCGCTATGCACCAGTAGCACAGAATAGGAACGCATCCGACAACGTGGTCGCAAAGGCCAGTTACATCGATGAGAGGAAAGGCAACAAATGTGAACTAAAACGGAAACAGCGCCAATAGAGCAAAGAGCAACGGATAATAAGTTAAATAAGAAACTGCCAGAAAAGACGAGGCTAGCACATTATAAAGGGAAGCACAGCATGCAACATATGATAGTGAATGCCAGGGTGTTCCTACACCCACCGCTTCTTTTTCCGGTCCCGCCGTTTGGCTCCAACCTTTGAAGCTCAGGAGAAACTTGCTGGCGTGCGTTCCAAAGCCTTTCCCAAGGTTTCTGCTCTGCATCGCGACACGGACAGCTCCTTTGTTTTCGGCTTACCTTAAAACATTTCTGAAATATAGAGTAATGAACGTCTTCAACACTTCTCTTGAGTGAAGGACTTACGTCGCACAATATCGCATCCTATCCCTTCCGACAGATTGTCCCCTCGGCAGCGCTCCACCGCCAGAAGATTCATCATTTGCGTCGGAACGGAAATGATTAACAATAAACTGCTCCCGATGTAAGAACAAATGTGTTTACTTATTATTCATCATATCATACCATTTTCACCTCGATTTGTACGCTCAAAACAAATTGAGCTACTTTCTATTCTATGTTATCTTATGATTTTTGAAATCAAAGCAAGCCCTTCCAAATCATAGAACTGTGTTTAATTCAAGGTGAAAATGGTATGTTTTAATTTCATTTTAATTAAAATTCAAACGGTCAAATAAATGTTAAATTATTAACAATTAATAATTAATTCTTCTTCTTCTTCTTCAGCGTTTGTCCTCTTCGTCGCGGGGTCCGCTCTTCTGGTGTCGTGACGCCACCTCTCCCGATCCAGCGCTTGATCAGGGTGGACGCCAGTTACTTTCATGTCCTTGTGTAACGTATCGGACCAACGCTGCTTCGGACGTCCTCTAAGCCGCTTTCCTGATTCTTCCAACTCAAGGCATATCTTGCGGACGCTGTCTTCTTTCCCACGCAGAACGTCGCCGTACCATCGCAAGCGAGCTTCGCACATCTTGTCCGCTATCGGCGCCACACCGAGTTTCTGCCGAATGACATCGTTTCGGATGCGGTCCATGCGCGTGACTCCAGCAGTCCTTCGTCTCCATAGCGTTGAGGCGCGCTTCAACTACCTTAGTTGCAGGCCAACACTCAGCGCCGTACATCGCTACCGACCGCACGACGACTCTGCAAATCTTCGACATCAGGTGCTCTGGTATCTTCCTATCGCAAAGCACGCCAGTCAGCGAACGCCACTTGGACCAAGCTGCACTCACGCGTGAGTTCACTTCAACCATCAGACCGCCGTCAGACGCTATTGCTGATCGCAGGTATTTAAAGGGGGTTCCAGCTGCAGCTTGCACTCTACTCTTTGGGCAAGAGCAGAGCATCCGCACCCACTCTATTAGTTCCTCAGGTACGTTGTGTCGTCGCAAGGCGTACCATATAACCTCACGTGGTACGGGGTCGAAAGCCTTCTCCAAGTCTAGAAAGGCTATATGCACCGGCTTCTGTTTCTTGTGATGTTTCTCCACCAGGACATGGGCGGCGTGTATAGCATCAATGGTCCCACAACCAGACACAAAGCCGCACTGGTTGTCGGAGAACTTTATGATGTCCCGAATTCGTTCATCAACAATTCGCTCGAAGATCTTCATGCTCTGGAAAGAAAGCGAATCGGACGGTAATTGGAGCAGTCAGCAGTGCTACCCTTCTTCTTCCAAATCGGAATCGTCGTACTGTTGTGCCAACACTCCGGTACTTTCCTCTCCTTCACTACCTGGTTGAAGAATTCAGCCAACCACTCAGTAGGATACCAGAGCTTCGGTTTCCAAACATCGGCTGCTAGATCATCCGGCCCTGTCGCCTTACCGGACTCCATCTTCTTCAGAGCCGCTTCTGTTTCCTCCACGGTGATTTTGTGAACGGGACCGTGAACAGAACCCACAGAAGGGACGGCGAGTGAGGAAATTCCATAGTGGAAATTTCCTCAAACTAATCGCGCCATCGCTTCAGCGCCTTTTTGCGGTCTGTCAGAAGATGGCCGCTCTCATCATTGAGGCCAAAGAACTTTTCAATATCCTCGGTTTGGTGATGGCGGGCCTTAGCAAGTCGGTACAAATATCTCTCACCATCGCGCGACTCGAGCTTTCGGTTGACATCACCATAATGAGTGGCTTTCGCAACAGCCACGGCTTCTTTGCAGCCTTATTCGCCTTCTGATACTCCTGCCAGTTGTCGGCTGTTTTGTCGCCGAGAAACACATGATAACATCGACTTCTTCTCCTGAACCTTCGTTTTCACATCGTCTGTCCACAGCCATGTTTGCTTTCGACCTTGCGTCGTCCAGGCTTCGTAGTGCCGAGTTCCAATCATGCAGCTTGGCGTGTCGCGTCGGTCGCTCTTTTCCAAGTTTCACCGACAATCGTGACTGTCGGTAACCGTAAGCGAGAAATCACAGCTGCTTTCTCCTCTCTCATTTGCCACCACTTAATTCTTGCAGCACCGCATCGCTCAACCTGCTGCACCCCCGTAGGTGTGATCTTTAAAGCGCACACCAGCGGTCGACGCTGTGGAGCGACCGTCTCATAGTCTCACCATCTTCGCGTCTGTGACAATGCTTCGGTGGCGATCCTTCACAAGGACAAAGTCTATCTGAGATTTGGAAGCTCCCACTATTGTATGAGATGAGGTGGGAGTCGCGTTTTCGAAAAACGGTGTTCACAATCTTGAAATTATGCAACTCCGAAGGCTCAAGAATACGCTCACCATCGGCATTATGAGACCCGTATCCGAAACCACCATGACAGCTGTGCCCATCCTTCGTAGCTCCTACGTTCACTAGCGACTGTGATGACATCTTTCGGCTGTACCTCTGCTGTCTTCTCATCAAGCAGGTTCCAAAACTCTTCCTTGGCTTAATCGGAGCAGCCACTCTGCGGAGCATACGCAGAGAAGAAGTGATAGAGTCGCTCCTTAGCGGCGACATCGATCTTCATCAATCGATCGTCAAAGCTCTCGACGCTTACAATCGAGTCACGAAATCGTTCGGAGACGATTACTCCGACACCGCTGGTGGTCCTGGGACTTCCACATAGAACGGCCCTGAAGCCACGTCCTATATCCCTTGACTTGATGCAGGACCACCTCGTCTCCTGCACCGCACAGAAATCAACTCTTCTACGCTCCAGTGCTTCAACCAACTCGCACGAGCGGCCCGTCAACGTACCTCCATTCAGCGTTGCCACGCAGGTCCTGCTTAAGTTACTGGACTTTCGGACTAGCTCAGTTGCCCCCGATTCCGTCCTCGCATCAGGGACCCTTGCATACCTTCCACACTCGCCGGGCTCTGCGAGTGCGCGTCGGCTCCCGCGGACGCCGTAGCACTATCTCGAGAAACTGTCATACACCATGCGATGTGACATGGGTCTTCGTAGGCCGGCCTATCACAAGGGCCTGTCGCCTGCATTCGAGTGTCCGTGCTTAGCTTAGCTCACAAAGCGAGCAGTTTCCAGTGGCACCACGTGGAGGAACGGGCATCGCCACCATTATTATTAATAATTATTAATTATTAATTGGTGGTGATGTCCGTTCTTCGTGGTTCCACTGGAAACTGCTCGCCTTGTGAGCTAAGCTAAGCACGGCCACTCGAATGCAGGTGACAGGCCGGCCTACGAAGACTCATGTCACATCACATGGTTCATGACAGTTCAAGTTTTTCAAGATAGTGCTACGGCGTCCGCGGGAGCCGACGCGCACTCGAAAAGGCCGGCGAGTGTGAGAAGTATGCGAGGGTCCCTGATGCGAGGACGGCATCGGAGGGCAACTGAGCTAGTCCGAGAGTCCCGTAACGTAAGCAGGACCCGCGTGGCAACGTTGAATGTGGGTACGTTTACGGGCCGCTCGTGCGAGTTGGTAGAAGCACTGGAGCGAAGAGAGTTGATTC
>OX375866.1:49394574-49431287 GCA_947359475.1 Heligmosomoides polygyrus bakeri | reverse complement strand
AGATGGTTCTGTCGCAAGTCAAGGGACATAGGACGTGGCTTCAATGCCGTTCTATTTGAAAGTCCTAGGGCCACCAGTGGAGTTGGAGTCATTGCCTCCGAACGGATTTGTGAATCAATCGTAAGGGTTAAGCCGATCGATTGATGAAGATCGATGTCGCCGCTAAGGAGCGACTCTATCACTTCTTCTCTGCGTATGCTCCGCAGAGTGGCTGCTCCGATTAAGCCAAGGAAGAGTTTTGGAACCTGCTTGATGAGAAGACAGCAGAGGTACAGCCGAAAGATGTCATCACAGTCGCTAGTGAACGTAGGAGCTACGAAGGATGGGCACAGCTGTCATGGTGGTTTCGGATACGGGTCTCATAATGCCGATGGTGAGCGTATTCTTGAGCCTTCGGAGTTGCATAATTTCAAGATTGTGAACACCGTTTTTCGAAAACGCGACTCCCACCTCATCTCATACAATAGTGGGAGCTTCCAAATCTCAGATAGACTTTGTCCTTGTGAAGGATCGCCACCGAAGCATTGTCACAGACGCGAAGATGGTGAGACTATGAGACGGTCGCTCCACAGCGTCGACCGCTGGTGTGCGCTTTAAAGATCACACCTACGGGGGTGCAGCAGGTTGAGCGATGCGGTGCTGCAAGAATTAAGTGGTGGCAAATGAGAGAGGAGAAAGCAGCTGTGATTTCTCGCTTACGGTTACCGACAGTCACGATTGTCGGTGAAACTTGGAAAAGAGCGACCGACGCGACACGCCAAGCTGCATGATTGGAACTCGGCACTACGAAGCCTGGACGACGCAAGGTCGAAAGCAAACATGGCTGTGGACAGACGATGTGAAAACGAAGGTTCAGGAGAAGAAGTCGATGTATCATGTGTTTCTCGGCGACAATACAGCCGACAACTGGCAGGAGTATCAGAAGGCGAATAAGGCTGCAAAGAAGCCGTGGCTGTTGCGAAAGCCACTCATTATGGTGATGTCAACCGAAAGCTCGAGTCGCGCGATGGTGAGAGATATTTGTACCGACTTGCTAAGGCCCGCCATCACCAAACCGAGGATATTGAAAAGTTCTTTGGCCTCAATGATGAGAGCGGCCATCTTCTGACAGACCGCAAAAAGGCGCTGAAGCGATGGCGCGATTAGTTTGAGGAAATTTCCACTATGGAATTTCCTCACTCGCCGTCCCTTCTGTGGGTTCTGTTCACGGTCCCGTTCACAAAATCACCGTGGAGGAAACAGAAGCGGCTCTGAAGAAGATGGAGTCCGGTAAGGCGACAGGGCCGGATGATCTAGCAGCCGATGTTTGGAAACCGAAGCTCTGGTATCCTACTGAGTGGTTGGCTGAATTCTTCAACCAGGTAGTGAAGGAGAGGAAAGTACCGGAGTGTTGGCACAACAGTACGACGATTCCGATTTGGAAGAAGAAGGGTAGCACTGCTGACTGCTCCAATTACCGTCCGATTCGCTTTCTTTCGCAGAGCATGAAGATCTTCGAGCGAATTGTTGATGAACGAATTCGGGACATCATAAAGTTCTCCGACAACCAGTGCGGCTTTGTGTCTGGTTGTGGGACCATTGATGCTATACACGCCGCCCATGTCCTGGTGGAGAAACATCACAAGAAACAGAAGCCGGTGCATATAGCCTTTCTAGACTTGGAGAAGGCTTTCGACCCCGTACCACGTGAGGTTATATGGTACGCCTTGCGACGACACAACGTACCTGAGGAACTAATAGAGTGGGTGCGGATGCTCTGCTCTTGCCCAAAGAGTAGAGTGCAAGCTGCAGCTGGAACCCCCTTTAAATACCTGCGATCAGCAATAGCGTCTGACGGCGGTCTGATGGTTGAAGTGAACTCACGCGTGAGTGCAGCTTGGTCCAAGTGGCGTTCGCTGACTGGCGTGCTTTGCGATAGGAAGATACCAGAGCACCTGATGTCGAAGATTTGCAGAGTCGTCGTGCGGTCGGTAGCGATGTACGGCGCTGAGTGTTGGCCTGCAACTAAGGTAGTTGAAGCGCGCCTCAACGCTATGGAGACGAAGGACTGCTGGAGTCACGCGCATGGACCGCATCCGAAACGATGTCATTCGGCAGAAACTCGGTGTGGCGCCGATAGCGGACAAGATGTGCGAAGCTCGCTTGCGATGGTACGGCGACGTTCTGCGTGGGAAAGAAGACAGCGTCCGCAAGATATGCCTTGAGTTGGAAGAATCAGGAAAGCGGCTTAGAGGACGTCCGAAGCAGCGTTGGTCCGATACGTTACACAAGGACATGAAAGTAACTGGCGTCCACCCTGATCAAGCGCTGGATCGGGAGAGGTGGCGTCACGACACCAGAAGAGCGGACCCCGCGACGAAGAGGACAAACGCTGAAGAAGAAGAAGAAGAATTAATTATTAATTGTTAATAATTTAACATTTATTTGACCGTTTGAATTTTAATTAAAATGAAATTAAAACATACCATTTTCACCTTGAATTAAACACAGTTCTATGATTTGGAAGGGCTTGCTTTGATTTCAAAAATCATAAGATAACATAGAATAGAAAGTAGCTCAATTTGTTTTGAGCGTACAAATCGAGGTGAAAATGGTATGATATGATGAATAATAAGTAAACACATTTGTTCTTACATCGGGAGCAGTTTATTGTTAATCATTTCCGTTCCGACGCAAATGATGAATCTTCTGGCGGTGGAGCGCTGCCGAGGGGACAATCTGTCGGAAGGGATAGGATGCGATATTGTGCGACGTAAGTCCTTCACTCAAGAGAAGTGTTGAAGACGTTCATTACTCTATATTTCAGAAATGTTTTAAGGTAAGCCGAAAACAAAGGAGCTGTCCGTGTCGCGATGCAGAGCAGAAACCTTGGGAAAGGCTTTGGAACGCACGCCAGCAAGTTTCTCCTGAGCTTCAAAGGTTGGAGCCAAACGGCGGGACCGGAAAAAGAAGCGGTGGGTGTAGGAACACCCTGGCATTCACTATCATATGTTGCATGCTGTGCTTCCCTTTATAATGTGCTAGCCTCGTCTTTTCTGGCAGTTTCTTATTTAACTTATTATCCGTTGCTCTTTGCTCTATTGGCGCTGTTTCCGTTTTAGTTCACATTTCTTGCCTTTCCTCTCATCGATGTAACTGGCCTTTGCGACCACGTTGTCGGATGCGTTCCTATTCTGTGCTACTGGTGCATAGCGATAGTGATAGGAGGGGATGTGCGGTAATTTTACTGGAAAAAGCGGAAGACGAAAGAAGGAGCGAAAACGATCAAAAATGGCCGAAAACCAGAATACGAAACGCGGGAATGGAAATGACACATATTCGCCATTTTTTCAAAAGTGCATCTGAAACGGCGTCAGAAGCGGCTCCATTGCGCCTTTCTTTGTCAGGGCTTTTCGAGCAGCAGAATCTACCACAGATTAATGCTCATCTTTATCATAACATAGCGTAACGAAGCATGAATTCATAATATTATTATGATAACCTTTTTGCTATGGCTAGAGCAATAAGCGAAAACAAATTTAGGGTCTTATCTTACTATTTCAGCATGCAATCTCTCTGCTGTTTTCATATCTAGTTCCTGCGACGGGTTCTTCACTGACTTTTTTGATGCTCCAATTTTCTGAACCTCAACTGAATTAACCAGTTGAGGCTACTTACAGACTCGCATAAAAAAACTGACGCAGGTGAAGTCTAAGACTGAAGTAGCCTACATAACCTACATCATTTTCCGACCAGGAAAGAGATTCCTCTCAACGTTTTTGGAAACCTGTGGCATCATGGACGACGTGGTGACTGCACAGATATCTGCATACTCAACATTAGCAGTTACATTACAGTCACCAAACCTAGTACTCAGAATTCATTCTGGGGTCTTACAATAAGATGATAACTGGATGACTGATGGCGTCCACACTTGGTGTCCACTCCACACATGGTGGCGTCCACATTTCCACAGGAATATTCAGTCTGGGCCAGCCTGGAACCCCCACGTCCAAGGTGACACAGCTGGACAGTTCCCAGATGGTTCTCGAAGCAATAGTTATGTCAGAATTCAACAATTCAATCAAAATAACTTCTCCTTGTAGATAGTCGTGATGCTTCATTAAAAAATGAATAGCATAACTTCATATGGATGAATATAACACCTGACGGAATTAAAAGGAAACACTGATAAAATCTTGCGGCAGACAACCGCATGGAACAACCTCTTCTGAACCCTTTGTTTCATGACACTGCGCTATATGCTTACAAAGTTTTTGTAGCTATTTGTAACTAATGGATGAAGAATTTTATGGTTATTTAAATGTTGAGTGCGCTTTCTTAGCATACAATGCATATATAGCCTTTGATGGCCCATTAATTTTGCCCTGCACTCAGCCCTTCCCATTTTTAAATACATTTTTTGGTAGTCTAACCAATTCCAAGAATATTAATACCAGAGTTGTCGAACAGTATTTATCTTACAATTATATGCAGAAGAACTCTTTCTAATTGATAAGCAGATTGTGTTCAATAGAAATCTGGAGTCGAACAGTGCCCGTTTCCGTTTCCCCCTTCCGGTCCAAAAGCAGACGGAACACGGAATGGAACGGAATACCCAACAATGGCCGGAAACCGGAATTCGGATCACGGAAACGGAAATTCCGCACATCCCTGGTAATGAGTAAGAGTGGTTCCTTCACAATTCGGGGTATAGAAGTCTTGAAGTCGCTAGCGGCTTCGGTGAAATCGGTCTTGGAGAAGATATCGAGGTCGCTCTCCACTCTGAATCTTCATATGAGGTGTTCATTTTTTATGAGGTGACGAGGAGAGAAGAAATGGTGGTTCTAAATAACTGTTGTCTAAGGTTCTGCTCGATCACTACCTTACTGAGAACCTAGAATATGTTGCCCCCTTGGCACTGGAGTGCCAGCGGGAGCCTCCACCGCCGCCTTCATCTACGCGTTGATCAGAATGTAACTCCTCTGCTCCAACTGCGAAGATATTCTCGTGAGAAAGTGAGTTGAGTGAGAAAAATAGGAAAATTGCTTACATCTTAGTAGAAACAATGCTTCTTGTTTTCTTTCTTCTGAAAAAGGAATTGACCGGATTTCTGGAAATCGAAGCCGAATGAAAGGACGACGAATCCGTCTGTCCATTTAGGCACCTGATTCGGGCCACCGCCGTGTTCGTCGACCACGATGGCATGACTTTTGCAGCAGACTCACTGGGACGTAGGATCCACGTAAGTAAAAAATATTACTCTGCCCTTAAATACTAGCACATATCGACTGCTTTCAGATCTTCGACGAATACGGCATTCACATCAATGACGTCGAGCTGGTTGACGACGGCGGTCGACGACTGTTGCCGCCTTATACAAGTAAGTGACACGTTATAAGCACTCACTTACATATCGGCCCCTCCTTCTGTTCAAAATTCTATGTATTCCAGGTGGATTGTTTGTCGACCGCGCCAGCTACATGACCGTTTGCGACCGCGAGGCCACCAATGGCGAACTTCAGATCTACCGCCTCCTTCCACCGCCCCTCGAAGATGGCTGGGACTGATCGCGAGAAAGGAAGAGCATATCAGGCGTGACTCTTCTTCTCCGTAGCTCTCGATTTATGATGTTCGTGTTGTACCACCACTGCGATGTGACTTGATGTTGTTTTTTTATTGGCCTACCGTTGTTGCTTGCCGTTTTGTTAGATATTTATGCTGCACCTTTTTTTCCGACTTTATCACTTTGGAAGTTCACATCTCTTTGGAATGGACTGCTTTGGACTTGAATGGGCTAGGAAATTTGCATTCCTTGGACCTTGTTGAGGAATTGCTCCTCGAAAGACGAAATATTATTCTCGTAGTGAAGTCGTCTGTGTCCAAATTCATCAAAACCGACACCTGCTGCCCTTCAACATCGCCCTACGGGGCTCTTGCTCATGGTCGTTGTACTGCTATGTGTTCTGGTGGCAGGAGATGTGTGTAGGAGTGTTGCAGCTGCCGTCGGTGCTGTGTCCCTGTGTTACTCGGCTCGTAATAAGGTCGTCTCTGGCAGGTCTGCTTCGTCTTGTTCGCTCATCCTCGCTCTACGGGACTGTTGCTCATGCTCTGGCTCGTGTTGTGGCGGGGAACGTGTGTCAGGAGTCGTGCTGTCGTCTGTGCTCCCTTCGTTGCCGTCTCAGTACAGTTGGGTTCGTACTCAAGTCATCTGCTCGATTTCACTGCCTAAATTCATCTAAGCTAACTCCTATAATGCTATTTTTGTCTGCTCTCCCTGAAGGGTTTCCTACTCGATATCTGCCGGGTGCTGTAGGACTGGTCTTTGGAACTGTTTTGGTGCAACATGGCATCCTCGGAAAAACATGAGAGGTCTGATGCCTCTCATGTTTTTTAAAGGATGCCCATGTGAGAAGTTCTTCGCTTACGAGTCGTCTGCGCTAAATCTCAATCGGTTTTGTTCGCAACCAACGGCGTTCCCTGTGAGCGTGATGTGGAGTTTAGAGTAATGTTGTCAAATATTCCCAAAGGGTTTCTTTTTCCTATGTTATGATGTCTATTATTTCTCCGTTGCGGTGCTCTAACCTGTTCTCTGTTTCACGTTTTCATATAGAATTGCGCGGCAACGTTGCATGGTGTCTTTTCTGCCGGTTTGGACTCGACTCACTAACAACGGAAACCAATTATTCATTGAAAGTTTTAATCGCAGTGCATGTAATGCATTCACTCTCCTCGGTTTCATCATGTTGAAGACCCCCTTTTCCGGTGCTGCTCACTCGCACTTCTCACTTCTTAACCTCACGCACACTCCTACCAAAGAAGAAGAAACCCCCAAAGATTAGGGATGTGGCGGGACCGTACTAATAAATAGTTATGCAGTTTCACTATTTTTTGGTGCCTGGTGTGCAACAAAATGCTGGTGTAGAAATGTATCACGAGGAAATCAGTACATGCTTCATAGCATGCACTAGTTTCCTCGTGATGCACTTCTACATCGTTGCCGCTGTCAGCGACAATCCACTCTCCTATTTTTTCGTCGAATGTGACGCGCAATGGCTTAGCGAGCCCTTTTCCCTCAACTGTTGTCGGGAAGAGCTGATTTTTCGCACGGTATTTTTCCTGAACAGTCCTGACAGCGACCGACATCAGAATCGTGGCACATGGGGACAGCCAGCAACTGACACCATCCGTGGTCATCACAAAAACTGAATGGCACGCTAGAAGTCGTATCGGCGGCACCTATGCATAACTTTTCTGGTGTTACACTGTAGAAACTCTAACCAGGTCTCGAAGTGACGAACCGCAAGCATGTCGTCACGGTCCTATACGACCGTGCCGACGTGTGGACCATAAACTTACTCGAAGGAAAGGAAAATGGCACGGTCAGTTTTCCTTCTACTTTTTCACGGTAGCAGGCTCTTGGAACCTCATTGCTGCTTCTGGCACAACTCCCGTACCGCACTCCAACTAGCTTGAGGCAATTCAGACCTGCACCGCTGCGGCTTCCCTGGAAGCTGTACTTGGAGACGACGTCCGTGCCGTGCTACATGCATTTCAATACGCGCGGAAGGACGTTCGCCGTGACGGACCTCGGTGACTGTTATTTTGCGTTTTCTCCTCATCAGTCTCGAAAACCACTCTGTTTCGTTGTTTCCTTAATATTTCAATTACATTGCTTGCAGGGACAGACCACTACTCCACCTTCTTCATCTATGACAACGTCATCCACAAGCACGGAATGACTTCGCTGAAGGCATGCTCAGGACGGTCAGTCTTCCTGCTGTAACTTATAATAATCGATTCCATTAATTCTCTGAATGCAAAGTTGCTGTGCTTATTTGCTGATCAATTAGGCTTTTGCGTCGGCCCACGGGCGTGTTTGTCGACTACGGCGGTATGGCTGTGGTGGCCGACGTAGCGGCACGCAAGATCCACGTAAGTAAGAAATTGTTACTTCCCCTTGAAGCTCTAGTCTACAGTGACTCCTTTCAGATATTCGACCAGTCCGACTAATACGTGACTTTTTGGCAGTTCGCGACCACAAGGCCTACAACATTTACTTTCTCGTATTTCAACACTGATATTGTTCATATGATGTTGTTTTTGATGTTGTCATGTTTACTTGCCTGTAGATGTTGCTCACCATTTGTTAGCCATTTATGCTGCACCTTTTTCTGACTTGTGTCGATATCTTTCCGGAATAGACTGCGTTAGAGTAGAATGGGTTAGGAAATTTGCATTCGTTGGACATTTTGGGAGCATTCCTTTTCGCAAGACGAAATGTTAACCTTTTTCCTAACTATCTTTGTCAGACTCCGTTCGCAGTGATGTCGTCTGTGGCCAAATTCATCAAAACTAACACCTCTTGCTCGCTGAACTTTACGGGTTTTTGCTCCTGCTCGAGCTAGTGCTCCGTGCTCTGGTGGCGGCAGATGTGTAAAGGAGTGGTGCTGCTGCTTCGGTGCTGTGTCTCCATGCGATTCGGTTTGCCATCGAGTCGTCTGTTGTCCGTCTGCCCTGTCTTGCCGGCTGAACTTCCCTCTACGGGGTCTTGCTCATGCTCCAGCTACTCCTGTGCGCTCTGGTGGTGGAGTAAGTGTGTAAAGTGTGTTGTAAAGGCGCAGCATTTGGGGCTCCGGATTAAGGCGAATTAGTTGTTAACTATATACCCCGTGCTGCGCTTTAGCAGTGACGAATGCGCCGAGAGCCTCAGTTCTACGGATGTTTCTTAGAGCCTATCGAGTGTCTGCTATGACCGATCTAATTTCTGTTCATGATTATTTATTGCTAGCGAGAGAATATTTGAAGAGATTGGAGGATAAAGCATCGTCGAAGCCTTAAAGGAAGAGGTTGATGCCAGTAGAGACCGGAGCAGGGAGAAGGAGCATCATCGTGAATGTAGAGTGAAACAAAGATGAGGGAAAGGAGAGAGATGGTGGGAAGAAGAAGGTGGAGGCCAGTGGCCTCACCTCAGTGGCGGCGAACCTCTGTCCTCTGGTGTTTTGGGAGCTCCTTTTATTCGGTTTTAGGAGCGCTGGACCTAACAACTGTTTTTCAAAATTTTCTCTTACTTTCCTATGGTCTCTTCCGTGGACCGCGGTCAACTGTTGCAGTCTGGTGTGTCATAAGTCGACCTTTGGGGTTCTGGTTTCCCGGTTCAGTTGTCCTTTGTATTTAGGAGCGGCTGCACAGTCATCACTTGAACTCCTTTGATTTACTGTTGTTTTCGGCGACTGGACGTCAGTTGGTTCTTCGTGTCCTTTTAGCTTCGTTGATTGATGGTTACTTAAGGCAAGTGAGTTCTCTGCTGTACTTTCAGTGTCCTTACAGTGTAGGACCGGTACTGCTTTCGGTGCTGTGTCCTGTGCGATTGTGCTCGTCGTCAAGTCGTCTGTGGTTCATCTGCTCTGTTTCGCTGGCTCAACGTCACTCTACGAGGCTCTTAACTCATGCTCAGTCTTCGACGGGACTATACAGTTGTACTGATTTATGCTCTTGTGGCGGCAGATGTGTAAAGGAGTGGTGCACTGCTTCGGTGCCGTGTGTTTGTGCGATTCGGCTCGTCATCAAGTCATCTGTTGTCCCTCTCACTGCCCAAACTCATCAATACTAAGACCATCTTCTCTTCATTGATATTCTCCTGGACAGCGACTCTGGTTCTTGCTCTGATATGTGCTGTAGGACTGGTGTTCTGCACTTCCACAGCTCGTCTTCTTCTGCTTCTGCTCTGTGCTTTACTGCTGCGCACCCTGATTGCGGGGTATGTGTGTAAAATTGGCGCTGAAGAGTTCTGCCGCTGACCTGCTGCCGCTCCTGCTGCCTCGGCGCTGTGTGCCACGCTATTTGTAGTCAAGTCGCTCTGCTGGACACTCAGCCTTCGCATGATTTTTCACTTATTCTACCTCAGTTTTCATCCGAAAATTTCGCTCCCTGGCACTCCGCTGCTTTCTTCACCTATCCTCAATTGCAGCATAGTTAACGCATTTTCCATCTTCGCTTTGTATTTCTTACTTGGCATTTTCTGTCTGTAGCATTATGTTTTTGTGTATGTATCATTTTTATGTTTTAAGGAGCGATACTTGCTCTTTATTTATTACGTCGTTGCTGAAATTGAATTGCTAGGCGTAGTTTGGAACGTACATGGCTGTCTGCAGACAGCCAAGTACGTTTCCCATGTCAATTCCTTCTGTGCGCTTCAGAAAATAATAAAAAGTTTATTTCGCCTCTGTGTTGTTAGACGAATGCACTCCTACGTTTTTCGGCTTTAAAAAAGTCCGCCTGTGACGTCATAATGGTGTCACAAATACGGTAGGTTTAAAGTAGGCGAGTTCGACAAAGGGACTCAAATATTAGGTTGGTGCATAAGTCTCGGACATTTGGGGCATGAAATAATTATTATCCCAACATACGAACAACAATATCAAATCATTTGAAGTAGCCACCCTTTACATCAATTGTCTTTCGCCAACGTGCTGGTAAGTCATGGATGCCTTTCCTCCAAAACGTGGCCGGTTGTCATTCGAAAAATGTGAGCAATGCCTCCTTGACATCCTCTCGGTTCCTAAATTGCTGGCCGTCCAAATAGCGTTGAAGGCTTGAAAACAAATGATAATCAGAAGGAGCGATCTGATGAGTAGGGTGGATGTGGAAGAACGGTCCATCCGTAGTCCGCCAACTCAGCCGCCGTCGCTCTAGCAATATGCGGTCTAGCGTTGTCGTGTTGAAAATACACCTTCACTTGCTCTCCTCGTGTGGTTTGAAGGTGGGCCCTCAACTTCTTCATTTGGTTGACGTAAACCTCTGCCGTCACTGTTATCCCTTCTTCCAGCAGCTCCCAGTATTGTACGCCAAGAACGCTCCACCAAATGCATAGCATCACCTTTTTCACGTGAAGGTCGGGTTTCGGAACGTCCTCTGCCTCTCCAGTTGCGTCAACCCACTGTACACGCCGGTGATAATTAGAGTAGAGTATCCACTTCTCTTCCCCTGTGACAAGGTTGTCCAGCCATCCGTGAGTACGTCTGAGGGTAAGGAGAGACAGAGCGACATCGGCTCTGTGATCCATGTCAAGTTGTGTCAAGTCGTGAGGTACCCAGCGACCTAATTTTTGCACCTTGCCAATCGACTTAAATCCTCGGCGACTGTTGAGTGCCTAACACCAAGAGTGCTTGATAGTTCGCGAGTGGTTTGGTATGGGTCCGCTTCCACTCCACTTCGGAGGCCATCCAAATCCAGTGTCATCGGGCGCCCTTCTCGTTCGTTATCTTCAACGGAGAATTCACCAACTGCAAACTGCGAGAACCACTGGTACACAGTACTTCGAGCAGGAGCACTCTCGTTGCAAATATTCTTCAGGCGACGATACGATTTGTTGGCATTGAGGCATTGATGCAGGAATATGCCGAATATCCGTATCAGTAGGGATGAATTGATTAGCCATAATAGCTGACGTTAACAACGCAGAAGTAAATGTTAGGAACAGTTTTGTAGCCCTTGCCTTTCTCTATCGATCGATCATTTACGCGTTGATACATGTGAGAAATTTGGCGGGAAAATGCGCCTTCAATTCAGGAGCGATCAAATGTCCGACAACTTATGCACCAACCTAAAACAACACCTTGGGAGCAATGGGCATATGGTATGGCCCAAAGTTAGCCCTGACAGAGATGACATTGCGCCAGTTTGAGATCCGTCTTGCGAAGAGTTTGTGTCCTAGCGTGGCCCGCCCGACTCTGGTCGGGTATCCTACCGAGGCCAAAATGTTCTCTTCTTTTGTAAAAACGGAAACAGACCACTTAGCAGATTCCTACCCCCCTCCGGAATCGAACCCTCGACCCCTTCCCTTAAAGGTCAGTTCATACTTCTCGACGGCTGCGACTGAGTCGCTAGTGCAGTGCATACAGATCGAATGATGCCGAGCGATCGCCCAGCATAAATCAATACTTATGATTTGTTCGGGCGACCAGTCGCTCCAGCCGCTCCCGTCGCGAAGTATGAACAGGCCCAAACTCTGCATCGCTATCCACTCGCCCATCCAGTCGCTGTCACCATCGATGCGAATGAATCCCATGAATGTACCCTGCAGCCTCGTCTAGAAAACATAGCAAATTATCATATTAATATGATCAAACTTTACTTTGAGTTCCAAGTCGTTTGTAGGTTATGTTTTGAGCACGATACGGAGATCCTAGGTGTCGCTTATGCCCTATCAGCTCGCTATGAATTGATACACTTTTTGCCATTTTCGGACCACCCAGTGGCTTCTAGCAAAAACGAAGCACAGTTCTGTGATCCTCGTCCGATGCCCTGCAAGACCATATAGGTCTTCTTGAGAATCTTTCGGGAAGTTCAACGGCTTCCCTTGTAAGGCCGGCAGCGGAGTCTTGCGGGTGCCGCGGACTCGCCATGACAACAGTGGGTGGTGCGGCGCTGCGAGGGTCACTGTACGCAATACTGCGTACTTTTGCCGGCAGTTGCGACCTCTGGGAATGTGAAAGATGTAGTAAGCAAAACGCTTTTTCTTTTGTGAAGAAGCGTCTTCTAAGTCATGTTAGGAGTTCTTGAATCTAAGCCCCGAAAGCTAATAGAACACTTCTTATAACTCAACAGTTCTGTGCCATTTTGCGCTTGCTCTCACCTTTGTCGATCTACCTCCGCTTGACGAGCAGCTCGAAGACAATAGGTAGCCCTTGTGATGACAGCATTCCCTCCGATGCCTTGTTGAGACCGGGAGATCTGTCCGATGCAGGTATAGCTCATACAAAAAAAAAGAACGGTCAGCTTTGTTGTTGCATTTCTGTGCAAAGGTTTTCCCTAAACCTCAGACGACTAACTTGAGAATGGAAAGCCACGGAGATTTTCAGTGCAATTAGGGTTACCGAATATCGTTTTAAAGTTTTTTTGTCGTTGTTTTGAGTGCAGGCTTCCATACGCCTCCATTTGTCGACACTACCGGTGATTATACATATTGTTGGTTGTCAAGCTTTTTTTTATGGACAGAGATTGTGCACCAACCTACTATATCTCTAGCATGTAGATTCGTTCTAAAAATTGTTTAGAATAGATGAACCATAATGGACACCCTTCTATCACGCCCTCCGGCGTGTCTCACCCGCAGCTCTTGGCGCTGCGGGTGAGAGCCGCCGTGAACTGCGGCAGCCCTCGGGGACCTTTGCGTGCGGCGGCTCCGCGACAACTCGTCCGCGCCGCGGCTTACACCACAGTGGCAGCGTGGGTCCCACTGGGGCGAGAGCGATATGGACGAATTCTCAGGGTGCTGCCGCGAGAGTCTGTAGAGGCTCTAAGGCCGGGGGCATACTTCCATCGCGGCGCTCAGTTCATGACCATTACGCCGCACGCGGTCGAATAGTCAAAGGAAACTTCGCCGCGGCCGCCGCAACAGTGGCGATCGGCATGCGTGATGGCTTCCCGCACCCATCGTGGGTATGGCATACTTTTTTCGCGCCGCGCGCGGTGTTTAGCGTTGGTCTTGGACGGATCGCCGTCGCGCTCCCTTGCAGAGCGATGGGCGATGCGACGAGCACAGAGAAATTCAAATTCTTTCGCGTCGCTCTGCAAAATTCATCGCCGCCATTCCATCGCGGCGACGGGAAGTATGCACGAGGCCTAGGGGATGGAATCTCAGATGTTCAATTTTTTTGCGGTTTCGACGTCTACACGGTTTTGAAGCGTTTTTTGCTCATCTTCCAACCGTGAACGTAAACCACTGGTATATTTAAGTATTCTCCTTAATAAGAAGAACTTTTGTGATCGTCCACAGTGAACTGAGCAGTTAACCACTTGTCTTGCGTTGTCAAACTGAAAGCGTATTAATGACGTCGGAGTAGTTGGGCCGCATGGTATCACAAATGCGTAATGGTCAAAGATAATTTCGCCTTGTGTTTCCCGAGTGATTTACATTTCACTTTAGCGGGAGCTCCCTTGTGCAGCGATAGCATCCTTGAAGTATACTATTTCAATGAGCACAATTCCTCGTTAACCATAAGGTCGGTAGCGTCAAAAATTATGTTTTGAGCTATGCGTAAAGTGGATTATGCTGAAACCATATGGTGTACTTTTGCAACTGTTGTACCATCGTTCTGTTTGAGGTACTCTACCCAGGCGGTTTTTACGGAGAGCTATAAATCGATGCTTGCTGAATTCTTTGTCAACGCTTTTAGGAATACACTGACAAGATACTCTTGTTTCTGCAGCAGTGCAGGTACAATCATCGCGCAGAGTACGATTAGTTGCATTTGCTCGGGAGCAAGTATCGCAGACCAGGTCAGGAGTCAAAGTACCTCTCCGTATAGCTACTTCATCGCCAGCACTAACGAAATAGTCGTTTAATGATGGTGTAGGCGGCAATTTGATTGATGACATTGTGATCTCAAGCTTTCCTTTCTCGATCTCCCTACATAGTAATATCGAACTTTACACTTTCTTTCCAGCGGGCGCATCGGAAAATTTCGCATATTTTATCGCTTGTTGTACTTCGTATACACGGTAAAATAAACAACCAGATCTTAAATAAAAACAGTCGCAACCGGAATCTCCGCAAGATTTTAGGCAGCCCGTACGACCAGTAAAGTTGTTCCCGAGCTGCAGTTCGGTTACAAGCGCATCTGAGGTAACGTTCGCGCATTTGCTCCCAACACATGAGCCCATATGGGACACCGTTTGCTGTCTATTGCCTTGAGCGTTGAAGAGCGTGTGAAGAATAGCGTTTCACGGTCACGCTCGAGGTATAGTCCTTTCTAACGCACTTTTACGTTTGCTACTAGCGTTGAGTTTCGCGTCAAGTGTAGGCATGCCTCCTGCTTGAAGGTTGATCTTTGGAACTTCCATGACGGAAAGGCTACAATTTTTTCCCATCGTTTAGCTTGCATATCGTTTGCTGATGTTGCAAAATATTGACATGTTGGCATGTGTGAGCGCCAAGAAGCGTCAGGGAGGAATGCGACAATGTCATGATAGCCAGAGCTTCCGTCAAGAAAATGCTAAAGGCGTGTCACGGCATTTGTACGTTGAAGAGTTTTCACCGCTGCGCTGCGATCCACTGAGGGGATACCCCAATTTCGATGGAATTAGTTGTAAACCCGATGGAAGAGTGTAGCGTGGCGCCGAGACTTCCAGTAGATCTCACAATTGGTTACAACCAAGGAGTACCTGTGGTTTGGAACGCTCATCGTATGAAGCGATAGCTGGACATTGTTGGGAACCAGAGAGTTTAAGTCCTCAGTGCTCAAATGCGTAACTTTGCCATGCGTGGTTAATGCCAGCATTGTGTACGGGCGTAGCTTATGGCGCTCGCTTTGTTTATTCCGGAGAGCCATGGACATTACTCCACACGTTGTCACTGTAGGAGTGGTGGATCCGAATGTGTACATTCTGAATTCCTGGTTATTTGTGCACGTAAGGTCTAATTGTTCGGCGAGACCTCGGTTGACTGGTCTGCGCCAGTGTCGGAAAGGATTTCAACATCTTGCCAATCTCCTTTATTTGTATTTCGTGCTATGCCTGTGAGAAGCACCACGTTGTCATTCCCCTTGTGTGATGTTTGCATATTGGTAAGGGCTGCTGGTGAGGCTTTCTTGGGTCTTCCTGTGCTGTGCTTTGCGGGGAGCAGAACATGCAGAACTGGTACCTGCGTGCCGAGTATTGTGCCTTTAGTTGTTTCTCTTCAACGTCATCATTGACATATTTATTCCTCTCTTGGGTTATGCGCTCCTCAGCACCTATTCGCGAGTCTAGAATTTTCATTACGCCTCCATTTTCCACTGACTTTCCTCCATGGCATGCTCCACTAGATGGTCTAGGACTTTGCATTGGATCCTAGGCGCAAATTTGAAATGCTTTTCCGCTCTCGCGCTCTCGAGGATTGCAATGCGCTGATAAGCTGGGAGTTGTTACCGTACTTGCGTGAAAAGAGGTTAAGTGCATGCTCGTAATTGCCTTCTGTGACAGGATAGCGCCTAACCAAATCACGAGTCTCTTCTCTTAGCGTCCTTAGCAAGTAATTAAATTTTTGAAGTTTTGTCAGTGTAGGAAGATTATGAACACTTGGAAAAGCGTCCAAAAATTTCCATACTCCCAAGTCCTCCCGTCAAAACTGGGAATTGGCATGGGAGGTAATTTTGGAACTGACATGTCTATTGTCCCAGAATTCCACGGTTGTGTTGTTTGTGTGGGTGGAGCGTTTCCCACTATTTCCCTAGCATTATCACGCTTAAGTTCTAGCTGAATGGTCAGCGTTTTCGCACGATCAATGACCTCGTGTGTCGTCTCGATGTAATCGATCAACTGCTTTTCCTGGTTGTTATCGAGCACTCATCGAGAGAATCGACTGAGCGCACGAACGTTGCCATTTGATCCCTGACTAGGCTCGAAGTTTCCCTAAGCTCGAGTGCGTGGATCTGGGTTATTTCAACAGTCATGGGCCCATTTCACAATGAAGTGTCATCATTGTATTGCGCAATCACTGTGCTTAAGTTATCTAGTGTAGCGATACCTTATAAGAAGGCCTTCTGCGTTCGTACCGAAATATTGCCAGACACATGAACCTTCTTACAGAATCACAGTTAGAGCGTTTAGTTTTTTCGAGCTCAAAAGGGTATAAATCAAAGGCTTATCACGTTCTTCAAGCGTAGACCCAATGTTCCAATCGCAATCGTTACAAATTGCGTTAATTTAAGGCGTGCTTTTACCTTTGAAACGATTCCGAGGAACGAAAAAATGAAAGCGTACAAGCGTTGATCAAATGAGTTTCCTCCCAAAACCCAGTACATTTCACAAGAGCCTCAAAGCGAAGAGCAAAATCGTGCCTCCTTTCGTTCTTCTTGTCCTTTCCTCGGATTTGGTCGAATGCACTGTAAGCTATCGGTGGTATGTTCGTCGGTACACACATAGCCCAGTTGTTCGACACAGTTTACCTCAAACTTGGGTAATTAAACCAAAACTGTATTTTTCATAAATACAATACACAAAGATCATGTTAATAACATCCTACAAGAGAATAAAAAATAGAAAAAAGGGAACATGAGAAGAGCGCCATGTGAATTTTCCCATATGACCCTTTTATTAAGGAGTTTTTTGTTTGCATAGCGGCACATTCTGATAAAGCTCTGAGAGAAATTCTTTTACAATATCCCGCGAAATCGTCCTATGATCGCGAGAAAGTTGCGATAGACCCCTATAAAGAATTTATTAGCGATGATCGAGCAAAACTACTGTGTGCGGGTTTACTTGCTGTACGAGGTCAAGCAAGGGAGAAATACTGAATGCCATCGTATCGCGTCTGATGTATTTGGTAACAAAGTTCCATCGTTACGTCAATGCCAGCGATGGTTTCAACGCATCCGGCATCCTGAAGTTGTGGATAGCCAGGGACTAAAGAAAACTGTCGAGTTGGATCCAACACAAACTACACGTGAGGTCACACGAAGGTTCTGTTGTCACCAGTCTACCATTGCCGATCGTTTGCATGCAATCGGAAAGTCAAGTCGGTGTGGAAAATGGGTTCCAGATCAGCTCAGCCACACAAACAAGACAGTACGAGTCGCCGTCGCTGTAATTTCATCCGGAAAACCAAGATCAGATGACGTCCAGGCCAAGCAGTTACGGCAGACCTTTAGAAAGAGCAGCTGAGCCGCGTGGACCCAGCACTGTGCCAACAAGGAGTGAACACAACACACGTGAAACTCCTCCATGACAACCCTCGACCGCACGCCGCAAATATCACTCTGCAAAAAAATAGTTGGGCTGGGAACTTACGCCTAAGTAGCCTTATAGCCTAAACCTTCCACCATCAGACTATCATCTTTTCCGGTCGATGTAGCACACCTTGGCGAAGAAAAAGAACCGTGACGAAGTCGAAATTTGGGTGTCCAATTTCCTCGAGTCGCAGCCACCGAGGTTCTTTAGGAAAGGCATCCGTTCCTTGCGAGGACATTGGCGACATGTCAATGAAAATAATGGAGATTACCTCTTGTATTAAGGTATGGTCATTCTTTCCTTTTAACGAAATTTCTTTTTGAGCAAAAACGACATTTATAATCCGACAACCTAATAGTATTAGGTTGATCGAAAAGTCTTGCAACACTAGCGCAACAATATTCAAATTTGTCCCTATTTCTTAAAACACAAACTCAGTTTACAATAAATTCCCCATCCAAGTCTAAGATCCAGCCCCATCTTTCAGGCAGCCTTTCAACTCCTTTCCGCCAGAACTCCAAGGGCTGTGGGGAAAAGAATTCAGAAACCACCATTTCCAGTTGACGTCGATCATCGAACTTTCTACTTCGAAGACGCTGC
Source organism: Heligmosomoides polygyrus bakeri (assembly GCA_947359475.1). Classification (NCBI taxonomy): domain Eukaryota; kingdom Metazoa; phylum Nematoda; class Chromadorea; order Rhabditida; family Heligmosomidae; genus Heligmosomoides; species Heligmosomoides polygyrus. The sequence goes on along the minus strand of OX375866.1, from coordinate 49,412,996 downwards.
GTCAGAGCCTTGAGCAGGAGGTAGTCAGAAGGGGCGAGGTCTGGAGAGACGGTGGATGGGAAGAACTTCTCAGCCTAACTCCTGGATTTTCTCGCGACTCACTTTGCCACATGAGGACGCGCGTTCTCAGCAGATAGATATTTTCCCGTTCTGGACGTGTTTGTGGCATTGCGTCGGCCAACTTCTGGAGCTGGGTAGCGTAGATAGATGCTGTGGTTTCATTATTCAGCAACTCGCAGTAAAGCATGCCTTCTGAGTCCAAAAGAGGGGCGTCCGGAACGAGGTCGATCTTCGAGAGAGATATCTCCAGCCTTGAAGCGCTGATACCAACGGGCCACTGTGGAGTAGTGAGTGACTTTCTCCTTGAATGCAGCGCAGCTGTTGGAGGCTGCAGTCCTTTCGGAATGGCCCGCAGAAATTAGTAGTTGACGATAGGTCGTCGCATACTGCTGCTTGCCGTTGACATTGTTGCTCTATTCGTACTCGACGAGGCCTTATATAGTATGCTTGAGGAAGCTTCGAGAATGTTCCATGACGTCACCACACAAGATCAATACTGTAAGAGCTTTAACAAATTTAACAGGCAGTAGCGTAAAGTGTTGCAGGACATTTCGCTCAACCCAATATGACTGGAGTACCCACAGGGCTGAAGTATCGAACTACCTGAATGATATCCACAAAAATCTGACTGGTACAACTTATCATTTTCAAATGTCTTGCTAGTGGGATGCGCGCACAAGCTCGCCAAGCACAAATTCTTGTTTTGAATTGCTCTATTCTAAAGCTGCTAGTGTATCACATCCAAGGCATGCGGTTCTCATCTATGATCAACATACTATATAATAATCCGCTAAGCGATGAGACATAAATTAGTCATAAAAACCTGGCAGATATGATTAACTTATCGATTTTTGTGGATATCGGTCCTATACTACCGCCTGAACGGCATCACAAAAAAAACGACAACAATGTCGATTGATGGCCATCGACATATCGAAAACGAACTTCAGATTTATGTTCAGCGATCCGAGCTGAGGTTCCCAGGCACGTGAAGAAAGTCTGGATATATTTGCTATTTTCGTGCCCCGTAATTTCCCCTCTATTCCCCCCCCCCCCCTCCGGTTTAATGACTAATTTATGATTCATCGCTTCGCAGATTATTATACAGTACGATATAGTGATCATGGACAAGAACCGCATGCCTTGAATGTGATGCACTAGCAGCTTTGGAATTGAGAAACTCAAAACAGGAATTTGTGCTTGGCGAGCCTCCTGGTGCTTGGCGAGTTTGAGCGCGCATCGCATCGGCATGACATTTAAAAACGAGAACTTGTACCAGGCAGACCTCGGAGTTCGTTCCTTCGTCGAGCTCGATGAATTTCGATGCGGACACAAGCCTAGCCGCAAAAATCCCTACCTTAGCAGCCATACCGCTGGATGGGAGGGCTTTCAACCGCATCACACGATCAAAGGCGTCCGATTTTGGCTTTCTCGGTAATGTCTCGTGACATACAGGAGCTGCGTTTAGTCCGAGTTAATTCTCTCATCCGTCACCGGAAGTCTATTGATAGTCTGACCGAAACTTTGCGCCGCTTTAGCATTAAGCTGTCGCAAAATTAATCGCAAAACGGACATCATACTTCAAACTGCTATAACTCAGCTAAATCACAACTTTATAAATCGAAGTAAAAACCACCGGAATATAAACATTTTGCCAACGAACAGGTAATGAATCTAATCCTTTACAATAAAAACTGAGATCATAAGAATTGACGAATTCGAGGAGGGCACATTCAACAACGACCAAATTATCATAGTTAATTGTTCCTGACGCAAACGAGATTGAAGAAATGAGGGAAAACTGATATTCAGTGGGGAAAGGTTGGAAAAATATGCTGGGTGATGGAGAACTTCGATACCTAAATGGGTTAATTTTTGCCGAGTGATTTATGAGACGTGTGTCCTTGCGTTACTCTGCAACAAAAGCGGCCCTCTATTCAACCTATTCACCACTGTCAGCCACAATCTTTGCAATTTCTCATATGTTTGGTCTAAATCATGGCAGTAAGACTCTGCTGTGACTGCCTGACCAGGATGCAAGAAGCTGTAACGGATTACACCTTTACAACCTTTACACCTTTACAACACCACCACAAAGTAAACATAATTTTTGAGGGTGAAAAACGGGTTTAGGAAAGGATGTTGGAAGAGCATCCTCATCTGCCCAGACAATCCCGCTTCTTTTTATCATAAAGAAACCATTTTTCATCTACAAGTATAATACGTCTTACAAAAGGATCATTTTTTTTTTCAAGCGAACTAGCGGGTTGGAGAAGGTGTCGAAACGTGGCAGATGCCGTTCATCGGTCATCTCATGAGGCAGCCACTTCGACCTCTTTTCATCTTGCTACCACATTATGATGTACGCCAAGGTCCTCTGCAACCGTACGTGTATTCGTCCCGGAATTGCTTCGTCGGCTCCCCTCAGAACTTCATCATCAGGCAACGACCTGCGCCCACTACCCGGTCTTTCTTCAAGATCAAAACCGCCAAAAGCGGATCTTTGAACAATAGCTGGTACGAGGAAAGGTCTCTAGGGATCATATTCTGTCTATTAAAGAATTGTCCGACAACATCAACAAGCTGGAGGAAGGCATAAGTGTCATCGAGCAAAGCTTCATCAACCGATCGTCAAAGCGTTCGTCGCTTACAATCGAGTCACGAAATCATTCGGGGACGATTATTCCGACATCAGTGGTGGCCCTGGGACTTCCTCATAGAACGGCCTTAAAGCCTCGTCCAATGTCCCTTGACTTGCAGCAGAACCACCTCGTCTCCGTTTCCTTCCCACAGAAATCAAGTCTTCTACACTCCAGTTCTTCAGTCAACTCGCACGAGCGGCCCGTCAACGTGCCCACATTCAGCGTTGGCACGTCAATCCTGCCTACGTTACGAAACATTCTTTTTGGCTCGGTTACCCCCGATGCCGTCGTCACATCAGAGACCGTGTCCGCCAAGAATTCAGCAGTACGAAAAAACTACATAACCGAACCAGATTTACAAACAAAAATAACCGCAAATTCAATAGATCAATAGCAACAGAATACAACAGAAAAATGCACAACAAGTTCCTGAAATTGCCTTCTTTGGCTTCAATATATTTTCGCAGTCGCTTTGAGAAGTCGCTTGCGATGGTCGCACACTGGTTCGCTGAGAAATCTTCACGATCCATTCGGTTCACAATCATCAGAATTGCCGGCAACTGCTCAAAAAGGACCAGCAACAGACACGGCCGCAAATACCATCAGCCGCAGTCATTCTCCAGCCTCGGTGATGGTTTGGGCTGCGACATGCGCTACCGGAAAGACGCCACTGGTCTTCATGGAGCACAACGTCGAAATCCACACCGACAGCTCCCGGCAATATGTCCTCCACGACGAACTGGACGTGCCATTTTGGCAAAACTGGATTTTTGATTCAGCAGGGCTGGGCACCTATGCATTCCGCCAAATCTTCGATTGCTGTTTGCGAGGAGCTCTTCCCAGTCTTTTGGAGCAAGCATATCTAGCCATCCAATTCGCATGATCTTATTCCGATGGTTGTCCAATTGTTTAATGTGGTGTTGGACTCGAAGCCGAGATAGTACACGCTTTATTGACGACTAACATTTCGGCGATATCGCCTTCGAGTTCAATACTACATTAAACAATTGGACAACGATCAACGCCAAGATTCATCGAGGGTCGAACCTGGCAGCTACTTCATCCCGATGGATTATTCGGTGTGGTCGGCCATGGAGGGAAGATCTCTTCTACAAGATTCGCCACTGTGGAGCAGCTGAAAGCGGCGTTGATGCGATGATGGGACGAGTTTACAGATGGTCAGTGTGCGAGCATCGTCAGCGACTTCTCAAAACGACTGCGAAGATGTGCTGATGATAAAGGAGGCAGCTTTGAGCTCTTGTTTTGAATTTTTCTGTTGTATTCTGTTGTTATTAATCTAAAGAAGTGGCTGTTAAGTTTGTCTGTAAATCGGTTTCGTTTATGTAGTTTTTTCGTACTGCTGAATTACCCTGTAAAACTGCTCGAACTTTTCAGCCACCATGTATATAGGAGAAACGATGCGGCCGCTTTACAGACGCCTGGACGAGCATATGCGAGCGTTGCGAAACCCCGCTTCTTACCCTACGAACAGCTTTTCGCGACACCGCACCCTCCACCACACTCATGAAGGCCCTCCTGAAATTAAAGTTAACGTATTACACCACTCACTGCTAACCGTGCCGGAAAGGAAACTGTTCGAGGCTTTTGCAATAAAGAAGCTGAAACCCGAAATTAATAGTAGGGATGAACCGACCGATGCGGCGAGGCTTATCATGTAGCGATTAAGAAGATCAGCGGAAGTGTTGTTTATAGCAACTTTAATTGTAAAGAGCATCGCTGTGTTGAGGCTCTGTTAGCGAGGCCCGCTGCTTGGTTAGTATTCACCGTTACTATTCTACGCTTTGATGGTATTTACTACATGTGATTTTATTAAAGGCATGAAGAAGCTCCTAAGCAGTGAAAGCTTACCAATAAAGAACATCGGAAGAGTCGCAATTGTGCCATCTATATCTAATTGTTAAGAAAACTGAATGAAGAGCTTAATTGGCATAATAACAGACAGTGAGCGAGAGAAAACGTTACAAGGAGCACAGCACAGGTTATTTGGCCAAGTAATAACAAGACTGTTACAAGCATTCTGCCCACGCACAAAAGTTCGAGCCTGAAATGCAAGGTTTCAGGCGGGGGTATATCGCAATCTTGACTACTTATACTCCAGAGAAATCTCATTATCCTGTGCTTTCATTCGAGGGTGAAGTTTGGAGAATTGCTAGGGGATGTACGAGGTCGCCCGCTCGCGATTGAAGCACAGTCGGGGTTCCAGTCTACATAGATAGACGCAACTTCTTGGAAGAAACCCCGACTGTGCTTCAATCGCGCGCGGGCGACCTCGTGCATCCCCTAGCAATTCTCCAAACTTCACCCTCGAATGAAAGCACAGGATAATGAGATTTCTTTGGAGTATAAGTAGTCAAGATTGCGCCGTACCCCCGCCTGAAACCTAGCATTTCAGACTCGAACTTTTGTGCGTGGGGAGAATGCTTGTAACAGTCTCGTTTCAGTGTTGATGACTTGATTCATCACTCAAAATGATCGCCAGGAAACAAGCTTCCATACAAATGTAATGCTTCAGCGGCTGAATCGGTGCCGAGACTTCCGGCACCGCTTCAAGCGAGGGATCGAATCTTTGTCAGTTGTGAAAAGCGAATGCTTTAGGGCAACCGCGAAACTGGAAAGCAATGTCTGGAGCGCAACGAGCCAGGATTCTGACGTCAAAACCGGAACTCCTCTGAAAGAAGGTCCTGCGGCAGGTTTGACGAATGTGTAATGGTCCAGTGTGCCGTGCTCCACGTAGTCAGTGCTCCACATAAACAAACTATCCTCGAGGCTTGCTTCTGCCAACAACTCGACTAGATCGAGCAAAAATTAGTGGAGAGAGAAGTTGATACGGGATACGACCCAATATTTCTTCCACAGGGCAACGGCCGACCGCTTACTGCGCTTCGGACGCTGGCAAAAATCTAGGAATTGGGCTGGACCAAAATCAAGCAACCACCATACACTCCAGACACTGCGCAGTCTGACTGCCATCTGCTTCGGTCGATGGATGACTTTATTCATGGTAGGCACTTCACCGAAGTCGATGAGGTCGCGGCAGTGGTGCACGATTTCTTCAGGTCGAAGCCAACCAAATTCATAGAGATGTAATCCAATTAGTGCATAAAAAGCAAAAAAAACTCATTGAGAATGGCGTCAATTACTTCGTTTAAGTCAGTCATTTTTCTTTTGTGTATAATCTTATTTTTGCTAGAAGGCCAATTTTGTTGCAAAATATATGACTCAACCTAATATGTTCGACTTCAAGTGCTCTGGTATCTTCCTATCGCAGAGCACACCAGTCTGCAAGCGCAACTTGAACCAAGCTGCACTCACGCGTGAGTTGACTTCAACCATCAAATTGCCGTCAGACGCTACTGCAGACTATACCTTTGTCCTTGGGAAAAAATTTCGAATTTCGAATGATCGAATATTATTCGATTCTCAAAATTTCGAATTTCGAATAATCGAATTTCGAATTGTCGAATATTCGAAGAATCAAATGAACCCCTACTTGTTGTGGTCACCCAATGATTGACATTTACTTATTTTTTTTATTACCCACTGTAAACTGCGTTCGACAGAGCGGCATATACGAAGGTTTCAGATTGTCATTACTCTTGTACCAGTTCGTTATTTGCGAAAAGGATCGGAGGACCGAACCGAGGCTGTGGAAGTCGGTGTCCAGGCTCAGATGCCATTGTTCAAGCGCCGCGAAGGGTGCTCCATCCATTTCCTTCACGAGACCAAAAGACGGTGACGAAACTATAATGAAGCACCCTTGCTTCCCTAAGAATTCGTGCTCCGAGAAGAGAGAAACACCTTGGATAGGCAGAGCTTAATTGTTATAGGTCATGCTCCACAGCTTACTGCCTTTCCTTAGGTTATACCGAAGCTTCTAGGCGGTAAAAGAATGGCTAGCACGGACGAAGAAGTAACACAAAGGCGATCTGGCACATTGGAGGCTCATGAATGGTTCAGTCTGTGTTCTGGCTCCGTTGAAGAGCTTCGCTTTACTTGTAAGCAAACGGACTCGAAGTCCATGGTTGTAACCTAATCTGATAAGACACTGCGACTTGAGTAGTGTTATTGCGAAAATGTGGATGACTCGCTTTCATAGGAAACGGGGTATTACTGGCTCTTGTACTCCATAGCGCTTGCTTGCTCTTACTCTGCTTGCTCTTACTCTCTTCTTTAACGTCTTTGCTGGCAGAAAGCAGGAGCTTCCCAGGCTCCAGAAAGTGCTACCTCCCTACCAAGGCTCCTTCCGGCATTAATCGTTCTGTCGTTGTACTTGGGGTAGAAATACAAAACGGAGATCCTCCCGTAGTATACCGAAGACAAAAGCGTCATTGAACAGCCATAACCCGATTCATTTGTTATTCACCGACTCACGTGACTGGCCGCAGGACGCTCGATGGCGTTCGAAGAAAGCAGGGACGCAGCGGAGGTCCGCGTTTGTCCCGCTTACCTCGCGTCGACTAACAAGGGAAGTGTCTGAAGAGTATGTCTGAACGGGAAGAGCGAGTCATATAGGGAGAATCTCCACCCCTCAATTAGTATAAAATGTGTTTATTTTTTGCCAAGTCGTTAAAGCCAAGGTGTAAGGGGTTGTTGTAGTTACAATGTAATCGGCGCCTCACGAGTTCGGCGGTCTTGTATGCCCCCGATGCCTCTGCCGCAAGCGGGTCGCAGCGCAGTGGATAGAGACGTTGCTTCATGCGAGGGAGATCGAGGGTACCAATTCTCCTGCGCTGCTGCACTTTTCCATTTCAAGTCATTGTTGAGATTTGATGGATTCTGACGTCTATACCATTTCAGAGGTTTTCTACTAATTTTTCCAGCTGCATGCAGTGGTATTCAACATAATGATGTATAAACGCTCAACATCAGTGATACACAGGAACAACGTGCATGAAGAAGAAGCACTGGTCACCATACGGACGGCGTATAAAGGCTACAGGCTCCTCACAGTTTGTTTCCCTAGATGGACCGATGACCTCGGGAAAAACCATCCTGCTCGGATTTTTAAAGACCAGGAGTCGAGAGTGGTGTCGCAAGTGGTTCAAATGAGAAACGAGGTGTGCGGATCCCGCAAATTAAGCTAAACGGCATCGATACCCTCTTCCCCTCACGTCTGCCTTTCACCTGGAAATCAGAGGTCTGCTGAAGGTTTTCTAGAACCTAACAACAACAATGTCCGCCGACGGTCGAGTGGTGATCCACCTGCTTACGCTGAAGTGTGGCCCACCTTTAGGCAAGGAACCTTCGAGGGAAGAAATCAAGCTGGCCGAACGGATGGCCAGCATACTCAAGGACTTCGAAGCACGTCAACTTGAAGTTGACGAAGACGAACAGCTGGATGTGGTGGAAGAAGAAGATTGAGATCCGCAAGATGAACTGATAGACGTGGAGAGGCAAGTAAGCAGTGGACATATGATAACGTTTTCGAGTGGAATGATTTCACTCCCACGTCATTGTGCACGACTCTGCTTTTGACCTGCAAAAACGGGACAACATCCTTAAGGTAGATGTCGAAGCTGCTAGTAGCTGAAGGAGAACGGATTTGTTATAATGACATTGAAGGTAATGTCGCTGGTATACCTGTGAGGGGCCTATAGCTTTTATACGCTGCCCAATTGTGACCAGTGCTTCTGTTTCATGCACTTTGGGCCTGTGCATCACTGGTGTTGAACGATTCAAATCAGTTTCTTGAAGCCTCAACTGGCTGGTACCGATGATGGAAGCTGCTACAACGATGTTTTGTTGCGATCAAAACTTCTAGCGCCAGGCGGGACTCGAACCCGCACCTCCCTCTGACCGGTCGGGAATGCTCTACGCCATTACACCACCAGCGCTGTTTGATCGAACGCAACATCCGCTATCAGCGGCCGGTTCATCTCGATGAAACAGCGCCGGTGGTGTAATGGCGTAGAGCATTCCCGCCCGGTCAGAGAGAGGTGCGGGTTCGAGTACCGCCTGGCGCTAGAAGTTTTGATCGCAACAAAATATCGTTGTAACGGCTTAATGGTGTTGAACGTTTATACATTGTTGAGTAGCTTTCTCATTGCCTTATGGTTAAAAACCAGTCAGTAATAAACAAGTGGCAAGAAATTTCTTCTCGGTGTACAACTGGAAAATTAGGCAAAAACATCTGAAAATGGTATAGATGTCAGAATCATTCAACTCTCAACCAAACATATGAAATGCAAAAACGCAGCAGAGCAGGAGAATAGAACCCCAGACCTCCCACCCATGAAACAACGTCTCTATCCACTGCGCTCCGAGCCACATCCGCGCGTACAACACTCGTGAATTCTATTGTAACAGACTCCCTACTCCTTGTGTTTAACGACTTGTCAAAAATAAAACCATTTTTACACTAATTGAGGGGTGGGGATTCTCCCTGTATGACTCGCTCTCCCCTTTCAGACATACGCTCCAGGCCCGTCCCTTGTCAGATTGCATACACACAATCTCTTTGAATGACGCGCGAAACAAAACACCGTTCTTATCAAAAGGTCACAATTCCCTGGTTTTCGAAGAGGAGTGCCATTAACTTGTTAAGAGGTTGATAAAGAATATCCGAAATTCGATTATTCGAAATTCGAAGCCTTCGAATATTCGAATAAACGAATAATTCGAATATTGGATTTTCTCGAATATTCGAAATTCGAATTTATTCGAAATTCGACTATTCGAAATTCGAAAAGGACAAAGGTATACTGCAGACCCCAGGTACTTAAACACCGTAGTGCCTGAAGCTCAGTACCGTTAATCTTAATGAAGCCGAACTCGTCCACGTCAGTCGGTACACGATATTCTTGACGTTCAATTTGAATCTGAACATAGCCAAGCAGTCGCACCAAGCTTCCATCTGCCTCTGCCGCTCATGACCACGTTTATCTTCGCATGCGAACATAACATCATCAGTGTTCATGGAACAGGTTCTGATGATCTCTCGTAGCGGCATCCATGACGACAAAAGAGGAGTGGAGAAAGCAAAGAAGCTTGGTGCACCTCAACAGAGATGGGAAACTCCATCGAAGTTCCTGCTGCAGTTGCACTCGACTCTTCGGGGAATAGTAGAGCATCCGTACCAGGGATCAGCGGATAATAAAATTTTGAGGATCGGATAATGGATAACGGATAATTTTTCCCGAAAATGGCCGGATAACGGAAAAACGGATAACGAACAAGCAACAAAAATCAAAACTAGTTTTAAATTGCACTAAATTCAACAACAGATTAGGACTTATAGCACTGTTTGTAAGCCATTTCTAGACATTTTAGTAGTGTTTTTAAACGTTTTGGTGTCGCGATATTAACGACGCTCTAAGGTGTTTTCTGCCCATCCGTAAGACAAACGCACAGTAGCATACAATCGTAAGTGCAAAAATTGACGCAACTTGGTCAGAAAATCAAACGAAAACAAAAAATACAGACGCAAAGAACATACAAACACTAATACACTAAGTAAATCAGCCTACCACAAACCCATTGTCTTACTGGATTGTCTTATTTATTAGCCTTACTCTGCGCTCAACTCTTTTTTTTCAATTAGAACAGTTGAAAAATAGAACAGCCCTTGGAAGAACAATTCTTCCGATGTCTCTGGAAAGAAGAAGGCAGGAGACGTCCAGCCAAACAAACTTCACATAACGCTCTTGTCCTACACATGCTATGAACCGTTACTGTTCTTGCAGCTCGATAGCATCCCAAGGTACTTCACCGTAGAATTATCTGGGATGGATAAAATACTAACTTTTGGGTAGTAACTGTATACAATTGTGTACGGCAAACACACACTCAAAGAATTATGAAATCCAGACCTTCTGGATCTGAGGAGGAATATACGACCTATCCCTTCTGGAGCAGAGGAAGAATATCCGAACCAGCCCCAAAATGGAGGTGTTCCCTATGTTGCAGATAAGTTTCACAAAAAAACACAAATTAAACAAATCTACATGTCTTCAGCACCAGGGGTGTGCGTAATTACGATTTACGATTTACGATTTTACGATTAACGGTGATTTTTGGCAAATTTTTTTACGATTTACGATATTTTGGGTCGTAAATCGTAAATTTTCGTAAATGTGACTTCGGTCCCAAACGTCCACATAATGTGACACAATTCGGATTATGACGATGTATCCACTTTTAAAGACTTTTCTCATAGCTCGTTGCTATTTCGTATTTACTTTTTTATGTTCTGCTGTGGCGCTGTGACAGAAAAACGCAGCATTGTGGATAGGTCGCTCTAGCTAATTCCTGGCAATGGAACTGAGCTAGCCTATTTTTCTGGTCGCACTCTAGCACAACATCTCACATTCGAATGGCCTGAAAGCATTTCGTTCCTGTCCACAGAAAAACATGGAAATAATCCTTGCACTGGAATGGAGATATCACTTGCTGAACCATATTCTATGCTGCAACCGCCGCCTAGTCAACTTGTAACTTTTTCACTTGTTCACCACCTAGACGACTCTTTCCAATCCACACGAGTAGAACTCATGCAAAGCCATCTAGGAATACGGGACTTGATTGGAGGCTGTGGAATAACAGCTGAACTGTTGGAAAGAGTAAAACAATCATGTTTCAGTCTGATTATCACTGCACGTCATGGCGCGGAGCGTAGTGTATCTACATATGAGGTGGCCCTTAAGAAAAACGTCTGACATTTTCATGACAAAGGTAAAAAAGGTTGACTCTTTTGGCTTCGTTTTCAGTAGTTTGATTGCGGCTGTTGTGTTCGCCCTATGCGATCCGTTCAGAATGCTAAAGACTGGGCAAAAGATACGATAGCAAAGGTAGTGGAGAGCAGGACTGGCGAATGCAAGTAGTTATTAATTAGTAGTGCAATGTTTTGGAGTTTCCGAAATTTAACAAGTGCAAGCAAATCTGCGAGCGAAGTAAATGCCGAAAGTAATTGCCTTCAGAAATGATAAAGAACAAAGCACGACGTTAACCAGTTCCTGTTTGAGATGCACCATCCTTCTTTCTACCTCTGTGGGTATCGTATAGGTCATTTGAGTGTGGGTTTGCCTTATAGAATGAATTGCGATTGCCGCCGATGTAGAGATCAGTGCTTTATCCTTCCCAGGCAAATCAGGTACCAATTCACTACCCAGCAAGTATGGAAGACTAGACTGCCCGTGGTAGGACCCTGATCAAGAACTATTCTAGAGTTCGCGCTAGCCATTCTAGTCCGACTTCTCTTTCATGGGTTTCCCCTATATGTTTGAAATGCACCTTGTACGAATCAGTTAAACCACTTTCAATTCAAGCTGCACCATGCTTCTCTATTTTACTTCTAAAGATACTTTACTTTGATACTTTGATGGTTCTTTTGTCGACTGGAGGTCTTCTCAGCGGTTACCACAACTCTTCCAGACCGCTCGATCTCTGGCTGCTTGCGCCAGTGAGGCAGACTCCGCTCTCTGAAAGATCTAGAGAATGGGTCTGCCCATCGCGTTGGCGGTCGTCCCAGTGGTCTCTTATGGTCTCTCGGGAGCCATTCTGTGACACGGAGACTCCATCTATCGTCCTTTCGTCGAAGCAGGTGTCCGGCCCAGCGATATTTGGACTTCTTCATGTACTGCAGCGGGTCTGCTAATTGCGACTTCTCCCGTAGCTCCGAGCTTCGTAGGCCTTCATGCGATTGCTGACGAAAGCTTGTCCTTAGAAGGCATCTCTCCAGTGCACGATGCGTAGTTTGCATCGCTCTGGCGATTGTCTTGTTGTCGGGCCAGGTTTCCGTCGCGTAACACATCGCAGGCAGTACAGAGGCGTTGAATATCGAGGCCCTGAGGCCGGGATCCTTGACCTGATCGGTGACTTCGCGAATCGAACTGAAGGCTGCCCATGCTGCGCGTCTCCTGCAGGCGATTTCAGGAGCGAGGTCGTTAACCATGTTCAGCTCTCTTCCCAGATAGACGTAGGAGTCGACCTGTTGTAGAGCGACTCCATTTAACCTTACGAATCCCGTGCCACACCACTGGTTGACCATAAATTGTGTTTTGGACATATTCATGTCTAATCCAATCTTCATACCTGCCACATTGAGCTCGTTCAGCATTTCCTCGACTTCTGCCGTGCTGGTAGAGATGAGAACAATATCGTCGGCGAAGCGAAGGTTGCTGATCCGTTTACCGTCGACAAGGTAGCCTTTGTCGTCCCAGTTCAAGTCTTTCATGGCATCCTGGAGTGCCGCTGTGAATAGCTTGGGAGAAATCGTGTCTCCCTGCCGTACTCCTTTCCCGATAGGAAATTTAAGCTTTCGATCGAACAGCTGGATGGTAGTCGATGTGTTCGAGAAGCATTCGTCGAAAAGTCGGATGTAGGGCGATGGTATACCAGCGTGCACAAGTGCGTTCAAAACGGCGTTGATTTCCACAGAGTCGAACGCTTTCCGATAATCCACGAAGACAAGGACAAGTGGGAGGTGGTATTCGCGGCTCTTCTCGATGAGCTGTGAGACAGTCTGAATAGGGTCCATGCAGGAGAAATCCTTGCGAAACCCTGCTTGCTCCACTGGCTGATATTCATCCAAGCAACGCTCCATGCGGTTAAGCAGTATCTTGGTGAAGATCTTGTACACAACCGAAAGAAGACTGATGAGTCGATAGTTGCTGATATCCTCCTGCTGACCTTTTTTGAAGATTAAAACTGTTTTCGACTCCTTCCATGAGTCTGGAATCCTACCAAGTCGAAGGTAGTGGTTGAAGTGCTTGGCAAGAAGTGAGCAGAGGGCACTGCCACCCGCACGAAGGAGATCAGCAGAAATGCCGTCCGGTCCGAGAGCAGTGCCCGGCTTCATCCTTCCGATGGCATAAGCAACTTCTGATTCCAGAATGGAAGGTACTTCCTCAGCTGGTGGCATCAAGCATTTCGGAACAGTGATGGAAGAACGGAACAGATCTGTGAAGAATTCTTGGACGATGGCTTCCATCGCTCTTCGAGACGTTTGCGTTGTTCCATCCTTATCCACAAGGGCTGACATTATTGTCTTCTGATCGCAGAGATCTCGTTTGCAGCGCTTTATGCTTGAACCTTTCCCAGAGGCTTCTAACAGCTTCAATCTTTTGTAGGCTTGAATGGACTCCTTCACTGCAATTCGACAGGCCTTCGAGATTGTGACTTTTTCAGATGGGAAGCATTAGGATCCAGTTTATCAGCTCTTCTTTGCTCCAAGAGTTTAATCGCATGTACGTTGAGTTTTGAAGCAGACGGTGATGTGGCTCCGCAAGAGCTGCTAGCACATTTCAACAGTCCTTTGGTGAGAAGGTCGTAGTCTTCCGATGGATCTTCAAGAAGATTCCAATCATACGACTTTATTGCATAATCCAACTCCTCAGACTTGAATGTGGGGATCCTCACCGGTGCCGGTTTATGAGTGTCACGCTTGAACATCCTCTTTTTGAGAGTCAGCTTCGCACGGACAAGACGGTGATCCGAGCCGGTGTCAAATGAAGGCAGCACGGAGACGTCGAACAGACTCCAGTGTCTGTTTATAAGAACATGGTTGATCTCCGAACGTGTTTCTCCATTTGGGCTTTCCCAGGTCCATCGTCGGTTTGAAGGCTTCTTAAACATAGAATTTCCATGGTAGAGACGGCACGCGGATAGGAAATCTATTAGGCGCTCTCCGTTTTCGTTCCTTGAGGAAGTTCCATGTGGTCCTAGCCTCCATTCGTCGTTATCATTCGTACCGACGATAGCGTTAAAGTCACCAACGACAACTTTTTAGTAGCTCTTCTCGTCGATGACAGTCCTTTCGAATAGCTTGTAGAATTCCTCCTTTTCTTCTGTGGCCGCAGATGTTGGAGCATATCCATTTATGATGGAGATGGTTCCTTGATCTTTGGTTTCCAGACGAAGAACAGTTACTCGCGGACTGATGATCTTGTAAGATCTACTAGGTGGTGCACTGTCGAATTGACGAGAAATTCAACTCCGCCAATATTCTTTCTGTCCACCTTTGCTCCGATAATGAGAAGCTCGTTGTGGTCGGTCCTTCTTATGGTTTCCGTTCTGCCTTTCGTTTCTTGCAGGACGATAACGTCGTATTTAATGTTGCGGCTTCTGTAAAGCAGTGTCCGAAGATCCTGTTCAGATGCGATCGAACGACAGTTATAAGCGCAGACGAATAGGCAGTTTCCGTGTCGTGGTGGGAAGGAGTTTCCGGTAGTCCGATTCCAATGACGTCCTGATAGTTGAACTCCGAGATTAGATGGCCCCTCGCCGGAGGTGGATGCAACCGACGTCGTAGAAGTCCACCTCCAGCGCGCGGAGGACTGGGGCGCGGGTTTAGTTGTTTGAGCCATAGCGGTGGTCTGGTTACTCACATGTTCCTGGCCAGGGATACAGGAGAGCCGCCCATACACGACAAAGCGTCGCGTACTGCGTGACCGTTTGTGCCGTTAGCCATCACAAAGTGATGTTCACCCCTTCACCGCGATGAGGTGGCACATGAAGGGGTACTTCTAAAGAATGCCACAAAATATCTTCTTTTATAATTTTAAGTCAAAATCCGACTATGATGAGTGTCCAAAAATTTGATCAGACTCTTTCAATCGTCACACAATCCCTTCCCGTCTGCTACAAAAAATGCTGTTGGATACAATTCAAAACGTGAGAAGGCTTAGAACTTTAGGTGTGTCATACCATGCGCTCACTCAGTAGGGATGCTTGTTGGATTATTTGTGCAAATTCTGTTTTTGTCGAGTTGGCCATCGATCAATTTTTTTGGTTTTGGATGCAATGGTTTTTGTTGATTTATCCGGATTTGTTGCGGTTGTTTCTACAAAGTCATAGTTTTATATTCAAGCCAATGGCTAGTAGAATGATAAACATTTTTGATCGTCCAAGCAGTGTAAGCTTTTTATTTGGGCACCCTGTAGGCTCCTTTTAAGATAGCGTTTTTGAACAAGCGGTTTGTTTTGGTTCTCCAAAAACTTGTCGAGCTTGATTTGAAAGGCCTAGTTGATTTTAATGGCTTCCATCTTAATTGGAAAGTGTCCAGCTCAAGCTGAAAACGTCTCAACAAAACATAGCTTCGATTAGGTTTAACATAATTGTAATAATAATATAATGTAACATAATAACATATAATAACATATAACATAATTCATAAAAAAGGATAAACTATTCTAATCATAAGAGAGGTTTCTTCAAATTTCTAAACAAAAAATGAAAACAACATGTTGTATTCCCAGTTTTCAAAAAGGAGAGTCTACGGCATCTTCTGATATGGACAAAGCCAACGCACTTGCAGAGAAGTTTGCCGAGGTGTTCATTCAAAGTGATGACAGCCTTTCCGCCTTCAATGCTGTAGTAAATATACCTATGTCTCTGTTTCCGTGGTGTGATGGTGAAAGAGTATATAAACTTCTCAGTGGTATGCTATGCTCTATTCTATAACACCAGATCATTTTCCCGCCGCTTTTGTACAAAAGATAGCTCACGTCATTGACGAATCATTAGCATATTTGTATAACCAATCTTTGATTTGGTCGGAAGTTCCATTAAGGTGAAAACATTTCTCTGTAACACCTCTACTGAAAAAAGAACCGGCTAATTCTGTTGATAACAATAGGCCTAATAGTATCACTTCTTTCTTCTGCAGAAGTTTTGAAAAAATTCTCAAAAAACATATAATGTCCCATTTAGAGATTAGTTAGATCATTCCTGGTAATCAGCATGGGTTTGTGCTGCATAGTATCTAATCTATTGGAATGTATAAATGACTGGACTGAATATTTGGATAAGAAAGGATGTTGCGATGCAATTTACTTCGATTTTTCGAAGGCTTTCGATAGGGTTGACCACAGTAAGCTACTACACAGAATTGAAAGTCTGGAGTTTCATCCCATAGTAGTCAGCCGGATAAAGGACTATCTGATAGGAACGAGTTACCAGGTTAAATTAGCTCACATCTTTTCCACTACTAAGCCTGTTACAAGTGGGGTACCCCAGGGTGGCGTGCTGTTTCCAATTTTTTTGCTATTTATACGTCTGATCTGCCTGTAATTCTAGAAGGATGTGGTGTTAGTTGTAAGCAGTTCGCAGATGATGTAAAGATATATAGAAGTATCAGAGGCCCAAGTGACATAGAGTCTATTCAGTTTGCCCTTGATGCTATACAGATGTGGTCTGAAATATGAAGACTCCCCTTGGCACCTGAGAGAGCGGTATTTATTAGGATGGGTAAATCCGATTTTGTCGCCAAATATAGCATCAAAAATCACTCAATAAAAGCCGTTTCTTGCGTTAAGGATTTAGGATTTCACTACGACAATAAGCTTGACTTCTCTGAGAACTACAAAATGATTTACAGTAAAGCGTCTACTCGAACGTTCCTTATATTCAAAGCTCTCTCTATAGTGGATCATGAAATGCTTCTTAGGGCTTACAAGTCATACATTCGCCAAATTGTTGAGTATGGTTCACCAGTGTTTTCTCCTTCAGAATCTGAAGACATCGCTCTTCTTGAGAAGGTGCAAGACAATTTCACTCGCAAATTATTTTTTAGGATTGCTTGTAGTAGATCTGTAACAGTTCCTTGTCCTGTAGCTAGAAATAGCGAATATAAGTTGCATTCTTTAGTCTCTCGTCGTAAACTTACTGATGTTTGGGTGGTTTTCAAACTCTTGTCTGGCCTAATTGATGTAGACGTTTCAAAATTCTATCGTATAATAATATCTAGAACTAGGAGGCAGCTCAGAAAAAATATTTTACGGTCTACCCAAAACGAATACCAGATCACTTAGTTTCACGTGCAGAGCTGGTTCCAGCTTCATCTCGCTAAACTCCTGTATCCCTCAATCGTCGGCACATTACAGGCTGTTCAGGCGCATAGCTAGAAGCAAGCTTTTGCATTTCTAGATTTTACAGTTGTTCTTCCTATATTGGTGATTTGCATTGTACTACATCCTATACCACGTATACCTTATGCATCGTACAGAAATAAATAAATAATAAAAAAAAACAAGGAATTAGATGCATTATAAGTCAGGCACCTCATACGATTTACGGTTTACGAAATTTCGGATTTCATTTACGCACACCCCTGTTCAGCACCTACGATGTTAAGTTTGTTTAGTAGTTTATTGCTCCCATAAACTTTTTAATGGAGAAGTTGCTTACTCTATGTATTTGGATTAATCCTATTTCTTTTACTAGTACTCACTGCTGTATTGCAGTATTTTTTGAAAATTCACGACAGCATATGGCTAAAATGGTACGATTACCACCTGCAATCAAATTGAACATACGGTAATCGTGTATCCACAAATGATACGATGGAAAGATCTGCGTTAAAAATTCTTCCCAGGATGTGGCTCTCC
This sequence comes from Heligmosomoides polygyrus bakeri, assembly GCA_947359475.1. Lineage (NCBI taxonomy): Eukaryota > Metazoa > Nematoda > Chromadorea > Rhabditida > Heligmosomidae > Heligmosomoides > Heligmosomoides polygyrus. Next base: position 49,394,950 of record OX375866.1, on the reverse strand, counting down.
ACTTTTGGCGATTGCTAGTAGCAGTTTGCACGCCTTCTTGGTCAGCACATGACTTGAGATGAATGAACAATGCTGTGCTAGGTAGGCCTCATATAATTATGGTACAGGCTTAGCGGACCTTCTGGAAGGCTGGATGTTAGATATCTTTAAATTATGGAGCCAGTTCGCAAGTGAGGAAACAATTAACCCTTCTAGATTTGAATACTTCTGTTGTTTCTGGCGACCACTTTTACGATCGTGAAGGATCCTGTACATAATCCACTCATCACCACTCCAAAGCTAAGATTCAGCTAATTTATTGTACGTTAAAACGGATAGGCCATAACCCCCGGAAACCGGATAACGGATAACGGTTAACCCGCTCATCCCTGATCCG
>OX375866.1:49163481-49394374 GCA_947359475.1 Heligmosomoides polygyrus bakeri | reverse complement strand
GTGCCTTCGCTGTTTTGCTCGTCAACGAGTTTGCATGCCGTTAGCTCGTCTCTTGTACCCGCAGCGGTCGACCGAAATCTGAAAAAGTCGTGTCAAACATGCCCAACCTGCATTTTTGCACCGCAGTAACCTTGCCAATTCGTAAGATAATTTGCTGTGCTTTTGCGCTTTACTAGGCCATATTACTGCCTACAGAATCCGCACGTTCCACCCAGAAAGATTTGAAGCTGACAGAGTTATCGCGCTCCGAAACACGCCCGCGCGTGCAATTTAGCACAATAACGGTCGATGTTCTTCTCGCTCTTACTTGCCCATATTACAGTTCTGTCTGCTCTTAATAACACCGTTCAATTCAGCATGAGAAACTCTATCGAATGGTATCAAGCATGGCACAATTTGAAGATATCGATTTTTGATGACGTCACCGTCCGCCTGCCGCGGGCCGCGGTCTCGAGCGGCCTCGACCTCAATGGGAGACCGTCAAAAAATCGATGCTCCCGAAGTCAGTCGAAATTGATACCATTCGATAGCGCTTTTCATGGTGAACAGAGTGGTACCACTGCGAGTGTCGAAAACTCAATGTTGGCTGAGTAAGAGCGCAAGAAACTCTAACTGCTATCTTCTGCCGCTTCAAACTGGCAGCTGAAGCTAAGGCAGTTTACGCAGCTGAGGTGTTCTGAACATGTAATTGCAAAGTACCCTTAACAGCCTGTTCGCCTACGCGTTTTGAGGCTGTTAGCTTGCCGCGTCTTCCCGCAGTGGTCCACCGAAATCGGAAAAAAATACGTCACACAAGCCTCACCTTCATATTCGCACCCCTGTAACATTGCCGCTTCTTAAGATACCCCGCTCTACTTTAGCGTACTACTAGGCCGTTTTACTGACTACAAGACCCAGGACTTGCAGCCGAAACGATTCGAATTCGACAGAGTTACTGCGCTCTGGCGCTTGCGTCGGAAGCATCCGTCGAGGACCTGATGATGCAAGCCAGGAAGATCAAGTACGACGTCATCGGACTGACCGAGATGAGAAGACACCACCCCCTACACGCCGCCTACGACTCCGGAGAAGAACTGTTCCTCGGAACATGCGACAGCAGGGGAGTAGGCGGCGTTGGTGTCCTCGTCAACACGCACTTGGCCATGAACATCGATTCGTACGAGTCTCTGACAAGCCGAATCGGACGTCCTGCGACTGAAGCGATGTGGCTCCGTGCCAGCCTTGACTGTGTTCGTCGCGTATGCCCCAACATCCGACTACGACGACGAAGACGTCGAGGCCTTCTACGTGGAGCTGGAGAAGTTCTATAAGGATGATCACACCTTCTACAAGGTGATCGTCGGCGACTTCAACGCCAAGATCGGGCCACGAAGGGTCGCCGGAAGAACTTCACATCGGAACCCACGGTTTGGAGTGGAACGAGCAAGGTGAAAGGCTGTCTGAGTTTATCATGTCGACCAAGGACCATCCATGGAAACTCGCAGTTCCAGAAGCCTCCCTCCCTACGATGGACCTGGGAATCCCCCGGTGGCCAGTTCCACAACGAGATCGACCACATCATCTTCAATCGCAAGTATTGCCTGACCGATGTCTCCGTTGTCCCCAAGTTCTACACGGGATCGGACCACCGCCTCCTTCGCGCGAGGTTCCGCTTTTCGCGTCAAGGAGAGAAGGCCGCGAAGTTCAAGAAGAGGAGTCCCAGAACGACCATCAACTGGGATCTCTACACCTCTCTTGCCGGCCTTTGGGAAGATGCCGTCATGGACAACGTCGACGAGGAATACGATCGCTTCGTGCACCATCTCCACGATAGTGCTAAGGGAGCCGAGAGCTTGAAGACCACCAAGAGACGCCTGTCTCCGGAAACTCTTGAGCACACCATTACGAAGCTCATCGAAGTGTCGCGAGAGTACAAGCTGCCGCTGTGCCTTACGTTCATTGACCTGAAGAAGGCATTCGACTCCGTCGAGACTGAAGCGGTCATCGACGCCCTGCTCACTCAGGGTGTTCCTAATCAGTACATCAGACTCCTTTGAGAGCTGTATGGTGGATTCACGACCAAGATCTCTATATTCTACAACGACGTCGTCATCGACGTGAAGAGAGGGGTTCGGCAGCATATCCCCGAAGCTCTTCAGCGCCACCCTCGAAAAACGTCATGCGCGAACTAGAATGGGAAGACATGGGAGTGAAAGTCGACGGCCGGCAACTACATCATCTTCGATTCGCTGACGACATCGTTCTCATAACACCGAGCATCAGTCAGGCGGAGCGAATGCTGGCCGACTTCGATCGTGTATGTGGAAGCGTTGGTCTGCAGCTGAATCTTACGAAGACGATGTTCATGAAGAACGGATGGGTTTCTGATGCCCCATTCTCGCTCAACGGAACGAACATCTCCGAATGCTCCAGCTATGTGTATCTGGGTCGCGAAGTCAACATGGCCAACGACCTAGCACCAGAGCTGAGCAGGAGGAAACGAGCGGCTTGGGGAGCTTTCAAGAGCGTCGAAGAAGTCGTGAAGAAAACGAAGAACGTCCGACTCCGTGCCCACCTATTCGACTCCACTGTTCTTCCTGCCCTAACATACGCCCTCAGAGACCTGGGCTATACGAAAGCAGGATGAACACGCGATCAGCGTCGCGCAGCGTGGAATCGAGAGGACTATGCTCGGAGTGACACGACTCACGCAAGTGAGAGAAGGCCTCCGGAGTTCCGAGCTTCGCCGACGTTCGAAGATCAGAGACGCTGTCGCATGGGCCAAGTCGTCGAAAATTAGGTAGGCCGGCCACGTAATGCGATTCGCAGACACCCGCTGGACAAGAGCCGTCACAGACTGGATCCCGCGGGATGTCAAAAGAACACCAGGACGCCCACCAACGCGTTGGTCGGACTTCTTCGTGAAAGCCCTGAACGACTGATATGACGCTCTTCGTGTCCCTCGAGCGAGGAGGATCCATTGGACCACTCTGGCACGCGACAGGGACGAATGGAGACGCTGCTGGCGCCCGCTCGAGCAAGTCGATGATCAACGGGACGACAGGTGATACAGGTGATACTGCGCTCTGAAAAAGCCCGCGCGTGCAATCTGCGAGCGGTTGCCCCACTCGATTGATAGGTTCCATTCTATATGCATTGCTCCCGGCGCACTCCTTAATCTCGCCGGACAGAGTACAGCAAATCCTGAGTAGGGCGGCCGCGAATTTCTGATAAAAACTCTCCAAACGCCCACTCTACGAGCTGTCGCGCCCACTCGATTGATAGGTTCGATCCTATATACATTGTGCACGGCGCACTCTCAGAAGACTCCTGGCATGACAAAGCACATTACGCCATGCTTCAGATGCTCCGAGAACATGCAAGTCCTGGAATATAAGCTTCTCCAATAGCAAAAAGTCTGCTCCAGCCATTTTTGACCCCCACTGTGAAAATGGTGTGTTTTGGCGAAGTTGTATACATGGTTGTGTAGATCTCGAAGAGACGAATCAAACGGTACCATCCGTTTCCCAAAACACCTCAAATTAGTGAAATTGTGGGCATGTAACGGTTTTCGACGCCTTGCGGCCGACAACTCGTCCGCGGCCGGCCTTCTCAATGGAGCGCAAGTTTTCAATTTTGGCCATTTTTGATCTTTCATATGAAGTTTATACACCAAACGATAGAGCTCGATCTTCTGAGCTCAGATGTACCCTTGGTTTTTCAAATGGATGACCTTTGGGCGAGTTATAACAAAAAGACGCAAAAACCGCAAAAGTGCGGTTTTTTCGGCGTCTATTCAAAAGACGCGTCCGGTACTGTACCAACCTCGTTGATAGCTTATTTGAGTGGAATGTTGCTGTCAATCAAGGCATGTCAGTGGATGTCATCTACATAGATCTTTCAAAGGCTTTCGACAAAGTGAGTCACGCTAAATTAATTTCAAAACTCGAGCTTCTGGGAATCGGCGGTAAGTTGTTAAGGTGGTTCATTTCATATTTGAGTAACATATTTATGACTGTTAAGGTTGGGAAGGAATTCTCGGCTATACATCATTGTAGAAGCGGGGTTCCACAGGGTGGCGCTCTCTCGCCTTTACTTTTCCTGGTTTATATCATGGATTTGCCAGAATTTCTAACTACCTCACCGAACCTGAAAGTTCAGCTTTATGCAGATGACATCAAGATCTATGGCATTTATAATAGAGAGAATTCCGATTGTGCTTGTTCAGCACTTGAGAGGTCCCTGGTGAGATTAGCTGATTATACATCCCGCTGGAATACAACCGTCAATTTTGATAAAAGCTCCGTCATGCACATAGGAGAAGGATCGGCTAGAGAGTACAGTGTCAACGGCATACCACTAAAAAGTACTGATCGAGCAAAAGATCTAGGTGTATTGTTCAACTCAAGATTAAATTTCTCTCAACACATTAGGGTTTTGGTTAGAAAAGCTTTTGGTACTCTATTTTTGATTTTTCGCAACGTTCATACGTCTGAACCTCGTTTGCTTACGCAATTGTTTAAAGTATACGCTCATCTAGAGTATTGTTCTCAGCTGTGGAACCCGAGCAAAAAGAAAGAGATTTTGCAAATCGAAGGAGTTCAAAAAACCTTCATGAAACTGGTTTTCCACCGTTCCAACAATTCGCGAACAAATTTTGCTGATTTACCTGATTATCCTAATCGATTGAAATTATTGGGATTGAAACGTTTACAACACAGACGTGCTGTTGCTGATCTTGTGTTTTGTTCGCGCATTCTACGCAGGGAAATTAAATTGACACCTAGTAAGTATTGGGTATTCCGGCCGTGTGGTGAGCGAACAGGTGGATTTAACCTTCACTATCAGCGCATTCAAAAGAGAGGTTTCAGCTAATTATTCAACTTTGTGTTTTATAGAGTTGCGAGGTGGATGGCAGCTTTACCCGCTGAAATTCTGCAATCCGGGAATAGCTCTAGTTTCAAGAAAAAATTGGAAATTATTGAATTGTTGCAGCCTCTAGAAAGAGTAAGCAACCGTTAGTGCTTTCAGTCTCTAACTACTTTCCGTCCTCAGCAGCAACACTCACATTCGTAAATTCCATGAAGACACCGGCAGATCAAGAAAACTTGCTTTAAAGATATTTAAGAGTAGTATTCTGTATTGTTGTTGTCAATTATATGAGTGTTTTTCGAACCGTCCTTAAAATTATCAGCTCGTAGCATTACTCGTTGTCTTGTCTTCACATTTCTCATCATTTCATACATTGTCCTCGCTCTCTCACAGCGTTTCAGCTTATTGATGGTGTACTGGTGATGGCAACGGTACAGAAGCATTAACACACAAAGCTCTTTTTCTGTCTACTTTTCCTTTCGTACTGCTGTCGCCATATTCATTTCGCCTCTCTCCAATTACTGACTACGAGTTTGCTACGATCACAAATCTTTTAAAAGATTCCTAAACATTAGGATCAAAGGGTTGAAAAACACTCAGACTGCAGCATATGTTCTTGTTCCTGCCTAATGTTGTTTGCTTAAGGCGCACAACTTTTGCAGTAAATGAAAATGAAAAAAATTTCACCAGTACAGAAGGTTCGCAAGCCTAGAAAAATACTTCAAGCAAAGGGAAACGGACAACGGGCTGGCAAAAGACCATATAATATACCTAACACTACGAACATCCTTTAGGTATGCGCGGAATAATCTGTGCAGGCGGTTAAGTGGTCATTAGTTCCGCCTCGGTTTGTTCGTATCCGTGTATCTTTGTTCAGATCGACACTCTGTAATCACGATTTGAACAGGCAAAGTAGTCTTCGTAAGGAGAGTAGCTGGAAGCAAATGCAGCACACCGAAAACATGCGTTGCTGAGGTCGTTCCACTCTTGTACTGGCAACTCCGGTATACGCCACACCTGCGTAAGGTTTTCAAAAGTTTTCTCTGGCAGCTTGTCCTTCTGAGATTTCTTCAGAACAGGCGAACGTGTCTCAACCCGAGCGAGCCGCAGTATGCAGGAATCGGCCCAACCAACGGGAAATTTTAGTCTGGGGCTTAAAGGATCGTTTAGTGTGCACGGCGTACGCGACGCGCGACGCGATGCAGTGATAAGCTCCCATGTCGATTCATCGCGTCGAGCGATCGATATGGGGCTTATTTTCACATCGTGTCGCTCGTCGCGCGCATCGTAAATCTCTTCCGAAGACCGATTATCATATTCCACTGGTCCGCGATAACGTTCATCAGCGGTCTGACAATAAGACCAGATGGCTGTTGAATAGGATTATTCTCCACCTCCGGTTTAAAATTTGAAAATTGTTGGCTGATCGTCCTCAGTGATTGCGTCCTGCAGAGCCTTGAGGATCCTGTTCTTTTCTAACTCTCAACCTTGTTCAGCTTTTGGCTATACAAAAATTAGTAAGAGACATAAAAGTTATTGTTACCCTTGATTTCGCTGATGTACGGTAGTGGTACACAAAATTTTTCATATATCACCTGTACCATCTGTTGTTCCGTAAATCGTCGAATTGCTCGAGCAGTCGTCAGCAGTATCTCCATTCGTCCCTGTCCTGGGTCAGAGTCTCCAATGGGTCCTTCTCACTCGACGAAAGCGAACAGCGTTCAGAGCCTTCACAAAGAAGTCCGACCAACACGATGGTGGGCGTCCTGGTGTTTCCTTGACATTTCGCGGAATCTAGTGGGTGACTGTTCCAGCTGGGAACACCAGAGGCCTTCTTTTACCTGCGTGAGTCGTGGCACTCCGAGCAACGCTTTCTCGGTTTTCCGCTCTGTGACCCTGATCTCGCTTTCGTATGGCTCAGGTCTCTGAGTCGTATGTCAGGGCAGCAGGAACAGTGCAGTCGAATAAGTGGACACGGAGTCGGACGTTCATCGTCTTCTTTACGTATTCTTCGACGCTCTTGAGAGCCGCTCGTTTCCTTCTGTCTAGCTCAGGCACTAGGTTGTTAGCTATGTTGTCTTCGCGACCCAGATGCACTAGCTGGAGCACTCGGGGTTCGTTCCGTCGAGAAAGAATTGGGCATCAGAAACTTGTCCGTTCCTCGTGAACATCGTCTTCGTAAAATGATTCAGCTGCAGTCCAACGTCCAAGTCCAGCTTTGGGGATATGGTCTCCCCTTGCCGAATCCCTCTCTTACGTTGACGTCGTCGTAGAATTGTAAAATCTTGGTCATAAATGCACTGCACAGCTTTCGAAGCACTCTGATGTAATGAGTAGAAGCGTCCCAAGTGAGCGGGGCTTCGACGACCGCTTCAGTTTCGACGGAGTCGAATGCCTTCATCAGGTCGATGAAAGTAAGGCGCAACGGCGGCTTGTACTCTCGCGATGCTTCGATGGGCTTCGTAATGGTGTGTATGTGGTTGATCGCGCTGAATCCTCTCCGAAATCCTGTTTGTTAACACGGTTGTCCTTCGTCCAGCGTTCGGCTAGTGCTACTCAGGATCACTCGAGTGAACAGCTTGTAGACTACGGACAGCAGGCAGGTCGGTGTTGTGCACGTCTCCCTTCCTGTACAGCAAGATGGTCCTGATAGTCTCCCGCTGAGATGTAATGTGATATGTATAGGGTGCGTCAAATGTTCTTGGACTCTATTGTTTCAGGCTCACTATATGGGGTGATTCGCATCACTCAACCAAACTTTTATTTCATATTGTTGACCTACTCTTACCCTCTCATATACCAATTTTTCGTGCCTGAATGTTCTTTTGTTCAAGACGGCTGATGCAAATGGTCTGCGCTCTGTAATGGAGAAACTGCATGTCGAGGAAAAAACTGACTATAAAACTACCTAGAGTTCTGAAGAAAGACATTCTTCCTTGGGAATCTTTGCCTTAAAAGTTAAAGTGGTACAGAGGTTTTGCGCTGAACAACTTTCTGGATTTCATCTCAGCCGAAGAGTGGTCCCAGCTCAGCCCGGACCTCAATCCGATGGACTGCACAATCTGGTCCATATTGAAGAGTAAGGCCTATGCAACATCCCACACCAACACTGCTTTACTTCAAAGAGCCCTGAGGAAAGCCTGGGTAGAGATTGATGAAGACTCCATGCCTGCCACCGTGGATGTGTTCCTCGAGCGACTGAAGGCGTGTATTCGTGCTAAAGGAGGTCATTTCGAAATTTAACCGCTTCTCTATATGTGCCTGGTGAACAGTGATAAATTTTATGAATAGCATCTGATTTGCTCTAAAACAGCCGTTTGTTCGGTCAATACATGTGTCCAAGAACTTTTAATTTCTTCTTCTTCTTTAGCGTTTGTCCTACTTCGTGGCGGGGTCCGTTATTCTGCTGTGGACACCAGCTACCTTCAAGTCCAGATGTAACGTATCAGCCCATCGTTGCTTCGGGTGCCCCCTAGGCCCTCTCCTATTACTTCGAAGTTAAGGCCTATCTTGCGACGCTGTCTTCCTTTCCACGCAGAACGTGGCCGTACCATCGTAAGCGAGCTTCGCGCATCTTGTCCGCTATCGGCGCAACACCGAACTTTCCCGAATGACATCGTTTCGGATGCGTCCATGCGCGTGACTCCAGCCATCCAGCGCAGCATCTTCGTGTCTCCATGACGCTGAGGCGCGTTTCAACTTCCTTAGTGGCAGACCAACACTCAGCGCCGTACACCGCTACTGGACGGATGACTGCTCTGTAGATCTTCGACTTGAAGCGCTCTGGTATCTTCTTGTCGCAGAGCACGGCAGTCAGCGAGCGCCACTTGGACCAAGCTGCACTCACGCGTGAATTCACTTCGACCATCAGTTTGCCGTCTGACGCGACTGCTGATCTCAGATACTTAAAGACCGTAGTGCGTAGAAGTTCGATGCCGTTAACCTTGATGGAGCTGGACTCAGTAACGTTAGATATTCGGTCTTCTTCACGTTCAGTTTGAGTCCAAACCGCTCCAAGCGATTACACCAAGCTTACGCCTCTCGCTCGAGTTCACCTTTATCTTCGCTGCATCACGTCAGGCATAAAGCAACGTCCAGGGGACGGGCTTCTGAAGATCTCTTGTGATGGCAACCATGACGACAACAAAGAGGAGTGGGGAAAGCGCAGAACCCTGGTGTACCCCGACAGAGATGGGAAACTCCACCGAGGTTCCAGCTGCAGCTTGAACATGATTCTTTGGACAAGAGTAGAGAATTCGCACCCACTCTATGAGCTCTTCAGGAACTCCATGTTGACGCAGGGCGTACCATATCACTTCAGGCGGTACGCGGTCAAAAGCCTTCTCCAAGTCGAGAAAGGCGATATGCACTGGCCTCTGTTTCTCGCGATGCTTCTCTATCAGGAGGCGGGCGGCGTGGATGGAATCAACGGTGCTACAGCCAGCCACGAAGCCGCACTGATTGCTTGAAAGCTGGACGATGTACCGAATTCGTCCATCGGCAATTCGCTCAAAGATCTGCATGCTGTGCGAAAGCGAGCGAATCAGACGGTAATTGGAGCAGTCTGCAGGACTGACTTTCTTCTTCCAAATCGGAGTCGTCGCACTTTGGCGCCAGCACTCAGGCACTTTCTTCTCCGCCACAACCTGATTAAAGAACTTCGCCAACTACTCAGCAAGGTAACAGTACTTGGAGTTCCATAAATCAGCTGCCACCTCATCGGGCTCAGTCGCTTTGCCTGGCCTCATCTTCTTCAAAGCCGCTTCAGGCTCCCCCACGGTGATCTTCTGAACGGGGCCATGGGTTGGAGCCGATGAAGGGATGGCTGGATAAGGAAATCATACCGTAGAGATTTCCTCAAAGTAATCGCGCCATCGCTTCAAGGCTTTCTTGCGGTCCATGAGAAGATGGCCGTTCTCGTCATAGATGCCGAAGAACTTCTCAATATCCTCGGTCTGCCGATGGCGATTCGTAGCAAGTCGGTACAGATACCGCTTACCATCGCGTGACTAGAGCTTCTCGTTGACATCTCCATAATGAGTGGCTTTTGCAACAACCACGGCCTTCTTTACAACTTTCTTCGCTTCTTGGTACTTCCGCCAGTTATCGGCTGTCTTTTCGCCGAGAAACACGTGATAAAGCGCCTTCTTCTCTCGAACCGTGGCTTTCATGTCATCTGTTAACAGCCGGGCCTGCTTGTCAATCTTCCGTCGCCCAGGTTTCCTAATGCCGAGTTCCGACTGTGTAGCTTGACGAATCTTCTTCCAAGTTTCGTCCACGGTCGTGACTGTCGGTAACCGCACGCGAGAAATCGCAGCTGATTCCTTCTCTCTCATTCGCCGCCATTTTATTCTTGCTGCACCGCATCGCTCGACCTGATTCTGCCTCGGAGGTGTGATCTTTAAAGCGCAGACCATCGGTCGATGCTGAAAGGGCGACCGTTCTCACGATTTTCGCGTCTGTGACAATGCTTCGGTCTCGACCTCTCACAAGGACAAAGTCTATTTGAGTCTTGTTACTCCCACTGTAGTATGAGATAAGGTGCGAGTCGCGTTTTCGGAAGACGGTATTCACTATGACGAGGTTATGCGATTCTGTGTTCACCATCGGCGTTACGTGATCCGTATCCGCAACAACCATGACAGCTGTACCCGTCTATCGTAGCACCTTCGTCCCCATAAAGGTCACCATAGTACATCAGCGCAGCGCATGATGACATCTTTCGACGGTACCTCTGATGTCTTCTCATCAAGAATGCTCCAGAACTCATCTTTGACTTGCTCTGAGCAGTCGCTCTACGGAGCATACGCAGAGAAGAAGTGATAGAGTCGCCTAATAGCGGCGACAACGATCGATCGTCAAAGCACTCGACGCTTACCATCGAGTCACGAAGTCGTTCGGAGACGATTTTTCCGACACCACTGATGGTCCTGGGGCTTCCACATAGAACGGCCTTAAAGCTTCGTTCAATGTCCCTTGACTTGTAGTAGAACCACCTCGTCTCCTGCATCGCACAGAAATCTATTCTTCTACACTCAAGTGCTTCAACCAATTCGCACGAGCTTCTACACTCAAGTGCTTCAACCAATTCGCACGAGCGGCCCGTCACCGTACCCACATTCAGCGTTGCTATGAAGGTCCTGCTTACGTTACGAGACTTTCGCACTAGCTCATTTGCACCCCGATGCCGTCCTCACATCAGGGTCCCTCGCATACTTCGCACGCTCGCCGGCCTCTGCAAGTCCGCGTCGGCTCCCGCGGACGCCGTAGCACTATCTCAATAAACGTGAACTGGCATACACCATATGATGTGACCATGGGTCTTCGTAGACCGTCCTGTCACAAGGGCCTGACAGTGCGAGCAGCTTCTAGTGGCACCATGTGGAGGAACCTCGTCACGGAGGGGGGCAATATCGGTCGGTATTGTTGATTGCAGCTTGAGAGTGACGTTTCTTTGGTTGTATGTCGATGACAATTAGGCAATCCGTCTCTAATGCAGCGGTCTCTTGTGAAAATGTTTCTGTCCAACATAGTATAGAAGCAGTGGAAATCTTCCGTACTGACAAAGAGGCTTTTCGTCGTGTGAATAAAAACAATATGTAGCTCAGCACCTATCGAGAATGTCGATTTTTGCCTGAGATCAGCACGAGGATGGGGATTGGAGGTGCCTGCAGTCAATTTGGCGCTAGAGTGAACTGGAGGATCGTGCTGTGGGGTATCGGGAGGGTTGTCGAAGTACACAGGGGACGAAGGGATTGATTAGCACAAGTGTCGACATAACTGAACCGTCTGGAGATGATGCCGATGGTGAGCGTAATAATGGTGGGGGGGGGGTCTGGATGGCTTCCTCAAAATTACTCACCTGATCTCAAGGAAGCTAGAACAAGACTGGAACACAATAAGGTTCTCAAATATTGCTTTTTGTGCTGCTAAAGAGGGAAGAAAGCTGCACAAGTAGATTAGCCAGCTTGATGTGATTGTTCTAACAAGGGAACTGTCTCAACGGTACATCGTAACGGCAAGAGCGGATACTATTGGAAGAATCTCCGTCCTCCATGTAGTAACAGAACACGTTTTGTTTTTGCTAAATTCTTGAGGCAAACGAGTACAAGGGGGTAATGGTTAAGGGTCCGCAACGTCGAGCTTGCCACTGCGGCGCAAGGACCCCGTGCCGTGGCCTGGGTGGCGCAGTGGTAGAGATGCTGCTTCATGGCTCTGACGTGTCATGAGTTCGGTTCCCGTGCTACATCGTACTTTTGCACTTTTACCATGGTATCGGATCTCTCTACAGATTTCTTTGGAGTTAGCTGATGTTTTCACCACATTTTCCTTGTCGACATCTCGTCAGTGTCCCAAATTTGCAAAATACTATAATTCATGAAGCTTTCACGCCAATCTATGGTTCTTATTGTCGGTGAGGTGAGTGCCACCAAAGTGTACTCACAATGTAGGAGGAGACCTCATGATCTTCAACATGAGCTACCACCTCGATCAATATCGTCGTCTGTTATGCTTACGAAGTCGCGCGGTAATAATAAGCTACTGCTAACTCCACCTCTACAAAGTCAGTTAACCCTTAAGTGGTTATTCACCTACTGACACTGAAGTGTGGATCTCCACTGGATGCTGTCTCTTCGACAGACAAGAAGCTGCCGGAAATGATAACAGGTGTCCTACAGGATTTCGAACTGCAACAGATGGAAATCGACGAAGTGCGGGAAGTTGAAGGTAGTGGAAGAAGAGGACCACGGGTTTCAACCAGAAGAAGAATGTGCCGAAGTCATGACGGCACTAACCAGTGAAGGCAGAATCACGTTTTCGGGGAGACATACCGTTTCGAAGGGAAAGGTTTGGCTGTACGATTGAGAACTGTTATCCTACACAAGGATGGCAACCTGAGAAAATGGGACTGTATTGCGATTCCAAGCTTGGGCTGTAGCGAGGTACCACTGGGCAGAAACTGTACAACAATCTCGCAGCAGAGAAAGTGCTAGCCACTGCTTTAGATTTCTCTTAATATGAAAATCGAGTATCATCATCGCACAACCTGTGGCCGTATTCTTGAACGTCCCCGAGAATGTTCAATGCTTCCCTTGTGAGACGACCGAGGCGGGAAGCAAAGGGAAGCTCCCGCGCCGATGGCGGGAGGCTCCCGGCCTATCCGCACTCAACCGGTCGGGGAAGCCGTCAGTGAAGTGGTGTGAGCAGTTGCACACAATGGGATTTCGAAGGCTGTTTTGACAGCGAAAGTCGTCTTCACATGGAGTTATTTTCGCCATATGACTCGCAACGTCTTCCTGGACCATTTTCAGGAGGGAGAGGGAGGAGGCGTGTTCTGAAATGAAGAGATAAGGTGAGGGTTTGGCTACTGTCACTTACTTTATTAGAAACAATCACATAATTGATCTGAAACATTGATAATGAATTCTTTCGTGGGACGCGCCACGCACTCTATTTCTGTGGGATATCGCGGTACCACTTCTCGTCCGTTGCCGTTGCCAGTCGGTGGACATTTTAATAGCACGTTCTGAGTGGAAAAGATGACATCGTCAGCGAGATAGTACTGAACTTCGGAGTAAACAACAAAAGGCGCAAATAAGGTCGGGTCATCCCCCACACAACGGTTTGTGCTTTTTGAAACCGGATTTTTTTCGCAGCACCGCTGTGTTCTACCCCTACATTGAACTGAGGTAGGCCATTTCTGATGTAATTTCACACACACGTGCCTTCTTACCAAGGCGGACAACCTCTGAGTATGGGGTGACCTTCTCACTCCCCCGCCCTCCGACCCTATTCGCAGCCAACAAAATAAAAATAAAAATATGTATGAAATTATAAATCAATTCTTCAATACTTAAGTAGTTCCAAATTCGAAAAAGTCTGCAAACTGTTATCACAACCTTTCAGCCATTTGTTCTTGTAGTCTGTCTTCGTCTCATCTTTAGAGAATGAGGAGGATAATTTTTTCTAATGGTCGCACGTCCAACGCTGAGCGGTACGTCCTGGGTGCGCCATGCACGCGTGTCACCTAACTTATTATATGTAACTGTTTCGATCTTTAACGTCGTTCGAAAGTCAGACACGCTGACGTGTGAGCCAAGGCGTCGAAAATTAGGTGAGCCGTCACCGAGTGAGTTAAACGAGATGTCAAAAGAACACGGAACAGAATACTCACTAGCGTGCTGGTCGAACTTCTTCGTGAATGCCCTGAACGCAAGGTGTGCGCTCTTCGTGGCGTTCGAGCAGGGAAGATCCATTGGAGCACTGTGACATACGACAGGGACGAATGGAGACGTTGCTGGCGCCTGCTCGTGTGGCGGTTCTCTGCTTAACCTCGCGGGACTATGGAAAACACACGTAATATCCAACAATACAGAAAGACGAACTAGAAGAGGCGACTCGACTTTCAATGTTGGCTGGTGAATACCAGATCTTCACAAGAAGATGTAGGCATAGAACTGTCCATCATTTGACCTCCACAATTTCACGCAGAAGTAGAATGGCTAGATTTTCTAAAGAAAAATTTCCAATTTGTTGAAGAATCTCGAACGGAAGCAATGAATTCATTCAGTGGAATCGTTCAGCTAGAATAAAACACTGATTTTCCCCATCAGTCCGCGTTGTAATGCAGCCCATTCCCGTCCACTGTGCCAGAGTGTCGTATATGTGGATCTCTGCAAGACTAGAAATACTTGAATATCCAGTTCAAAAACCGGTAATTTGAGAAATCAGTTTTTAAAATCTTGCGATTCCCGCCTCCGCTGCTGCTATTAGGTTGGTGCATAAGTTCTCGGACATTTGGTGCATGAAATATTTATTATCACAACATACGAACAACAATATCAAATCATTTGAAGTAGCCACCCTTTACATCAATTGTCTTTCGCCAACGTGCTGGTAAGTCATGGATGCCTTTCCTCCAAAACGTGGCCGGTTGTCATTCGAAAAATGTGAGCAATGCCTCCTTGACATCCTCTCGGTTCCTAAATTGCTGGCCGTCCAAATAGCGTTGAAGGCTTAAAAAAATGATAATCAGAAGGAGCGATCTGATGAGCAGGGTAGATGTGGAAGAACGGTCCATCCGTAGTCCGCCAACTCAGCTGCCGTCGCTCTAGCAATATGCGGTCTAGCGTTGTCGTGTTGAAAATACACCTTCACTTGCTCTCCTCGTGTGGTTTGAAGGTGGGCCCCCAACTTTTTGAGTTGGTTGACGTAAACCTCTGCCGTCACTGTTATCCCTTCTTCCAGCAGCTCCCAGTATTGTACGCCAAGAACGCTCCACCAAATGCATAGCATCACCTTTTTCACGTGAAGGTCGGGTTTCGGAACGTCCTCTGCCTCTCCAGTTGCGTCAACCCACTGTACACGCCGGTGATAATTAGAGTAAAGTATCCACTTCTCATCCCCTGTAACAAGGTTGTCCAGCCATCCGTGAGTAGGTCTGAGGGTAAGGAGAGACAGAGCGACATCGGCTCTGCGATCCATGTCAAGTTGTGTCAAGTCGTGAGGTACCCAGCGACCTAATTTTTGAACCTTGCCAGTCGACTTCAATCCACGAACGACTTTTGAGTGCCTAACACCAAGAGTGCTTGATAGTTCGCGAGTGGTTTGGTATGGGTCCGCTTCCACTCTACTTCGGAGGCCATCCAAATCCAGTGTCATCGGGCGCCCTTCTCGTTCATTATCTTCAACGGAGAATTCACCAACTGCAAACTGCGAGAACCACTGGTACACAGTACTTCGAGCAGGAGCACTCTCGTTGCAAATATTCTTCAGGCGAAGATACGATTTGTTGGCATTGAGGCATCGATGCAGGAATAACATGACGTGCCGAATATCCGTATCAGTAGGGATGAATTGCTTAGCCATAATAGCTGACGTTTACAACGCAGAATAAATGTTAGGAACAGTTTTGTAGCCCTTGCCTTTCTCTATCGATCGATCATTTACGCGTTGATGCATGTGAGGAATTTGGCGGGAAAATGCGATTTCAATTCAGGAGGGATCAAATGTCTGAGAACTTATGCATCAACCTAATAACTCGCGCGTCGCGATCGCCCTTGCTCCCCGGTGTTTCATGAATACCAACCGGGCTGGGGGAAGCCGGGAGCGGGATGCGGCGGGAGCGCTCAGACACTCGTTGCCGCGTCCTACTACCGCCTCGTGAATTTCCTACATCATACATCGCGGACGGGACGGTGGTCGGACGCGGACGGAACGCTAGTCGCACGCGGCTGAGTCGCAAACTGCGGTCTCGGACGTGACGCAAAATGCGGCTCCGGGATTCACCGTTAGAGAGCGACAGGACGTCGGTACCAGGGATGAGCGGATAATTAAATTTTGAAAATCGGATAACGGATAACGGATATTTTTGCCCGAAAATGGCCGGACAACGGAAAAACGGATAACGAACAAACAACAAAAATTAAAACTTGTTTTAAATTGCACTAATTTCAACAACAGATCAGTACTTGAGCATCGTTAATTCATAAGCCATTTCTAGACACTTTAGTTGTGTTTTTTAAACGTTTTGCAGTCGCCGCATCAACGACGCTCTATGGTGTTTTCTGTTCTATGGTGACCCGCCTTTGACCTGGATTGTCTTATTTATCAACCTTACTCTGCGCTTATCTCTTTTTTCAATTACAGCAGTTGAAAAATAGAATAGCCCTTGGAAGAGCAATTAATCCGATGTCTTTAGAAAGAAGAAGAAGGCGGGAGACATCCAGTCAAAGAAACTTCACATAACTCACAAGATTCAAGGTAGTTGAACGTGGAATTATTTGGGATGGATAAAATACTAACTTTTGGATGGTAACTGCAAGCAATTGTGTACGGCAAGCACACACTCAAGGAGCTATGACATCCAGACCTTCTGGATCTTATAAAGAATATCCGATCTATCTTTTCTGGAGCAGAGAAAGAATATCCGACCCAGCCCCAAAACGGAGGTGTTCCCTATGTTGCAGATAAGTTTCACAAAAAGCTCACAAACTAAAACAATTCTACATGTCTTCAGCACCCACGTTGATAAGTTTGTTTAGTTGTTTATTGCTCCCCTAAAATTTTCAATGGAGAAGTTACTTACTCTATGTATTCGGATTAATCCTATTTCTTTTGCTAGTATTCACTGCTGTACTGCAGTATCTACCACTATGTAATTGAGTTAGCTCCCTGCCCTGTAGATGATGAGGCGTATCTCACTCAGGTTGAAAACCTGGCTGAGATACGCCTCGTTGAACCACGCGTAATCTCATGGAACCTCTTGCGACGCCTCCGCGTACCTCGCGCGGGCAATGTCTGCCGTTCAACATGGGGTGTTGTTACAGCAGAGATCGCGTAGCCTCCTCCTGCTTGACACAACGGCGTCTGCGCGCGTTTCTGAGTGCCTGAATCCAGAAGACGGATTCCCTTCATTGCACCACAACCGTCTGGGGTCAGAAGAGGAGACGATGTCGTTCTACGAGGGATCGCATTCATAATTGAGCAAGAGATACTGCTGCAGCAGAGGAAGCGCAGCCTCCTCCTGCTTGACACAACAGCGTCTGCGCGCGTTTCTGAGTGCCTGAATCCAGAAGACGGATTCCCTTCGTCGCACCACGACCGTCTGGGGTCAGAAGATCGAAAAAAAGGAAGCAGAGGTCACATCGTCGTCGTACGACGACCGGCCGCATGCAGCACTCAGCATTATCCCATGTTGAACGGAAAAGTTTACCCGCGACAGGTACGCCTCTGCGTACTTCGCGCGGGCAACGTTGGCCGTTCAACATGGGATATTGTTGCATCAGAGGAAGCGCAGCCTCCTCCTGCTTGACACAACGGCGTCTGCGCGCGATTCTGAGTCCCTGAATCCAGAAGACGTGTTACCTTCATCACACCACAACCTTCTGGAGTCAGAAGAGGAGACGCCGTCGTTCTACGACGAGGTATCGCATTCAGAATTGAGCATGAGGTGCTGCTGCAGCAGAGAAGCGCAGCCTCCTCCTGCTTGATACAACGGCGTCTGCGCGCGTTTCTGAGTCCCTGAATCCAGAAGACGGGTTCTCTTCGTCGCACCACAACCTTCTGGGGTCAGAAGATCGAAAAGAAAGGAAGCAGAGGTCACATCGTCGTCGTACGACCACCGGCCGCATGCAGAACTCCGCATTATCCCATGTTGAACGGAATACTTTACCCGCTCCAGGTACGCCTCTGCGTATATCTCCCCAGTCCAGTATTTTCTAATGGTCAACTGTACATGGCGTGTTCGCGAGTTCGACGGAAGTCCCATCTGAAAATTTGGTTAACACCAGGACTCAAGTCGATACCAAACGTAGTATTCACCGAGATGCTTCAGTAAATGCTGTCTTTTTGTTGTTCTGTTAACAAGATTGTTTTGAAGATCACACGTACTCTTTGTGCGAAAGTATTTTCTGAGAAAAAAACGCAAACCTATAACCCCGCGAAGCGGGCTAGTGCGAGACACGCCGTTAGGCGTGTCGTAGCACTTGTTTTTGATAATTCACGACAGCATATGGCTAAAAAGGTACCGTTACCGCCTGCAATCAAATCGAACGTACTGCAATCGTGTAACCACGAATGATACGATGGAAAGATTGATCCACTTTTGACGATTGCTAGTAGCAGTTTGTATGCCTTCTTGGTCAGCACATGACTTGAGATGACTGAACAATGCAGTGCTAAGTAGGCCCCACAAAAGTATGGTACAGGCTTAGCGGGCCTTATGGAAGGTTGGAAGTTAGATATCTTTAAAACTATGTAGCCAGTTCCCAAATGAGGAAACTTCAATTAACCCTTCTAGATTTGAATACTTCTGTTGTTTCTGACGACCATTCTTACGATCGTGAAGGTTCTGTACATAGTCCTCCCATCACCGCGTCCAAAGCTAAGATTAGCTAACTTGTTGTTCGTTATCCGGCCCAAAGTCGCCGGATAACGAACAACAAAACAGATAGGCCAAAACCACCCGGAAACCGGATAACGGATAACGGTTAACGGTTAATCCGCTCATCCCTGATCGGTACCAGCTCCAGTGAGTGCGATTGGACGACAATAGTTTAGTAGTATAGTACTATCGTTATCTAGTGCTATGCTTACCGTTAACATTGTTGATACTATTAAACAACATTATATTATATATTAAATATATTAAAACAAATTTATTAGATTTTGTGGATGTCATTTAAGCTGTCGGAAACTTAGTCCTGGGGTAAAGGAGGTCAATAAACACGAACCTGAAGTCCATTTTTCAATTTTTAATCGCCATCAATCGATATTGATCACGTTATCGATGTATTGTGGATATCGTTCAGTCGGTCCGAAACTTCTGTCCTGGGGTAATCGAGGTCGCTGGAAACGAATATGAAGTCCATTTTCGAAGTTTCGGACGATTACGGCAGATGCCTATGAGTAAGACTTTCGTGACGAACATCACCGATTTCACCCAAACGTCGTCTATGGAGGTTTTATTGAGGCGCTGATCGAATCCGTAATACCAAAAACAGATGTGAGATTCGTGATCAGTATCTCAAATTCTATCTGTGCTCGCAGTAATGAAATTAGCCTGAATTGGATTTCGATGATCACCCCTGCCTCCCCAGTGAAAATGAAGCGTGATTTTTGTGAAGAAAACTTTGCTATGCTATACCGTTAACATTGTTGATACTATTAAACAACATTATATTATATATTAAATATATTAAAACAAATTTATTAGATTTTGTGGATGTCATTTAAGCTGTCGGAAACTTAGTCCTGGGGTAAAGGAGGTCAATAAACACGAACCTGAAGTCCATTTTTCAATTTTTAATCGCCATCAATCGATATTGATCACGTTATCGATGTATTGTGGATATCGTTCAGTCGGTCCGAAACTTCTGTCCTGGGGTAATCGAGGTCGCTGGAAACGAATATGAAGTCCATTTTCGAAGTTTCGGACGATTACGGCAGATGCCTATGAGTAAGACTTTCGTGACGAACATCACCGATTTCACCCAAACGTCGTCTATGGAGGTTTTATTGAGGCGCTGATCGAATCCGTAATACCAAAAACAGATGTGAGATTCGTGATCAGTATCTCAAATTCTATCTGTGCTCGCAGTAATGAAATTAGCCTGAATTGGATTTCGATGATCACCCCTGCCTCCCCAGTGAAAATGAAGCGTGATTTTTGTGAAGAAAACTTTTAATAAAAATCCACCTTCACAAAGTGGCTTAAGGAGAAATGGCCAGACTGCAGAAGTTCTCAAAAGTTCTCATAATTCTCATCAAAATTCTCATACTATGATCTCAAAAAATTGACTTAGAATCCTTCTAACGTGCTGGAAAACAATGAATTTGCTCGAGTTTTACTTGGAGAAATTGTTTTGCGCACTTGCGCAGTAATATATTGTTGTTTTATAGTATTAACAGCATTAATTCTATAGCACTAGAGAACAGTGTAAGAGAGCACTACTAAACAATTGGCGCACAGTAATACTCACCGGAGCTGGTACCGACGTCCTGTCGCTCTAACGATGAATCCCGGAGCCGCTGAAGACGATGAAGACGTGGAAGCAGGCGTCAAGCCGGCAGTTATTATTCCATGTGTTAGCCTCGCCCGACATAAGAGCATCTGAGCAACATGTTCAGGAATCAGGAATGAGTGAAAAAATCGAACGGCATACACACATTAGGAGGACCATTTTTGCATGTCTGGCAATAAAACTCAGCCAATTTGAAAATGAGACCAAATAAAGCAAATAAAGAGGATAAGGCAAAAAGTGATGAGGCACATGAGAAACAATTGGATATGGCAAAAAAAACGATAAGGTACATGAGAAACAATTGGATATGGCAAAAAAAACGATGAGATACATGAGAAACAATTGGATATGGCAAAAAACGATGAGGTACATGCGAAACACATGGATATGGAAAAACGAAGAGATACATGTGAAACACGTAGATATGGAAAAAACAGTGAGACACATGAGAAACAGTAGATACAATACCGGCCTTAACTTTTGGCCTTTGGGCGGAAAAAGCGAAAAAACCGCCTTTTCCGCCGCTTTTCTGTAGCACCCTTTAAACTGGGCGCATTGTAAATTGAAACACACGAAATATTCAAATATTCGTGATCAGCACCGAGCTGTCTTCCCGATGGGCTGCAAGACGCCGAGTGAGCGCTTGAAATTTAGTTTCGTGACCTAATTCCTGCCTGGCGCGGCTGACCTCTTCCCTCGCGGGAGATAATTACACCCACAGCTCCTAAGTAGCTAATGAAGAAAGAGATTCGGACATATTACAGCCTATTTTCCACCTTACATGTAGTAGCACACAATTCTTTGGATTCCCTAGTTCGTCGCGATCACAATGATATAATTTTTTAAAGGATTGTTTAATTGTCATTAATTTTAGAAAATGCCCCTACTTCAGAAGGCTCTAACTTTGGAATATCAAGTTTGTGTGCTCATATATTCATTTGTCCCGTTAAACATAATGGTTGAAATCAAGCCGTGGAGTTGGAACCTTTAGGGTTGAAATCTGTAGTAATTGTGGGCTGGCAAAATTGTACACATGAGACTTCTTTGTGATTGCCCGCGCAGTTGTCCCATGGTGAAAGCGACTACAGAAGCAATTCATTGAATGAAGAAACATGGCGATTTGGGGTCCTATGAGAACTCCTTATAGTCTTCCACAGGTGAGATTTCGACTAAGCTAGAAGACATTTTAGTCACTCAGTTACAAAGCAAACTCACTCCAAATGTGAATTGAGTGAAACTGAAAATTTGCTCAAGAATGGATAAATGACCCGCGAGTGCATTCACCAGTTAAATCTGACTCGAACGATAGTTCCATTCCAATTTTGCATTCATTTGCACCGGCTTATCACGAGTCAAATGCCCAATAGCCCTGGTTGGGACGCAAATTAGGTGCCGAGCCAGTCCCCTTGTCTGCCCTTGTGACCCCTCGCGCCATCTGAGGACGCCGTAAATCGCCTAACCGGAGTCTTCACACTTCTGATGTTGCGGTGTATTATTGATCCTTCCAAACACCGTAGAGGTGGTGTGGTCCAGGGTCGAGTTTTGACAATATCTTGACATTCTTCTCCCTTTTATTTCTTTTATTGCACAATTTTTCCAATGCTTTGTGCAATTTTCTTCGTTTTATTTCCATTTCAATCCATTTTTTTAGAAACGACTTGTGAAAAATGCAGGGTAACCTATAATAAAAATGCAGATACTATCTTAAGGGAACCGACATTGCTGCTAGTGAAGCTTTTGAAGATGTTTGAAAATCATATGAAAGAACAGGGTAACGAGATTTCTGCAGTGTGCAAATAGTCAAGATTGCACCATGTCTCCGCCTGAAACCATGAATTTCAGACTCGATTGATTGTGCATGGGCTGAATGCTTGTTACAATTATGTTACTGCTTGCCGACATTAACCTCCTGTTCACATGACAGTTATGCATTCAATAAACTTGCATGACAAACGGACAACTCGTCTTTCACATGATTTGCAACTTCTAAACGTTAAAAGAAGCACATCACAGCTTAATCTGGTGAAGTGGTAACGAGATTGCTACAAGCATTCAGTATTTGCACAATCAATCGAGTTTGAAATGCAAGATTTCAGAAGTCATGGCGCAATCCTGACTACTTGCACACCATAGAGACCTCATTACCCTGTGCCTTCATGATTCTTAGAACTCCAGGTGAACGATATTCCCTTATTAGATAACGGCTACAGCTCCTTCAGAATATCCTCACAAACAATTTCCTTGCGGTGAACGTGAGAAACGTAAGGAGTAATAAGATCATCAGCTCAGCGCGGGTGGTAGGAGCTATGCTATTTTCCTTGTCTTCCATCTAACAGCCAGAATTTGGGGTGTGAGCCCAAGGGATTACACCCCTAATTACGGAAGACAAATAAGGATAAGTTATAAAGGACGGCGTTACTCAATCCCTTCTGGGATGCGCCACGCATTCTATTTCAATGCGATGTCGTGGAGGCGATCTGAATGCGTATTTGGCCACGCAGTGACTTGCAGTGGCCAACATATGAGCACGTCAGCGCTTTGTCCTTCCCAGACATGCATTTGGCAATAAATTCACCGACCCCGGAGGGATGGATGGTTTGGTTGGCCTGGGCGAGAAATCCGAACCAAGGACCTGGTACCGGGTGCACGCGACAGTCGGCACCTACTCCGCCTGCGCTACACGCCCCACGGAAGATAAATACAGGAAAGAAATGAAATGGCTAAGGGCTACGGTCGGCAACGATCCACGCATTCTGCTTCTGCATGTCGTTATACCTGCCTGGAAGCCTTCAGCCCAAATTCCTACTTCTGCTCTGTCGATCAAAAACCCAGCGGTCGTTGACCCGGACCTTCAACAATTTTGCAATGGTTGTAATTTAGGATGTACAGCACGATATAGTCCTACTATTGCATAATAACCTCAGTAGGTGACGCTTGCGGCTTGTATGTAGCGCAGTCGGAGGAGGTGCCGGCTGTCGCGTCAACCATATTTCTGATCTGGATTTTCCGCCCATGCCGACAAAGCCTTCCTTCCCTCCAGGGTCGGGAAATTTGCACCAAAGTTTTAGGGGAGGGATAACGCGATGACTTATTTATCGGCTGGCCACCGCAAACGATTGTTTGGTCAAATTAGTAACGGGATTGTAAGAAGCATTCAGCCAGATTGTATTCAATCGAGTCTGAAATGCAAGGTATAAAGTGAGTGCATTACGCAATCTTGACCATTTGCAGTAGAAATC
This sequence comes from Heligmosomoides polygyrus bakeri, assembly GCA_947359475.1. NCBI lineage: Eukaryota > Metazoa > Nematoda > Chromadorea > Rhabditida > Heligmosomidae > Heligmosomoides > Heligmosomoides polygyrus. The sequence continues at coordinate 49,370,760 of OX375866.1, read as the reverse complement.
TCGTTACGCTGTGCTTTCATATGAGTCTCAAAGAATTTGAGCGGTATTGTACTTCAAAAACACCGCACGTTAGATGCATTCCAGCCGCATTCTGCCCTTAATGGTAAGTCGGTTTTTGCCCACCCCAAGTAGGAATCACGTCGTGGGGAAGACGAGTTTCCTATGACTATATTTCCTACTTTGCAGTGATAAAGAATGACTACGACCTGTTACCCTTCAACTCATTTTTTGAGTTGAAGGGTAACAGGTCGTAGTCATTTCATTAACCTCAGGACCAAGACGGCAGATGACGCGCTATGCACCCAGTAATGAGCCAGATATGTATAAGGTGACTGGACACCATTGTAGCTTCACGACTCCAGACGTTGAGGCGAGGTCGAAAAAGCTTTTTGCCCAAACCTCGCCCAGGGTCTACTTGGGGTGCTGATCACGAATTTGACATCCGTTTTTGAAATTTCGGGCGACTACGGTAGGTTACGGTAGGTACGGGTGACAAAGGCTGTCGAGGTCACAATCACCGACTGGAACAAGCGGCGCAAATATACCTATACTGATATTGCCTTGTACTATTTTAAGGCATGTTTCAAGTTACTTCGGTGCTCGATATTTGGCCAAACAATGGCTTGCGGTGGCCAGCCGATAAATAAGTCATCGCTTTATCCCTCCCAGAAAACTTTGGTGCCAATTTTTTTCGACGACATCTTCTCCAAGAAGTATCCTGCAGCTTACGTCATCAGCAGATCGTCTACACGCTGGTGAGGGGAGGCAGAAGCATCGTACTAACGACCAACTCGATGCCCGAAAGTGAAGCTCTCTGCGGGAAGATGGCGATCATGGTTAACGAAGAGAGCAAATGTGTTGGGTCACCACAACTGATCAAAACTAGCCACGGGATCGGCTGCAGTATTCGCTTCCGCTTGTGTTCCATGGTCGGGGAGGAGAAGGCCAAAGTGGTTAAGTGCTTCAGATCCGCTTTTCCAAAGTCAGTTCTGCTGGAAACACACGCAACTCTGCTCCACTTCGAGCTGCCACCGCCATGCGACCTCTCCCAGCTCTTCCATTTCGCCGGCGCGAACCTCAGCGATTTCGTGCTGTCGTTTTCGGTCTCCCAGAACAGCCTCGATCAGGCGTTTGTGAACTTCGTCAAGGAGCAGACTGACCCCGTCGGCCAACGCAGCAAGCACATCGCCGTCTCGTCCGGGAGGTGTGCGTCGTCGCCGCCATCTCTCCCTCGGAACACACGATCGGCGGCATCCACCTGCAGATGCAGCCGCTCACACCGATGCCCGTGACAGTGTCCTCTTACACGACTGCTACAGAGACTGACCAAGCTAAACCCAAAAGTTGGAATGCGAAATATTATTCGTCGTTAAAATTAATTATTGTACGCGTTCCCCTTATACAAAGACCCACATAATATGTCTCTAGCTTGATTGCTGTTGTTAATCGCTCATCGCCATTGGTTGTTGAATTGGGCGTGTGAGAGCACGGATTGCCTTTCGTTCTCTGTCTTATTGTTTAGGTACCGAGTATCGGCACTGATCTGTAATTTCCCGACCCTGGAGGAAAGGAAGGCTTTGTTGGCATGGGCGGAAAATCCAGATCAGAAATATGGTTAACGCGACAGCCGGCACCTCCTCCGACTGCGCTACATACAAGCGCCCTCGTTAACCTTACCACGGATAAACCTATGAATTCGGCCCTTATCCGGGACTGATGGTTCGACCTTAGGGATTATCCTGTTGTTCCTAGCAGGTATGTCTTCAGAAGAACGAAACTCACCGAACCCAAGAATTTCGAGAATGCGTGGCGCACCCCGGGGGCGTGTGTAGCGCAGCCGGAGGAAGCCAGTTTGACCAATATTTTAATCCTGAATGCAGTTTAGGATATCACTTCCACTAGTTTTCTTTTTGAAGCGATTCGATCGTTATTGAAGAATTCTAGCCTTCTGTAACTAGGAATGCTAGGCCTTCAGCAGCATTCACCAGTGTAAGCTTAAGAAAATAGAAATTTTCTGACATATGAGTTATGTGGGATACGCCATGCCCTCATCTGAAATTTTGCATTTTACACTCGATTGATTGTGTTTCGCTTGAATACTTGTTAAAGCTTTTTTACAAAGAGGCTGTTTCGATTGATTTGTGCTTGTTTTAAGGTTTAAAACTTAAAGACACTATTGCCTGCGAAAAATGAAGGGTATTCTAAAAATGCATGCACTATTTAAAAGGTTCTAACATTGCTGCTACTGAAGCTTTTGAAGATGTTTGAGACTCATATGAAAGCACAGGGTAACGAGATTTTTTGGCATACAAATGGTCAAGATTGCGCCATGCCCCATATGAAACCTTGCATTTCAGACTCGATTGATTGTGCATGAGCTGAATGCTTGTCACATTCTTGTTACTGGCCACATTAACCTGTGCCGCGCTTCTTTTAATGTCTAGAACTTGACAATCACGTGGAAGACACGAGACGTGCGAGTTTATTGATTGCACAATTTGAATGTGAGCAGAGTTCCCCATTTTCCAAATCGGATTCTGTGTACTGACCACATTCACGCCTACTAACAATTCGACCTGGCTCTTACTCCGACTGCTCTACAGCGTGCACGAGTACGATAAGAAAGATAAGAAATTATAAGAAATGAGCTGATCACTTTCTTCTAATGATCCTATTTCTCTTTCTATGTTCTATCTTTTATTTACAGGTTGACATGCATTGTTTAAGCCAAATAAAAAAAAACTCAAACTGTCTCGTTGGTTGGTATCTCTAGAAGTAGAATGCGTGGCGCATTCCAAAAAGGGACTCAATAAAGCCATATGTCATCCTTAATTACTATCAATGTCGAAAACGAAGCCGCAGTGAGTAGTATGAACGACCCGGCCTTAGCCCAGCTGTTAGTTTAAAGACAGACACTCAGACATGAGAATGGGCTCTATTCATTGCCACTAGATTGCGCCATACATTTTGCCCTCTTCCACCCCATTATGCTCGTGATACTGTGACGCGCCATGCGTTCTACCACCACGCAAACTACGCAATGGAAACGCACGACACGCGTCCGGTGCTCCTCAAGATGCGCTACGAGCTACAGAAGCAATATTTTAGAAACGCCCTGAAAATAAATAAATAAATAAATAAATAAATAAATAAATAAATAAATAAATATGAAATACATGTTTCTGGTAAGATGGAGAGAACACGGAATGGAAAATACAAGCATGTTAAATGAAAGGGGAGGTCGGTGTTATCCAAACCTTATTTGGTGTACGCCGCGTATTCTACTCCACCCTCGTTTGAAAGGATCAATATGGCGCCGCGGCACCGGAAGTGTGAAGACTCCGGTTAGGCGATTTACGGCGTCCTCAGATGGCGCGAGGGGTCACAGAGGCAGGAGAGTGGACTGGCTCCGGAGCTAATCTGGGTCCCGACCAGGGCTATTGGACATTTCACTCGTGATGAACCGGTACAAACGAACCAAAATTTGAAATCGAACCACCCTTCAAGTCAGAATTAACTGGGGAATGCTCTCGTAGACCATTTTTCCGTTTTTGAACAATTTTTTAAATGACGCTCAGTTCGCATTGGGGTGAGTTTGCCTCGTAACTACGTGGCCGAAATGTCTTCCAGCCTAGTCGAAATTTCACCTATTGAGGACTATAAGGTGTTTTCATAGGCCTCCAAATATCCGTGTTTCTTTCTTCAAAGAAACGATTTTGTGTTCACTTCAATCATGCAAAAAGTGTGCGGCTAACTGCAAAGAAGTGTCATGTGGCCAACTTTGCCGGAGTATAATTACTAGCGATTTCAACCCCAAAGATTTTGCTTTCGCAGCATGATTTCCACTGTTGCCTTCAACGGGACAAACGAGTATAAAAACACATAAGCTTGACGTGCCGAAATTATAGTCTTCCAAAGTGGAGACATTTTTTGAAAATAATAGCACTTAAATTATCGGATCCTCTAAAAAAGTTCATCACTGTGATCGAGAAATGCTAGGGAATCCAGAGAACTATATGTTACTACAAATAAAGTAGAAAATCGGCTTTAAAAGGCCGAATCTCTTCCATCATTAGCCACTTAGGAGCTGCGGGTGTAATTATCTCCCGCGAAGGAAGGGGTCAGCCGCGACAGCCAGGAATTAGGTCACTGAAGTAATTTTCAGGCGCTCGTTCTGCGCTTTAGAGCTCATCGGGAAGAGGGCTCGGTGCTGATCATGAATATGTGTTTCAATTTTCAATGCGCTCAATTTGAAGTGTGCTACAGAAAAGCGGCGGAAAAGGCGGTTTTTTTCGCTTTTTACGCCTAAAGACCAAAAGTTAAGGCCGGTATTGTATGGCAAAAAAAACAATGTAGCACATAAGAAACACATCAAAAAAAACGATGACGTGCATGTGAAACACTTGGATGCCTAAAAAAGATGATGTGCACGAGAGACAGTTGGATGCATGCAAAATAACTATAAGAATAGTACGAACCTTACAAATTTCGAACGAAACAGCAGTGATTTCCTCCGGCATATGACTTGTCGTCTCCATCCTAGGTCCATTCCAGGTCATCTTCTTCTTTCTGTTCCTCATGCCTATCTTCTTCTTCTCTCTGCTCCTCACGCTTCTTCCGACGCTGTAAAATCAGGTTTTGATGATTAAACAATTGACAGGAAAGGAAGCAAGGGGAAAAGGAAACTGACCGGGTTGCTCAGCCATGTTGGAACGCCATTCACTTCAACGTATCTATTATTTCGTATGTCTCTGCTGAAAACAATTACATCTATAAAAGATCGGGCTGCGATTATAAAGCAAAGAATAACCCACAGAGCCTTAATAAGCTGATTCTTCCAGTCTTCCCTTTGTTCAATGAGTCCTTCTAGTGCTGCATATCTCTCTTCATTGCTCGTACCGAGATATAAGAAAAACCTCAAAATATATGAAATTTCTTCAGTTCAGTATAAAGATTGATCTTCTATATACCTTGACTGGGCGAGATCGACACCTCCTGGACATGATATTTCATTTGCCATAACCGAGCATGTCGAGGGCAAACTCTAAACGGATTAATTCCTTTTTTGAATATAACTGGGTATAGTTTTCTAACTGCAGCGACCACTATTCGTACAAATCAAAGTGTTCTCCACGTTTTCTGGGAGATGGTTCAGGTTTGGTTCCTTCCGGCTCCTCCGCTAACTCGGACCACATATCCTTGGATCGCTGTCGGCGGATCCGTTAGCTTAAGAGGTGCAAGTTGAAATGCGCTTAGATTGGTTAATTGAGATGGCTGCCTTCTGCAGAAGAAATCGGAACAGCGACACCGCCTGCGTGGTCCGTGAGTCATTTGATCGCGGAAATCACTTCACTACAATCGGCGAAAGGTTGAGACCCTAGACAAAATATTCGGAACCAAAGTAATTTTGAGGGCAACCAACACGATAAACCTCTCTAAACGGATGTCCCGCCTGGAGATCCCATAGTTCAGCATAGTTTTTTTTATAGAAAACTCTGACCCAACTAGGTTTTGAGTGAATGTCAGCTGCGGAGCGTTTGTAGCTCTTTTTTCCAAGAGCTTCATTTTCGCACAAGTTATATCCGCCTGAATACTTTCAGCTAGTTCCGTCAGAGAACAATGCTAGTAAGGAAAAACCTACAAACAACTGCGAAGCGATGGTGATGAGCGTCTGGAACGTTGACGGGTCGACATCTTCAAATCCGTCGTAGCTGTATTGATTTATAGAGGACGCAGAGGCCGCTTTGACAAACTCCTAAGAATACAAAGGATTGGATATCATTAGAAAAAGTTGTCGATAACAACTTGTCTGTTGAGACCTTATAAGATGCCTCAATGGACAACTGATGCCTGTTGATAAACATTGACGCCCGCAACATGTCCATTTCGTTGTTTTTAATGCAGTCAATCAGTTTTCGAGGCGTAGTCACAGCACTCCGTACTGGCAAACTAACGAACTTCCTTTGCTGCGCGACAACTCCTAAAAGGGAAGCACAGGTGGATGTCATGGGTAGCGCAGTTAGGAACGGTCGGTTACCTGGGGGATGCTCCTGTTGGGAAGAAGATGCCTCGGAACAAGTTGAGTCCCACAAGTTGCTGTGTGTTATAGAGTTTGTTCTCACTCTCCATTTTGACACTGAAATATGCAGCTTATTCAAGCCGACATCATGCCCACGCTGTTTGAAAGATTCACAGAGACAGGTCGTTCCTCGCAGTTGATAGATCAGGTTTTTATGCTGGAAGAATTTCTCTATGCGTAGAATTAAAGGTTAAAGGTCAAGTCACTCTTTTTTGAAGAAGGGTTTCTTAAGAAACACCGATCCAAAGTCACGAAAAGCATGAGCATAAGGAAGTGAAAGTTCAATTGGTAGAGCCCTTTCAGAAGGTACACCACCACAGTTGTGGTCTAAGAGAAGCTCTAGCTTTATTATTTTTCACCGCACTGCATCAAGCTCTTTTCAAGACTGAAAGACGTATTCATATTCGTTTGTCATGAAATGTTATCAGACAGGGTTGCTTACAGGAGGTTAACTCACACGCATATCGATCAAAAGACCTTATGATGTGGGAAGCGACTCGCTTTCATCTTTCCGTATGCCCTCTTCTGGGTTTGGGCCTTCAAATGGAGGAAAATTTATAAAATGAACGGTAGAGTAACTCTAAACGGCTGCATCCATCGCAATGAACGGCGAACCGGTTCGGATCAGCCAAGCCTCCATAATTTATTTATTTATTTATGCGTCAGAAGAGATGCGCTTTACAATCAGATTGAAAGAGCACTGAAAGAAAGCTACACCGAAAGACAGCCCACTCAAGAGGTGGCATCAAAAGCATGTCAGGATATAAAGAAACTATTCCCTTCATACGTTGATCATACTGAGCTCAGTCTTTCTGTTTTATGCACATTGTGCCTGTGTATAATTGGTGTTGAAGCTTTTTCATAAATATTTCGTATATCATATTTGGGACATTGCTGGTGCATCAAGAGATGTTGACAATGGGTAAGAAGAAAAACATCAGCAAACTCTAAAAAAGGTTCAAATATGGACATCTTTATGGAAATTCGATACTATGATAAAAGTACAAAAACGCGACATAACTGGAAAAGAAGGCCAGACGTCAAACCATGAAGCAGCACCTCAGAATCGCGATGCAGTCCCATTTTCCCAGGTTGTCATCCTTGTGTAAGATAACAGTTTTAAATAGTACCGCCAAACCTTTCCCTTCGAAACGGTATGTTCCCCGAAAACGTGATTGTGCCTTCAATGGTTAGTGCCGTCATGACTTCGGCACATTCTTCTTCTGGTTGAAACCCGTGGTCTTCTTCTTCCACTACCTTCAACTTCCCCCACTTCGTCGATTTCCATCTGTCGCAGTTCGAAATCCTGTAGGACACCTGTTATCCTTTCCACCAGCTTCATCTCGTCTGCCGAAGGGACGTCCAGTGGAGATCCACACTTCAGTGTCATTAGTTGAATAACCACTCAACGGTTAACTGACATTGTAGAGGTGGTGTTAGCAGCAGCTTTTTATTACCGCGCGACTTCGTAAGCATAACAGAGACAACAATAATGATCGAGGTGATAGGTCATGTTGAAGATCATGAGGTCCCCTCCTACATTGTGAGTACACTTTGGTGGCACTCACCTCACCGACAATAAGATCCATTGATTGGCATGAAAGTTTCATGAATCATTGTATTTTGCAAATTTGGGACACTGACGCGCCACCCAGGCCACGGCACGGGTTCCTTGCGTCGCCGTCGTAAGCTCGACGCTGCGGATCCTTAGCCATTACACCCTCGTACTCGTTTGTCTCAAGGATTCGGCAAAAACAAAACATATTCTGTTACTATATGGAGGACGGAGATTCTTCCCATAGTACTCGTTCTTGCCGTTCCGGCGTACCGTCGAGACAGTTCCCTTGTAAGCTTAGTGATAGTGCAACATCGTGCGAAGTCCGCGACTGCGAGGCACGCCGATAGGCGTGACGGAGCACTTGTATTGTAATATTCAACATCTGACAAATCTTCAGGCCTGGGCTGAGAGTCTGCCTAGATCTCCATACTCGCCCAGCAGCAGGTTGAATTCCTTGAGGATTCTCTAAGTCAAGAAGTCTAATCTATATCGCGATTTAGCCTCTGAGAGTCGAAGTTTCAACTTTCCTCTCATGGTTCTTGTCAGAATACCATCAAAGAACTTCTTTCAACGGAAACGTTATTTGCGAGAAATTCACAGCATTATAAAATCAGCGATTTTTCTTCCTTTTCTCAGGGAAGAAAGGACAAACAGCGCAGTCGTTGAGCACCGCTAAGAATGGAGCTATAATCCACTGAGAAGCCCCTCATCATGCGTTTTCTGGGGGAAATGTGTTGAACGCTTTCTATGTGACGTTGGTTACTACAAATGTGGGAGTAAAGGTCGCTCACCGATGCCCACCCATACCTACAATAACCCACCGTAATCAATCGAAGTTTTAAAAACTGTCCTTACATAAGTAATCGGCCACTTAAACAACCTCTTTAGGCGGTTTAGACAAAGAAACGTTTCAAGCCCTGGTGTCGAGAAAGTACGATAGTCCCTATGAATCAGGTTCCCTTCCCGACACCACTTTTTGTTCCGACTTATATGGAGTGCCTTGGTTGATTTAGGTGGCTCCTTTTTAGGAGCTGCAAAAATGCCTCACCACAGCAGGGACCAACCACACACCACTCCGTCTCACCACGTCGGGAGTCATCCACTGCAACACCACTGCCCGGCCGGAAGCGCTGTTTCCAGCATACGTGAGCTCGTCCTCTTTGATTGCAGGTCTCTACGCGCAAGGAAAACCGATGGTGAAGACGGTCCACAAATTGGTTCCCAGATGCGTTCAACAGATATGTTGCACATATTCAGAATCAGCGTTTGAAGCAGCATTTTGTGACGCTCATTTCATCTCAAGGTGCCACTGTCTTCCCTACCTTGTCAGATTTATGTTAGCCGAGGTTCAGCACTGCTTTTCCTGGTATTTTCAAAGAAGTGCTTTGCAGAGAAGCGAACTGACAAGCGGCTGTTGGCAGATTCTCGGAAATAAGCACCATCGGAGATTGGCGAGACCTAATAATTTGGGACCTATTTGAAATTTGAGTGCTCGCGCAGGAACGACCACGTCGAGCAGGCGCCCGCGGAGGTCTGCCTGGGTGACCAGCCTCGTCGAAGATTCTCTGAAGCGGAGGAGAGTCCGGGAGGTGGCCACGCGTACTTCACAGGAGGTGCGTGCGAATCGATCGCAGTAACACCGGGCTCGGATTAGAGTAGTTGCAAGCTGTTATCGATGATATGCTTCGCTTTTTGTGCCGGTCGCGACTCGCCGTTCGGTCACCTCGAGCTCCTGGTCTAATTAATGCCGCATTCATCGGTCAATCCCTCGTCGCTCGAGAGTTGGTCGCATCGACGTCGCTCCTTCTTCCCCTTTTCCTCCCTTTGTTCGCAGCCTGTCTTCCTCTTTACACCGCCCTCGGCATGGCTGTTATGATCGAAAACACAGCGACCTCTCCGAAACAGCGGAGTGGTTAGCGAAACTGACGTATTAGCTGCATCACAGCGGAAGGGTCCGCCTTGACGAGAGGCACGTAGCAGTAAAGAAGCTGGAAATGAGCCTTCATGAATGGAAAATTCCTACCGCATAGGAGAAAGACGTATTTGCCGTTCACAGGCTCATAGAGGATCCAACTTGTCTAATTAAGCATTGGAAGACAATTTGTGGGAATTCCAGTTGAAGGGCGGTGTCGCTCAAACTTAGCTCGCTCTCGGTCCGCCATCACAACTCCCATCAGCTTATATTTTGCAGGAAAAACGGCGAGTGTGAAATTTGCTGGGAACCAAGCACAAGAACCCTCGAGAAGAGTTGTGATTGAGTTACTATCTATGGGGGAGAATGATGCTTTTAAACAGTATAGAAGAAAAGACGCTTGATGATGATACGCATTTAATTTCTTTCCATCAGTACTGCGATCCGGGCCCCTTAGTATTGTTAGCGCTCGGTAGATGCCTCTCTCAGTCCTTTGCTAACGGACATTTCCGGTAGTGCCAAATGGTTTAGTAGGCTAGAATCGTACATTTTCCGCTGCACTTCAACGGCGACAATCAACGGAGTCATTAGGTAGCTCCAGCGTCTACGCCGCTCTTACTTGACTGTGGCTGATGCGGTTGATGCGGTGAACAAATCACATCTACGTCCGCTGCCAGCGTCATCTGTTGGTGTCGGGAATCACAGGTTTCCGGCCGGTGCAGAGAGCTGCTGCCCGTGGCGAGGAGCGTCCGTCCATATGCTTAGCTGATTTTCATTTCAAGCCACTCCCTTGCAGAATCTGACCTCTGTAGAGCCAATTGTCTCTTTCCAATTCTCGTAGCGAGTTCTCGCAAGAATTGAGGTGTGTATTCCCGAGTGTGCTCTTTTTGATTTCTCTTCAACAAGCTGCCGGGGCTTACAGACATTTCAGATCTTCACATGAAGTCGCGCTGCGAGGTCTCCACCATGCTTGATGACGTTGTGGCCTTATAATTCCTAACGCAAGTGGTCTTCTTGTCCCTTTCCTTAGCCTGCAGATAGAATCGTGTGAAAAGCCCTTCAAATCGGCAACGATACTTTTGGTCGCGGGAGGAGTCCTTCCCAGGCTTCACACTGTGAGGCGACTTCCGCTGTTCCGCTCGCTTTGGTCACTGGTGCACCGTGAGCGCGGAAATCAAAGGTGTTGCCTCGAAGCAAGACTGGGGCAGGAGTTGCTCTGAATGCTCTAACTAGACCTATGGGAAGTGTTAACCACGTAAAAACGAGTGGGTGAGCTTACTAGTGAGCCTATATTATTTCTGCTTGAAAAGAAACTTCAGCACATTGACTTCAAAGAATTTGTTGATGTGACTTGACAGACAGACGTTGGACAGCACCTGTTACCGCGCTAGACAAAAAGTTCAAACTGGTGCCCTTCATGTTGATCGGCTTTCCGAAGCATCACTCTTGGCTTTAAGGATCTAGTTTATTATCGGTGTTACTTTCTGCGCTGCTCGTGTAGGTGCAAGTCGAATGAAAGTCGAGTGATTTCGTAGATAATCGAGTCTTGCACTGCTTTTCAGTCTGCAAACTGCCTTAAGGAAGGTACTTCCTGAAAAGGTAAAACTTCGGGCCCTTGCGTGAAACGTCTGCTTGTAAAAGTCAGGCAGAATTATGTTGTAAGAATGCTTATTGCTGGAAGGCCCAGCAATGCCCATAATACGTGCAATGCCCAGCGGCGTGTCACGCATTCCACTTATTTCTGCTTATCGTGGGCCTAATCCTTACACAGTTTTTTGGCGTCCTGCTGCTGGCACCAGCACGGAAGACGGCGCAGCAAACAGTGCCAGTTGTTATTCGTCTCACCTGCATGATGCGCATCACTGATAAACGTTCGCCTCGTCCATGGACGGTTGCCTCGAGTGGGGGCTCGGCGCGTTCCACCGCTGCCCGACAGAACTTCACCCGCTGCCCGCCTGTTGCGACCACCGCTGCGGGGCGGCTAATCTGCGGGGAGTTTGCCTAATCCCGCCGTGCCCGGCGCACTCTCGATCCGGCAGCGCTGCGCAGTGACAGCGTATCAGAGGTGCCGATCGAGCGGGTTGAACTGGAGCCGGCGCTGCGCCCAGCGGCCGGCCGTTTACACCGTGAGCGGTCACTGGTCCCGAAGCGGCGCTGATCTACGGGTCGGCTGCTCCGGAACGGGCCTGCGCGGTCGTCGTGAGCTCGACTTCGCTCCACGTCTCCTCTTCTCGCTATCTCTCCATGCCGCTCCGTCTTCGAACCCTTCGCCGCCCCTGTGAACGCCCTTGATCGTTGCGCATAATGTTATGCATCGCCGCCGGTGTACACAAAATTCTGCTAGATTCCTCTCGTACTCAATCAAAGGCGGTAACTTCTCGCTCTCATCTCACCCCACCTTCGCCTTGTCTAATCCCCTGCCCCAACTGTTCTTCGTGCCTGCAGTGTGTTCATATCGTCACTTCGTCCAGACTCCCTGCGGTTCAGGAAATCGGGAAGCGGGTCGTTTTTTATCGGCGGGAATTCTGTTGACTCGTTCTGCTCGTTATCAGTCGCGTTATGATTGCCGTCTGATAATTGTCCAAGTCGTGCACTCTCCGTGTTTCGCTGTTCTTCTCCTTTTCACCCGGCACCCTCCAGTCAAAGTTGTTGACCATCAAGCCGTCGTCTGCTCGAGCATTCAGCACAGCACCCGTTTGATAATCCACATGTGTCAGACATACAGCAACTACCGCTACGTGTTTTGTCGAACCCTTTAGTAGTCGCTATGCTTCAAAATATTGAATGGTGCAATCTTAATGATGGTGGTGTACCTTATGACGGAACGTGCGTTCTACCCCTCGTCTTCTTGGCGTGACCGCCCCATCCCCCTAGGTTTACTCGAGAGTCTAGTGGCTGCCTCACGTTGCATGTTTTTCCATTTCAACTATTTTTTAAGTGTGGGTGTGTAAGGTGGACCGCCCTCCCTACAGGGATTACACATTGAACTTCGAAACAACAAGCGGTGCTGTAATTTATCATGATGGAAAAGAGGAAGGTGGAGTCGTTCTGACCGTTCGGGATAGAAAATTTCCACGACCGATTTTCATAGATTTTGGCCGTCTTTCGCAAGGGGTAATGAAGAGATGGACGCAATACGGGTCAGGTTTGAGGGAGGGGGGGGGGAGGGTTTGCACGTCCTGCTAGTCTTGGATATTTTCGATATAGCGCCTACGGTGGGATATAATATTTCGACATCCTAGCCCTCCCCCCCCCCCCTCCTCCGCAGTAGGATTGTACTGGAGTTGTGAACTCCATTAAAGACAAGAAAAATTCGTCGTAAAAAGAGTGCATCTCACCCCAGCGCCTCAAGCCGTATTGCACGTAGAGGTGCTCGCGCTCAACAAGATTGTTGCAGCTCTTCACTCAATTGGCGCTCCCGGAGATTCACCATGTTCGTAGCCTAGAAATATCCAAATTGCGCCCGAAAATCCTCTCGTCCGAGCGTCATCTGGCCACCGAAAAGAAATTCGAGCGCCAATAGAAGAGGAACCAATTAGCTAGTGCTGATTTTGGAGGTGTTCGGTCCACAGTCACCGTCAGAGGGTAAGTCTTCCTTAGGATAAAATTTTTTCGGGTAGTCATTTCTCCAGCATTGCCTCAACTTCTCTCACTATCAGTTCCAAAGAAGGCGAAACCGCCTAAATGTCGGCCAACTCAATTATATAAGTGCTAAAACACGTCTTCAATCAGCCCCTTCGTGGGATGCGCCATGCCTTCTACTAATGGATGACGCGGAGGCAACTTGAACGCGTATTTGGCCTGTACGGCGCGTGGTGGCGCAGTCGAACGAGGAGCCGGCTGTCATCGTCACTCATTCCGAATCGAGGTTCTTAGTTCGGGTCCTCCCAGGCCAGTCAACATTACATCCTTCTTACTAAGTGCTACTTATCGAGAGAGGATAAAACACAGCGCTGTCAACCAACTGAACGCTGCAAGTCATCGTATAGCAGATCCGGCACCAGCTTACCGACCACGGAGATGGAGGCATTGGTTATCCTGAGCGAGATCTGAACCATGGGCTTCAGTCTTGAGGAGTGCATGAGACAGCGCCGCTTTCCACTGCGCTATCCCGTGGCATTATACACTATAGCAACAAAGTATAGAGGACGGCGTTACTCAACCCCATTCGGGGCGCGCCACGTATTATGCTTTTACGTGATGTCGTGGAGACAACTTGAATGCGTTTTGCACATTTGCATGCACATTCCTTTGCGGCCAGAATCTGCAGTCACCTCACTTACGTATGTCGTCATCTGGACATGGCACATATAAATTGGGCCGATATAAAATTTGTGGCCGTATTTGTAGTGTAGCGTTCCAGACGATAACAGCAAACGCTCGATCTCTCGTCCAGCGGTCACTGTTGTCTAGAAGCATCTCGATGACTCACCCCTCCCTTATAGATTCTGTGAAGTCATGAGGACACCAACAATTATGTAGATTGAACGGACTGTAGGATCAAGGGTGAGGCCGACTTACTTAACTGGCGCTCCCAGGAAGCAAGAAAAATATTCTTCGTCGGCTCAATTGTGCTGCAGTTGTTGTAGAAGAAGATGTGTTTCCTCGAAAGGATGGAAGCACAAGCGGAGCGGTGTTCGTCGCATCGGATTCACTGCAAATGTTGGCTCAGCCGGATGCCTCTATACCTAGCTGATCCTTCGGCTAGGTCGGCACGTTTTTCGTCCTCTGTTCTGTCGAACGGCATTGATTTCCGTACCGAATTCGATTAGCGGGTGTAATGTTTATCTGGTTTGACGTGACGTTGCTTTCTCGGTCTTTTTGACTAACGGCATCCAGCAGAAGTGAGGAGACGCAGCAGTTGCGATTCCTGCTCACCGCGTTTCTTCTTCGCTCCCTGCGTCGCGTTTATACTGCTGCTACGCCACAAAAGCGCAAGATTTGGACAGGTCATGAGTATGCGAATCGGCCTTCTCGAAGCTAGATGGGTTGCAATTTTCAGTCCAACTACCGTCGTTTCTGCCGCTGGTGTAACTCCCACGTACTCGCCTAATAATAGTCTGCGGTCAGTACTTGTCTCGCCCTATGCATAGATCTCCTCCCGTACATCAGTATCTGTGACCGAAGTGCAACAATATGAAATAACTCACCGCCAACCGAAGACCAAAGAGGGTGGTGGCTGGTTGGTAGTAAGGAACTCAGAAGATTTAATGTTGTGTTCTTGTGGTGTTTTCAGGAGCCGGCCAACTTACCTTCACTCCATACAGTGCACCCGCGATTGCGCTTTGAGGAGGAGCGTTCCGTTCAAAGCGGCCACGTGATACGGAACCAGGGCACAGATCCTGTCCGACACGGAAACCGGAGGGGAACGGAATGCTGACTGTGTTCCGCTATGAGGCCTACCCCTCCATAGCTTCTTCTATGCTCAGCAGTCGAGCCAATATCCCTTCAAGCAGAACGCAGCAGATTCGAGGCTTCGACAAGTTATTGCGCTTAGGCGAGTTCAGAGCGGGATGCCGGAAGCGAACAAAAGCTGCCACAAACTAGAAGGTTCCCTCTATCAAAAAATATAGCAGATAAAGTAGGGGCTAATTCAAACGACTCACCCTCATCTTTCTCAACTAACTTACATCTGGTACTTTTAATAACTCACACATTTGTATCATTCTCGTGCTTATTATTGAGGGTACCTCTGAGGTCAGGAACAGCGCTAAATTTCTGAAGCCATTACGAGCTGCTTTTGGGTTACATTTATTTATTTATTTATTTATTCAAGGCATAGACTAGGGTCTAGCGTAAACAAGTTAAGAAACAAATCAATACAACAACACGAACACTCTAGAATTACAAAAACATACGTAACTCAAAGCATCAGCCGAATAAAACAGGATATCATCATCGTCGGCGCGGCATATGTAATATTGGGGTACTCCACAATTTTCACCTTGTAAGACACCTTCTGCAGTTTTGAACAGAGAGTTCCAAAAGGCGGTCGTGTTTACCAACCAAGAGGTTGAATTCCTTGAGAGCTCTATAGGTTAGAAAGTCGGATCTAACACGTGATTTAGCTTTCCTCTTACAGAGCTTGTCAGTATCCCATCGGAGGAATCCGTTGGATTTATAGATAACTTTCAGCGAGAATCTTGTACATCACTATAATATCAGCAATCTTTCTTCTATTCTTCAGCGAGGGAAGCCCAAATAGCTCTGCTCTATGCGGTCCTCTTGGTATATTATTGTAATCCATTGAAAAACATACTGCATTGCTATTTAGCAAATGTATGAGAGCTCAGATAAATTTGTGCAAAGCTAACTCCGTTGGTACTATACCCCGTTAGCGCTGTTTTCTCCGTCTCCTTCAAAGGGTTCACAACGGGAGCGGAATCTATGTGGTAGCTTCAGCATGTTAAAAGCATGTTAAAACGTTTCTGAGAAGGAACAAGGAAAACGCTTAGCAGAAAAAGGTCTCAGGCGTATGCATGATCGGCGAAGATGAATACCGCCGCGAGAATCTTTACCATTCAAACAGTGGGCAAATGTGTTCCATTTCTGCGGTCCTTGAACCTGCTGGGTTAGGAGTGCTGAAAGACTGCTGCGGAGTCTTACAGTCGTGCAAGGCGATACCTTTCAAACATCGAATATGCAGACAAATTCAAAAATACCGCATGACAAGGAATCGAACACATGACGCCTACGGAGCTGTATTTCTCCACTTTTTCCATATCCGATGTTTGGAAACTACCGCGCTGCGAAATTGTGTGATTCCATAGTAAACTAACGGGCCTCTAACTCATTTATGCCCAACGATTTTACGAAAGTAGAGCGTATTTTGTACTACTTGAAGGGTTGAGATTCTCGATGTCGTTTCATTTTCGCCGTTCAGACATACGCTTGAGGTTTTTTCCTTGTAAGTTCATCTCTTGCAAATTGCCTTTAGTAGATAGTGTGGTAAGGCTCTGCGCTATTCTTGCTGCAAAATACGCAAGGTGATAGTCACTTTGCTATCGTTGAGATTTCTTAATTGTTTCCTGAAGAATGTCCCTGGATGAGTCTTGGATTCTCGGTGGCAAAGCTATCTAGTTTGAGGGTTCAGGTAAATTTTCAAACTAGGTAGCCTTCCCACCGACAATGTCATTTGTGTAGTTTTACTGTTGCCTTTATTCCCTTATGATAGTCAGCTTGGTCAAGGAGGCGCGAGCAAAACCAGCGAGGTGTTCTCCCCGTCGCGTCGCAGGTCAGAGCTGCCCAATGACTCGTTCTCTCTCGAGGAACGCGAGGAGTGACATGGGCGGCCCACCTAGTTTTCGACGACTTGGCCATGGCGACTTCGGCTGGTGCTTGAGGATCGAAGAAGCCTAGAAAGCAAGAAGTCTTCGCTCACTTTGCTGCACCTGCTTTCTGGTGTTGTTTCTATTATTCTTTTATTTTTCGTTTTCTCAATTGTGCCAGTACAAAAGTTCAGTGCTACCTATTTCAGTCTCTTGTTTCCATTTCACTTTTATATGAAGCACTTAGCACTGCTGAGAGCTTCGCTGAAACTCTTCCTCAGTGCATTGCCCCTATTTCGTGGACTCACTATTCGCTTCCGCGACAAGCTGACGGATATGCGCTGATGGTTTCACTTTGTTTTCTGCTGCGAATGCCCCTACGAATAGCCGCAAATGGCTGCAACGTAACAGCCCGTCGCGCTGAGCGGAGGCTTCCACTCTCGAAGTTCGTCGCCCCGTTACCAGATCTTGAGTGCCATTCTTAGTGAACGTCGCTCGCATGTTTTGTAAAGCATTGAGCTCGTGTCGTAACTACGTCGAATCTGGATACGCAATGGGTACTCTCCCGGAACAACAGCACATGTAAATGTGCATAGCGAATGCTAGCCACTGGACAGTGATGCCGTGTGAATTGTCATCTGTAATTATTCTGCAACGTCAGAAGCATTGCCTTCCGCTAATTGCCCATCGGTAACGCTCTCCCTTGTTCTCCGGCGCTCCAGTCGTTCTTCATCTCCGATAACTAGTCAGTGCGGTTCCTTGTTTTTGCAACTTCGAGATTTTGAAGTGGATGTGCTTGATCACCTTTCTTCCAGTGAACAATTACATACCGTGGGTGCCACAAATGGTATCGGAAATCTACGGCCTGTTTCTCCCTTTTGCCTGTTTTTTTTGCATTCACCCTTTTTTCTTCTTCTAGAGCCGAGTTAGCCTAGTGGTTAGTAGTGTAGCTTCATGGGCAAACGGTCACAGGTTCGACTTCCGGCTCCGGCACGCCATGCCCTGCAAAAATTGCAAAAATGGCAACGGTTCCAGCGTCAGGCCCAGGTTGACAGGCCGGCTGATGGAGAAACCTCGTCACAAAACCATGATCACAAGTCGGAATAGAATCAGTGTAAAGGCTAGGACGTCACCCGGAAGTGGCGCACAGAACCCCCGCCCGAGTTCTGTGCTCAGTATGCGAGGGCTACCGAGGACCGAACGACCTCGGCTAAAGAAGCTAGTTCGACTGGGGACTCTGAATGTGGGAACGCTGACCGGAAGATCTAGGGAAGTAGCTGACCTGATGGAGCGCAGAAGGATACAAGTCCTGTGTCTGCAGGAAACGCGATGGAAAGGGGCGAAAGCCAGGGAGATCGGAGAAGGGGTCAAGCTGTACTACAACGGAGAGGACACCAAGAGGAACGGGGTAGGGATAGCTGTCGCGGAGTCCCTCAAGGATTCAGTAGCGGCTGTCCAAAGAATAAACGACCGCATCATGTCACTGCGGCTGGACACGAACGAGGGTTACTGGACCATCATGTCTGTCTACGCTCCGCAGACCGGATGCTCCGAGCACGACAGGGATGACTTCTACCCCTTGCTCGAGGAAGCCATAAGGTCCGTACCAGAAGGCGACTACCTCTCCATAGCAGGGGACATGAACGGGCATGTGGGAAGTGGCAGAAGAGGAGTGGAAAGGGTTCATGGAGGTAAAGGGATCGGCCTGATAAACCCGGATGGAGAACGAATTCTGGATCTGGCTATCGCCCACGACCTGGCTGTCTGTAGCACCTTCTTCGCGAAGAGGGAGAGCCTGAAGGTGACCTATGCTAGCGGAGGAAGAAGGACGGAAGTCGACCACATCCTGGTTCGAAGGGCTGCCCTGAAAACAGTCCGGGATGTGAAGGTCATTCCGGGAGAAGACGTGGCATCACAGCATAGACCCTTGGTAGCCGACCTTGGCATACCTCTACCCACCAGGCCCAAAGTGAGGACGGAACCCAGGATCCGATGGTGGAGACTGCGGGGTTCAGAGCGGAACGAGCTACGAAGGGCAGTGCTCGAAGCAGGCCTTCCAGATCCAGCTGGTCCCGTGAATGAGACCTGGAGGAGGGTCGCCCAAGCAATCCTGAGATGTGCCAAGGAAACTCTGTGAGAAACAAAGGGAGGAACCAGAGGGGATAAATCGGCATAGTTCTGGAACGAAGAGGTGCAGGCTGCGGTGAAAAGGAAGAAGGAGGCCTACAAGCTGTGGCAGAAGACAAGGGCACCCGAGCATCTCACAGCCTACAGGAAGCTGAAGAGGCTGGCAAAAACAGCTGTAGCGAAGGCAAAGAACGCGGAAATGGATGCCATGTACGAGAAACTAGACGGGCCAGAGGAAGAGAAGTTCGCCATCCGCCTGGCCAAGGCGCGTCATAGAGGTTGCCTCGACATTCGAGTAGTGAAGACTGTGAAGAGTGCTGACGGTAGGGTGTTACGGAAGCCGGTCTAGGTCAGAGGGAGATGGGAGGAGTACTTCAAAGAACTCCTGAACGAGGAGTTTCCTCATCGGGAGGCCGAGGAAGAACAAGCAACGGAAGGACCCTTCCCACCCTGGATGCGAGAAGAGGTTCGCAAGGCCATAGGGAGGATGAAACTCGGAAAGGCAGCAGGGCCTGACGGTGTGCCAGTAGAGGCTCGGAAGGTGTTCTGGGACCTCGGAATCAACTGGCTGACGCAGTTCCTCAACAGAATCACGAAAGAAGGTAAGATACCGGATGACTGGAGGAACAGCACCATAGGGGACGGATAAACGCAGCCTGGCTCAAGTGGAGGGAGTCCACAGGGATCCTCTGCGACCGTAGATGCTCCAGGACGCTCAAAAACAAGCTCTATAGAACAGTTGTGAGACCTGCCCTCGTCTACGGCAGTGAGTGTTGGACCCTGGGTAAGGCGCAGGAGCGGCAACTGCACGCGGCGGAGATGAGGATGCTGAGGTGGGCATGTGGATGGATCCTTCGGGACAAGGTGCGAAACGAGGATGTTAGGGCAGTGATGAAGACAGCCCCGATCCAGCTGAAGATGAGAGAGCAGCGCCTGAGGTGGTATGGACACGTCCTCAGAAGACCAGAGGATCACCCCACAAGGTTGGCCCTAGATTTCGAGGCACCCGGAAAGCGTCCGAGAGGAGCCCCAAGGAAAAGATGGAAGGACGTCATCAAGAGAGATCTCGCCGAAGTCGGCGCCACGGCAGATGACGCCCTTGATAGGATGAGGTGGCGACAGATCACAAGAACAGCGGACCCTGCGACTGCGCGGGATTAAACGCTCAGGAGAAGAAGACCAACGTGCGTCAGGATTCAGAACACGCTCTAAAGACGTCTTCCTACGCACGTCAGGATTTAGAAGACTGCCGAAGACGACTTGCGCAGGGATTCCGAGAAAGGAGGACCAGTAGGAGGGGATCAACAAAGGGGGACCAGTGAATAAGGGGTCAGCAAGAGGGACCACTAGAGGGGGGGGGGGAATAAGGGGACCAGTATTTTTCCTCAATATCGTCCAATGTGCGTCGGGATTCTGAAGATGGTATAGAAGTCGTGACAGATGTCTCGGGATGCAGAATTGTCATAGACGTCGTGGCAACGTGGTGACACGTGAGTCGCGACTCAGTGTCACATGTGCGTGCCTGACCTCTTACTCCGTTTCTTTGCCAGCACATAGGTAAGGAAGCATTAGCGGGGAGGGACGGGGGAAGAAGCAGGAAGAAGAGGTAGGAAGACTGGCTATGGAATTCGGAGGGGTATTATTGCTGTTGGACAGTAAATGACGTCCACCTGTTTTCCAAGCACTTCGGATAGGGACTCTCATGATCTATTTCTCGCCATGTACAGAACTGGCACTTTGGAAAATAAATCGAGTACATGCGATAGTGCGTGGATGGGCTTCATAGGAGCAGTCAGGATTCTGCCCTACCACATCCCGCTGCACTAATCTATATAGTAAAACCGGTTTTTTACTTAATAATAGTAAGGAGGCCTAAAGAAGAAAGGAGGAAGATTGGGTTGTTCTATTCTCGTGGGGTTGAATTTTGGCGGCCGCTAGGCCGCTGAAGATCTGGTGTTATATACTCTCATTTAAGGTAAAATTTTCAAATCAGCAATTCATTTAAGCCTTCTTGGAAGGTGCCCAGTTTGTTCTGGGAGGTGGAAAGTGATCTTAAAGGTGTCCAGTTAGTTGGCTAGAAAACTATTGAGCTCATCCTGAAAATAGTGCTATAAATAAATATTGGAGTACCATTTGAGTACCTTTAGCGAAAAAAAACCTCTAGAGATTTAGTGCCTGCCACCACACGTCAGATATCTCTTACGATTTACGGTTTACGATTTACGATGGTTTCTCGTAATTACGCTTTACGTTTCGCGAAATCTCGGATTTCGTTTGCGCACACCGCTGAGCTGAACGCACTTGCAGATGAGTTATGTCTCCCGTCTTTTCCCGCCCTATTACAAGTATGCAGTGTTCGTCTTCGTCGGGTTTCAGTTTCTCTACTGCGCCTTCGTCCTAGCAATCAGGTAAGCCTCCACGCTATGCTCCTCCATGCCTCGCTCAGGGCCACTTTCGTTTTCATTTTATGGAGCCACAGCCTCTTCGCTTTTCTACAATCTCTTGTTTGTGCTTTTTTATTAATATTTCTTACAATATTTTTTATTCCACTGCATTTAGTTGTGTTGTGGGCCTTCGGTCTGTCAGAAAAAATGGAAATTACTAGAAAGCAGATGAGCTAGGGATCTGTGAAAGAAGTAAGTGAGCTTCATGAGAGGGATTGTCTGAGAAACTACGCCTCCCATTGCCCAGGATAAAGCACCCCAACTCACCTGAAACAGCGAACGAGGATCTTTTGGCTCGCCAGATGTTGTTGTCGCACCATGCACTTGTTCAGCAGACTGTGATACGCACGTGGATAATCGCCTAGACGCCATTTGCAATAGATCAATGTGGTGTTCGTGCAAATGGTTCTGCATAACCTTTTTTGAAGGAATAATTGGGACTGCTGGGAGAGTTTACATGAGAATTAGCGCTTTGAGGCATGCAATTCTGCCAGACGCACCATTTCTCGATCCAGAATGAACGTCGCGGCTGAAGGAGTCTCTCATTTTCTACAGCAGTTAACAGCGTTGAATCAAACCACAATCGTCCAGGCATCCAGAGCAGCATTCTGTGCATAGCGAATTGGTTTGAGAAATGTGAGAGCTGTCCTGATGGGGGTCACTTCACCCTTTCTTGTTGGCAGCGGCGGCGAAATAGAAAGTGAACTATTTTACGAAGAAGATACACTGAACAAGACTGTGAGACGACCTTAACTTGCGATTTTTCCCAAGGATCATTCTGTTTGTGTTTCTTCAGCCTTTCAGGCGGTGGCCACCTCCGATTAGGACAGATGCGAAATGTGGCGGTTGGTTAATGTATAGGTGATTAACCAGCGAGTCGCCCTTCATGACTGCACGGTGCTCCCAATTCCTAATGAACTGCTTATAAAATCTTTAAAGGCAACCTTTTTGAAGGTTGTAGAAGTCATGTGCCATTGAAATAAAGAAAATTCAAAGCGTAGTGGATAAAGTTACACATTTTTCTTTTTCAAAAAGGTTCGTTTCGCCACCTATCTTCAGACGAACCTTTTTGTTATAACACTTTCCCGGTGGCTCATCAGTGAAGAGGAAGATGTTACAACATTTTTGGACGTGCAAATTATTAATTTAACTAATTCAATTTCTGATAATTTTAATGTTTATTAAACTTAAATTTTTTTAAAATTTTATTTTTATATTTTATGTTTAGTTTAAAAGTTTATTATATTGATATATAAATTATTTTACTAACATTTGGAATTAAGCTAAAATTATAAAGGTTTTTAAACTCACGCTAGTCGATCAGCTGACGATCAGCTGACTCTAGTCTTCGCTTTGACAAAAATAACTCAACTGTAGTACAGTATTCGTTATCAGAACGGATAACTCGTATCATTCCACAGTGTAAGTCATTTTGCTTTGCTAGGAATGATATCACGGCGGCATTATTTTCTATCTTAATCTTGTTTTTTGGCTTTAATTTATTATTTTCAAGTTTCAATGATTGATTTAAGCTTTGTATTAAATTACAAAAGCAGAGTTTCATGAATTTAACATACACATATGTGAACAATTTAATGACGAGTATATTTTAGTAAATTTTCAAATTCAGCTTAATGTTTTCACAAAGTTTATAGCCTTTTTGCTATGGTCCAGCAAGTTGTATTTATACAATATTTGTCTATTTTTAAAGATACACCTACCTATGTTACTGACGATAAAATTTCTATTAAATCTATTATTTGCAAAAACTTTATAAAAATCTTCTAATTTATTACAAAAATATTCAAATTTTGAGCATGCATTTGCTATTTTAAGGATTTCTGTGTATATGACGTTACGTTTAACTCTGATAGAAACTTCAGAATCCATGTGTGGGAACCTATTAACTTTAAGTTAAAAGAATCTGTTTTATTATACAAGTTGGTTTCTACTTGGTTATGTAAAATTTTTAAGATGAGATCCAGATAAATACACGTGTGTTCAGTGGTATGTGTCTTTTTGAAGGCAAGTGTGTTTTTGTACACTAATCCAAGAGTATTGTCTATGAGGTCTTCAGTAAAGTTATGAATTATAAGTATGTCATCCATGTATCTAAATGGTTTAAATAACTGATGTCCTTCTAAAGTTATGTTTTTGGAATATTCAAATTCAAACATAGACATTGTCAGATCTGCAAGTAAAGGGCTAAAATTTCCTCCTTGTGGTACTCCTTTATTTTGTTTGTAAATCATACCAGCATATACACAGTAGCTATTTCTTAGTAGATAGTCGATGAAATATAGAAGATCGGAAGGTTTGTAGTATCTATTATCTTTATCAGAAGTGTCCGTGTAAAAACATTGAAGCTGTTGCTAGCAATGAAATTTTTACCAGAGTTTTTGAAACAAATGTTAATAAGGTTCTTCATTTTTTCAATAATAGTACCATGAGGTAGGTTTGTAAACATATCTGTAAAATCTGCTGAATATAGTATAACATTTTTTGAATCAAAACTTGAAAGTTCTTGTATTATGTTTGAGTTATTAATAGACCAGTACGTTTTAATTGTTCTGGAATTGTTAGCTACAATATTTGCGTAATTAAGAAAATGAGCTTTTAGGTGAGAAAATATGCAACAAAGTTCTAGTGCTAGTGACTTAACACTACTATTGTATGCACCAGTAATAAACCTGAATTTGATTGGGTCTTTATGAAGCTTCGGTAGAGAATAAATAATTGGCAAATCTCCTTCTGTTTCAATTTTTAATTTGTTTGTAATTTGGAAATGTTGATGTTTTTGAATGACTGACATTTTGTTGGTGTTGTTTAGGTTAATACTATAGGTATTACTTGTATTAACATTCACTAATATTTTTGCTTTATTATCATATACAACACCCATTTATTTCATTAAATTGATTATGTAGAATTTTTTGCAAATAATGCCGTAATTGTTGCTTGCTTTATCTAAGGGGCAAATTATAAAATCATTTTGAATTTCACGAATTGCACGAAAAGGTATGTGATCTTTTCTCCAAACGTTGTGACTATTTAGCAATTGAAGAAATTTCTCAACTACAGTATTTTTTCTTGCTGCACCCTATAGAATCGTCTTATTTGATTAACTACTTTTTCTACAGTACCTTGATATGTATTATATACATCATCTCTACTATATTCCATTTTTGGTCTAAACTTTGTGCCTTTTCTAAGTATTTCTTTAAGTTGTTTGTTCTCTATAATATCCATGTTTCCTGTGATTATATGTTCATGAACAGGATCTATAAAGCCACTATATTTGTGAGTGTGTTACAAATGCAAACTTTATTTAGTATTTCTTCGCAGTTTTCTAAATTGGTATTCTTAAGAAATTTATTGTAGTTAAATATAATCTACCACTATATAATTGAGTTAGCTCCCTGCCCTGTAGATGGTGAGGTGTATCTCACTCAGGCTGGGAGCTTGGCTGAGATACGCCTCGTGGAACCACGCGCAATCTCATGGAACCCCTTGCGACGCCTGCGCGTACCTCGTGCGGGCAACGTCTGCCGTTCAACATGGGATGTTGTTACAGCAGAGGACGCGTAGCCTCCTCCTGCTTGACGCAGCGACATCTGCGCGTGCTTCTGAGCGTCTGAATCCAGAATACGGGTCCCCTTCGTCGCGCAACAAGCATCTGGAGTCAAAAGAGGTGACACCGTCGTCGTGCGACGAGCGGCCGCATCCAGAATTCAACATGGGATGCTCCTCCAGCCGTGGAAGCACAGCCTCCTCTCTATTGACACAGCGGCATCTGCGCGCGTTTCTGAGCATATGGATTCAGAATACGGGTCCCCTTCGTCGCGCAACAAGCATCTGGGGTCAAAAGAGGTGACACCGTCGTCATGCGACGAGCGGTGGCATTCAGAATTCAACATGGGATACTCCTCCAGCCGTGGAAGCACAGCCTCCTCTCTATTGACACAGCGACATCTGCGCGTGCTTCTGATCTGAATCCAGAATACGGGTCCCCTTCGTCGCGCAACAAGCATCTGGAGTCAAAAGAGGTGACACCGTCGTCGTGCGACGAGCGGCCGCATCCAGAATTCAACATGGGATGCTCCTCCAGCCGTGGAAGCACAGCCTCCTCTCTATTGACACAGCGGCATCTGCGCGCGTTTCTGAGCATATGGATTCAGAATACGGGTCCCCTTCGTCGAGCAACAAGCATCTGGGGTCAAAAGAGGTGACACCGTCGTCGTGCGACGAGCGGCCGCATTCAGAATTCAACATGGGATACTCCTCCAGCCGAGGAAGCACAGCCTCCTCTCTATTGACACAACGGCGTCTGCTCGCGTTTCTGAGTCCCTGAATCCAGAAGGAGGGTTCCCTTCGTCGCACCGCAACCGTCTGGATTCAGAAGATCGAAAAGAAAGGAAGCAGAGGTCTCATCGTCGTCGTACGACGACCGGCCGCATGCAGAACTCAGCATTATCCCAAGTTGAACGGAGAACTTTACCCGCGCCAGGTACGCCTCTGCGTACCTCGCGCGGGCAATGTTTGCCGTTCAACATGGGATGTTGTTACAGCAGAAGACGCATAGCCTCCTCCTGCTTGACGCAGCGACATCTGCGCGTGCTTCTGAGCGTCTGAATCCAGAATACGGGTCCCCTTCATCGCACCACAACCTTCTGGAGTCAGAAGAGGAGACACCGTCGTCCTACGACGAGGGATCCCATTCAGAATTGAGCATGAGATGCTGCTGCAGCAGAGGAAGCGCAGCCTTCCCCTGCTTGACACAACGGCGTCTGCGAGCGTTTCTGAGCGAATCCTGAATTCAAAAGACGGGTTCCTTTCGTTGCACAACAACCGTCTGGATTCAGAAGATCGAAAAGAAGGGAAACAGAGGTCTCATCGTCGTCGTACGACGACCGGCCGCATGCAGAACTCAGCATTATCCCATGTTGAACGGAGAACTTTACTGCTGCAGCAGAGGAAGCACAACCTCGTCCTGCTTGACGCTGCGACATCTGCGCGCGCTTCTGAGCGTCTGAATCCAGAATACGGGTCTCTTTCGTCGCGCAACAAGCATCTGGAGTCAAAAGAGGTGACACCGTCGTCGTACGACGAGCGGCCGCATCCAGAATTCAACATGGGATGCTCCTCCAGCCGAGGAAGCATAGCCTCCTTTCTGTTGACACAGCGGCATCTGCGCGCGTTTCTGAGCATATGGATTCAGAATACGGGTCCTCTTCGTCGCGCAACAATCGTCTAGAGCGAGAAATGCTTCACCGACGTCGTGTGACGAATGGCCGCATTCAGAATTCAGCATTATCCCACGTTGAACGAAAAATTTTACCCGCGCGAGATATGCCTTTTCGTACCTCTCACGGGCAACGTTTGCCGTTTAACATGGGATGATGCAGCAGAGGAAGCGCAGCCCTCTCCTGCTTGACTCAGCGGCGTCTGCGCGCGTTTCTGAGCGTTTGATTCTGAATACGTGTCACTGACGTCTGCCTTGAGCATGGTAGGACCACTAAGGGGTGGTGGAGAAGGGAAGTAAGGGCCCTTTAGAGTGAACCAGGTGAGCGTCCAGGAAGGAAAGGAACAACCTGAAGGAGGGACCAGGGCGGGGAAGCCAGCAAGAAGAGACCAGGAGGGGGTCAATAGTGAAAACAAGGAAGTGGGCCAGGGGTTGGACCAAGGTGGGGGGGGGGAAGACCAGTAAAGGCAGACCAGCAATTAGATCTAGAAAGAAGAAACGAGTGAGGGGGAAGCTGGCGCCCGGATTCGGAAGACGTGTACACAGTGGAGGGGCCGAAGTACTGCGCAGCACAAACCAATGATGATACTGGACGGTGTGGAGAAAATGTCTATGATGAAAGGTACCGAAGTGGTGAACGGCTTGATGCCGATGAAGTACGCAGTAGGTCCTAGATGTTAGCGAATTTTAAGTTTGACAAAAGCTACCTTCTTTAGGTCAGCGATGGTGCAGAGCCGCGCGAAGCGCGCAAGTGCGAGACACGCCGTTAGGCGTGTCGGAGCACTTGTACTAGATATTGGTCGTTTATAGGTGAAAACGACTCTGAAGGGTATGAAGCTTTTCAATTGTTTTCAACTATTTTCAATTGTTTCTTTGACTTTAATGTCGTTAAATATCTTGTTGAAGTTAATGCGGTCAAAAATGTTACTCTTATACTTCATGTCTATATATTTAAATGCATTTTTGGATTGTTGATTGGTGTTTTCTTTTCTGCTGTATTTGATATGTGCCAACAAACATCATACTCTATAATAATCCGCTAAGCGATGAGTCACCCTATCGATCGACGCGATGAGACATAAAATAGGGAAAATTACGGGGAAACGGGGCACAAATTAAGGCAAGAAAATAGCGGAAAATACCAAGACGCCTTCTACGTGTCTGGCGACTCAGTAGACGAGCTGAACACGTCGGCAACCGTGCCAGGCGATGCAGTAGACCTGCCGAACACGTCGGCGACCGTGCATGGCGAGCCGTAGACGTACCGAACACGCCGGCGACCGTGCATGGCGAGCTGTAGACGTGCCAAACACGTCGCCAACTTTAGCCCTAGGGGTAATCGAGGTCGCTCAACATGATTATGAAGTTCGTTTTTGAAGTGTAGATTACCATCAATCGATATCGATCAAATTATCGATTTCTATGGATGTCGTTCAAGCGGTCCGAAACTTCAGCCCTGGGGGTAATCGAGGTCGCTGAACAGACGTCGGCAACCGTGCCTGGGCATTTAGATGATCATCGACGGAGGGCCTTCACAGCAGGGGAGAAAATCGATATCGATCGATATTATCGATTTTTTGCGGATGTCGTTCAAGCGGCACGAAACTTCAGCCCTGGGGCTAATCGAGGTCCTGACCGGTGGTTTTCTCTCAGATTTAACTGATCGGGGTGGAGAGGGAGAGGGTGGGACACGCCGGTGGTTTCTCCCAGATTTAACCGATCGGGGTGGGGCGGGGGGTGGAAGAGACGCGGGTACTATGGCCGAAGGAGTGCTCCACAACAGTCTGAGGACGAAAGCACTGGTTAGCGCAAATAAATTACGTTTCTGAACTGTCTGAAAATAGTGCCGACGTTGAAGGGATGTTGAGGATGGAGGGAGGGAGAGCTGGACGGCTTCATATCGAAGAACTACTCACCTGATCTTAAAGAAGGTAGACTAAGGTTCGAAATTACTAAGGTTTTCAAATACTTCTTTTCACTGCTAAACTGCCGAGAAGGCTGCACAAGCAGAGCAGCTGCTTGAAGTGAGTGATCTTGGCTTAGTGACTCTCTAAGGTCGCGCGAAGCGCGCAGGTGCGAGACACGCCGACAGGCGTGTCGGAGCACTTGTAACACCATAAGCTTCCTTTTTTGACTAACGTTTCTAAGAAAATCTGACGTTGAACTAAGATTAACGAGTGTCTTTAAACTTTGTTTGTTTAATTTTTTGATTATATTATATACATCTGGTGTTTTTACATTTTCTTCACTGGTAATATATTGTAGAAAATTGTCAATATTGTACTGAGAAGCGTTTCTGCATCTCTTTTTGTTTCCTCTGTTTATTCTTTCTTTTATAATTTGGAGTGAATAAAAAAGCACTGGCGACGTACGCTGTGCTTGAGATACTTCGAAAACATGCTTGTCATGGGAAATAAGCTGCTCTAATCGCCAAATTCTGCTCCAGCCATTTTTGGGCCACCCGCAGCGAAAATGCGGCGTTCTGACAAAGTGGTATACATGGCTGTATGGGCCTCACCTCGAAGAGACGAATCGAACGGTGCGAACCCTTTTCAAGAAACCTAAAACCGAAAGAGTTATGCGCATGCGGCGGTTTGCGACGGATTTTTCCGTCGCAAACCGCAGTTTTGACTGTGCGACGTGAGCGGTACTGTAGTGGCAAAGTGTCTCGCATTTTGAATTTACTTTCTTCTCTGAAGGGTGCTCCGCTAACTTAAACAGTATTGGACGTGGCAGTAGCTCATGATTTTGTATCTCAGCATTCCTCATCATCTGTACATGACCTTTCAATTGGTCTCCAGCAAGATTCTTTCGTCCAGCTTCTCGATTCCTAGACTATTCAAAAGTCCGCTGCTCAGACGACATTCCAGATGTAGTGCTAATGAAATCGCTAACATTCACTTTCACAAGCATGGAGAGTGGCAATCAAAGAAATCGAAGCCTTAACCGCGTACCTGCTAGTCCGCTACCTTACCCACTAGGCTACGGGATAGAGGCCTCCACTGCGGAACAAATCCCTACCTTCTGGAGCAAAGCGCTTAAGGCTCAACTGGAGCGAGCGGCCGTATGAAAATTGACTACAGTTATACAACAAGAATCACATAATAAAGTGAAGCTCAATTGGAGTAGTGGCCGCACAACAAACTGCGTAGGATGGGAGACGTTAGTGTACGGCAACTAGTGCTGGCTTTTCTTGCTACCGAACCTGAATTCACTAAGTGAGCGTGTTAGCGTAGTGCTTAGTTTGAAGCATTGTTCTGCAGCCACACTTCTGATCACGAGCATGTAGAATTTGAGACGTGGTGCTGTTGGCAGCACGCGCACAATTTTCGAAGGACCGAGTTCGGCGAAAATTCGAGAACGAAAAAACGAATATTTTCAAGACAGAGAGGTATTTCAACAACCGGAACCGGAAAGCGGTGTACGCGCCATACGCCGCGTCTAATCTCTTGCTCATTCGAAGCGGGTCACTTTCCGTTCTTCTTCTGTTTTCCTGCTGATGTAGTAATAGAACGCAGTTGAAATTATGACCGAACGAAATATTACGCTGTGCACATCCAGGTTACCTAATAACAGTATCTGGGGCGAAGTCCCAGCTCAGTGCTGCCCCAGGCCGCCTGACTGCTGGTTGAATGAATAGTCGCCGTCCAGTTCCAAATTCAGATTGAAACCGATCTGGAAGTATCCACAGGCTTTAGCAGGAGCGTGCGCGCATTGGTTCATGTAGCATCTACACATAGCATACACTTATATGTAGCATGCTCGTGCACTGCTATATGTACATAGACGCATGCAGCAGTGAACGAGTATGTGCTTCGGAGTAGCTCGAAAGTATTTTCACGGTAAGATGTATGGTGGCTTACTCCTAAGTTTAATTTTACTGCTGCTTCTTGTGGTGGAATTGGAAGCAAAACTATTAAAGGTGAGCTCAGACTAAAACTAAAGAACTTTTGAGATGAAGACGATGCTTTATGGTTTGCTCTCCTTAGCACCATTAAAGCTCGGTCGTTCTTTTGTAAGGTTTGGCTCCACTCGGACTGATGGCGTATTTCAGCGAGGCGTACTACAAATCGGCCGCTCTCATCCTCCCGATCGCCTACCGCATGTTCGACGACACCGTGAAGAAGAATGTGCCTGGGTTTGACTGGTCGCCACAGGAGCAGCAAGAACTTGAAATGGTCGGTAAGACGGACAGACAACCAGTTTTCCGCCCATCGCCTCTTCTTCCCCTTATCAGGAGACTGGGAACGCTCCGTCGAGTGCTGGGTGCACTACTCGACCCTTAGAATGACTGAAAGCAGTCTTTTTCTGAGCGCAACCTGTAGGGTAGAGACTATAAGCAGTAATGTTTAGTACAACGAAAACCACGTGCAGGTTGTTGAAATTTGAAGACAAGGACAAGCTACTCGTTTTCGCTGTTTTGAGAAGTCATCCATTTTAATTTTACCGTCGCGTTATAATGTACAACCCCTCTTCTACTTTTAAACATATATTCAATCTATTCTCACGAATACATTTGAGAGGACCTAACGGGAGTGCATAATAAATACCTTTCAGTAAAGAAAATTAATTAGTCGCAGAATCAAAAAGGTTTGAAGCGTTTCCTATTTTCTACGCAAACGAGCTAAAACCACGTTTAGAACTTACCAGGGAAGGGTCTCAGGCGGGTCTAGGTCTGAACTGGGGAACTGGATAGTACTGCGAGAATCTCCACCCTTCATATGGTAGAAGAACGTGCTTCGTTTGAGTCCTTGAGCCAAACGAGCTACAGGCCCTCGAAGGCGGGGTGCAGTAGCACAGCGTCAGCACGTCCCCATGTGCATGCGCGCGCAGTTATATGGGACGCAGCAAAAGGCTCTATGGCAAGCGAGTGGGTGGCTCAGCAGGGTGCGGGGCTTCTTCAAGGGTGCTCCAGATGTTCGGCCCCCGTGCTGTGCACTACTTTTGCATTTTTCCATACGTGCTGCCTTCTTCACCAATTTGCGTCCTACACATCTCCTACACATTTATTTCACTCTAAATTGTCAAAAGGGTCAGATTCGTGATCAGCAGCCCAGATTCGTGATGAACACTCCATGACCTCGACAGCCCTAGTCACTCGGGCCTGCTTTAACCGTAGTCGGCCGAAAATTCAAAAAGGGATGCCAGATTCGTGATCAGCACCCAAATAATCCCACTGGGTGGATTGGGCAAAAAAAATTTTTTCGACCCCTCCTCGACCTCTGGAGGCGTGAAAGTATCATACAATTCAGTGCGTTTCAAAAGCATGTAGCCACTCTCAAAAAATGCGATTTTTATTAAGAATTAATAGTCAATTGGACCACCATTATTTCTTGTTACATCAAATACCCTACTGCGCATACTACTGACAAGTTTCTGGATCATTTCGTCACCGATGTTGTTCCAGGCAGTCAAAATAGCGGTTTTCAGCTCTCCAACATTGTTGAACTGCCTGCTATTCAAGTAGACCTGCCGGAGCTAGATACCCCGCATGTTCTCCATTGGGTTGCGGTCAGGTGAGCAAGCTGGCCATTCCATTACCCGGATGCGATTACGATGGAGCCAGTCTGTGGTCGATTTGGATTTGGGCTCCAGTGCGGCTTGATATTCTAGACTGTCCATACGACATTTTGGAAATCTGAGCGTCAGCTTCCCGCTACTGCACAAACCTGCCCATGTCATCAGATACCCGCCTCCGAAGTTCCGTCGAGAGAAGGTGGAGGGAGCCTGTCGTAGATCTCTCCAGCAATACCGGTAACCATAGGGACCATCCAGATTAAATTTTTTCTAGTCGGCGAAGATGACCGAAAGCAATAAGCGCGTGAAATTCATGACGTCGACGAAACCAGAAAGTTCCCACCTCTTCCCTTTGCGTCGCCATGTTTTTGCGGGCCAACTCCAGTCGCGCCTGCTTGTGGAAGTTCGTGGGATGAGGTGTATTCTGCATGTTCTGTATGCAGATGTGTTCGTTCGATCGAATAGAACGCCATATCGCTGTTGTTGATGCAGATAGACCCGTCTCAGCGCGAACTTGGTTGACGCTCCATGTGGATTTCGACACCATGCGGCTTATTCGTCGACGATTCTGGCTCGAAATCACACGCGGACGACCCGGTACAGGTGCAGACCGACAACCATTAGGATTTCGAAGGAGTGGTCGACACATCAATGCGAATGTCCGAGCTGACGAGCATGGCGCGGTATGTCAAGCCAGCATCCTTGAGCGCTCGGATCTGAGCTTGTTCCTCGATAGTCAGGACACGTCCGCGGACTGTGGTTATTTTTAAAGAACAGGTCAAGCTGGCTATTTATGACAAGAACTTTCCTCCAAAAAGCGTGCAAAATTTGAATAGGAGTGTAAAAATGTCCGATGTCCTGGAGTGGCTACATACTTTTGAAACGAACAAAAAAATCAAAAATGCCTAGTTTTTGCTGGAGATTAAGCTTTTTTTCTGGAAAAAGCAATTTAGCTGTTTTCGTCTACGGGAAATCCAATGCGGCTAACACCAGTTCGTGGAAAAGAACGTGAAACGTGAAGTTATCAATTTCAAGGTGGCTACATACTTTTGAAACGCACTGTAGTGCCATGATGGCGATTTAAATCAGCTTACTTCTTGCACATCTCCTACACATTTATTTAACTCTAAATTTTTGAATAAGGGTTTACTATGAGCTGTGGTTCACTCACTTTTCCAGTTTCCGAAGTATACGTTTTGTATTTTTCAGCGAATGTTAAACAGTGACTTCAGAGCAAGTACGGGTCACAGCGGATACGGATGATTAGGGCTGTCGACGTCATAATCACCGATTTTGCCCAAACTTCTCTCAGGGGGAGGGGGTATTCGGGGTGCTGATCACGAATCTGACATTCGTTTTTAGAATTTCGACTGATTACGGTAGGCTACAGCAGATGCGGGTGACTAGGGCTGGTCATGGGGTGTTAATCACGAATCTGGGGTGCTGATCACGAATCTGACTTTTTTGACAATTTAAAGTGAAATAAAGTGTAGGGGATGTGTAGGAAGCAAACTGGTGAAGGAGGCAGCGGTTATGAAAAAATGCAGAAATAGTGCATAGCACGGGAGTCGGACATCTGGCCTAGCGCTTTGAAGCAGCCTCGCACCCTGCTGAGCCACCGATTCGCTTGCCGCAGAGCCTTTCGCCGTTTCCCATACAACAACGAGCGCATGCGCGTAGTTATGTGCTGACGGTGCGCTACTGTACCCCGCCTTCGAAGCCCCGTATCTCTTTTGATTCACAAACTCAGCAAAAAAAAAGAAACGTGTTCTTTTACTATATGAAGGGTGGAGATTCTCGTAGTACTATCCCTTTCCCCCATTCAGACCTACAGCTGAGACCCTTCTCTGGTGAGTACTCTGCTAGGGTTGAGGTTCCTAAAGCTAAAAATGTTCCAGGTCTTCCCATCGAACTACGGCGGCCATTTAATTCGCATTGCTCATTGTTCGTTTTTTCAGTACAAATATAAGATGCTAGTGTTGTGGGTGGTGTCGACGATAGGAGTGCTGCTCTGCATGGTCATCATCATCCCGCAGTTCTTCGACTTCAACGACAAACGAGGGAATCCCAGTCACCTGGTAGGGACTTCCTTTTCGCTCCCTTCAAGACGCTAAGCATTGCTTACGCCGCCGTGAAAGGTAGATAAAGTGCTCGTTCCAGTAAAAATGCGGCGCTGCGGAATGGATTTGTTTTGCTCATTTGCTTGACTATCGCAGGTATACTCTAGATGTGAAGGTAATCAGCGCAGTGCGTGGGGAGGCCGGCCTATGTATGAATTCAACTGCTGCAGGTTCTTTCTGTTGTGAGCAGCTTTTCGTCAAGGAAAAATATCACGTTGAGCGCCGGCGCATAGCGCCTTTTTTGCTCTTCTTGTGTTTTTTGCTATAACGCTATAACTGGGCTTGAGAATTTGGCAGTAGCGAGGCATATACGGGGGTGTGGGGCACAGTCAGAGGAGGTGATGCTGTCGCGTGCACCCGCTACTAGGTTGTTTGCTCGGATTTCCCGCCCAGGCCAATCAAGCCTTCCATCCCTCTGGAGTCGGTGAATTGGCAAGAGAGTTGTCTGAGAAGGATAAAGCGCTGACTTGTCTTGTTCATTGCCTAGCCGCGGCATGTTATTTTATTGGCCAGATACGCATTCAGATTGCCTCCACGACATCCCGTCGAGGTGGAATGCGTGGCGCCGCCCTTAATCCTTTAAGGCA
Source organism: Heligmosomoides polygyrus bakeri (assembly GCA_947359475.1). Taxonomy (NCBI): domain Eukaryota; kingdom Metazoa; phylum Nematoda; class Chromadorea; order Rhabditida; family Heligmosomidae; genus Heligmosomoides; species Heligmosomoides polygyrus. Next base: position 49,335,906 of record OX375866.1, on the reverse strand, counting down.
TGTTCAGGTGGTGTCTGCTACAGATATGGCATGCTGTGAGATTGCTTAATCATAACTTATTGATATGATTTTCCGACAGCATCCCGCGTTGCATGGCTTGCTTTTCAAATAATTTCTAGCATGTTCCGCGTCCTGTTTCACAACTTCTCGTGTGGGCAACTAAGGGGTATTAAACCACCTTCATCTTTAGTAACCTGCACACGGTGCCTTTCTTTAAACCTAGGATGTTATAGAGATTGCTTTCTCGTGGTTTTCGGCAGTGGGACAGTTGTGCTGATGTGACGGCTAGCTATTTCGTAACAAAAGAGGGATTTTTCCTTAAGAAATAATTGCAGTTTTAGGTTAGGCAAAGGAAGAAAGGAAGTCTCTCGAAAGACTGGTGGGAAAGTCCAGCGCTGAGTGTTGGGTTGTCCACTAGTATGCAGAATGAGATATGTAGAAATTGTAGGACTCCAAGTTCCACCTTCTTTTCCCGATACTCCGCGACTATCTTCTGCGACACTTGGTTGAGCTTTCTACGCCGACAGCGCCCGATGAGTCTCTGTTTAGTGCATCGTCCACCGACGTCTTGGATGGCTCGTGTTCTTCGTGATGGCCTTGTTCGTGGTGAGCATGTGCCTGGCCGTGCTCTGGGCGTGGGTCGGCGGAGGAGCGGCGTCGCGCTCCTTCCATGAACACTTCGCGGCCGCAGAGAAGGAGGAGATCTTCCTCACCGAGCTCGAGGAGAGCTTCGACTGCACGAACGACGACGACAAGGAGGTGCCTGATGAGCATGTGAGCGTGGCGTGATCTATTCAATAGCTGGTGTGGTTTGCTTTTGCCCGTCTCCGCGACTCCCTGCGTGCTCTGTGGAGGTGTGCACCAGCGCCAAAGGGGCATCGACTAAGTGTGTGCTGCTAGTTCTGACAGCATGACTGCTCTGCATGCGAACATCGAATCCAACCTGCACTAGCGGCCTCTCGGACCAGAGGTCATCAGGCGATCAGGTATGCGGACACTAGTTGTCGTTGGTCGTCCTGGCTTTCAGTGTGACATGCGACTCTATAGGAAAGTAAAGAACGGCTCTACAGTCTTGCTAATTCGCCACTTCGCCTCTATCTTTCTGTCTCCTTCCTCCTTCTTTACGTGAGTTTTGGGAGGCGCTTGAGGTAGTGGAGGTCGTCGCGCACTTCCACATAATTCTCAAGTGGTGCGTCTCATGTGTCTGGCTTCACGACACCTTACGCCCTAACTCGTGATGTGCGATATACGAGTAGTCACAGCAGTGGTGTGCTTTAGTTCCGAATGTGTGTGTCAGAACCTTTGCACGTACCGATAAGTGGTCTTGGCCGCAGTCGAGCGGTGCTTCTAGCGGAGCGCCACGCATGAAGTGCCCAACAAATATTTCTCGGAAGGCTGGCCACAGATGTGTCTCGATCCCTTCAGAGATGCTGGCAGAACGTGTCGATCAGCTTCGTGCACGACTTCTGGCTCGATCTGCTGCTGTATATCTACATAGCCGGCAACATCCTCGCTTTCCTCGCCATTCCTTTCTTCAACAGAAGTAAGTTAGTTTAGCAACTATTCGCAATCAGATCCCGACCAAGGTTTCGCTTTTTCGCACGTCTTCGTCACTGCCATGCCGATAATAAAGGATAAAGGATAAAGGACGGCGTTACTCAATCCCTTCTGGGATGCGCCAGCGCATTCTACTCCTACGGGATGTCGTGGAGGCGACATGGATGCGTATTTGGCCATACAATGACTTGCGGTGGCCAGCCGATGAACAAGTCAGCGCTTTATCCTTCCCAGACAAGTCTGGTACTAATTCACCGACCCCGGAGGGATGGAAGGCTTGGTTGGCCTGGGCGGGAAATCCGAACCAGGAACCTAGTATCGGGTGCACGCGACAGTCGCGCCTCCTCCGACTGCGCTACACGCGCCCATGCCGATAATACACATGAGAAATAGCCTAAAAGTAAATTGGTGGTGAGAAGTAATACCATACATAGGGTGCCAGGAATTGTATTAGACGGGCAAACGCAAAACTGCAGAAGAACAGTGGAATCTCTTGCTCTAAAATCTTTCCCGAGAGCTTAGTGCAGGCTTCAAAAAATTCGGAAAAAGGAAACCGGAGATGACATCTGCAGGAAATGGATCTTGTACTTTCTTTGCATAATCGAATGTGCCACTGATATTCAGCTAGGTCAACAACTATGACTCTGACTTGGTCAGCTGGAAAATACAAGGTACTATAATGCATACGACTAGTTGGGGATTGCAACTCATGTATGGCATACCCCTGGAGGCCAACTCTTCTGAGGTTGTCGAGCATTACAAGAGCATTTTGTTGTGACCACTACTTTTGCACAGCACGGGGCTCGACCTCACAACACCGCTGAACACTTCACAGGCTCCAGCCCGAGCGGGTGGGCGATCAGCGGAAACAGCTTGTACACAATGTGTGGGCACTTCCATTGTTGACATATCTTTGAGAGAAGTTTGATGGAATCGAACGAAATTTTGGTGATTTATGCAACCTAGGAAGCTTCATTTCGGGCTCCATTCTCAAAGCGCATCAACACCTTCAAAGGTTCGACCACTTCTGTGAATCTGGGAGAGGCTCTTCACACATGGGTTGTTCACCGAAAGCGTATTGGTTGGAAGAGATCGGGCGTGCCGCCCCGGGGTAGTTGATCCTTTTTCAAAACACCTTCCTAAAAGTATGTCAGCGAGCGTGGTCAGTCCACTGAATGATCTGTTCGGATGAATATGTATGTCTTAGTGATTATCATTTGGTTGTTGTTTTGAACGCTTTATTGATCTAGACGTTGTAAGTGTGACTATTTCTGTGAAGTTATCTGGCAAAAAATTCACTATAGGAGTTTCTTTCGGCCATAAAAATCTCAATAATACAAATAGGAATGAACTGCATGCCTCACGCTCGCTGCAGGCGATTTTTCACACATTTTATTTTCAACGGGTTTTCATTTCCAGTGCTGATAAAGTCAGACGACTACTTCGAAGACAACAAACTTCTCGAAACTTGACAGGAGCAATAGTGTGCTGCAGTTTTCGATGTTTTTAGAGCTAATGCAACAACAGGTTGTTCCGTGCTTTGTACTTTTTCGTTGGCGTATCTCATTCATGCCAGTATCAAATGATTCCATTCCTTATATGCTATTTTGGACTTCCTCTGCTGCATGGTCAGAAGTCGGTTGTCCTATGCTTGATGGTTTACCATATCATGCAACTAATCAGAACTGATTTCAGCACATATCTAGCCGCAGTCCAACTTAGGTGGGACCACCCCGCATTCCATTCTCTCTTGAGAAAAAGCAGCTGGAATCTCTTCACTGCTGCTTCTCTGGCCTTTCATTATGGTCGTATTCGTTATGTGCCATGCTGTCAGTGCATGGATTGCATTTGGCAATAAAACACCACCAGCGCAAACGGAATAGAACCACTGCGGTCAAGTATACGGGGCTCACGATGTGCGTAGTAGGCTTAACACTGTATTGGACCCACATTGGTGCCGGTATAGTCGGATATCGTTAGAGACCACCTAGGATCAATCAAAAAAAGAAGAAGGCCCTTAAAGGTTGCCGTTGAAATCAGGGCTAGAATGTCAGTCCATGCAGCAGACGGAGTCCAGAAACGCAGCTCAGACAGCTCAATGTGATTTTCGCTCTCATATGGGTCTTCAGCACTCCATGATCGGCTTTTGCTCACTGTCCTCACCCATGATTCGCTGCTCAACCGCGATGGGAATCGTGTTACAGTTACTCGTTTGTCCGCCTACGTATCACTTCCTAGATCTTGATTATCGTCTTCTGACGCTGTAGAACGATTCGCGCTAGTTTCGATGTCACCTCGTTCGTGTATAAAGTCTGAAGCGTATTTTTGTTGTCAGCATGTGGTGCGCCACAAGATTTTGCCACGATTGCCGATAACCATGTCCGGCGTGACCGTTTTCTTCCGAGCCAGTCTTACACCAAAGAGTACCTTCGCTGTCCACGGTTGGTGCGATCCGCTGTCTCTAACACAGGATTACAGGTCATTCACAAGAGGGCCTGACATGAGTTCCACTTAAGACGGTATGTCAGCTACGAGCGTATGTGACTGCGAGAACACATCACTGACTCGGCTATTTCAAACAAGCAAACGGGCGACGATGTCGGGTACTTAATGCGCAACTCTTGGCACCGAACGATAAAAGCGAGGGAGACCATTTTCAATTATTTCTTCAAGGCGGAGACGAAGAGTTACGAGGGTTACAAGCTAACAAAAAACAGAACAAAGCATCTAACATATGTAAACAACTCAACTAAAAGTCAATTATTGTTCCACACAACTCGTCGTATAGCCCTATCGAAATGCTTGCCAAGCGGGATACGCTCTATGTACAGGGACGTGCATGCAAACTCGCAACATCTTCGTCCCTTCCAAGCTGTAAATTAAATCCTGTACGTTAAGAAGTCTGACCTAACTCGCGTCCTTGCCATCGAGGTTCGAAGATTATTTTATTTTATTCTACGTCAAACAAGTGCCAAAAAACACTACTAACACAACACATCATTCGTTCATCAGTCGTCACTGTGAGCGGCGGTTCTTCCATTCTCTGTGGCACTTGGGGTACTTTCCATTACTCATTTCGAAATGCGAAGCCAAGGAGCAAAGAAGAGGACTGGATCTGACGATGTGGACGCCGATATGCCTCTGTGGGCTCTTAAGTTAATCGAGCGTTTCGATTCGTATTCGTGTAACCTACAGAGCATATTAACAGCGTCGTTCGATCGATTCTCTTCCATTGTTAGCGAAATTCAGACGACACAAAATAAGATTCTGGCTAAATTATCTGAACTGGAGGCTCAAATTGGTTCTCAAAGTGTCAAACCATCCGTTCAAGAAAGCCTTCTCTATTCAACAATCGTCAAAATAAATGCCGACAAACAGAAAATCGACGAGAAACAGCGCATGATAACGTGGATCGGCATCGATGAGGAGTCAAACGATGAGGCCACACGTCGTTTCGATCGTGAGATACTCAAGGGGGAGGTACTCACATCTGGTAACGACGAACTCATTCGTGAGTTCGAGGCAGGTCGCATTACTGCTCATCGTTATCCACCCGGTAAAGCGCGCAAAAACGGTGCCAGGGGCGGATTATAAAAGTCACCTTACCCAATCAGACCCTTCGAGATTCACTTCTAGCTCACATGCGTAGTGGAAGGAAGAGCCTCACGCAGCGCTTTGTCCATTCATACGCTCGGAGGGATTACACTCCTGAAGAGCTTGATTTGGATCGAGCACTGCGGAAGGAAGCGGGCGATCTCAACGCTAAGGAGGGACGGTTGGTGTATATAGTCCGAGACTTTGACATAGTTAAATTGAAGTTTCCGCGCGAGCTTCCGAGGCGTTGGGATGTTAATGTGGTATCTTCTGTTTCTGGGTCAGCCAATAGTAGAGATGCTGTTAGTAGATCAGCTGCTTCTAATGCCTTAAATGACTCGCAAGGGGGCACAGGGAGACTTCAATTCCATGTGTCAACACCCCCACATGCCTAGATAGCGACTTGTGCAACCGGTACAAGTCATGTATCTCAACTGCACTTTAACCTTGAGAGAAACTGGACATCTAGTAGCAAATCGGATGGCACTAGATGTCCAGTTTCTCTCAAGGTTAAATTGCAGTTGTCTCAAGGATTCATGCACTGTTTTTCTCTTCAACTCACGTTCAATTTGCAACAAAATTGCTGATTTAGAACACCTCTTGTATACCTGTACCCCACATATGGTTTTTATCACTGAGACTTGGTGCAAACCTGAAATTATTCACGACGCAACGCTACGTGTACACCCTTCATATTACATTTATAGATGTGATAGAGAGGGTGTCATGTGTGGAGGAGGAGTAATGGCATTATTACTGAATACGTTATCTCACCATATGTTTTCTTCGCGTAATTTTTCACCATACTGCCAATGTCTGGTCTTGAGTATAAATTCTGAGCAGCAGACCATATACTTCATCCTTTTTTACCGGAGCCCGGCTTGCGAAGCATTACACTTCCATGAGGCCTTGACATATATCTCCTCTATACTCGAGGATAGCCCAAGCTGCATCATCCTGGGAGATATGAACTTCCCTACGATTGATTGGTTTAGTACAGGTGAATCATGCAGATTATATGGATCGGCAAGGGAGTTTTATCATTTTTGCAATGAACACGCACTGACTCAACTTGTTACTATTCCAACGTTAGGTGACAATATCTTGGACGTCGTTTTATCCAACAACCTGGATATTGTTCATGATGTAAATACTATAGCCCCCTTTTCCACCTCTGACCACAGAGCTGTATCATTTCAATTAAGACTTCATGGGGCAAAGCATACGCTGAATGATTCTTACTATGATTTTTTCGCGGCTGATTATTCATTGATTTGTGAAAACCTTCTGAAAATCAACTGGCTTACTATAATGTCCACCTGCAATTCAGCAGATCAATTTTATTCATTGTATCTTCAGCACTGCTATCACCTGATCGAGAAGTTTGTACCAAAAAAGCAGAAAGCTGTTAAAGAAATTAGTTATCCTTCAAAAGTAAGAAAGCTTGCTATCAAAGTTGGAAAATTATTTGATGCGCGATCAAACATAGGAATCCAGAAATATATTCGCTTTTCCCGAAAACTCAAAAGAGCATTAGCTGCTTTGAGCTTGGAGAGAGAAGAGCGGATAGCGCTTTCCAAGAATCCCAGAATTTTCTACAAATTTGTGAATAGCCGTCTTAAAATGAATAACAGTATTGGACCCATATTCAATAATAATGGTGAGCTCTGTGAGTCCGAGTTGGAAAAGGCAAAGGTATTTGCCTCCTTCTTTAGTTCAGTGTACAAAGATCATACCTATGTGAAGATTGACTGTCCTGCTTTCACCTCTGCAAATCTAGATTTTCTTGATATCAATAGCGACTTGGTTTACAGAACGCTGGTGAGATTGCCGGAGCGAAACTCCACATCACCTGACAAAAGTCCATACGTTTTTCTAAAGAAGGCAGCAATGGGGCTTGCTCCAGTATTCACTCTTTTGTTCAACTGCTGCCTACTTCACGGGGAGGTTCCGTCAGTATGGAAAACAAGCTTCGTTAAGCCGATATTTAAGAAAGGAAAAAAGACAGATTTTAAAAACTACAGACCTGTCTGCCTAACATCCTCAACCAGCAAAGTATTGGAGAGGATAGTACGCAGTCAGATCTGTAATTATTTACGAGAAAAAAGTCTTATCACAAAGTCACAACACAGTTTCCTTGAAAGAAAATCTACGGTTACAGCTCTGATCTCTACTGTTCCCGTTTGGCAAAGGTGCTAGATTCAAATGGATACATCACTGCTTGCTTTCTCGATTATACTAAAGCTTTTGACTCCCTCAATCTAGATTTCCTTATAACAAAGCTGCGTGCTTATGGTTTAGAGGGATGTCTTTTGAAGTTCCTCATATCCCTTCTAACCGGGCGCACCCAGACAGTGGTAATTAATGGTGCTGTTTCCGCTACGTATGAAACACCTAGTGGTGTTCCTCAGGGTACATGCTTAGGGCCACTTATGTTTCTACTTTACATCAACGATCTCCCGAAATGTCTTCCTGATGGGGTGCTTTGCTCAATTTACGCAGATGACTCCAAGATATTTTCTTTCAACAACGCGGAAGTCCTTCAACACGGCCTAGATGCTATTCACTCGTGGTCAACAAAATGGATGTTGAATATTTCCTACGAAAAAACGATGATTATGTGCATTGGTAAAACACACCCACATGGTTTATCATTTTGTCTGGGAGAAAAAAAGCTGAATACTACAAATTCTGTGCGTGACCTTGGCATTGTATACTCTGATTCGCTCACATTTGAAAAAATATATTGATGACATAACAACGGCGGCAAATAGGAAGTGCAGTTTTATCCTACGTGCCTTCCAGACACGTAAGATACCTATTCTGTTCCGACTTTTCACGACATATGTTAGACCTCTACTAGAATACTGTACACCGGTTTGGTCGCCTTCTAAGGTGATGTATATTGAAAGAGTCGAAAAGGTTCAAAGGAGGTTTACGAATCAAATCTTCGGTAGGAATGGTATGTTCAGTGTCAGTTATCGAGATAGACTCGCCTTCCTTGGAACCACATCCTTGCGATTAAGGAGAACCATATATGATCAAAGCCTGCTATTCAAAATAGTATTCGATCTTATAGAAATTGAGAAAAATTAACTTTTTGATTTTTATGAATTTAGCAATAGAACAAGAGGTCATGCCTTAAGGATCTACATTGGAAGAATACGATCTCAACAGTTCTTTGAATCATTTCTAGTGCGTGCAACGAAAACGTGGAACAAATTGCCAAGCGACCTAGTCTCATCATCAACTCCAGCCAGCTTCAGCCGAAGGCTAGAGTCATATCTCAAAGAAAAGGGGTTCTTTTGAATTTCTTAATGGTTACAATTTTTGATCAATACTCAAGGATTACAGATACGGCTAAAGCATTATATCTCCTCCCTACAGCAGCATCGACTTATAGAATGATTTCAGAAGCACTTCGAGAACCGCGAAGATCATACTAGCTATATTATAATGTATTGAGGCACCTGATTTTATACACTGTGTTATGTAGATTGTTTTTGTGTTTTCACATTTGGTTTCAAGGATCTGCTTAGTCTGAGAAAAGCCCATTCTCCCTCCTTTCTGCTATTCAAGATTCGAGCGAAAGTTATCCAGTTTTGTTCCTTAATTACTTTTGATGCTCCAAAACACTCTACTCTTCTCAGTCGTATGATGCAATTTGCTGTATACGCATGTCAAGTTAGATGGCAAAAACGATAAGACAAAAAGACATTCTTAAAGCCTTCGTCACTCTACATACAAATTGCTGCGGTATTATGGTCGACCAGCCTGTAGTTATAGAAGCAACCAAGGCGGTTACTGAAAGAAGGAATACCTCGCCTAAGTTCGAAAGGCTACTTTCTTACGCTTAGGTGTGACCTGCCACGAATGTTGCTCGAGAGTGGTGCGAAATTAATTAATTTCTTACAAACCATGCTATAACTCGGCTGGTTTTTACAAAACCGCTTCATTTTGCGCAACGCTTTTAAGAAATGCTCTCATTTGCCCTCTAACAACCCGTTTAGGTACAGTCAAATTGTGGTTAGACTGGGTATGAATTAGAAAAAATAATACTTTTACTTTCTCAGAAATTTTAAATTGAAATGACTTCAATGGAATTAATGTCTAGAGAGATGATGAGTTTGCAATGTGTACACAGTGAGCAATATTAATCAAATGAATTTAGTTGGTGGTATACATGAATCTAAATCATGGGCTCTTCTCAGCTAGCAGATTTATTTCGGATATAACCTGCCTTCCTTCTCCTTGTTATATAGCCAATCGTAGAATTGCTATGTTTTTGCTTGATGATTTTGCTGTTTTGTTATTGGCTTAAATAAAATAGTAATAGTAGCAGCGCCTAAAAATTGTAGTATAGCTAGTTAAAAGAAGCACACAAAACATTTAACTAAATCCTTATGATAATTGGATTGATTGGCCAGTGTGTTTTGTTTGCTTGTTTTTGAGTTTCTTGTTTAAGTTAGCGAGTTTGAATCTCTTCGAATCTTTCCTACTACAGATCTCGTCAGCAGCTCATCAAAGAACTCTAGTGCTTGGATAGAAAGCTTATTAATAGCAAGGATTTTGTACATCGTCAAAAGGTTGGCGGTTCTCCTTCTACTTCTCCGTGAAGAAGGACCAAAACCCAGAGTTATTTGAAGAACATAAGGTATTATGTTTCACGGAATAGCACCTCTTCATTAGTTTTCCTTTGAACACAGGGATCAGTGTCCTCCTTCTTCGTTGGATTAAACAGTACCTAATTCCAGAAAGCGGCGAACATAAGAATTTATGAAGACTGTGTAGACTTATTTATCTAGACTTTCGAGATTTTGAATTTCAAAGCTCCAGACTCTTTAGATACGGTAATTGGCCTCTCTAACCAATGCTCTGTAATGTTGAAACATCCATGGTAACTGGCAACATTGCAGCCCAAATCTCGAGCTCGTTAACTCTGTTGAGCTCTTGGATATTAATTGTCTAAGTAGGCGCCCGAGTTGGTTTTTAGCTTCAACTACCAAAAGGCGAGTTTTACCCGTTGAAAGTGGCAGCTCCCATTTTCAGCCCAGCCGCTAACGAAGTCAACTGCTGACTGAAAGGACTTAGAGTAGATAGGATTATACTGTACCAGACGTTCAACGGCTTGCCGGCCGCCAAACGTCTTGTTGGGGCTTCGCCCCAAACCGGAGAATAGAACACCCCGAACGTCTTCTTCTCCTCTTTAGGCCTTCTCTCATTCATAAAAAAAAACTGGTTTTGCTATATAGAATGGTATAGCAGAATAGGGCAAAACAAGTCCATCACCTTCACTGGAACTGGTCCCTTATCACTGGTTCCCCTTTATTGTCAGCCCTTTTCTGGTTCACCCGTAACTGGTCCCCCTCCTCCTTCGTGGGTCTCTACTACTGCTCCCACCTTCACTGGACCTCCCTTTACTGGTCCCCTCTTTGCTGGCCATCCTATCCTTCACCGATCCCCATTACTGGACCCACCCTCACTGGCCCCTATTTTATTCATCAACCCTTTTCCGGTCCCTCTTCACTGGACCCCCTCCCCCCCCCCCCCATTCACCGGTCCCCTTTAACTGGTCCCCCTTCAACTGGTCCCCTTTCACTGGTCAACCTTCTATCGGTCCCCCTTCACTGGACCCCTCCCCCACCTCACCGGTCCCCATTACTGGTCCCTTCCTCACCGGTCCCCCTTCACTGGTCCACATTCACCGGTCTACCTTCACTGTACCCCTCCCCCTCATTCACCGGTCCACCCTTCACTGGACCACACCCCCCCCCCCCCCTTCACCGGTCCCCATTACTGGTCCTTCCTCACCGGTCCCATCTTCATTGTACCCTTCCCCCTCCTTCACCGGTCCCCCTTTACTGAACCCCTCTCCCCTCCTTCACCGGTGTTCCCCCTTCACTGGATCCCCCCCCCCCCCCCTACCGGTCCCCATTGCTGGTCCCACCTTCACTGGTCCCTCCTTTATTGGTCAACCTTTACCGGTCCCTCTTACTGGAACCCCATCGTTCACCGGTCCCCCATTACTGGTCCCACCTTCGCCGGTAACACGTCGTCTTAATTCGGAATCCTCGCGCGACATCGGTGACACCTCTTCCGAACCTGGACGCCTGTTGAACAACGTCGGTGACATGTGTTCTCAACCCGAACGTGTTTTGCGCGACATCGATGACACGTCGTCTGAACCTGGAAGGCCTTTCGCGACATCGGTGACACCTTTTCTGAACCCAGGCAGCTGATGAACGACGTCGGTGACGTCTTCTCGAGCAGGACCTGCTTTGTGCGATATCAGTGACACGCCGTCTGAATCGAACACCCCTTGCGCGACATCGGTGACACCTCTTCTCAACCTGAACGTCCTCTGTGCGACATTGGTGACATGTCATCTGAACATGGACGCCTGTGGACAACTACAACAGTTGACAACTGGTGACAACTACAACCCCGCCTCCCCCTTCCCCATAGTTCCTCCCAACACACTCCTTCAGCACTTCTGTGCCAACAAACACACAGCCACACACTCACACACACGCACGCACTCACTCACCCACAGACAAACGACCGTTCTCGCTTATATACAGTAGGATAGTTAATCCCCCTCCCCTGTTACATGCTTGTGGGGAGTACATGGTGGGAACCACTACCTATGCGTGACGATCAAGGACCACTTGGACGGGTTGTACAGGGCCCTTGCCTGCACTCTCCTTGGCGAGCACAGAGTGCGACGGTAGGAACAGTTGTTTCGGGGGCCAAACTCTGCGATATCTACGATATCTGACAATTTCTTCCAGGTGCCGATGCTGTTCTCCGCTGGGGTCATGCCGTGACAATGCGGTCTCCCCCTTCAAAATGCCTATCACAGGCCATTACCAGTTCGCATATGTTGCTCTCACTAAATTTTAGATCCATCGGCCACACAATAACCCATATTGGGTACGATCGCCACTCGTCCAAAATGTCGCGTAATTGCTTAGTTCCCGGCGACTCTGGTGGCAACTCCTCGTTGTGGACCATCCTTTTCTAGTAGTGCTGCGCAGGGTGATGCCGCAAATGCCGTAGGCCCTTCTCGCATAGCCCTTTTCGTCTTTTCCTCTTCCTCCAGTTCCTTTTTTAGATTTCTCAACGCCACGTCATACGTGGCCTTGAACCCGAAATCCTCGATTTCCTTATGCTTTTTTATTTTTTCCGTAACACAAATGAATTCGGTATACGCAAGGCTTTTCTGGGGGACAGTCAGGAGGTACACCCGCCTCCGGCTGAAGGGGTGGGCGCGGACGAGTTGTACGGCCATTCTGCATTTACGACACTCCTGCCCCTATTCTACGGCAAAGCTCGAATGGGGATGTAGCTCATGACGCGCTGTCAGAGCGAGCTCTACGCTTTGCAAAGGAAAAGTGGACCGTAGCTGTGTTCTCGCTATAAAGCAGTCAAGCCAACAGGGTTTCACATACAATGACAGTATGTACGAGGTTTCAGGCATCCACCTTGTCGTCACCAAACAGTGCGGTTGCGTAGGATAGAATACAAACCTCTTTCCACCAACGTTTCAATAATGTGATATTTCTTAAATGTCAACACGCTTATCTGAGGCACAAGAATACAGAAAGCCATAGCTCTTCTTCCAAATAACTGTAGGACTTAGTAGCCCAAGAAACTAGAAGTGAGCCTTGACATTCAACTCGCCACCAGCATTGCTATCGACCTTCCTACGGAAAGGATTTCTGCTCTCCATTCTTCATCAAAACACTTTTTATTTCTTTCGCATTCTTCAGAGACAGGAAAGCTAGAAAACGTTTACGAATCTACTCCCAAAGCTTACTTCACTCAGCACGTTCACTGAAGCAATTGTAAGGTTAGCCATTCACTTGCGGCATAAAATTGCATATTTTCTATTCTCATCCAAAAAGGCGTTTCGTGGCATAAATAAAACACATAAACGTTTCCCAGTTTTCCAAAATCATAAAAGCAGAGATAAGAGTCGTAACAAAGCCAAAATCAGCGTTGGGTGACAACATAGTAGCACTCGGTACTTCCATCAATAGCACTTCACCTTAAGCGTGCATATTTCCCATATGCAGCGCTCGATAAGGAAGAATGTACCACTTTCCTAGTGGATAGCGAGTCTCCCCCCATTAAGTATGACTAGAACAATTTACTATAGCAAGAAAACACGCAGCAAAAGCTCATCGTGATAAGGATCCTAATAATATCAAGCCGTCTCTACCTCTCCTCAGAAGAAGTAGGAGTTGCGATATTCACTGCCAGCGGAACTTCCCAGAAGGAGAGTCCACGCTCGAATTTCTGGAATCTAGAATAGGACCTTTCTTACCGCTATAACTGATTGTTAATCAAGAGTGGCATATTGTTTGGTTTCGGTTCTTTTTCCAGAGATCGAATAAGTCCTTATACTCCGAGCTCAGCGAACTTCCTTCCGCAAGCACGCAAGCAGTTTATCTCCCTAATTTGCAGAATGAAATGGGAAATGAAACGGCACTATAGTGAGGGCGAAAACCCTTGCGACAATAGAAGTTCTTTAGACTGTCTTCTTGAAAGGATAAAGGACGGCGTTAATCAATCCCATTTGGAATGCTACACGCATTTTACTTCGACGGGATGCCGCGGAACCAATTTTCTCACCACTTTCGACTTCCTTTTGTTCAATTCAGTGCATCTCAATTTAGTCTTTCAAAATTGCTTCTGAATGGAATTCCGTCCAAACGGATCGCCCGATTTTCGAGTTCTGACAATGATGTTTCCGACATTCGAGCCAGCCATAAAGCTTGGAGACACGAGGACAGTAAGAAAAGTGAGGCGGAGTAGTGCAACATGTTTTGAATGTCTTGTCGATCCATTCTCTATAGGAAACGATCGTTCGTGCTGATATGTCACTCAAGGTCAAATTTTACGCAGTTTTATGCATTTCCACACAAAAGAACATGGCTTCTTAACAAGAATCACAAGATTCTGTACAACATCGCAACAACTACAAGTATGACTTTGATGATACAAACTTGGACACCTTTCGACAGTAGTGCTCGGCGTCATATGTTGTCACCAAACGTTCCTGCATAAGCCGCTCGAAATTGTCCATCATCTCGCAAACGTTGCGTCGACGTCGAAAGTCCTTGCGCCTGAGACGCTGTTCCGCTGGTGGAGCCTGAAGCAACAAAGTCGTTCACTTCAAAATGCGAGAAAATATGTTTGTTACCTGCTGATGTTAGAGCATCTTTCCTTTACCTTCAGCAGTGCACCCGTGAAGGATCTCTATCAGTTTTTGAAGCGTCGGTTTCCTGAAGTTCGTGGCCTTTGACAGCTTGCTGAAAGGTTCAATTGGTGAGGGAGGTATATTGCTTATACGAGTGCTTACCTATGAAAGTTTTCTGCAATGTTTGTGGTTCTCAATACTATCACTTGCCATTTGTTCCAAAGATCCGCGAATGGCCCCGTCAACCAAGTGTCCTGCAAATATTTCATAAAAGCAATGTACTTTTCGTGAGCAGGATGTGAGGGAGGTACAGGAGCATCGCGAAGCGCGGAAACCCTACTGTAAAGCCGAGCGGGAAGGAAAACTATACCCTTAATAGTGTTCCACCATCGCGTAACCCGCTTGCTTCGATCCTTCCCCTTTACAAACCTGCGCAATCCAAGATCGTCCCTTTTCCTATTCCATGCGCGAGCTAAATGAAATGCTCAGACCTGTACCACTACCCCCCGAAATACCCTTCTAAGGCTGTTTATCGAGGCTTTCTCGAAATTGGCGACTACTCGAAACGTATAGTCGTTCCTCTGAGCGACCCTGTCCAGAACTCCTGAAAAGAAGCAGCGTTGAAGTGATTGGGAAGACTGTCGCAAGAAATTGAAACCATACCTTTCAAAGTACTCCAGATGATAAAGTATATCGCCTCCGCTTTCTTGTTCGTCAGAGCGAACAACAACGGCACGTTAACCTTTAATCGAGCACAATTACAGACAAGAAAGCATTTCAGCAATATGTTACTACAAAGTACCTTTCCATTACATACACTGTGTATGGTGTATAGTTGGCCGTTCTTCTGCTTTCCGTCGGGGTGCTTTGAGAACATCCCATCCGCTACTAAAGCTTCCAGTCCATTCATATACGCTAACTGGAAAAATTATGAATAATTGATAATTATAGATGTCCAGATGACCCAAGACATACCCTGATGGCGCTCTCGTTATAATAAATGTGCATATCTTGGCTTTGCACATGAAGGAAGCGCCCGTCTCCAGTGTATGCAAGTGAGTCGGGGACACACATCATCGTTACTGTTCGATCCCTATGACGGCCGATACTTCTGAACAACATTTTTGGTTAAAGGAGATGGAAATGGAAGAACATAGACATACCGCTCTATTGTTCTACGGAACTTTTCATGATCGTGGAAGTACCGCAGGATGTCATCCTTTTCCTCCTCTGCTGCAAAGTGATTTTCTTGCTTGCCACACATTCATACCTCTCCAATGGCAAAGTGAGTTCCAAAACCTACACAGGCGTGTGTTTCTCATCACATCTCTTAGGAGGTTGTGATGCAGCGTGCTCGGCATTGCTTCCGAGAACATTTCATTGAACCGCCATTCCTGGCAATTCTGCAAAGGTTCCGTAGTTATTCAATGTTTTCAGTTATATTGTGATTGTCTCACCTCATACATCTCACCCTTCTCGATCTCTCTCTAAGCCATCTTTTTGGCAGACATACATGCGCGAGCCTGCACGGATCCCCATCGAACTCTATGTCTCGCAACACCTTCAACTTCAACTGTATGGAATGCATCGCTGCAAGTATACAACCATACCAACTAACCGTAATCTTCGTGTACGTCTGGTTTACTTTCCGACAGCCAATACATCGATAAACCGCAGAGTGTGGGCTCGCCCTGTGGAATGCAAAGCTATAACATAGCTGTTGTCCCGGCACCTTGTAAAGAAGAACCGGGCGAATACCCTTCTGGCTGACGTGGGGAACTCCAAGGAAAAGCTGCCTCACTGGAATTCAGTGAAAGTCAATGTGATGGAAAGAAATCATTCAAATGCTGAATAATAGTTAACCTCCTTGGGCTCTAGAGACACCTGCTTCAAGATCGAACGGGCGTACATCCTCATTGTCCCCCGATGGGTCTGGAAGCGGTTCTGAAACGCGTCAGACATAATGACATGTTTAGAATGTGCATCAAATTAAAACATAATGAATGTAAAAACGATGTTAGAAATTAAAACAAACCACCATCATCGATATCATCCTGTTCCGAATCCGAGTACTCAGCATAGTCGCCTGCATTTCCATTGCTCACTTCCTCGAACTCATCGGCTTCGCTAGCTGTACATTATTCAATGTACCAGTCCATCTGGATAGTTGCTTCGTAGACTGCAACAGTTTCTCCCATATGAAGACACACATGTACAATATCACATAGGGTTTTACCGGATTGATGGTCGTATATCTCTGATGCATCCAACTGGGCCAGCCTTTGCGTTTGCTCTTCCGTGACGTCCAGAGACGCCATGTACAAAGTCCCGTTGCGGAGCTTTCCGACCCGATATGATCCGGTCGGAAAGTTTGACACCGTGTCCTCTACGAGCGGGATTGTGTTTGAGTCGGTCATGATCTCTAAATACGGTGCGATCGCAAAGGCAGCGAAGGAGATTGAATTTTAGCGTAAGTGTAATGTTCATAGATATTTCTACAAAGCAGCAAACGACGCGATTCTAACTGTCTCAAAAACACATGAGCAAAATCAAGTTTTTATATAAAACCCACTGCTATTAATTAAACAGGATATTTGGACTCCGCACCTAGTCGATCAATCACCTGAAACGAGCATCTACTCGCAGCGGTCAACATGATAAGTAGATTACACGCTGAAGTTAACTGTTGATACTGTTTTAAACCTTCGCGGCTCGTAACTGCAGCAAATTGCCACAATATGCTTCTATACCAATGTCCACATTGTAAAAATAACTTCATTAAACGGTTAGATCCGGGATAATAAACTAACCTCCAAGGAACAGAACACGTCCTTTGAGTTTGCGCACCTCGAAAAAGAACACGAGTGTTATTTGAATTCCAATAGCAAAGGTTAATCCAACGACGAAAGAAACTGAAAATCTCACTGTAAAGTAATGTCGTGTTCCACCCTTTGTTGAACTGCGCATGAGCCCCTGATAAAAAGTGGATATTCATTCTTTGGCTCAAAGCAGCTCAGGGATCAACCACGTAAGGCGTACGACGTTTTGGCTTGCACGAAATGTAAAGTTCTATTCGACACAGGTGTGTTCCACCCCTGTGGTGAATTGAGCTAGGCCAGCTATAATTAAATTCGTCATCCATGTATTTTTTCCAAGGCGTATAAACGTTAAATCCAAGGTGGCCTCCCCCGGGTGAAGTTATTTGGATAGGCAAATATTTTCCACTCATCCTTGTTTGCCAGGTTTTTGCCACTGGAGAGCGCTAGTACTCCATCCTTTCTTCTTCATAGCAACGTTAGATTTGTTTTGGTGAGTAAAGAAATTGAACATGAAAAATCGCGAGAGAATCTTATAAAAACCTGATGCGTAACGCATAGCAATGAGAAAACCTACTAAACGAGGATGAAGAGAAAATACTTGCCTGTCCAGTTAACCTTACATACCCACCTCCCTCTTCCGAGCCGCTTTGCGTTCATTTTCCTTCTGACAGTGGTGCATTATCAGTGAATACAAAGAGAGCTCCCCCAACAGTCACTTACACCGTTATAAGATGAAGGAAACGATGAGGCACACTTGGATGAAAAAAAAACGCTACAATAGCGGTTGAAGTCGAATTAGAGGGCTCGTAGATTGAGGAGTGTTGTAAATGCAGAACGGCCGTATAACTCGTCCGCGCCCACCCCTCCAGCCGGAGGCGGGAGTACCTCCTGTCGCGCTGCCGGCATTTCTCGTAGGCCAGCCGCAGCACCCTCTTCAAGGCTTCTTCGTCAAGGCAGACCGCTCCTTCTTTCCAAATCTTGATCTTCGATGCCGTATCCATGTCTGTGCAGACAGATACTGACACTGCCCTCCAGGCGTTCTACAACGTGCAGAACGGACTTCCTGAGAAAGCACCCGACAACTGGATTTCTTTAAAACCTCGTTTCTTTGAGACATCCATCACGGCACACGAATTCGAGGTGGCCCTTTTCCTTCCTCGAGCGAATTTCCGCTCCTCTGAAATCAAAACACATTATTTTATTTACCCCAAACTTGGGCTTTCTACCTCTTTTATTTCTACCCGTCACCGTATCTATTCGATCATCTGGGATAAAGCACTATACGACCCTTAGCACTTCAAACTGCACTCCTACGGATTCTGCACTCTCACCGATCCTACTTACTACGGCGGAGTTCTCACTCGTTTCTTGGACTCGGAGCGGATCTGCCCATTCGCATACAATTTTTAGATTAGCGTTCCTAGCGTTTTTTTCTCTTGGAGAGGACGTGTGCCCACGATCTCCTACTTTGAGATGCTTGCTCGGATCCACTCCTTTGCGACTATTGTACTCCATTTTCATTCTAGCACGTCTGCGCTCGTTATATTCTCTTACACGTCCATGAACTTCAGCTACTGAGTGCAGTAACTAGGCTTTATAATCTTCCATTTCCTCATCCATAGAATACACAGAAACTCCTCCGTTTGGGATTACTGCCAAGGGAAAATTCGGGTCTAAGCCATGCAAAATAAAGTAAGGGTCTCGCCCGTCGCAAGATAGGGAGTCATAAACCAACATGCAAAATGGGAATCCTACATCCCATTCCATGATATCTGTCGTACTACGCTTCAGCATGGCCACAATGGTCCCATTCAATCGTTCGATTACACCGTTTTTTCGCGGATTATAACCTTTTGTGGCTATATGGCTAAACTTATCTTAGTGATCTTGGTGAGCTCCTCCATTACCTTGTTCTCAAATTCGCCTCTTTTATCTGACAAACGTGCCGTTGTCCAGCGGTAGCTCTCTGCTATCCAACGTATGAATATCGTTTTTGCTACGGTTTCGGCCGTTTTATCTGGAACTGGGTAGGGGCTGCGAATTTAGAGAAAGGGTCAACAACCGTAACCGTATAACGGTTTCCATTAGTCGTTAGGCCTAATTCCAGGACATCAACGCTTGTAATCTCGTACGGCATCGTTGTGACTATCGGCTTCAGGGGAGGTACCATCTTCCGTCTTGGGTACTAAGCAAAGAACCTTTGACATTCTCTGGTCCATCTTTCAATATACTGAGTCATGGTTGGCTTCCTTACTTCCTTTTTAGGAGGTAAGGAAAAACTTCCTTCTTAGGCATATTCAGTAACTTGTGTGCGCTGAAATGACCAGCAAATGTCCCGGCATGGGCCTCATGAAAAATCTCATAGAGCGCACTCTTTGGAGCTACAAATGTTAAATTACCTTCGGCCTGATACATTTTTAGATTTCCTTCTTCTATTACAAAATCTGCCACTTGCGCCGGTTTCGCGGCACGAGCCCATGTAACTTTTCCCTTATCGTTGCCTGTTCTCAGGGCCTCTGGAATTCATGCGAAATCTTCGCTCTTTTCAAGTTCCTTTACCCATTTAGTTTTTTCCTGCGGGCGTATTGCGTTTACTACCGCATCTTCAATTCCTCGCAAGGATTCAACACTGGTCCATTGCACTGCACCTCCACTTACCAGTGAATGCCGTCAGCTTCCCATGGAATTTCGGATTGAGACCTGATTGAGATCGCGTGAAAGAGCTCGAGACGCTGATCACAGATATGAAGACCAAATTTGCTAAATGGATCTCCTAAGCGAGTTAGGGCCGGCGGAAGCCGCGATCTCTTCCATGTGTTAGCGCGCTCAATCAGCGTTGTGCGCAGTATTGCGCGATAATCAGCGGTTCGGCTATCAGGGCCGTCAGCAACAGTTGCGGCTCAGTGGTAGCGTGCTCGCTCTAAAGAATGGGGTTCATTGGTTCGGTTCCCGCCGCTTACGGCTTTTTTGCATTTTGTGGCCTATCTTCGACGAGGATCTATAATCTCATTTTCAGCACATTTTTGAGCGAAGGGCTAATGGCGATTTGCGTTTACGTCTATTTGAAGACGGAAACCTATTTCATGTAAAATGCTTTATTCATGACGTGAAGCAAGTCAAAAGTGCAAATCAAAACAAAATAAAAGTAAAAATAAAATCAAAAATCAACAAAACTTAATAAACATAATAAATAAAAAGTAAAGGCACTAGTTAAAAGTTCCGACTCCACCGACATGACTTCGGTCGAAAAAAATTTTTCGCTGAAATTTCGTCTAGAAGGTTATTTGCGGTGCTGATCACGAATCTGACATTTGTTTTTCACGATTCGGTCGGAGTCTACCCATACCTTTAACACGGGTTGTCCAGGCAGAGTCACCGATTTCGCTGGGCACTAGTTAAAAGTTTCCTAGACAAAATTTCAGCGAAAAATTTTTTTTTCGACCGAAGTCGTGTCGGTAGAGTCGGAGCTTTTAACTAGTGCCTTTACTTCGAACGTACGGTTGTAGAAACGGTATGGGTGGTCTCCGACCGAATCGTAAAAAACTGATGTCAGATTCGTGATCAGCACCCCAAATAACCCCTCTAGACGAAGTTTCAGCGAAATTTTTTTTTCGACCGAAGTCGTGTCGGTGGAGTCAAAACTTTTAACTAGTGCCTTTACTTTCTATTCGCTATGTTTATTAAGTTTTGTTGATTTTTGATTTTATTTTTACTTTTTATTTTGTTTTGATTTGCACTTTTGACTTGCTTCACGTCATGAATAAAGCATTTTACATGAAATAGGTTTCTGTCTTCAAATAGACGTAAACGCAAATCGCCATTAGCCCTTCGCTCAAAAATGTGCTGAAAATGAGATTATAGATCCTCGTCGAAGATAGGCCACAAAATGCAAAAAAGCCGTAAGCGGCGGGAACCGAACCAATGAACCCCATTCTCTAGAGCGAGCACGCTACCACTGAGCCGCAACTGCTGCTGACGGCCCTGATAGCCGTACCGCTGATTATCGCGCAATACTGCGCACAACGCTGATTGAGCGCGCTAACACATGGAAGAGATCGCGGCTTCCGCCGGCCCTAACTCGCTTAGGAGATCCATTTAGCAAATTTGGTATACATATCTGTGATCAGCGTCTCGAGCTCTTTCACGCGATATAGGTCTCAATCCGAAGTTCCATGGGAAGCTGACGGCATTCAAGGTTAGATCATCCGCCACCACATGTCTTTCCTTTTACGTACTTAATCTCAAGATTATAGCTTTCTAGCTCCAGTGACCACCGTAAAACCCTGGAGGAAACATAGGTACGGTTGAATGGAGCTGTGAGGGGTTGGTGTTCTGTCAGCACGACAGTCGGCAATCCATAAATAAACATGCGAAGACTGCTGACGGCTTCTAGATCTGGCAGTCTTCTGGAACGTGATACCGGCGATTCGCTTTGCGTAAGCCTTTTGATGCAAAATACACTGGGTGGAGTTGCCTGTCATCTCCTTCCTGTGAGAGGACAGCTTTCGCGCGTTGCGTTTCTACTTGGCCAAACCACACAATCCCGTTCTCCTCTACCTCCTTCACATCGCGCTGATGTCAAAGCTTTACCGAGTGGCGGGATGTAGATTAGGATGTCTAGTTATCACTACCTTTTTAGCGGTTCCCTTTTGTCTTTGATGCTTCCTCAGGTATTAGAAGTATTTGCACTTCAAGTTTATCCAGTGCATTGGTTTCTAATAGTATCTCCTCGCCTTTGTCGTCCAAAATATGAAAGGCTACGTCGGCTTTTCCACCACCTTCTAGCTTTACAACACCTTAACAGCCCCTAAGAAGGCCATCTGGTTGCCCGAGGCGTCATATACCAGCACCATTGACGTCTAAGGTAGTACCACCGTGCTGTCCATATCATACCCAGCCTTCTGAGCTTAGCTAGTAATCGGTGTAATACTTATCATAGAGCCTGAATCTAGGTTTGCCGGGACTCGGGTAACGACTAAGTTTGTCCAAACTGTCACAGTCTTCCCGATGAGTGGGGTCTTATCAATCGCTTTTTCATGACATCTCAGCCTGGACTCAGCGCACTCGTGATTACTTTTGAAATCACCTAATTCACGCTTCCCATCGATTTGGTTAACGTGAGTTCTCTTAACAGGGCAATCCTTTCCGATGTTTCTAAATCTATGGCATTTATAGCACTTCGTTTGTTCACTACTTCCAGTTTTACTTTCTCTACCACAGGCACCGTTAGTCCTTTGGCTGCTGCTACTACTTACATCTCGAAAATTAGGGCGTTCTGTCGTAACATAATGTTTTCTTTTAAAATTCCGCTCTGCCGTAACACTACTGTCAGCAGTCGGTCTCTCTAACATTTCGGAATCGCCTATAGCTGGTTTTTCCTCGTACCCCATTGATGTTTTGGTTTTAGCCTGTCCGATCGAAAGAGCCAGCTGCTTCATTGCTCCATAGGGTACGCCTCTTTCGAGTCTACCCTATGGAGTGTACTGAGCAAGTGAATGTGCTCTGGCCAATCCGTGAGGTTTTTTTCCCCTTCGTCGCCTTAAATTCCTTTACTCCGTTAGCGTTCTAAGCCGACCCGCTGTGTAGTCACTTGACAAGAATCTCCTTAACTCTTCAACAACTACTTCGAACCCTTGCTCTCTTATGGTATTGGGTAACGACCAGAAAACACTCTTCGCCCTACCGTCAAGATGGTCATCTACGAGTATATCCAGCAGTGACTGATCATCCACGATTACTGCTCTATACTTCCTTACGAATCGTCGATTGAACCTATTAAAAGATATATTTCCCTTAAATAATCCTTGGCTGAAGTATCGGCTGTATTTTCTTCGTTGAATTCCCGAAAGTCATTGATAAATCCGGCCCCTGGAGGAGGGATTGGGATGGGGTTAATAGGAGGAATAATGAAGCAGGTCAGGAGGTGGCGCCAACAAAAGTGGAAGCAATGAGGGGGACCAGTAGGAAGTTACCAATAAGGGAGTAAGGACCAGCAAAGGGATCCATTAAAAACGGACCAGTGAGGGGGACCGGATTTAGAAGATGTGACACCGATGTCGCGCAATGGGCGTTCGCTCGCTGTCAGCGAACGCCGAGGGAGGGGAGGACAGCTTAAACGGGGTAAAGAAGTAAAGAAGACTACGGGGGAAAGGGGAGGGGGTGAGGGAGCGATCAGGAAAAAGGGAACTGGAGGCGGTACCAGGACGGGGAACCAGCAAGGCGTAAGGGAATTCATACGGGAAGCAAGAAATCTGCCATCTGCGCAGCCTCTCGACACAGCAGCAACTGTGCGTGCTTCGGAGCTTCTGGATTCGGAACACGGGTCTTCTAAGCGTCTAAATCCATAAGTCGGACTCCAGCGTCCCGCAACAAGGGTCTGGAGTGAAAAGAGGTGTCCCCGACGTTCTGCGACGAACGGCCGCTCTCAGAATCCAGCATTATCCTATGTTGAACGGAAAATTTCACCCCCGCTAGATACGCCGCTGCTTGTCTCGCGAGGACTACGTTTGCCGTTCAACATGGATGCTGCAGCAGCAGAGGAAGCCTCCTCTGCTTGACACTGCAACATCTGAGCGCGTTTCTGCACGTTTGGATTCAGAAGACGGGTCCCCTACGTCAAGCAACAAGCGTTCTTATACGTGTCACCGACCTCTGTCGTGAGCGTGGGAGGACCACTAGCAAGAGAAAGGTCTGAAGCGTACGTCTGAACGGGGGGAGCGAGTCATATAGGCAGCATCTTTACCCCTCAATTAGTATGAAAATGTGTTTATATTTTGCCAAGTTGTAAGGAAATTGTAAGGGGATGAAAGCCTGTAGGATGGGACGTAGAATCCACGGGAGATTGATTAGGTCACCCAGTAACGCCTAGCCTTGTTTTACCCGACGCCATTGGGCCCCATTAAAACTACCGTGCGGGAGTTTGCCCACTGGCTATCGGGACTCCCATTAAGCCATCACTTAGAGCCCCCGCAACCCAGAGAGTACAGGAAAACGCCCTCCCGGGTTGACAGTGGTGTGTGGGCTCGGTGGTGCTCGGCCGTCAGGCTGACACCTGCCCTCTTTACTTTTGGTGTCATTGCGCCTAATATTTATGTATGAAATTGTAATAAACTAATGCGAGGACTAAGCGTTTTGTCCGTAAACTTACACAGCATAAAATAAAATAAATAACAAGTAATAACACCGGGCGTTCGCCCGCTACACTGTTGAACACAGTGGGCGCTCGGGGTTATTATATGGAGGTCCCGGCTCGCATTAGTTTATTTTACCTAATTTTGATCGGTTTCCTCGTCCTTTCTTCCACCACTCTATTTGTATTCTCTCTAACTTTCAAAAAAAAGATGTTAATGCTGCATGAGTTTTTTACACTTCCTTTTAGTGTCACTGCGTATGTGCCCGACACAATTTAACCAAAAATGGGCCATAAGAATATTTTCTTATAATTTTTTCATACTGTTACTTAGAGAAGTAACAGTATTTAAAAAAGGCATTCACTTTTCAAGATAAGAAGTTCACAGCAAGTTGTCTGAACCTCATAAATTTCTGCTTATGCTCAAATTGCTCTCATGTCCCCTGATTTGAATACTATGCCGCCACGTTTTTCCATTTTTGCGATCTATTGTTCCTTTTCTCTTACAGAAAAGAGAGCGCCAATGTCACACCGCTGCTCCACCTCTATTCCGCGATGCAAAAAGTTTATATATTCCGTTCATTTGTGTGACAGGGAGAAAAATCCCTCTAATCCGGTATTTGAGCAGTGTTACGTTAAGTCCTGGCCAGGCTACGCCACCCTCGCGGTAAAGTACTACTAATAAATGTACTGTGGTCGTATTTGTTAATGAAGCGCACACCAAAATTCATTTTGAAGTAAGGCGATGAAAATATACAGTTTAAGAAAGAAACGAGCAAGCAAAGCACAACAAACAGTAGTTGTCTCTCTCTCCACCGTTCTCTCATTTCATATTCTACTATCCACATTCTGCATACCGGAATTGTCTCACTTTTCGTTTCGTCCCCAATAATTTAGAGGTACAATAGTACCACTATAAAAGCAACTTACTGTGACATCTTGCCAATCGACTCATCCAGCATCAACTCATTCTTCACAAAGGACAAAGGAAACGTGATCTTTACACTTAAAATTTTTTCATCTTCTCAAGTTTTTTGTCATCTTATTTTTTCTTCATTTCTTCTTACTTTTGGTAAGAAAGGAAGTGCTGATTAACACATCGCTTGGACTTGTTTTCGCAGTTCAAAAATTTCGACCATACATTGGCGGTGCGAAAACAATTGTAATAACAGACCAAATCTCTTCTTCACAGGAAGGATCTTACTGGTCGACGCGCCAAATACCAAATGGCGATACAGGAATATGATATCACGATAACTTATCGGCCCGGTAAAAGCAACATGGTTTGTGACGCACTTTCTAGACACCTTCCCATTAACCACACGGATATAGTAATCAACGCGGTCACATCCAACTATTTACCTTAGATAAAGTATGCGAAGAACAACAAAACTGTTCCCGCACATCTCTCATTAAAGAAAGTCTTCAGGCCAACCCAAATAACCCCGCATTTTCCAATTATTTCATCGCTAACAATATACTATACTACGTCCCCATGAAACTAAACCAAGATCCCGTTATAGTCTTGCCCGACAGCTCCAGCCTTAGAACTACTCTGATCAAACAAATTCACTCATCCCAAATGGGAATGGCCCACCTTGGTGTCAAAAAGACCCTTACTGCTGTTTCGAAAATTGCTATATGGAATAAAATGACCCACGATGTAACCGCCGTGGTATCACAGTGCCCCCAATATCAGAAACGTAAAGACCCCAATGCATACCGAATCAACGAACCGTTATGCAATTTTGACCTGCCAGTACGTCCTTGGGAAAGAGTCCACTCAGACGTGATTGGACCACTACCTCAAACCCTGGATGGTAACAAGTTCATAATTGTTTTTGTCGATGCATTCTTGAAATATATAGTAGCTGAACCCATGCCAGACCAAAAGGCGCTTACAACAATAAATACATTCATGAATCGCTTCGTGTCTCGTTTCGGACCGCCAGCGCTCTTGGTAACCGATCAAGGCACAAATTTCATGAGTGACATTTTCCGTTCTACTCTTAAAAACCTTAAAATCGCTCATAAAATTAGCACTCCGTATCATCATGAAAGTAACGGACAAGTCGAGCGCGCAAATCGCACCATTGAAGAACTTATATCCATGGCCATAGCTACACGTAACGATGAATGGGACAATGTTATGTTCTTAGCTATTCATGCATATAATTGCGCAGAGAACTCCACCACTAAGCACTCTCCGTACACTGTGATTCATGGCTACGAGCACTTCAACATCTTCCGTAATTCCTTGGAACTACCTGTTCGCAAATTTGCATCAGAAACAGACTATGCAAATCAACTGACCCCAATGCTTCGTGCTATTTGGAAAACAACTCAAGCAAATTTGGAGATAGCACAGCAAGAACAAAAACGTCACTACGATTTGAGGAACCGCACACAACCCTCAAAATTGCAAATACGTCAACAAGTTTTGGTACGGCAAGACATTGGAAACAAAATAGCATCTCGTTTTCAAGGTCCCTTTGTCATTGTGGACATAGAGCGTCCCAATATTACCATTCTCGATGGACGTCGAGAACGCACGGTCCACATGAACAGGGTAAAATTGTATAACTCTGACGGAGAATAGCTGCAAAGTTTCTTCTAGCCACAAATCCGCACCCTTTTGCGGATTTCGAAACCTAATTTTCTCTTTCTTCTCTATTTTTTAACGACTTTCTGCAAATTTTCTACGTTATAAAATCATGCCGTCACTGCGCAACGCGATTTCACGCAATTAAGCACAGCTCTAAAATACTCAAGTAATCAGCCACAGACTAACGACATTTAAGGTTGTAGTTGGAAGTGATCGATAAACATAGGAGCGCAAAACGCTCTTACAATGGTACATCACGGACATAGTGTCACCTTCGTTCTAGTCCACGCTACCTTCATGGAACAGCTTCACAAATTACATAATAAGTTAGCAGTTAAATATCTATTCGAGCACAAAACCAAGGCGACAAACTGTCAGTCTTTGCATTTAGTACGAGAACTCGTGTCCATGTTTCATATACAAAAACAAGGCTTTACGTTTGCAACAAATCCAAAACTCACTACTTTTATACAACTAGAAGAGAAAAGCAGCTCTACATCAACCAGGAGTTGTTTCAACTATAACAACAAGTAACCCAGCTCCTGTTCCATGATCCCAACACCAGGGGAAGAACAAATCACCACCTGGTTGGCTGTTTTGTGATCCGGAAAGTTGCATATGCATATCGAGTAGTGTTTTGGATTCCTTCTCGTAGCCTTCATCACTTCTAGCTATACGGACCACGAGTGCTTTTACTTCGAAGCACCATGTTTTGGCCTCCATCCGCTACTTAACTCTACCTTTTGTGTAATATAACTGAAACTAGTTCCATAAATTTTCTTCACATGCGACGATAAGGACACCGTGTCTAACAAATGTACGTATTTTGACAACTGTCGTTTTTTTAACGAGTTACTGTCCTTAATCTCGGGCTACATTGATTTTGATCTGAGTGCACTATTTACGTCTCTAATGCGCGCACAGTGACGCCATGATAAATCTCACTACTCGGTCTCATACTAATACTGTGTGAGATTCCTTTATCTTTATCTTTATTGGAACATATGATACTATGCACATGCAGCTGTGAAAGACAAGGGTAATGGCAGTCAAAACTCCAAGACAATATTATTTGAAACAAAAACTAGTCTACGCGAAACTAAATATTCCGTATATCTTTTATCAATACCTCAATATCTCCATTCTCTTTCTTATTTACGGTATCACACATAACACCACTGGTTGTGAGCTTTTTTTTAGTTATGTATTTTTGTTCCTTGTAACAGCTCTCACTTATACTTACAGCCACTCAGGACGACTCAACACCTTTTCACCATCACCACAACTCAACTGCGATGACCTTCTACATATCGGAACAACACTGATCTCTCTCATTCGATTAGCCCTATCAACCGCTCATCCCATCGCGTATAACCTAGGACCCAGGGACCGGGTCTCTTTCGCCTCCGTGGATGTAAGGAAATTGTAAGGGGATGAAAGCCTGTAGGGAGATGGGACGTAGAATCCACGGGAGATTGATTAGGTCACCCAGTAACGCCTAGCCTTGTTTTACCCGACGCCATTGGGCCCCATTAAAACTACCGTGCGGGAGTTTGCCCACTGGCTATCGGGACCCCCATTAAGCCATCACTTAGAGCCCCCGCAACCCAGAGAGTACAGGAAAACGCCCTCCCGGGTTGACAGTGGTGTGTGGGCTTGGTGGTGCTCGGCCGTCAGGCTGACACCTGCCCTCTTTACTTTTGGTGTCATTGCACCTAATATTTATGTATGAAATTGTAATAAACTAATGCAAGGACTAAGCGTTTTGTCCGTAAACTTACACAGCATAAAATAAAATAAATAACAAGTAATAACACCGGGCGTTCGCCCGCTACACTGTTGAACACAGTGGGCGCTCGGGGTTATTATAAAGTCGTTAAATCCAAGGAGTGGGGGGGGGGGACACAGGTGGCGATGTCTGTTCCTCCACGTGGTGCCACTGGAAACTGCCCGCTCTGCGAGCTAAGCCGAACACGGACATTCGATTGCAGGCGACAGGCCCTTGTGACAGGCCGGCCTACGAACACCCATGTCACATCACATGGTTCATGACATTGCAAGTTTTTCGTGATAGTGCTACGGCGTCCGCGGGAGCCGACGCGCACTCGCAGAGCCCGGCGATTGTGAGAAGTATGCGAGGGTCCCTGATGGACGGCATCGGGGGGCAACTGAGCTAGTCCGAAAGTCCCGTAACGTAAGCAGGACCCGCGTGGCAATGCTGAATGTGGGTACGTTGACGGGCCGCTCGTGCGAGTTGGTTGAAGCACTGGAGCGTAGAAGAGTTGATTTCTGTGCGGTGCAGGAGACGAGGTGGTACTGCCGCAAGTCAAGGGACATAGGACGTGGCTTCAAGGCCGTTCTATGCGGAAGTCCCAGGACCACCAGTGGTGTCGGAATAATCGTCTCCGAACGATTTCGTGACTCGATTGTAAGCGTTGAGCGCTTTGACGATCGATTGATGAAGATCGTTGTCACCGCTAAGGAGCGACTCTACCACTTCTTCTCTGCGTATGCTCCGCAGACTGGCTGCTCCGATCAAGCCAAGGATGAGTTTTGGAACCTGCTGGATGAGAAGACAGCAGAGGTACTGTCGAAAGATGTCATCATAGTCGCTGGTGACCTTAATGGGCACGTAGGTGCTACGAAAGACGAGTACAGCTGTCATGGTGGTTTCGGATACGGATCACGTAACGCCGATGGTGAGCGCATTCTTGAGTATGCGGAATCGCATAGTCTCACCATTGTAAACACCGTCTTCCGAAAACGCGACTCCCACCTCATCTCATATTATAGTGGGAGCTCCAAGTCTCAGATAGACTTTGTGCTTGTGAGGGATCGTGACGGGAGTCTTGTCACAGACGCGAAGATTGTGCCGTATGAGACGGTCGCCCACAGCACCGACCGCTGATCTGCCCTCTGAAGATCGTCTCTCCGAGGCTGAAGCAGGTCGAGCGATGCGGTGCTGCAAGAATCAAGTGGTGGCGAATGAGAGAGAAGGAAGCAGCTGTGATTTCTCGCGTGCGGTTACCGACAGTCACGACTGTCGACGAAACTTGGAAGAAAACGACCGACGCGACTCGTCAAGCTGCACAGTCGGAACTCGGCATTACGAAGCCTGGGCGACGGAAGGTGGACAAGCAGGCATGGCTGTGGACAGTTGACGTAAAAGCAAAAGTGCGAGAGAAGAAGTTGCTTTATCACGTGTTTCTCGGCGAAAAGACAGCCGATAACTGGCGGAAGTACCAAGAAGCGAAGAAAGCTGCAAAGAAGGCCGTGGCTGTTGCAAAAGCCACTCATTATGGAGATGTCAACGAAAAGCTCGAGTCACGCGATGACGAGCGGTATCTGTACCGGCTTGCTAAGAATCCCCATCGGCAGACCGAGGATATTGAGAAGTTTTTCGGCATCAATGATGAGAACGGCCATCTTCTTACGGACCGCAAGAAGGCATTGAAGCGGTGGCTCGACTACTTTGAGGAAACCTCTACAGTAGAATTTCCTCATCCAGCCATCCCTTCCACGGCTCCAACCCACGGCCCCGTTCAGAAGATCACCGTGGAGGAGATTGAAGCGGCTTTGAAGAAGATGAGGTCAGGCAAAGCGACTGGTCCCGATGACGTGGCAGCAGATTTATGGAAGTCCAAGTACTGGTACCCTGCTGAGTGGTTGGCGAAGTTCTTTAATCAGGTTGTGGCGGAGAAGAAAGTGCCTGAGTGTTGGCGTCAAAGTACGACGATTCCAATTTGGAAGAAGAAGGGCAGTCCTGCAGACTGCTCCAGTTACCGTCCGATTCGCTTGCTTTCGCACAGCATGAAGATCTTTGAACGAGTTGTCGATGGACGAATTTGGGACATCGTCCAGCTTTCCAGCAAACAGTGCGGCTTCGTGGCTGGCTGTGGCACCGTTGATGCCATACATGCCGTCCGCCTCCTGATAGAGAAGCATCGCGAGAAACAGAAGCCAGTGCATATCGCCTTTCTCGACTTGGAGAAGGCCTTTGACCGCGTACCGCGTGAAGTGATATGGTACGCCCTGCGTCAACATGGAGTTCCTGAAGAGCTCATAGAGGAAGTGCGAATTCTCTACTCTTGTCCAAAGAGTCGAGTTCAAGCTGCAGCTGGGACCTCGATGGAGTTTCCCATCTCTGTCGGAGTACATCAGGGTTCTGCGCTTTCCCCACTCCTCTTTGTTGTCGTCATGGATGCCATTACACGAGATCTTCAGAAGCCCGTCCCTTGGACGTTGCTTTATGCCGATGACGTGATGCTCGCTAGCGAAGATAAAGGAGAACTCGAGCGAGAGTTGCAAGCTTGGTGTGATCGCTTGGAGCGGTTGGACTCAGATTGAACGTGAAGAAGACCGAGTATTTAACGACGGACGTTACCGAGTCCAGCTCCATCAAGGTTAACGGCATCGAGCTTCCACGCACTGCGGTCTTTAAGTATCTGGGATCAGCAGTCGCGTCTGACGGCAAACTGATGGTCGAAGTGAATTCCCGCGTGAGTGCAGCTTGGTCCAAGTGGCGCTCGTTGACTGGCGTGCTCTGCGACAAGAAGATACCAGAGCGCTTTAAGTCGAAGATCTAGAGAGCAGTCGTCCGGCCGGTAGCAATGTACGGCGCTGAGTGTTGGCCAGCGACCAAGGAAGTTGAAACGCGCCTCAGGGTCATGGAGACGAAGATGCTGCGCTGGACGGCAGGAGTTACGCGCATGGACCGCATCCGAAACGATGCTATTCGGCAGAAGTTCGGTGTCGCGCCGATAACTGACAAGATGCGCGAAGCTCGCTTACGATGGTACGGCCACGTTCTGCGTGGAGAAGAAGACAGCGTCCGCAAGATAGGCCTTAACTTCGAGGTAATAGGAAAGCGGCCTAGAGGGCGCCCGAAGCAGCGCTGGGCTGATACGTTACATATGGACTTGAAAGTAGCTGGTGTCCACCCCGATCTAGCGCTGGATCGGGAAAGGTGGCGTCATGACACCAGAATTGCGGACCCCGCCACGAAGCGGGACAAACGCTGAAGAAGAAGAAGAACAAGAAGAAGAAGTGGGGGGGGGGGGGGTCACAATGGAATACGGCGTATCACGAGTTTTGGGGTCTTGTACGCCCTCGATGCCTCTACAGGCAGTGGCTCGGAGCGCAGGTGGATAGGGGGCTGACTCAGGCGAGGGAGGTCAGGGGTTTGGTTCTTGGGCGCTGCTGCATTTTTGCCTTCCAACTGATTGGTTGAGATTTGGGAGATTCTGACGTCCATACCATTTTCAGACGTTTTCTGCGCATTTTTCCAGCTGTACACTATGGCATTGAACATGGTAATGTATAAATATTTAACACCAGTGATACACAGATACAAAGTGCATGAAGCTGCACTGGGCACAATACGAGCAGCGTAGAAAGGCTATCGGCTCCTCATAGTCTGTTTCCATACGTGGACCAAAGGCCTCGGAAAAAAACTATCCTGCTCGGACTTTCAAAAGAGACCAGGATGTGACGTTGGAGATGGTTAAAATGAGAAACGAGATGTGCGGATGCCGCAAATTAAGCTAAACGTCATCGACACTCTTTCCCTCATCTCTGCCTGTCACCTGGTAATAAGAGGTCTGCTGAAGGTTTTCTAAAACCTAACACCAACAATGCCTGGCGATGCTCGAGTGGTGATCCACCTGCTCACGCTGAATTGTGGTCCACCATTACACAAGTAACCTTCGAGGGAAGAAATCAAGCTGGCCGAACTGATGGCCAGCATACTCAAGGACTTTGAAGCACGTCAAGTTGAAGTTGAGGAACACAAACGACTGAAGTGGTGGAAGAAGACGAAGAAAATTGGGATCCGCAAGACGAACTGATGGACGTGGAGAGGCAAGCAAGCAGTGGGCATATGATAACGTTTTCGGGTGAAATTCGTGTTTCGGAGGAAAGGGCACGTCTTCAATTGTTTTTCGGTTCCTTGCTCATAAGCATGGAGGAAGACACCGCGATTCACAACACAGGCACTTTCTACCTGTGTATCACTGGTGTTAAATATTTATACATCACCATGTTGAATACCACAGTGTACAGCTGGAAAAATGCGCAGAAAACGTCTGAAAATGGTATGGACGTTAGAATCCCCGAAATCTCAACCAATCAGTTGAAAGGCAAAAATGCAGCAGCGCAAAAGAACCAAACACCTGACCCCCATCGCATGAGTCAACCCCCTATCCACCTGCGCTCCGAGCCACTGGCTGCAAAGACATCGCGGGCGTACAAGACCCTCCAAAGGCGTGCTGCGCCGTATTCCATTGTGACCCCTTACTCCTTGGGTTTAACGACTTGGCAAAAAAATAAACACATTTCCATACTAATTGAGGGGTGAGGATGCTCCCTATATGACTCGCTCCCCCCGTTCAGATGTATGCTTCAGACCCTGTCCTTGTAAGGGGGTGGTGAAGGAGGCAGCAATGAGGGGTGAGGGACGTTCTGCCTGAAAGCGGTGCGGGCAAAGGCGCGGGACAGTGCCTGTGGAGCCAATTAGCGTCGACTCGCGCAATGACACCCGCCGCTTGAGCGCTGAGGCCAGACAGCCCTCGCCGCGGAGCGATGCTGACCAGGCCGACCACGGGAGCCCGCAGATCGACCAGATTTGGTGTGATTATGGTCGATAGAGGGATAGGAGGCTCAGACGGCTTGCATTGGCAATCCAGAATATGGGACTGATCAGAACCCTACCATCTCCTATATCACAATTTCGAGCTCTATCGAATGAGTCAGGAAAGAATCTTGCCTCAATAAGTCTTATAACGATTTTTTTCAGGCGCTGTTTAACTTTCGTTAAATATCAGGTTTTATTCACATATATCAGGATTAAATGCGATGCATGCTTCCAGGCTAAAATTGCATGAGGATTCCAATTAGTTAGACGAGAGATCTTTTAACATAAGTTTAAAGCGTTAGTTTCAACATGACATCTCCTTAGCATTTCGTAACTGATTTTTCTATAGAACTTTATAATGCACACATCAAAGGTTTCTCGTCTACCTAATTAGATTCCTCGCGCAATTTCATCCTGAAAGCATGCCTCGCAATTAATTCTGATATAAATAAAAATTGATATTTGAGAAAATTAAACGTCTGAAAGGTCGCCTTAAGGTTATCTAGGCAGGATAATTTCTGGCTGATTCGAAAGAGGTCGATATTCTAATATAGAAGATGGTAGTTCACATCAGTAGCCTGGAAGCATGCCTCGTAGTTAATTCTGATATAAATAAAAACTGATATTTAACGAAAGTTAAACAGCGCCTGAAAAAAATCGTTATAAGGCTTATTGAGGCAAGATTCTTTCCTGGCTCATTCGATAGAGCTCGAAATTCTGATATAGGAGATGGTAGGATTCACATCAATCCCAATTTCCTGACTGCCAATGCAAGCCGTCTCAGTCTCCTATCCCTCCATCAACCGTAATCACACCAAATCTGGCCGACCTACAGGCTCCCGTGGTTGGCTGGGTCACCATCGCCTCCGCGGCGAGGGCTGTCTGGGCTCAGTGCCAAGCGGCGGCACCGCGCGAGTCGACGCTAATTGGCTCCACAGGCACAGTCCCGCGCCTTTGCCCGCGCCGCTTTCAGGCAGAACGTCCCCCTCCCAGCAATGAGGACCTCTAGGGTGGACCAGAAGAGCGACCAGGTAGGAAAGGAACAACCTGGAGGAGGGACCAAAACAGGGAAACCAGCTAGAAGAGACCAGTGAGGGGTCAATAGTGGAAACAAGGAAGTGGGAAGGAGTTGGGACCAGTAAGGTGGGGGAGGAAATAAAGAGGGGGAGGGAAGACCAGTAAAGCGCTAATTTGTTCGGAAATTTTCGACATCGAATAAATTCGATCGTTCATTCGTTCGGAATCTAGTAAATTCGATGTTTCATTCGTTCGGAATTTTCCGAAATCGAATAAATTCGCTCGATCATTTGATCGGAAATTTTTGACGTCGAATTTTTTTCGATCATTCATTCGTTCGATAAAATTTGGAAAAAGCACAACTATAGTGCATACTATGCACTATAGTTGTGCTTTTTCCAAATCCATATCTTGTGGAAATGTGGAATGCAGTGCATAGCCTATGGATCTTCGCAAAAGATGGACACTTTCCACAAGATAAGCGAACTAGGCATAGAAAGAGGCTTGTTATTCCAGAAATCTTGTTGCTACTATTAATATTAGTGGTTTTGGAATCTTAAAGATTTTTCTCCTTCAGCATTAGTGCTTTTGGAACCTTAAAGATTTTTCTCCTTCAGCGATTTTATTGCTGATAGATGGACTGTTTGGTGAAGACGAAGAGTCATAGATGGAAACGTAGA
Organism: Heligmosomoides polygyrus bakeri; assembly: GCA_947359475.1. Taxonomy (NCBI): domain Eukaryota; kingdom Metazoa; phylum Nematoda; class Chromadorea; order Rhabditida; family Heligmosomidae; genus Heligmosomoides; species Heligmosomoides polygyrus. The sequence goes on along the minus strand of OX375866.1, from coordinate 49,300,669 downwards.
TGGAAACGAGAAAAATCAATAAAGAGACAGAAGTGACTTTTTACATAGGCCTATGTTATACTTCGGCGATGCGTCGCCGGCAGTGTCACCGAGAGCTCCGCAGGGGGTGTCCGAGAGCCCCCAGACTTCTGCTTCTCTGCCCTATCCTTCATCATAGTGCAGAGAAGCAGAGCTCGCCGCCAGCGGCGCCGCTAGAGCGGCACCGCCGGAAATGATTTGAATCATACGAGACGGCGCCACTCCAGCGCGCCGGGAAGGTCTGTGTGCGCTCTGCCCTATCGCGGCGTTGTCCCGACTAGAAAGACTACAGTACCTCGCCGTCGCCGCTGAGCGACGCCGCTGGCCGGCCGCAGCCACCGACAAGCGGCGTGACTCGTCGATTTCGCCGTCCGCCGCCCGCCGCTGGCCGCAGAGGGCTGCGGGGGGCCTTTATACTTCCTCGGACATTCGGGTTCGATGAGCCGAACCGAAAAGCAACACGAGTCACGCGGTCGCGAGGCTCCAGTTGCTATTGTAGGGAACCGCTGTTGCTATCCGGGAGCACCAGGTCAACTGAGGGCGGCTCCTGTTGCTATTGTGTTGCCGTTTGGTTGTTACTGTGTTGCCGTTCGGTTGCTACTGTGTTGCCGTTCCGTTGCTATTGTGTTGCCGTGCTGTTGCTAGACGGTTGCAGGACAAGCGTGCCTTCGGTCCGATAACCGTGTCTTCGTATCATTGCTGCTTATGTAGCCATATATCCCGTATATCCAGCCCGTACGTATATATATGTGTATACATATACATATGTGTGTACATACATATACACATGCATACATATATATATATCCACACATATATGTGCATGTTTGTAAACATGCGTGTGTATATACATAAATTATGTACATATGTGTAGATACATATGTGTATATACATAAATTATGTGTATACGAGCAGGATATAGGATATATAGGAAATGTTTATAAATACAAAATTTTTAATATATTAGGTTGGTGCATAAGTTCTCGGACATTTGATCCCTCCTGAATTGAAAGCGCATTTTCCCGCCAAATTTCTGGCATGTATCAACGCATAAATGATCGATCGATAGAGAAAGGAAAGGGCTACAAAACTTCCTAACATTTACTTTTGCATTGTTAACGTCAGTTATTATGGCTAAGCAATTCATCCAAACTGAGACGTATATTCGGCACGTCGTGTTATTCCTGCATCAATGCCTCAATTCCAACGAATCGTATCGTCACCTGAAAGATGTTTACAACGAGAGTGCTCCTGCTCGAAGTACTGTGTGCCAAAGGTTCTCGAAGTTTGCAGTTGGTGAATTCTCCGTTGAAGATAATGAAGGAGAAGGGCTCCCGATGACACTGGATTTGGATGGCCTCCGAAGTAGAGTGGAAGCGGACCCATACCAAACCACTCGCGAACTATCAAGCACTCTTGGTGTTAGGCACTCAACAGTCGTCGAGGATTGAAGTCGATTGGCAAGGTGCAAAAATTGGGTCGCTGGGTACCTCACGACTTGACGCAATATGACATGGATCGCAGAGCCGATGTCTGTCTCTCCTTACCCTTAGACGTACTCACGGATGGCTGAACAACCTTGTCACTGGGGATGAGAAGTGGATACTCTACTCTAATTATCACCGGCGGGGTTGACGCAACTGGAGAGGCAGAGGACGTTCCGAAACCCGACCTTTACGTGAAAAAGGTGATGCTATGCATTTGGTGGAGCGTTCTTGGCGTAGAGTACTGGGAGCTGCTGGACGAAGGGACAACAGTGACGGCAGTGCTTTACGTCAACAAACTGAAGAAGTTGAGGGTTCACCATCAAACCACACAAGGAGAGCAAGTGAAGGTGTATTTTCAACACGACAACACTAGACCGCATATTGCTAGAGCGACGGCGGCTGAGTTGACGGACTACGGATGGACCGTTCTTCCACATCCACCCTACTCATCAGATCTCGCTCCTTCTGATTATCATTTGTTTTCAAGCATTCAACGCTATTTGGACGGCCAGCAATTTAGGAACCGAGAGGATGTCAAGGAGGCACTGCTCACATTTTTCGAATCACAACCGGCCGCGTTTTGGAGAAAAGGCATCCATGACTTACCAGCACGTCGGCGAAAGACAATTGATGTAAAGGGTGGTTGCTTCAAATGATTTGATATTGTTGTTCGTATGTTGTGAATAATTATTTCATGCCCCAAATGTCCGAGAACTTATGCACCAACCCAATAACAATTTATTTATAAATTGCGGAAAGTGGACTGACAATTACAATGGTATAGCATATTAAGTGAGAACCGAGAATGCATAGGTAGCAAGAACCGAGCATACACATACATAAAGTGAGAATGGAGCAGGACGCATAATAGATAGTGATAGCAAATCATGGCATCATATCAGAGAAACAAAACAAGAACCATTCACGGGAGAAATGCGTGAATGGTTCTCAAAAATCATCCAATAAAACAAAATAAGATAAATTGAAACTCCAATAAGCCGCTCCCTGCGGCGGCGGCGAGAGAGTTTCAATCTAACACAGAATAACAGCAGCACAGCTCGATAAAGCATTGATCTACCTCCACACTAAAACTTTTCTCCAAGTCAGATTCACCTAAGTCATATAGTACTGTTATGTTTTTTGAAGTTAGCTTCACTTACAGACCCTCACTTTCCCCCAGTTACTGTCCACTATTTACATACACATACACTTATGTGAACGAGAGCTTTTGTTAAAATATTAACCGCTTTCTAAACTGCTGTTATGCTGTGTTTTATTAAGGCTATGTTATGTTATGTATTCTGCTGATAAGGAATGCAGAGCAAAACGTTATCTCAATAAAACCCTCATCCTTACTCAAGCTCAGAAAACCGCTGACTCACGCGACTCATCTGATTTTTCCACATGTGATACCTCATAACATAGCGATACGACACGAATAACGATAATAATATAGCGATACGAATATGTTCTGTTTCCTGAAGTTGTGCCAACCTGCCGCATACATAGGTCTGGGCTTCTGAATCTTGCATCAGCCTGAAAAGACCACTATCCCAGCCCTCGTTATGAGACAAGCCTTGAGACAATTCGGTCCTGCACGATAATGCAGGGTTCATCTTTACTTGTAAATATTAGTGGAAGAACTGACCTTTCCAGGACTGCTCGGCAATGTCCAGGGAGTTGATTTCCAAGCAACCATCATGCGGTTGGGATTCTCACCCAGATGGAAGAAAACCAATGCAAACTAAAAATTTCGCAGACATATAGGAACAAATAGTTTCTAGGTATCTATGTTAACGAAAACGTCTGAGGGCCGAATCCCAAACTTATCGCCAGGATCTACAACATGCTTGTAGTTCCGGCCAGCTTCGAAGTTTGAGAGCGGAGTGCTACACAAAGTAGAGAAAGGCATAACCTAAGCATTAAAATGAAAGATAAATGAAGATCTGAATTATACTTCGATCCTTTCGTCCTCCACTCACTGAGAGTATTCCACAGGATTCGCGATGTTTGTTTCTCCCCTGTTACGATGTGAGTCACTGAAGAGCCGAGTTAGCCTAGTAGTTAGTAGTGTAGTTTCATGCAAAACGGTCATAGGTTCGAGTTCCGGCTCCGGCACGCCATGCCCTGCAAAAATTGCAGAAATGGCAACGGTTCCAGCGTCAGGCCCAGGTTGACAGGCCGGCTGATGGGGAAACCTCGTCACAAAACCATGATCACAAGTCGGAATAGAATCAGTGTAAAGGCTAGGACGTCACCCGGAAGTGGCGCACAGAACCCCCGCCCGAGTTCTGTGCTCAGTATGCGAGGGCTACCGAGGACCGAACGACCTCGGCTAAAGAAGCTAGTTCGACTGGGGACTCTGAATGTGGGAACGCTGACCGGAAGATCTAGGGAAGTAGCTGACCTGATGGAGCGCAGAAGGATACAAGTCCTGTGTCTGCAGGAAACGCGATGGAAAGGGGCGAAAGCCAGGGAGATCGGAGAAGGGGTCAAGCTGTACTACAACGGAGAGGACACCAAGAGGAACGGGGTAGGGATAGCTGTCGCGGAGTCCCTCAAGGATTCAGTAGCGGCTGTCCAAAGAATAAACGACCGCATCATGGCACTGCGGCTGGACACGAACGAGGGTTACTGGACCATCATGTCTGTCTACGCTCCGCAGACCGGATGCTCCGAGCACGACAGGGATGACTTCTACCCCTTGCTCGAGGAAGCCATAAGGTCCGTACCAGAAGGCGACTACCTCTCCATAGCAGGGGACATGAACGGGCATGTGGGAAGTGGCAGAAGAGGAGTGGAAAGGGTTCATGGAGGTAAAGGGATCGGCCTGATAAACCCGGATGGAGAACGAATTCTGGATCTGGCTATCGCCCACGACCTGGCTGTCTGTAGCACCTTCTTCGCGAAGAGGGAGAGCCTGAAGGTGACCTATGCTAGCGGAGGAAGAAGGACGGAAGTCGACCACATCCTGGTTCGAAGGGCTGCCCTGAAAACAGTCCGGGATGTGAAGGTCATTCCGGGAGAAGACGTGGCATCACAGCATAGACCCTTGGTAGCCGACCTTGGCATACCTCTACCCACCAGGCCCAAAGTGAGGACGGAACCCAGGATCCGATGGTGGAGACTGCGGGGTTCAGAGCGGAACGAGCTACGAAGGGCAGTGCTCGAAGCAGGCCTTCCAGATCCAGCTGGTCCCGTGAATGAGACCTGGAGGAGGGTCGCCCAAGCAATCCTGAGATGTGCCAAGGAAACCCTGGGAGAAACAAAGGGAGGAACCAGAGGGGATAAATCGGCATAGTTCTGGAACGAAAAGGTGCGGTGAAAAGGAAGAAGGAGGCCTACAAGCTGTGGCAGAAGACAAGGGCACCCGAGCATCTCACAGCCTACAGGAAGCTGCAGAGGCTGGCAAAAACAGCTGTAGCGAAGGCAAAGAACGCGGAAATGGATGCCCTGTACGAGAAACTAGACGGGCCAGAGGGAGAGAAGTTCGCCATCCGCCTGGCCAAGGCGCGTCATAGAGCTTGCCTCGATATTCGAGTAGTGAAGACTGTGAAGAGTGCTGACGGTAGGGTGTTACGGAAGCCGGTCTAGGTCAGAGGGAGATGGGAGGAGTACTTCAAAGAACTCCTGAACGAGGAGTTCCCTCGTCGGGAGGCCGAGGAAGAACAAGCAACGGAAGGACCCATCCCACCCTGGATGCAAGAAGAGGTTTGCAAGGCCATAGGGAAGATGAAACTCGGAATTCAGCAAGGCCTGACGGTGTGGCAGTAGAGGCTTGGAAGGTCTCGGGGACCTCGGAATCAACTGGCTGACGCAGTTCCTCAACAGAATCACGAAAGAAGGTAAGATGCCGGATGACTGGAGGAACAGCACTATAGTCCCCATATTCAAGCAGAAGGGAGACGCTTCCGAATGCTCCAACTACCGAGGGATCAAACTGATCTCACACACGATGAAGATCTACGAACAACTGGTCGACTCGAGGCTGAGGGAGATAGTCCCCATCTCCCAGGTGCAGTGGGGCTTCGTGCCTGAGAGGTCCACCACAGACGCCATCTTCATCGCTCGTCAGGTGATGGAGAAATATCGGGAGAAACGAAAACCCTGCTACCTGGCATTGCTGGACCTGGAGAAGGCCTACGACAGGCTAGCTCGGGCCGTAATCTGGAATGCCCTTCGAGGGAGGGGTGTCCCGAAACGTCTGATCACGGTCATAAGGGACATGTACGAGGGCTCGAAAGCGACAATACGAACTCCACATGGGGTGACAAGGAAAGTGGACATCACAGTGGGGGTACACCAAGGGTCGGCTCTGAGTCCGTTCCTCTTCCTGCTGACGCTTGACTCTATAGTGAACCACCTTGAGGAAGGCCCTCTCAGAACGATTGTCTACGCGGACGACATCGCCCTAGTAGCCCACAACCAGGAGGAGCTGGAGGAGAAGGTGCAGCTGTGGCAGAGAGCCCTCGCAGACAACGGCCTACGGCTGAACGTGAAGAAGACGAAGTTCGTCAGCTCTGAGCAGTGCGCTGGATCGATCCTAGACTGCCAAGGGAAAACAATCGAGAAGATGGAAGAATTCCGGACTTTTGTACTCTCGCACTCCTAAATTTGTAATTAGGGAAAGATTCCTACCCTAGAAAGTCTAGAAATTTGAGGAGCATCTGTATGGTGTTTAACGTAAATTCTGGGCTCGTGAACCACCAACCGGATTCATCAACGATTTACATAACTTTATCATCATCATCTTCTTCTTCAGCGTTTGCCCCACTTCGTCGCGGGGTCCGCTGTTCTGGTGTCATGACGCCACCTTCCCGATACAGCGCTAGATCAGGGTGGACACTATACTTCGGACCGAATCGAATAATTTCGAATGAATATTCGAATAAATTCGAATATTCGAATATTCATTATTCGAATATTCGGTGAGGTCCAAAATTCGAATATATTCATTATTCGAATATTCGATAAGGCCAAAAATTCGAAAATATTCATTATTCGGATATTCGCTGAGGCCCAAAAATCGAATATATTCGTTATTCGAATATTCGCTGAGGCCCAAAATTCGAATATATTCGTTATTCGAATATTCGACAAGGTCCAAAATTCGAATATATTCGTTATTCGAATATTCGACAAGGTCCAAAATTCGAATATATTCGTTATTCGACTATTCGACGTGCCCCAAAATTCAAATATATTCGAATATATTCGACGCTACTGAGATAGCCACGGATCTCCCTCGATAGAGAGCCTTCGGGCTCTCTTGTTAAGAAGGATCTTGGGCCGCTTGTCGCAGGGCCACGTGGCACGTCCCCGGGTGGTGGATAAGGGAATTAAACGCGAACCAAATGCGACCGTGTACTGCCCAGAGATGCAGGTGGGATGCAGGGGATGGACTCCTTGCTCCTGCTGTGTCGGGTCGACGCGTTCCTTGTGCGTGGGAGCGGCATGTTCGTGCACAGTGTGCGCGGATGTGTCCATGACTGTGCGGATTGTAACTGTGTCGGCCCGGCCAAAAGCCTGCACTCGGTAGACTGGGAGTACATAGTAAGGCGATTCGGGGCCGCCTCAAAAGTCTCGCCCCGTCCCTTCGGGCAGTCTGGCTGGCTGCCCGGAGTTCTTCGCCCTGCCCCAACATCCGACTACGACGACGAAGAGGTCGAAGCCTTCTACGTGGAGCTGGAGAAGTTCTATAAGGATGATCACACCTTCTACAAGGTGATCGTCGGCGGCTTCAACGCCAAGATCGAACCGCTAAGGTCGCCAGAAGAACTTCACATCGGAACCCACGGTTTGGAGTGGAACGAGAAAGGTGAAAGGCTGCCTGAGTTTATCATGTCGACCAAGACCATCCATGGAAACTCGCAGTTCCAGAAGCCTCCCTCCATACGATGGACCTGGGAATCTACCGGTGGCCAGTTCCACAACGAGATCGACCACATCATCTTCAATCGCAAGTATTGCCTGACCGACGTCTCCGTTGTCCCAAGTTCTATACGGGATCGGACCACCGCCTCCTTCGCGCGAGGTTTCGCTTTTCGCGTCAAGGAGAGAAGGCCGCGAAGTTCAAGAAGAGGAATCACAGAACGACCATCAACTGGGACATTTACACCTCTCTTGCCGGCCTTTGGGAAGATGCCGTCATGGACAACGTCGATGAGGAATACGACCGCTTCGTGCACCATCTCTACGATAGTGCTAAGGGAGCCGAGAGCTTGAAGACCACCAAGAGGCGCCTGTCTCCGGAAACTCTCGAGCTTGTACGCCAGCGTGGAGCAGCACGAGAGTCAGGCAACTATCAGCTGACGTCCGAGCTTGCGAAGCTATGCAGAGCGGCGATAAAGGAAGATCTCAAGGAGAGAAGGGCGGAAGTGTTGGCTGAAGCAGCAGAGGCAGGGTTGAGCATCCGCAATGCCCGCCGAAACTTCGCCAACTTCAAGACCAAGATGACCGCTCTCCGACGTCCTGACGGAACCGTCACCTCTTCCAGAAGGACCATGGAGAAGGTCATCCACGACTTCTACTCCGATCTCTTCGATAGCCACGTCCACCTGCCCCCATGCCATCTTCCGCAGGATGGATACGTCGTTCCCTCTGTTCTCCCTTCCGAGATCCGACACGCCATCTCGTCGGTGAAGAAACGTACAACACCTGATCACGACAGGGTCAGACCCGAACACGTGAAGAACCTTCCGCCAGCGCTCATCAACACCCTGGCGCGGCTCTTCACACGATACCTGTCGGAGTGCAAGGTTCCATCTCAGTGGAAGATCAGCAAAACCGTCTTGCTGTACAAGAAGGGAGACGTGCATGACATTGGCAACTATCGCCCGACCTGCCTGCTGTCCGTAGTCTACAAGCTGTTCACTCGAGTCATCCTGAATAGGATCAGCAGAACGCTGGACGAAGGACAGCCACGCGAACAAGCAGGATTTCGGAGAGGATTTAGCACGATCGACCACATACACACCATTACGAAGCTCACCGAAGTGTCGCGAGAGTATAAGCTGCCGCTGTGCCTTACGTTCATCGACCTGAAGAAGGCATTCGACTCCGTCGAGACTGAAGCGGTCCTCGACGCCCTGCTCACTCAGGGCGTTCCTACTCAGTATGTACATCAGAGTCCTTCGAGAGCTGTACAGTGGATTCACGACCAAGATCTCTCCATTCTACAACGACGTCGTCATCGACGTAAGGAGAGGGGTTCGGCAAGGGGATACCATATCCCCGAAGCTCTTCAGCGCCACCCTCGAAAACGTCATGCGCGAACTAGAATGGGAAGACATGGGAGTGAAGGTCGACGGCCAGCAGCTGCACCATATTCGTTTCGCTGACGACATCGTGCTCATAACACCAAGCATAAGCCAGGCGGAGCCAATGCTGGCCGACTTCGATCGTGTATGTGGGTACGTTGGACTGCAGCTTAATCTTACGAAGACGAGTTCATGAGGAACGGACAAGTTTCTCGCTCAACGGAGTGAACATCTCCGAATGCTCCAGCTACGTGTATCTGGGTCGCGAAGTCAATATGGCCAACGACCTAGCGCCGGAGCTGAGCAGGAGGAAACGAGCGGCTTGGGGAGCTTTCAAGAGCGTCGAAGAAGTCGCGATGAAGACGAAGAACGTCCGACTCCGTGCCCATCTATCTATTCGACTCTACCGTTCTTCCTGCCCTAACATACGCCTCAGAGACCTGGGCTATATGAAAGCAGGATGAACACGCGATCAGCGTCGCGCAGCGTGGAATCGAGAGGACGATGCTCGGAGTGACACGACTCACGCAAGTGAGAGAAGGCCTCCGGAGTTCCGAGCTTCACCGACGTTCGAAGATCAGAGACGCTGTCGCGTGAGCCAAGTTGTCGAAAATTAGGTGGGCCGGCCACGTAATGCGCTTCGCAGACACCCGCGGGACGAGAGTCGTTAGCGACTGGATTCCGCGAGATGTCAAGAGAACACCGGGACGCCCACCGCCGCGTTGGTCGGACTTCTTCGTGAAAGCCCTGAACGCCCGATATGACGCTCTTCGTGTCCCTCGAGGGAGGAGGATCCATTGGACCACTCTGGCACGCGACAGGGACGAATGGAGACGCTGCTGGCGCCCGCTCGAGCAAGTCGATGATCAACGGGACGACAGGTGATACTGAGATAGACTACTGGGAGTCAGTTTTTGCGCATTCTGGATATAACTCGCCTAAAGTCAAGTATATGAAAAACCAAGGTTTGAGCTCAGCAGCTCGAGCTCTATCGTTTGGTATACATATTTCATATGGAGCCATGAAATTATTCGAAATGGGAAACATGTTTAATTACCCAAGCGAAGGCTGACCAATGGACTTGAGAAACATGAACGATGCGGCCAAGGTCGACCTCTGTCGAAAGTACTTCATCGTCGGTTTGTTTGGTCTACCGTTGGTGTGGCTTAGGAACACATCCTGGTTCTTTGGTTGAGGCTTTCTTCGACCGCAATCACCGGCCACCAATACCAATCGGAAGTATGTCACGCTGAGTGCCAAGGAGCGATCTTCTGGTTAATAGTAATATGTGTTTGGGAGACCATCTTCCAGTCGTACCGTTCGAGAAGTGTCGCATGGGCAGACTATTTGACATTCATTTTCTCAGTCGGAAGGGTATAGACTGGCTGGGATCTCACCCCAAATTGCCACAGCATCATTCATCCTTCTCAATGTCCTTTTCTGTGATTCACTTATAGGAGACCTTATTTCTCAGCTTAACGGCGAGGTGTTTCCTCACTCAATTGTTGTTTTTTCTTGTCCGGGTTTGTAACATAAAACATCATATACATATTAACATAATGCCTTTAAATAACATGTCGTGTTTGAGATTACGTTTATTTCTGTATTTATTTATTTATATATTTATTCAAGGCGTAGACATGAGTATTTGCTTTACGAGGGTCATCAGAAGCCGTAGAATATCTACAATTTCAACCAAAGTATTCGCTATTGATAAATTTTGTGGCACTATGTCAGTTGTACGTTACGGTCGGAATTCATTAAGATTAGAAGAGTTTGGATTTGAAAATTGAAGACACGATCTTACAGAAGAATTTAGAAAAGGCATTTAGCCTAGGGCTCAATTTGACTTTCATTTCAAATACTTCTGTCGTATACTTCAGACCGAATTGAATAATTTCGAACGAATATTCGAATAAATTCGAATATTCGAATGTTCATTATTCGAATATTCGATGAGGCCCAAAATTCGAAAATATTCATTATTCGAATATTCGATGAGGCCCAAAATTCGAAAATATTCATTATTCGAATATTCGACGAGGCCCAAAATTCGAAAATATTCATTATTCGAATATTCGACGAGGCCCAAAATTCGAAAATATTCATTATTCGAATATTCGACGAGGCCCAAAATTCGAATATATTCATTATTCGAATATTCGACAAGGTCCAAAATTCGAATATATTCATTATTCGAATATTCAACAAGGTCCAATATTCGAATATATTCATTATTCGAATATTCGGTTTTTCGTGAAACCGAATATATTCGATTATTCGTTCATTCGAAAAATTTTTGGAAGGACACAAGTATAGTGGACACCAGCTACTTTCAAGTCTATATGTAACGTATCAGCCCAGTGCTGCCTCGGGCGCTCTTCAGGCCGCTTTCCTATTACCTCGAAGTTAAGGCCTATCTTGCGGACGCTGTCTCCCTTTCCACGCAGAACGTGACCGTACCATCGCAAGCGAGTTTCGCGCATCTTGTCAGCTATCGGCGCGATACCGAACTTCTGCCGAATGACATCGTTTCGGATGCGGTCCAGGCGCATGACTCCAGCCGTCCAGCGCAGCATCTTCGTCTCCATGACGCTGAGGCGCGTTTCAACTTCAATGGTCGCTGGCCAACATTCATACATTGCTACTGGCCGGATGACTGCTCTGTAGATTTTCGACTTGAAGCGCTCTGGTACCTTCTTGTCGCAGAGCACTTGGACCAACCTGCACTCACGCGTAGATTCACTTCAACCATCACTTTGCCGTCAAACGCGACTGCGGTAACCTTGACGGAGCTGGACTCAGTAACGTCCGTCGTTAGATATTCGGTCTTCTTCACATTCGCGGTTTGCGTCCAAACCGCTCCAAGCGATCACACCAAGCTTGCAGCTCTCGCTCGAGTTCATTTTTATGTTCGCTAGCCAGCATCACGTCATTTATTTATTTTATTGACGAGTAACATAAAGACACGCGATAATCGAAAAAAGGACATGTGAGAGACGAACATCAGACAAAACAGCAACACTTAGAAAAACCAATATGAGGAGAATGAGAGAAGAAAAATAATTTAGCTAGCCTTGTTGGAATAAAATAAGCAACTGCAACTACTTGACACACAAATCTTAACAGAGTAGCATCCATCAAATTCAACCAAACATTTTACGTATAATAAGATTTTGAAAAGCTTGAACAGATAGTCCTAGGATATCTTCCCTTGTTGAACACCCGAAGGTTTCTATACTTAAAGAAATTTGACCTAGTCTGGGATTTTGCCACAGGAATATAAAGCTATCGTTTCTTGACGTCGTCAGTGGTGGAACAAAAAAGTTACTGGGTCGATTAAAATTCTTTTTGTCAGAATCTTAAACACCATAATCCGATTTACTTTGCTGCGTCTGTTCTGAAGAGCATGAAGGCCAAGGTTCCTGGCCCTCCTAATGCGGTTTGGAACGGTATTTATAATCTGTGCGGTATTTATAATCTCTCTCAAAACATATCATATATAGCTTCCGAGTAAAATTATTTTGAAAATTTTCTAGCAGCTCTATGTTTTTTTAATGGGTTACATACTGTTATTGCAAACTACACTATAGGACGAACGTAGGATTTGTAAGCTTGCAAAGGTAATCTGGGGGCATCCGTACGCAGAATCTTGAACAACAAATAGGCCTTCCAATTTGCTTTCTTCACGAGTGCACTGTAGTGGTTTTTAAAATCGAGGTTTTGCAATGCAAAGCCTAAGTTTCGAACATCCTTGACAGGTTGTAGAGTAGATCCCCTGTATGTTGTACAATATCGTGTGATATTTTCCTCGGGGGTGCAACTATGAGATATTTGGTCTTTTCCGCAGAAAGGGGTAGTTTCCAGTTCCTAGGCCATTGATCAACGTAGTTAACTGCTGCCTGTAGGGAGTCTGAATCTTCGGATCTATCCTAGTCCGGGGGGGGCACATAACTAAAAAGTATTATATGTAACAAATCCACTTGAGACTTACCGAGCGGCTCCTACAGAACAATATAGGACCCTGAACAAGAAAAAGTCGAAAAATTACATTTGTTGCGGTTGTAAGCCGGCAAAGTTGCCCTCCTGATCATAACATGTCAGGCGGCGGTCAGCATGCGGCATGCGGCATCATGCGCCCTATCCACCATGTTAGATCCTGGTTATAATATGTCAGCCGGCGATCAGCACGCGGCATGCCTCCATTCCGTCGTTCTTTGCCCGCCGAGACGTTCGTGAACCGCGGCGATTTTTTTTTGCTTGTTCGTTCGTTTTTGGTTTCTTTTAGGTTCCAACTCGTTCTCTTCTCCAACTCGGTAAGTCTTAATTCGTTTTGTTACTTACCTTTTAGTTATGTGGCCCCCCGGACTAAGATAGATCCGAGTCATCTTTCCTTTTAATAGCCTTATAAACTTTAATGGTGGCGATGTCCGCTCCTCCAGGTGGTGTCACTGGAAACTGCTCGCTGTGCGAGCAAAGCTAATCACGGACATTCGAAGGCAGGCGACAGGACCTTGTGACAGGCCGGCCTACGAAGACCCATGTCACATCACATGGTGTATGATAAGTCAAGTTTCTCGAGATAGCGCAACGGCGTCCGCGGGAGCCGACACGCACTCGTGAAGCCCGAAGAGTGTGAAAAGTACGCGAGGGTCCCTGGTGCGAGGACGGCATCGGGGGGCAACTGAGCTAGCCCAAAAGTCCCGTAGCGTAAGCAGGACCCGCGTGGCAACGCTGAATGTGAGTACGTTGAAGGGCATCTCGTGCGAATTGGTTGAAGTACTGGAGCGAAGAAGAGTTGATTTCTGTGCGGTGCAGGAGACGAGGTGGTCCTGCAGCAAGTCAAGGGACATAGGACATGGTTTCAAGGCCATTCTATGTGGAAGTCCCAGGACCAGCGGTGGTTCGGAATAATCGTCTCCGAACGATTTTGTGACTCGATTGTAAGGGTCGACCGCTTTGACGATCGATTGATGAAGATCGTTGTCGCCGCTAAGGAGCGACTCTATCAATTCTTCTCTGCGTGTGCTCCGCAGAGTGACGGCGCCGATCAAGCCAAGGAAGAGTTTTGGAGCCTGCTTGATGAGAAGACAGCAGAAGTACCGCCGAAAGATGTCATCATAGTCGCTGGTGACCTTAATGATCACGTCGGCGTGACGAAAAACTGGTACAGCTTTCATGGTGGAATCGGTTACGGGTCGCGTAACGCCGATGGTAAGCGTATTCTTGAGTATGCGGAATCGCATAGCCTCACCATTGTGAACACCATCTTTTGAAAACGCGAATCCCACCTCGTCTCATACTAAGGTGGGGGCACCAAAACTCAGATAGACTTTGTGCTTGTGAAGGATCGCGACCGAAGTATTGCCACAGACGCGAAGGTCGTGCCGTATGAGACGGTCGCCCCATAGTATCGGCCGCTGATCAGCACATTTAAGATTACCCTCCGAGGCTAAAGCAGGTCGAGCGATGCGATGCTGCAAGAATCAAGTGGTGGCGAATGAGAGAGAAGGAAGCAGCTGTGATTTCTGGCGTGCGGTTACCGACAGTTACGACTGTCGATGAAACTTGGAAAAAAAAACAACCGACGCAATCGCCAAGCTGCAAGGTTGGAACTTGGCACTACGAAGCCTGGACGACGCAAGGTCGACAAGAAGACATGGCTGTGGAGCCATGTCTGCTTGTCGACCTTGCATCGTCCAGCAAAAAGCAAAAAGTTCGAGGGAAGAAGTCGCTCATGCTCATGTGTTTCTCGGCGGCACAACAGCCGACAACTGGCAGGAGTATCAGAGGGCGAAGAAGGCTACAAAGAAAGCCGTGGCTGTTGTGAGAGCCACCAATTATGGTGATGTCTACCGAAAGTTCAAGTCGCGCGATGGTGAGCGGTATTTGTACCGACTTGCTAAGACCAGCTAACGCCAAACCGAGGATATTGAAAAGTTCTTTGGCATCAATGATGAGAACGGCCATCTTCTGACAGACCGCAAAAGGGCGCTGAAGCGATGGCGTGATTACTTTGAGGAAATTTCCACTATGGAATTTCCTCATCCGGGAATCCCTTCTGTGGATTTTTTCACGGTCCCGTTCACAAGATCACCGTGGAGGAAACAGAAGCGGCTCTGAAGAAGATGAAGCCCGGTAAGGCGGCAGGACCGGATGATCTGGCAGTCGATGTCTGGAAGTCGAACCTCTGGTATCCTGCTGAATGGTTGGCTGAATTCTTCAAACAGGTATAAAGGAGAAGAAAATACCGGAGTGTTGGCACAACCGTACGACGATTCCGATTTGAAAGAAGAAGGGCAGTCCTGCAGACTAATCCAATTACCGTCCGATTCGCTTGCTTTCACACAGCTTGAAGATCTTCGAACGAGACCTCGATAGTCGAATTCGCGAAATCGACAAGCTCTCCGACAACCAGTGCGGCTTTGTGTCTGGTTGTGGGACCATTGATGCTATACACGCCGCCCGCCTCCTGGTGGAGAAGCACTGCAAGAAACAGAAGCCGGTGCATACAGCCTTTCTCGACTTGGAGAAAGCCTTCGACCACGTACCGCCGGAGCTTATATGGTACGCCTTGCGACAACGCAACGTATCTGAGGAACCTATAGAGTGGATGCAGATGCTCTACTCTTGCCCAAAGAGTAGAGTGCAAGCTGCAGCTGAAACCTCAATGGAGTTTCCTATCTCTGTTGGGGTGAACCAGGGTTCTGTGCTTTCTCCACTCCTCTTTGTTGTAGTCATGGATGCCATCACACGAGATCTTCAGAAGCCCGTCCCATGGACGCTTCTTTATGCTGATGACCTGATGCTCGCTTGCGAAGATAGAGATGATCTCGAGCAGCAGGTGCAAGCTTGGTGTGATCGCTTGGAGTGTTTTGGACTCAGATTGAGCGTGAAGAAGACCGAGTATTTAACGACGGACGTTAATGAGTCCGGCTCCATTAAGATTTACGGTACTGAACTTGCACGCACTTCGATGTTCAAATACCTGGGATCAGCAATAGCGTCTGACAGCGGTCTGACGGTTGACGTGAACTCACGCGTGAGTGCAGCTTGGTTCAAGTGCTCTGCGACAAGAAGGTACCAGAGCGCTTCAAGTCGAAAATCTACAGAGCAGTCATTCGTCCAGTAGCGATGTACGGCGATGAGTGTTGGCCTGCCACTAAGGAAGTTGAAACGCGCCTCAGCGTCATGGAGACGAAGATGCTGCGCTGGACTGCTGGAGTCACCCGCATGGACCGCATCAGAAATTATGCTATTCGACAGAAGTTCCGTGTCACGCCGATAGCGGGCAAGATGCGCGAAGCTCGCTTGCGATGGTACTGTCACGTTCTGCGTGGGAAGGAAGACAGAATCCGCAAGATAGGCCTTGAGTTGGAAGTATCTGGAAAGCGGCCTAGAGGACGCCCGAAGCAGCCTTGGTCCGATACGTTACACACGGACATGAAAATAAGCGCAGGATCGGGAAAGGTGGCGTCGTAACACCAGCAGAGCGGACCCCGCGACGAAGCGGGGCAAACGCTGAAGAAGAAGAAGCGTTATAAATTTTTATATCATCGGCATAAACCTTGCAGGAGACACCAAATCGCGAAATTTCAACAGGGAGTTCGTAATTATAAATAACAAACAGCAATGGAGGGATAACTCCACTTGTGGAACGCCACTGTAATTTGAAAAGATCGAAGAGAATTCCTCTTTTACCCTGACTTGGAACGTTCTGCCCGATAGAAATTTTTCATCCATCTGACAATCAATGGATGTATTCCTATCCTATTGATTTTTAAAAGCAGTTTAGGTATAGGAACCTTATCAAATGCTTTCATGAAGTCAAAATAAACTACATCTGTTCGAGCAACTTTGTCTTCAAGGGCAGTGGTCCAATTATTTAGAGCTGTAAGCATCGCAATTTCAACAGACCTACCCACTAAAAAGCCAACTGATTCTCAGATATGATACGTTACTCCTTAAGGTGTTCCGTGATATTCTTTTTGACATTTTTTTTCAAAAATTCTAGCTAAAACCGATGTAATGCTGATGGGCCTATAGTTTTTTGGGTCAGAAGCCGGAGATTTCTTTAGAATAGGAGTTATACCATGCTTTCCCCACCATGGTAACAGCATGCAGGCACTTCGGCAATCATAAAACTTAAATTGAAAATATGGCTTCTGAATATTTCGTGTGATAGCATCCATGACGACAACAAAGAGGAGTGGGAAAAGCGCAGAACCCTGGTGTTACCGACAAAGAACTCCATCGAGGTTAAAGCTGCAGCTCGAACTCTACTCTTTAGACAAGAGTAGAGAATTCGCACCCACTCTATGAGCACTTCAGGAACTCCATGATGTCGCAGGGCGTACCATATCACTTCACGGTCAATGGCCTTCTCCAAGTCCAGAAAGCCTTCTGCTGGCTGGCATATGCACTGGCTTCCGCTTTTTGCGATGCTTCTCTATCAGGAGACTTGCGGCGTGTGTGGCATCAACGGTGCCACAGCCAGCCACGTAGCCACACTGATTGCTGGAAACCTGGAACCTGTCCCGAATGCGTCCGTCGACAATTCGCTCAAAGATCTTTATCTGTGCGAAAGCAAGCGAATAGGACGGTAATTGGAGCAGTCTGTAGGACTGCCCTTCTTCTTCCAAATTGGAATCGTCGTACTTTGACGCCAACACTCAGGCACTTTCTTCTCCGCCACAACCTGATTAAAGAACTTCGCCAACCACTCAGCAGGGTACCAGTACTTGGACTTCCATAAATCTGCTGCCACGTCATCGGGCCCAGTCGCTTTGCCTGTCCTCATCTTCTTCAAAGCCGCTTCAATCTCCTCCACGGTGATCTTCTGAACAGGGCCGTGGGTTGGAGCCGTGGAAGGGATGGCTGGATGAGGAAATTTTACTGTAGAGATTTCCTCAAAGTAGTCGCGCCATCGCTTCAATGCTTTCTTGCGATCCATAAGAAGACGGCCATTCTCATCCTTGATGCGGAAAAACTTCTCGATATCGTCGGTCTGCCGATGGCGATTCGTAGCTTTTCGTAAGTCGGCACAGATACCGCTCACCATCGCGTGACTCGAGCTTCTCGTTGACATCCCCATAATGAGTTGCTTTTGCAACAACCACGGCCTTCTTTGCAGCTTTCTTCGCTTCTTGGCACTTCCGCCAGTTTATCTTAGTCCATCTTACCATTACGGTTGTCTTTTCTCCGAGAAACGCATGAGAAAGTTACTTCTTCTCTCGAACTTTCACTTTCACGTCGTTTGTCTACAGCCATGTCTGGTTGTCGACCCTCCGTCGCCCAGGCTTAGTAATGCCACGTTTCGACTATGCAGCTTGACGGTCGGTCGTATTCTGCCAAGCTTCATCGACATTCGTGACTGTCGGTAACCGTATGCGAGACATTATAGCCGCTTCCTTCTCTCGCATTCGCCACCACTTGATTCTTAGTGAACCGCATCGCTCGACCTGCTTCATCCTTGGAGGGGCGATCTTCAAAGTGCAGATCAGCAGTCGGTGCGGGGGGGGGGGGGTGACCATCTCGTACGGCACGATCTTCGCGTCTGTGAAGAGACTCCGGTTGCGATCTCTCACAAGGACCAAGTCTATCTGAGTTCTGGTATTCCTCCTATAGAACGAGATGGGGTGGAATTCGCGTTTACGAAATACGGTGCACTATGGTGAGGTTATGCGATTCCGCATACTCAAGAATGCGCTCACCATCGGCGTTACGTGATCCGTATCCGAAACCACCATGACAGCTGTACTCGTCTTTCGTAGCACCTACGTGCCCATTAAGGTCACCAGCGACTATGATGACATCTTTCGACAGTACCTCTGCTGTCTTCTCATCCAGCAGGTTCCAAAACTCGTCCTTGGCTTGATCGGAGCAGCCAGTCTGCGGAGCATAAGCAGAGAAGAAGTGGTAGAGTCGCTCCTTAGCGGTGACAACGATCTTCTTCAATCGATCGTCAAAGCGCTCAACGCTTACAATCGAGTCACGAAATCGTTCGGAGACGATTATTCCGACACCACTGGTGGTCCTGGGACTTCCGCATAGAACGGCCTTGAAGCCACGTCCTATGTCCCTTGACTTGCGGCAGGACCACCTCGTCTCCTGCACCGCACAGAAATCAACTCTCCTTCGCTCCAGTGCTTCTACCAACTCGCACGAGCGGCCCGTCAACGTACTCACATTCAGCGTTGCCACGCGGGTCCTGCTTACGTTACGGGACTTTCGGACTAGCTCAGCTGTCCCCCAATGCCGTTCTCGGATAAGGGAGCCTCGCTTACCTCTCACACTCGCCGGCCTTGGCCGTAGCACTATCTCGAAAAACTAGCACTGTCATGAACCATGTGATGTGACATGGGTCTTCGAAGGCCGGCCTGTCACAAAGGCCTGTCGCCTGCATTCGAATGTACGTGTTCGGCTTAGCTCGCAGAGCGGGAAGTCGTTCATGAATCGTCGATGAATCTGGCCCCAGGAGGCAATCTAAAATCGAGCTACGGCCTTCAACAAGATTCCAAGTCACCCATTTGCAGCACAAGCTGGATTCCCAAGCAATTCTTCAACCAATCTTGCTTTTTTCAAACGAATAGCCTCGAAAACTTCCTTCCTTTCTAATGGCTACTTATCATTTTTCGTGTACCTCACAGCTTTTGTTCAACTATTTCTATCCTCCAAGCTATACTGTCTGTTACTGTTTTCTTTTTTCAGAGTTGTGTTCCGTCGCTCGCTCCTGTTCCAGCTGTCTGATACGTTGTAATAAATTATCACCTTTATTTTGGGGCTCGTCAAGAGCACTCGGAACAGCTGCCTTTCGCGCGAACCCGATTCCAAGTTCTTGCTTAGGATTTCGCGTCCGGGCCAACCAAGCCTTCCATCCCTCCCGGGTCGGTGAATTGGTACCAGAGTTGCCTGAGAAGGACAAAGCGCTGACTTGTTCATCTGCTCGCCACAGTAGGTCATTGTGTAGGCCACGTATACATTCAAATTGTCTCCACGACATCTCGTAGAGGGAGTGGCGCATCCCAAAGCGATTGAGTGACATTCCCCTTTGTCCTTCTATCATTATTATCTTGAAGGCTTGCTGCTTGAAACTCTTGCTTTCTGCCATGGACTTTGGTCCATGATATCTTGGTGGCTCCGCCCACTTTAGATTATAAATTGAGGCAGAGGAAAGCTCGAGCAGGTTCAGATCAGTCCAGTCCGGTCTACTTCGTCTCAGTATGGTCGTGCAATCATCGGAACTTTAGGCACGTGGGAAACCATAGGACGAAAGAACTCTCACAAATCAACCACTCAGCCGACCTCAGTCGTCGGACTCGTGTTGACTAGGCAATTAGGTTATAAGCAAAAGGAACAATAAGGACCAAAGTTTATTTATTTATTTATTTATTTATTCAATAGGTTTTCAATATTTTACAATATGCGGCATCTCATTAGGTCGATCCATTCGCGTTTCGTTTTCGTTCTTGCTTCTTCCTGCCAATTGCATGTTCCAAAGGCTTTATGGAATACATCCCGCCATCTAGAATTAGGTCGTCCCGCTGTTCTTTTGGAAGGTGGACACCACTCCATAGTCTGACGAGACCACTTATTATCAACAGTATTAGAGATCTTCCAGTATGTATGCAATATGTCCATTTTCTTGCCATGGCACAGTGAACCACATCTTTTACTTTAGTAAATCCTCGCAGCACACGTTACGCTTTCTATCTAGAAGACTCACTCCAACCATATGACGTTCCGTGCGCCTTTGTGATGCTGCAAGTTTATCCTTAACTGACTTTGATAGAGTCCAGGTCTCAACTCCATACAGCATTGACAGAAATATACACATATTAAAAAAGCGTCGTTTCCACTTCATCTCGACCGTCCTCTATGTTAAAAAGTTTGCATATCGACAGAAACTGCTCCATCCTGCACGAATCCTACGGGTGATTTCTTGGGAGGGATCTTGAGTGAGGGAGATATCTTGTCCCAGGTATATGATAGACTTTACTTTGCCGACGTCTTTTCCCTTAAGGGTGATGGATGTGTCAGATGTCACCATTATCTTCGTTTTTGAGGCACTTATTTTCATACCACAACCTAGCGAGTTTTGATCTAGTTCGTTAATCATGGATTACAGTTCTTGTTCGGTTTTTGCAATCAGAACAACGTCGTCAGCAAAGCGAAGGTTGTGAGCCGAATTGCGGCAACTGATATTCCATAAACATTCTAAGTAATTTTTCGAAAAATATGCTCCAACGTAAAGTTGAATAGTTTTGGTGAAGTTGTATCACCTTGGCGGACTCATCGGTAAACTCTTATTGGAACGCCTGTTCCTCCGAGACGAATTGCAGACTGCGCTTTTGAGTAGATTTTACGAAGCAGTTCTATAAGCTGTTGATTCGCTCCTTGTTCTTGAAGGGGCCGTTCATAACGCATTCACCTCCACTGTATCAAAGGCCTTCTCATAGTAAATGAAAGCTATGAAGAGAGGTATTTGGTATTCGGTACATCGTTCAATCAGCTGATTTGCAGCATGTAAATGATCGATAGTGGAGTAGTTTTTTTGAAATCCAGCTTGTTCAGGAGGTTGTTCTACGTCCAATACCTGTTCGAGTCGCTTCAGAATTACTCTCGTGTGAAGTTTGTATAAAACAGACAGGAGAGAGATTGGACGGTAGTTTTTCAGCTCAAGTGGGTCGCCTTTCTTATGTAGAAGTGCGGTTACGGAATCTGCCAGCTTCTCGGGCACGGATAAAGTACCCAAACAGTGGTTGAAGAATTCAGTTATTAGTGGAACAAAACTATTGGTGCCTAGTAGACATGGGATCCGACACCGATTCGGATAATTCGAAATTGTCAATTTTTTTCAAACCCGGTTAAAAGTATTATGCGAATAATGGCATTTTTGAAAAGTCCCGGATCTTGGGATGACTCAGATAAGAGAAGCTTTAACAAGAAGGGTTTTCATATGATCCAATTAACTGATTTATCTTAGGATCTCACATCGGATACCCGGATCGGATAAAGCATCAGATTTTTGAACAAAGTCAGTTATCCGAATTTTTTGAAAATCCGATCTGGTGAAAATCTCCCCTATTTTAAATGCATTAAGATCGAAGCTTTTCAAAAATTTCATTATTCGCACAATCCTTTCAACCAGGGTTTGAAAAAAATGAGGTATCCGAATTATCCGAATCGGCGTCGGATCCCATGTCTAGTGCCTAGCTGCAGCATCTCCGTAGCAATACGATCATGCCCTGGGGTTGTTCCTGGTTTCATGGATTTGATGGTTGCCTCTATTTCACCTTGCAGAAATAATGGGCATTGAATATCCGTGTCGATTGGAGTATATGTGACAGTAAACGTAGATGCGTATAGCTGCTCGTAGAAGTGTTTCGTCGCCGAGCTAATCTCGTTTTTGGTTTTGCACAAGAACCCCTCCTCGTTCCTCAACTGGTCTTGAGAGTGCGGTTTGATCGAATGGCTTTCTCAACGACTTGACTATGGTGTTTTCGGATATCATCTTTTATCATTCGCCTCAGCAATTTACATGTTTCTACGTAGCTAACTCGACCGCTGTTGTCGACCTGTCGACCGCTGTTGAAATGTTTTTCTTCAGAGTTTGTTGATGTTTCATCAGTGATACCGTGTCCACTGACAGGTAGCTGCGGTACTCTTGTTGTCGCGCTCTGCTCTTACGCTCTTGAATTGAAGGTGTCGGCATGCAAAAATGTGGTCGATACAATTCCGTGTTTTTCCATCCGGGGCTCGCCACGTCCACGTCCAAGGGCCTAAATATCAACAATAAATTCAAGACAACAAGTTTTTTAACCACTTTTATTTCTATGTAGCTTGCAGAGTATTTTACGGTTGATTCTAAAGGAAATAAATATGTGAATACTAAAAGGTGCAGTGTAATATTAGAGGAATATTTGTATCAAGAACCATCAAAACTGCGTTGTACCATGATGCAGTCCAATTACTTTTCGAACTCAACATCAATACCTCAAATTGAATGGGTCTCTGGCCCCCAAGCTTTAATAGTATCATGAGCCGCCTAAAGGTTCAATTTTGAAACCAGAGAAACTCCGCAAATAAACTGTTAACCCTAGAAAAAGATATGATAGGAGAAGAAAGATAAGGCACTGTGAAGAGTGAAAAGACAGATTGAATTCTGATCTACGAAGAAACACAGCTCAGGGTAATGGAAAGCACCGTGAAAGCCCAGAAGCCTATGGAGGTTCCACAACGCGGATTGCGTCGAAGATCTCGAGCATGGGTAGGAGGAATTTCGGTTTTTTGGAAAAATGGCCGAAATTGGGTGTAAAACAGAAAATAGCAGGGTATAGAACTTTTGCTATAGGTATCCGGACGCCATAATCTATTTGACTTTAGTTTAATCTGCATCGCAACATCACAAGTCCAAACCAAAAATGTTCCTATGCCATCCCATGCTCCGACCGAATCGTGAAAAACGGATGTCAGATTCGTGATCAGCACCCCAAATAACCCCCCTAGACGAAGTTTCAGCGAAAAAAAATTTTCGACCGAAGTCGTGTCGGTGGAGTCGGAACTTTTAACGAGTTCCTTTACTTTTTATTTATCATGTTTATTAAGTTTTGTTGATTTTTGATTTCATTTTTACTTTTTATTTTGTTTTGATTTGAATTTCTGACTTGCTTCACGTCATGAATAAATCATTTTACCTGAAACACGTTTCCGTCTTCAAATAGACGTAAATGCAGGTCGCCACTAGCCGTTCGCTCAAAAGTGTGCTAATAATGAGATTATAGGTCCTCGTCGAAGATAGGTGACAAAATGCAAAAAACCCACCAGCGGTGGGAACCGAACCAATGAACCCAACCCTTTGGAGCGAGCACTCTACCACTTCGCCGCCACCGCTGCTGACGGCGTTGTTAGCCGAGCCGCTGATTTCCACGCAATACTGCGCCCAACGCTGATTGAGCGCGCCTAACACATGGAAGACATCGCGGTTTCCGCCGGCCATAACTTACTTAGGAGATCCATTTAGCAAATTTGGTCTATATATCTGTGATCAGCGTCTCGAGCTCTTTCACGTGATATAGGTCTCAATCCGATCTTCCATGGGAACTGACGATATTCCCTGGTGAGACGAGGGCTGGAAGTTCGCCGCACTGTAGACTCGGTGCAGTTTTGCTGGGATGGGACATCCTCCCAGGCGTGGGTTTCTTCGATGTAGAGCTCACGAAGGATGACATGCTGCACTTTACTAACTTATTTATAAACTGGCGGAGTGGCTTCTTCCGAGGCCCGCCCTTTAAGCAGAGCTGTTGCAAATGTCTGCGTCTCCACTATCTCGTGAGGCAACCTCTGGACTCTCGAGTAAGCCCAGAGGTTTGGGACTGGGCGGGCCAGGGGGGGGGCGAGGGGGAAGAACGCTCTCCCCCCTTATTAGTTCACTAACTTAGTAGGTGCAATAGGAGGACGTCCCACCCCACCTAACCCGCATAGCGCCGAAAAAGTTTGCTCGGCAGCAGTGCAAAACGAAGCTGCAGTGCGGCGAACCTACAGCACTCGTCTCAGTAGAGTGGAGCACGTGGACCACCGCAGCCTTAGGATAAAGCATCCTTCCACTGCAGCGACGGCGACTGCTAACTGGATAAATCGCTCCCGGTTCCTCTTACTTCAGTCCACCATCTGGTTCGGATACGGAGGAAGCAGGAGACTTAAAATTCACTTCCCAATACATGCGGAAAGCGCGAGAGCGACCACAGAGGGCTTGCTTCTCGCGTACTTCCCGCAGCTTTTCTTAAGTAGAAAAGACTCAACCTTTTCCGTTGCAACTGAGACTGGCAGTGTGGGGAATAAAGACTCTATTGCCTTTCTCACAAACTATCAAAGTTTAAGGAATTTCGCAACGTCACTCAAGCCAATCAGCTCTATGAACACCACCAGAAATTGCTGGTATGGATTTCCTTTTCCATTTACACGGTAATTAGCTTTATTAATACACAATTTAACGTGAGCACGCTGGTACTGACGAGCGAATCATAGTGAAAGACGACGAACGAGGGGTAACGGAGCCTAAAGGAAAGGGAAAAAGCACAAGGCGATAATGCACCATCAATTGCCTAGGGAACGAAATAGCGGAGGAGAGGCGGTGCACGGGAATGGCGGTCTGAGAAGTACGGGGGCAGCTGAGAGAAAGGGAGTGTTGAGTGGAGACCTATCGGCCTCTGTTTCGGATCTGTTCAGCTTGTGAGGAGATCTCGTTGATGAAGTTCTTGAAGGCATTCGGGTCTCGCAGACACTTCTGAGCTTTGTCCTGCAGGTGGTACTTGCATACGTCGACCCACAATCTGAAATAGGCACCGTTCCGGGCGTTTTTCTGTGGTCAGTCTCATTCTTGGTTTGTAGCCATGAATTCAGAAGCAGTCTTAAAGAACAAACTTACCGCGCACACCCAAGTTTTTTGTCTCTACCATCGGTGAATGAGAATGTCAGCCAGTACTCGTTCTGCAAAAAGTTACAGCTGCTTATGGTCAATCTCATTACGCTTCACCTGGAAGGGCTTACCGATTGGAGTGGCCCAAAGAAAGACTTGGGGAGATCTTCTGAGGAGAAAACTTTCGAGAAAGTCATCGTCCAATGTCCTTTAGGCGGAGGGCACAGCTAAAGTTCACCTGAGTTGATAAAGTGGCGTGCGGGAAGGATATGCCGGACGAACCTTGTTTTGCCTGAGGAAGTCCTGAGCCTTGGAGTCCTTAATGTACTTGTGCGCTCCTTTCACTGCCTCGTTACATTTGTCCAACATGTCACAGTAGCGGCTGTAACAGGCACGCGACTCACTCAGGAACGTTGCTCACACTTCAGTATTTATTAGGTCAGAAACGCGTATTTTGCAAAAACCGCCGAGGCCAGAGCAATGCACAAGCAGAATTTAATTCAACGGATGCCACATCTCCTCTACTGAATGGCCACAAGAAACCAGCGATCTCTGCGAAAACACCTCCGAGAACAGAAGGTAAAAGACAGAAGCACGAACTGAGCCATACAATCCTCTCATGAAGAGTGTTGACGAGGATATTATAGAATACACACTAGTGGATATTCATATGCACGCATGTTCACTGCTCCACCTTCTGTTCCACTTTCTACTTTCTCACACCTCCAAGTGATCACCTAAAGATAGAGCGATGGAACCGTGAAGAAGCTCGAACACAGGGCACTCATTCAGTCACTCAAGTTTTGTAGGTGCACAACTGGCCCTCACCGGCAGAAATGGACATAGTTCGCTTTCCCGCAATACAAGAGAATTCACTCTTCCAATGACCGCGGGAGAAAACCACGCAGAGCTGGTGGGGGTGAGTTATTGCCCCGCTATCCTGCTCGCACTCTGAATCTTTGCATTGGAAAGGAACGCCTTTCCTCGGCGTCGCGTGGAAGAAGTGCATACGGTGCATCCCAAGATATCACCGTGGTGCTTCCGCTAGAAAGTCTAAAGTGAGGGATCACCTGTATCACCTGTCGTCCCGTTGATCATCGACTTGCTCGAGCGGGCGCCAGCAGCGTCTCCATTCGTCCCTGTCGCGTGCCAGAGTGGTCCAATGGATCCTCCTCGCTCGAGGGACACGAAGAGCGTCATATCGGTCGTTCAGGGCTTTCATGAAGAAGTCCGACCAACGCGTTGGTGGGCGTCCTGGTGTTCTTTTGACATCCCGCGGAATCCAGTCTGTGACGGCTCTCGTCCAGCGGGTGTCTACGAATCGCATTACGTGGCCGGCCCACCTAATTTTCGACGACTTGGCCCATGCGACAGCGTCTCTGATTTTCGAACGTCGGCGAAGCTCGGAACTCCGGAGGCCTTCTCTCACTTGCGTGAGTCGTGTCACTCCGAGCATCGTCCTCTCGATTCCACGCTGCGCGACGCTGATCGCGTGTTCATCCTGCTTTCGTATAGCCCAGGTCTCTGAGGCGTATGTTAGGGCAGGAAGAACAGTGGAGTCGAATAGATGGGCACGGAGTCGGACGTTCTTCGTTTTCTTCACGACTTCTTCGACGCTCTTGAAAGCTCCCCAAGCCGCTCGTTTCCTCCTGCTCAGCTCTGGTGCTAGGTCGTTGGCCATGTTGACTTCGCGACCCAGATACACATAGCTGGAGCATTCGGAGATGTTCGTTCCGTTGAGCGAGAATGGGGCATCAGAAACCCATCCGTTCTTCATGAACATCGTCTTCGTAAGATTCAGCTGCAGTCCAACGCTTCCACATACACGATCGAAGTCGGCTAGCATTCGCTCCGCCTGACTGATGCTCGGTGTTATGAGAACGATGTCGTCAGCGAAGCGAAGATGGTACAGTTGCCGGCCGTCGACCTTCACTCCCATGTCATCCCATTCTAGTTCGCGCATGACGTTTTCGAGGGTGGCGCTGAAGAGCTACGGGGATATGGTATCCCCTTGTCGAACCCCTCTCTTCACGTCAATGACGACGTCGTTGTAGAATGGTGAGATCTTGGTCGTGAATCCACTGTACAGCTCTCGAAGGACTCTGATGTACTGAGTAGGAACGCCCTGGGTGAGCAGGGCTTCCATGACCGCTTCAGTCTCGACGGAGTCGAATGCCTTCTTCAGGTCAATGAACGTAAGGCACAGCGGCAGCTTGTACTCTCGCGACACTTCGATGAGCTTCGTAATGGTGTGTATGTGGTCGATCGTGCTGAATCCTCTCCGAAATCCTGCTTGTTCGCATGGCTGTCCTTCGTCCAGCGTTCTACTAATCCTATTCAGGATGACTCGAGTGAACAGCTTGTAGACTACGGACAACAGGCAGATCGGGCGATAGTTGCCAATGTCGTGCACGTCTCCCTTCTTGTACAGCAAGACGGTCTTGCTGGTCTTCCACTGAGATGGAACCTTGCATTCGGACAGGTAGCGTGTGAAGAGCCGCGCCAAGGTGTTGATGAGCGCTGGCGGGAGGTTCTTCAGGTGTTCAGCTCTGATCCTGTCAGGACCGGGTGCTGTACGTTTCTTCACCGACGAGATGGCGTGTCGGATCTCGGAAGGGAGAACAGAGGGGATGACGTATCCATCCTGCGGAAGATGGCGTAGGGGCAGGTGGACGTGGCTATCGAAGAGATCGGAGTAGAAGTCGTGGATGACTTTCTCCATGGTCCTTCTGGAAGAGGTGACGGTTCCGTCAGGACGTCGGAGAGCGGTCATCTTGGTCTTGAAGTTGGCGAAGTTCCGGCGGGCATTGCGGATGCTCAGCCTTGCCTCTGCTGCTTCAGCCAACACTTCCGCCCTTCTCTCCTTCAGATCTTCCTTTATCGCCGCTCTGCATAGCTTTGCAAGCTCGGACGTCAGTTGATAGTTCCCTGACGCTCGTGCTGCTCCACGCTGGCGTATCAGCTCGAGAATTTCCGGAGACAGGCGTCTCTTGGTGGTCTTCAAGCTCTCGGCTCCTTTAGCACTATCGTGGAGATGGTGCACGAAGCGATCGTATTCCTCGTCGACGTTGTCCATGACGGCATCTTCCCAAAGGCCGACAAGAGAGGTGTAGAGATCCCAGCTGATGGTCGTTCTGGGACTCCTCTTCTTGAACTTCGCGGCCTTCTCTCCTTGACGCGAAAAGCGGAACCTCGCGCGAAGGAGGCGGTGGTCCGATCCCGTGTAGAACTTGGGGACAACGGAGACGTCGGTCAGGCAATACTTGCGATTGAACATGATGTGGTCGATCTCGTAGTGGAACCGGCCACCGGGGATTCCCAGGTCCATCGTAGGGAGGGAGGCTTCTGGAACTGCGAGTTTCCATGGATGGTCTTGGTCGACATGATAAACTCAGACAGCCTTTCACCTTGCTCGTTCCACTCCAAACCGTGGGTTCCGATGTGAAGTTCTTCCGGCGACCTTCGCGGCCCGATCTTGGCGTTGAAGTCGCCGACGATCACCTTGTAGAAGGTGTGATCTTCCTTATAGAACTTCTCCAGCTCCACGTAGAAGGCCTCGACGTCTTCGTCGTCGTAGTCGGATGTTGGGGCATACGCGACGAACACAGTCAAGGCTGGCACGGAGCCACATCGCTTCAGTCGCAGACGTCCGATTCGGCTTGTCAGAGACTCGTACGAATCGATGTTCATGGCCAAGTGCGCGTTGACGAGGACACCAACGCCGCCTACTCCCCTGCTGTCGCATGTTCCGAGGAACAGTTCTTCTCCGCAGTCGTAGGCGGCGTGTAGGGGGTGGTGTCTTCTCGTCTCGGTCAGTCCGATGACGTCGTACTTGATCTTCCTGGCTTGCATCATCAGGTCCTCGACGGATGCTTCCGACGCAAGCGTGCGGGCGTTGTAAGTACAGATCGTCATCCTAGTCCTTCTCAGTTTTCGCAGCCTGGTTAGGCCCTGAGATTTTAGCAGCCTCTCCGTACTCGTCCTTCCCATCGCTGCAGAAATGGGGGCTCTTTCGGGGTCAGGGGAATGAGGCCCTTTAGTGCTGCTGTGTTTGACTGGAATACAACACGGGTAGCTAGTCAGGCTCTGTCGTGCGGGCGGGGTACTCCGGGCAGTCAGCCAGACTGACCGAAGGGACGGGGCGAGACTTAAGGCGGCCTCGAATCGCCTTACATGTACTCCCAGTCTACCGAGTGCAAGCTTTTGGCCGAGCCGACACAGTTACAATCCGCACAGTCACGGACACATCCACGCACACAGTGCACGAACATGCCGCTCCCACGCACAAGGAACGCATCGACCCGACACAGCAGGAACAAGGAGTCCATCCCCTGCATCCCACCTGCGTCTCTGGGCAGTACACGGTCGCATTTGGTTCGCGTTTAATTCCCCTATCCACCACCCGGGGACGCGCCACGTGGCCCTGCGACAAGCGGCCCGAGATCCCTCTTAACAAGAGAGCCCGAAGGCTCTCTATCGAGGGAGATCCGTGGGATATCGACACGGATTTGTCCTAAACGGTAGCCCATGGATCGGACAAAATTCTACGGACCACGCCTGAGCGAGTTTTGGAAAAAGGCCCGCTGTTGCAGGAGCGTTCCAACCAAAGCAGAAGGTCAACAAACGAAAGTTCTGAACTCTCACTTCTCCCACTGTTTCGACTAGGAAAAGATGAGACTCTTTTCCCGTCCGCTAAACATTAGCTGGACAACTGCCTCTGGCTTCGGCCGCCAAGTCAGAATCAAAGGGGCTTGAAAATATTCGAGCCAAAGGATCTCCCTTAATGGCGTGCATGTCAGTACGCTAAACTTCATTTCGGACAGAATTTTTACCAAGGGTTGCTGCCGCGCACACATGTTGGAAAGTGAAAATGTCAGTAACAGAACGGCACAAAGAAGAAGAAAAGCTCTAGAAGGCGCAAGACTGGCAAAGAGGATAGCCCAACCGGGAGTAAAGGTCGTTCGTCAAAGGGCAGGGAAAAGGGTGAACCGGTCCGCTGAAGCGGTCACTCGTCTAGTTCATTTTTTCACTGTCCTTGAGTGCTCACCATGATCCGACGCCGTCACACCCATCGATGATGTTCCATCCCTGGCATGGGATCACCTGCCACCCCTTCGATCCCTGCTTGTTCGTGACCGCGTGTCGAACCTGAAGTTTCAAATGCACTGCGCGGAAAGGCCTTCTCTATGCTTAGAGACGCGAACGAACCTCCAGATCCATTTCGATTTTATCGACGGGCAAGTCCTCGGAGACATCCATGGTCACATTGAAGAAGATCGGTCCTGGGAACCGAGGGTAGTCGGGCCAGATGACTATATTCGAGACATTCACGACGTAGTTGGTCCACTGCAACAAGCGACCTCAATCTTCTCTTTTGTGGTCGCATGAACAGGAACCCTACACATATGCCAGGAGCTCTGTGAGAGCATTCACCATGAAGAGGTAAGCATTTTGGAGGCTTCCAGTAATACATGCAAGGAAATAATGGAAACGGAAACTCTTTCGACTACCACCGGAATGGAAAGCGACACAAGACGGGCGAGAAAGCCGTGAGACACAAATCGCAATAGGCCCAACAACATTCTCTATGTATTACATGAAGAAACACCTAGGATACGCCGCCAACAGCACCTCAGGTGACATTGTGGAGGGAACCTGACTGCGTCGTTGGCCAGTCCAGCAATTGCTGATGGGCTAGCAATTGCTGTCGCAGCGTTCTCCACGTCCCTTCACGTCTGCCGGTGTATATACTCTGGCAGCAAAGTACCCTCCCTGATCAGTGAGCGAACACTAACAGAGCGGCACCTCATCCCTCTGCTATCCAAGGCGCCACTCCTGTGTGCTAAAGAGAAGTCGAAGAACTACGATTAGTGGATCCGGTTGCGCTCTGTCACCCCACCGTTGAAACCTGGTATCCTCTCTCCACGTTCGGTGATTGAGCCTTCGTGATTAAGAAGTCGCTGCGCCCCAAAAGCGGGAGCATACCGAAAATTTCTTTTGGTACGGAAGGAAACGTAATCAAAAACCACGTAGTTTTTCTGGCAACCAGTGCGAATCTTTTGTGCAGGAAGAAATACTTTGTATAAATGATACAAACACCGAAATACAATTACTAGTTAGCTGACTGTTGCATAAAGTGAAGGAATGCGTGGAAGGAATTCCACACAAAGACAAGCTATGAAAGCCTCGTTTTCACCCGCGCACGCTCTCCAACTACATAATTGAGCTCAGTTACCTTCTCAATAACGATCGCACTCGAACGGAAGATGAACGAAATCTTTTTGTACTCTTGAGACATACTTCCGCGGGACTCCTTGCCGACCATGCAAGGACTAGGACGCATGCTTTTTTCAATATCATGCATTTCCGTTTCTTTCGTTATAAAAGGCTTTTCAAAGGAAAGCGAAGAAACGGCAGTCACCTGCTCGCTGGCGCATCGGCTGAACTGCCATCCTCTGATGACAACACCGTGTGGTCCGGTCTGGTACTTCTCCCAAAACGGTTGTACTCCTGGCAGCGCCTCGTTCCATGCCTTGGTCAGCGGTGATTGACCCAAGGTCAGCGGGAGGAGAGCGGCGAGGAGCACAAGCATCCTGTAATCGGATCGGTTCAACAACACGAAAGAAAGCGGTGAGAGATAATCCGAGCGAATGTGCAGAGATTAGAACGTGATGCGGCGGATGGACTTTGTCGGATCAAGCCCGACCGGGTGTCGCCCAGAAGTGGGCTGAAGAGGCACCACCGTCCACCACACGGAGCGGTTAGTGGCGACGAACGAGAACTTGATCCCAAGTGCCTCGGAACAAGTTCGCGCTTATTATGAAAGCGACCAGTACGATAGTTCTTACAGCACCATCCAATGGCTGCAGGTTCTGGAAGAGCTTGGCTCATATCGTCCTAGCGGCTACGGCTGACGTCGGTTTGGCTTCGACGAGCCCTGCGCGTGCTGACGAGGGAGTTCTGGCGATTTTCGGCATGGTCGCTGTTAACCCAGAAAAAGAGGCGGCGGCCAGCGTGACCTTCCGTCTTCTGTCGAGTCACTGCGCGATAGGACAGCGCCACAAGAGGGGCTGGGCTGGCCCGGTCGTCCGACCGAGTGAAACCAATTCCTGGCAACCGCAAGTAGCGCACGGACAGATGCCCAGACAGTCGTCACACTCAGCCTGCTCGGTCTCACCTTGCCTGGAGCACCTACTCCAACCTGGATCACAGGTCAATCGCAGGTCGCTAAGAGTGACTTCCCCTAAACTTGCGCCCCTAGTAGTGGGCGAAGTTGCGCGTCTACATGTCTCGAACGCATTGGAAACGAACATCGACTGTCTTCCCCGTGTACCAGTCCTACCAGTCACAAACTCTACACTACAGTAGGATGCAGTGTCCGCCGAACGTGAAAACGAAATGTGGTTGCAACGGAAGCACTAGCTGCATAATTAAACTAAGAAAGAACAGAGATTCTAGAGAATTAGGGGTGGCTGGAATGAACACTGCGTGTTTCGGCTTTTGATAAACATTTACGACGCAATAGCCACAAATTGCAGTTACAAGAATAAGCAGGGACCATGCATCGACGCGCGGCCTCATGCTTGTTGCTCGCCTTAAGGCAACCAAAAGGCAAGCGGAGAAAGAGGAGACCGACATGTGCTCGAGAGAACAGTGTTTCCCACACATCCAGAACAAGCGGGCTGCCCCCAGTCTTACTTCGAAGACTGAAGCTACGACATGATCATCGAGTGATCTGTGCATGAGATTGGTTCATATAGAAACCTACAGTGTCTCCATGAAGGACATCATAATAGACCAGCCGTAGTGGCTTGGGGATTAACCGCTTATCACCGTCTACATATGATTAGAGCTTGAAAGGTACTGCAGCACTGTGGAGGTGGCAAAACGTTTAGGATGAACTTGTATTCACCACTGTTGCAAAAAGTCTGCTGGCTGGTATACAAACACACTTGTTCCTGAGTGATCCTCGAGCAGCCGGCTTGTTTCTTGCTCTAGAGTGGCTGCCACAGAATTCTGTGCTGAATAGTAAGTGTTCAGGGATGTTAAAGGAGAGCATCGCAAGCTGACTAGAATGCCACACATATTCAGTGTTTTGTAGGCGGCAGGACATGCCTACTGGTGAGTCTCGCGGGAGTTAGGCTCTCTTTCCCGCACTTCCAGCACACATTAGGACAGCATTGTGTAACAACGCTAGAGGAGCTAGAGCTCAGCCAGTGTCTTCATCACCTCAAGCGTAGAGTGAGGAGATCTCGTTCCCAGTAAGGGGGGAGTTGTGATCGAGAGAACGGTGTCGGAGTCGGTGTGCGCTGAGGAAGGACGCGAAAGTAGCCAGGAAGGCGGTACGAAAGAAGGAAAGTAGTAGCGATAGGATTGAAAGCGATGGTAATTAGGTCAGCGGCCGGGATAGTCAGAGGAGATACATCGATCGGTAGAATAGAAGACGGTATATAATTGTTCGAGTCGGCGGGGCGTGGTGGAGGGGGTTGGATGAGACGAGGAGTCGGGCACAGGAGCGAGCCGGTCGTCCGTCAGGGCGGTCGGATGGGACCTCGACGGCGTTGCCGTGACCGGCCGATGGCCGGCGGAGGTGGAACTGGCGCCGACCCTGACAAGGCGCTGGAGACGGTGCAGCGGAGTATACATTGGATCCTATCGAAAATCTTCGGATAACTGGATGATTCGGATAAGGGCGAACCCAACAATAGTGCATGTATCGAAAGACTCTCACTTCTCGTCAAGGAAAGAAACATCAAAGAGCTGGGTCATTCCAATCAGGGATGGGCGGAAATTCCGTTTTCATGTTCCGAATTTCGGTTTCCGACCGTTTTCAGTCCTTCGGTTCCGTTTTGTTCCTTTTTCTTTTGGGCCGGTAGACGTAACGAAAATGGTGACTCATCACTCATTGATTGCTTTGCTCTGCCTCCATTCACCTCTTGAACGTAAACTAAAGGCTGAAGAAAGAGATTAATTATGCGTTTGTGATTGTGTTTCTTTCAAACCGGTGGTGCATCCTGATGTTCGAAACAGTAACCAAATTGGATTCTTTGCCCTTTTCTCGAAACGCTGTACTATCGAATAGCGTAGGTCCACAAAGGTTCCATGAGTGTTTTAGTAAAGAATCAAATTCCTTATCCGGAGCAGCTTATCTTTTTCCCTAGTAAGTCTCGTAGGTCTGGCCTGGACCACCAAATTTAGATCAGTGTTCTATAAGCACTCTTAGGGGGGACATTGGATCTATCCTAGTCGGAGGAGGGCATGCTGTGTCTTGCCTCTAAAATCCCCTCTGAGTTTGTTTCAGAGCTTCAGCTGCTGCCAAATGAAACAATGGTACTCATGCGATCTCAGAGAGTGGATGTCGTGTCGAGGGTGCTGAACGCAACTGTAACCTTAACCCTGCCCCTCCTAATTGGGATAGATCTGGGACATTCAATAGGACCGGTTAAATTATGAGTGCCGGAATCTCTGACACTTTACTCGTCAGCTGGGTTCGATGCATATAAAATACTTTCTTCCTATTTACAGAGAGATTTTGCACAAACTTCGGTTTGTTACACTAGTAATGTTTGAAAATTCATCTTAATAATAATACGAACACAAGGATCTTTTATTGGTATTTGTTGCTAAAAAGGAGTCACTTGCTGCCTTGCCCGCTATCCAAATTCGCTAACGGCAACTCAGTTATTACTACCGTTATGGATATATGTATATTTATGAAAAACTGGACGAACTAATGAGTTTTGAACCACTTCCTTTTCGGCGTTTCGTGTTTCGGTTTCCACCCATGTTTGAGCTCATCCGTCCCATATTCCTTGCACAAAGTGCGGTATGGGGCTGTTCTACATGATGACCCCCTCGACCCAATTTGCGCCGAATGCTATACAATGTGAAACAGCGAAGTGCCAATCTGAAGGCGTGCGTAATCCACTCTCTCCCTCAGTCCCCGTCCTTGCTTCCCCCGGCAGCACAACATGGTATTTGAAGGAAAAGATGCCAAGATCGACGTAACGCTCAACGGCGTACTAAATGTGTTCAACGTCATTACGACATTAGTTCACAGTGGGGCGCGAAAAGGTATGACTCAGCAGCGTGCCGCCCGCGAAATTCGTTTTGAATGTGCTTTTATCCGAGGTGCGCGATTTCAAAAAAGGAGCGAGGAAATTGAACGGGTTATCCGAATTTATCCGATTTTATCCGAATCATCCAGGGTCTGGATAACTGAATGATTCGGATAATGGCAATTTCGCGGACTTCGGATTTTTGGAATGCTCGAAAAGGTCATCGTTGCTCACCTTGATAATACTCCATCCCCGCCGAACAGCATGGGTTTCGCCGGGGGGGAGGGAGGATCCACTTCTACTCAAATGCTGGCAGCACTTAATGTTTTGGCCGATGCACTGGACCGGAATCTAGTGGTGGATGTGTGTAGTTTGATTTTCACAAGGGATTTATTTATTTATTTATTTATTTATTTATACGTGTATGACAACACGCGACGAAATAAAGACCAGCAAGACAACACATTGGTAATAAACACAAAAATACAAGAAACGGCGAATTAGCGAGTCTTAAGATAACTACCGACGAGCTTTTTATATTGGTTAATCGAAGATGGCAAAGTATGTTTTTTGGTAAACATCAAGAATTCAGAACCGGCCCTTTGAGTAAAAAAGGAGGCACGAACACAACTTTTGGCCGTAGAATAGTGAATTTTAGATCTACAACCCCTAGTGGTAGAATGATGGACTGTGTAAAGCTCAGTAAGTGGAAGTGCAACTTTTCCAGTCATCATCTTGAAAATCATAATTAGATCGTTTCGCTTCCTACGAATAGCAAGTGATTCCAGCTCGAATATTTTATTACGATCAGGCGCTGATGGAATGGAGGTGTAGTCATAGCCATTTAAGCGTAACCATAGCTTTCTAGTGTAGCTATTCTGAACGGATTCTAGCCTCTGTATGCAGCGCTTAAGGTGAGGATTGAACACAGTGGTGCCATACTCCAGTATTGGGCGAACATATGATTTGTATGCAAGAAGCAAGTGAGTTTTTGAATTTGTAGACAACGCTCTAAAAATGTTGTAAGTAACTCTTTCAGCTTTCTTTGCAATCGTCTCGCAATGCTCTGAAAAACTAAGTTTTTTGTCTAAGATGAAGCCGAGATCACGCAGACTGTTTTCACTGAGTAGGTTGCAACCACCAAGGCTGTAAATGTGTTTAACCGAATTTGAATTGCCTAGATAAGGATTATTGGATTATATATTTATTGGATTTGATAAGGTACCGCATGGTAAGTAAATTGAACAGCTGTTCTTGGTCGGATTGCTCTCAAAAATCGTTCTTTGGATTAAAGACTTTTTAGCTTCTTCTTCTTCTTCTTCTCCTGAGCGTTTAGTCCCGCGCAGTCGCAGGGTTCGCTGTTCTTGTGATCTGTCGCCACCTCATCCTATAAAGGGCGTCATCTGCCGTGGCGCCGACTTCGGCGAGATCTCTCTTGATGATGTCCTTCCATCTTTTCCTTGGGGCTCCTCTCGGACGCTTTCCGGATGACTCGAAATCTAGGGCCAACCTTGTGGGGTGATCCTCTGGTCTTCTGAGGACGTGACCATACCACCTCAGGCGCTGCTCTTTCATCTTCAGCTGGATCGGGGCTGTCTTCATCATTGCCCTAACATCCTCGTTTCGCACCCTGTCCCGACGGGTCCATCCACATGCCCACCTCAGCATCCTCATTTCCGCAGCGTGCAGTTGCCGTTTCTGCGCCTTACCCAAGACCCAGCACTCACTGCCGTAGAGGGGGCAGGCCTCACAACTGTTATATAGAACTTGCGTTTGAGCGTCCTGGAGCATCTACAGTTGCAGAGAATCCCTGTGGACTCCCACCACTTGAGCCAGGCTTATCCGTCCCCTGACCGCCTGGTCCACACTTCCTTCCTTGGATAGGTCACACGGTAGCGGAATTCTTCCACCTTCTCGATCGTTTCCCCTTGGCAGTCTAGGATCGATCCAGCGCACTGCTCAGAGCGGATGAACTTCGTCTTCTTTACGTTCAGCCGTAGGCCGTTGTCTGCGAGAGCTCTCTGCCACATCTGCACCTTCTCCTCCAGCTCCTCCTGGTTGTCGGCTACTAGGGCGATGTCGTCCGCGTAGAGGATCGTTCTGAGAGGGCCTTCCTCAAGGTGGTTCATTATAGAGTCAAGTGTCAGCAGGAAGAGGAACTAGCTCAGAGCCGACCCTTGGTGTACCCCCACTGTGATGTCCACTTTCCTTGTCACCCCGTGTGGAGTTCGTATCGCCGCTTTCGAGCCCTCGTACATGTCCCTTATGACCGTGATCAGACGTTCCGGGACACCCCTCCCTCCAAGGGCATACCAGATTACGGCCCGAGCTAGCCTGTCGTAGGCCTTCTCCAGGTCCAGGAATGCCAGGTAGCAGGGTTTTCGTTTCTCCCGATATTTCTCCATCACCTGACGAGCGATGAAGATGGCGTCTGTGGTGGACCTCTCAGGCATGAAGCCCCACTGCACCTAGGAGATGGGTACCATCTCCCTCAGCCTTGAGTCGACCAGTCGTTCGTAGATCTTCATCGTGTGTGAGATCAGTTTGATCCCTCGGTAGTTGGAGCATTCGGAAGCGTCTCCCTTCTGCTTGAAGATGGTGCTGTTCCTCCAGTCATCCGGCATCTTACCTTCTTTTGTGATTCTGTTGAGGAACTGCGTCAGCCAGCTGATTCCGAGGTCCCCGAGCACCTTCCAAGCCTCTACTGGCACACCGTCAGGCCCTGCTGCCTTTCCGAGTTTCATCTTCCCTATGGCCTTGCGAACCTTTTCTTGCATCCAGGGTGGGATGGGTCCTTCCGATGGTTGTTCCTCCTCGGCCTCTCGACGAGGGAACTCCTCGTTCAGGAGTTCCTTGAAGTACTCCTCCCATCTCTTTCTCTCTGACTTCGACCGGCTTCCGTAACACCCTACCGTCAGCACTCTTCACAGTCTTCACTACTCGAATGTCGAGGCTAGCTCTATGTCGCGCCTTGGCCAGGCGGATGGCGAACTTCTCTCCCTCTGGCCCGTCTAGTTTCTCGTACAGGGCATCCATTTCCGCGTTCATTGCCTTCGCTACAGCTGTTTATGCCAGCCTCTTCAGCTTCCTGTAGGCTGTGAGATGCTCGGGTGCCCGCGTCTTCTCCCACAGCTTGTAGGCCTCCTTCTTCCTCTTCACCGCAGCCTGCACCTCTTCGTTCCAGAACCATGCCGATTTATCCCCTCTGGTTCCTTCCTTTGTTTCTCCCAGGGTTTCCTTGGCACATCTCAGGATTGTTTGGGCTACCCTTCTCCAGGTTTCATTCACGGGACCAGCTGGATCTGGAAGGCCTGCTTTGAGCACTGCCCTTCGTAGCTCGTTCCGCTCTGAACCCCGCAGTCTCCACCATCGAATCCTGGGTTCCGTCCTCACTTTGGGCCTGGTGGGTAGAGGTATGTTAAGGTCAGCTACCAAGGTTCTATGCTGTGATGCCACGTCTTCTCCCGGAATGACCTTCACATCCCGGACTGTTTTCAGGGCAGCCCTTCGAACCAGGATGTGGTCGACTTCCGTCCTTCTTCCTCCGCTAGCATAGGTCACCTTCTGGCTCTCCCTCTTCGCGAAGAAGGTGCTACAGGCAGTCAGGTCGTGGGCGATAGCCAGATCCAGAATTCGTTCTCCATCCGGGTTTATCAGGCCGATCCTAGATCCTCCAACTTTTTAGCTAGTAGAACTTTTAGAGTCAGTCTCATGGGGAGCTTTCTCTTCCGAGACGTGCAACGAGTGGAGTCCCACAGGCTTCGGTGTTATCTCCTATACTTTTAACATCTATACCAGAGGTATACCTGCAGTGATTGCCGAAGGCGGCATTGCCTGTAATGATTTCGCCGACGATCTCGAACTTTATAGCACGATCAGCTCTTCTCTGGATGCCATGAAACTCCAGCTAGCAGTTTCAGATGTTGTCAATTGGTCTCAGAAATGGGAGCTTCCATTGACCAAAGACAAAATTAGGGTTTTCCATATTGGTAAAAACAACATGAAAACTGATTATTTAATTGGCGACGTCTCTGACGAGTCTCTGACAAGCCGAATCGGACGTCTGCGACTGAAGCGATGTGGCTCCGTGCCAGCCTTGACTGTGTTCGTCGCGTATGCCCCAACATCCGACTACGACGACGAAGACGTCGAGGCCTTCTACGTGGAGCTGGAGAAGTTCTATAAGGAAGATCACACCTTCTACAAGGTGATCGTCGGCGACTTCAACGCCAAGATCGGACCGCGAAGTTCGCCGGAAGAACTTCACATCGGAACCCACGGTTTGGAGTGGAACGAGCAAGGTGAAAGGCTGTCTGAGTTTATCATGTCGACCAAGACCATCCATGGAAACTCGCAGTTCCAGAAGCCTCCCTCCCTACGATGGACCTGGGAATCCCCCGGTGGCCAGTTCCACAACGAGATCGACCACATCATCTTCAATCGCAAGTATTGCCTGACCGATGTCTCCGTTGTCCCCAAGTTCTACACGGGATCGGACCACCGCCTCCTTCGCGCGAGGTTCCGCTTTTCGCGTCAAGGAGAGAAGGCCGCGAAGTTCAAGAAGAGGAATCCCAGAACGACCATCAACTGGGATCTCTACACCTCTCTTGTCGGCCTTTGGGAAGATGCCGTCATGGACAACGTCGACGAGGAATACGATCGCTTCGTGCACCATCTCCACGATAGTGCTAAGGGAGCCGAGAGCTTGAAGACCACCAAGAGACGCCTGTCTCCGGAAACTCTCGAGCTGATACGCCAGCGTGGAGCAGCACGAGCGTCAGGCAACTATCAACTGACGTCCGAGCTTGCAAAGCTATGCAGAGCGGCGATAAAGGAAGATCTGAAGGAGAGAAGGGCAGAAGTGTTGGCTGAAGCAGCAGAGGCAGGGCTGAGCATCCGCAATGCCCGCCGGAACTTCGCCAACTTCAAGACCAAGATGACCGCTCTCCGACGTCCTGACGGAACCGTCACCTCTTCCAGAAGGACCATGGAGAAAGTCATCCACGACTTCTACTCCGATCTCTTCGATAGCCACGTCCACCTGCCCCTACGCCATCTTCCGCAGG
The DNA here is from genome assembly GCA_947359475.1 of Heligmosomoides polygyrus bakeri. Lineage (NCBI taxonomy): Eukaryota > Metazoa > Nematoda > Chromadorea > Rhabditida > Heligmosomidae > Heligmosomoides > Heligmosomoides polygyrus. The sequence continues at coordinate 49,260,364 of OX375866.1, read as the reverse complement.
ATGGATACGTCATCCCCTCTGTTCTCCCTTCCGAGATCCGACACGCCATCTCGTCGGTGAAGAAACGTACAGCACCCGGTCCTGACAGGATCAGAGCTGAACACCTGAAGAACCTCCCGCCAGCGCTCATCAACACCTTGGCGCGGCTCTTCACACGCTACCTGTCCGAATGCAAGGTTCCATCTCAGTGGAAGACCAGCAAGACCGTCTTGCTGTACAAGAAGGGAGACGTGCACGACATTGGCAACTATCGCCCGATCTGCCTGTTGTCCGTAGTCTACAAGCTGTTCACTCGAGTCATCCTGAATAGGATTAGTAGAACGCTGGACGAAGGACAGCCATGCGAACAAGCAGGATTTCGGAGAGGATTCAGCACGATCGACCACATACACACCATTACGAAGCTCATCGAAGTGTCGCGAGAGTACAAGCTGCCGCTGTGCCTTACTTTCATCGACCTGAAGAAGGCATTCGACTCCGTCGAGACTGAAGCGGTCATGGAAGCCCTGCTCACCCAGGGCGTTCCTACTCAGTACATCAGGGTCCTTCGAGAGCTGTACAGTGGATTCACGACCAAGATCTCACCATTCTACAACGACGTCGTCATTGACGTGAAGAGAGGGGTTCGACAAGGGGATACCATATCCCCGAAGCTCTTCAGCGCCACCCTCGAAAACGTCATGCGCGAACTAGAATGGGATGACATGGGAGTGAAGGTCGACGGCCGGCAACTGCACCATCTTCGCTTCGCTGACGACATCGTGCTCATAACACCGAGCATCAGTCAGGCGGAGCGAATGCTGGCCGACTTCGATCGTGTATGTGGAAGCGTTGGACTGCAGCTGAATCTTACGAAGACGATGTTCATGAGGAACGGATGGGTTTCTGATGCCCCATTCTCGCTCAACGGAACGAACATCTCCGAATGCTCCAGTTACGTGTATCTGGGTCGCGAAGTCAATATGGCCAACGACCTAGCGCCGGAGCTGAGCAGGAGGAAACGAGCGGCTTGGGGAGCTTTCAAAAGCGTCGAAGAAGTCGCGAAGAAAACGAAGAACGTCCGACTCCGTGCCCACCTATTCGACTCCACTGTTCTTCCTGCCCTAACATACGCCTCAGAGACCTGGGCTATACGAAAGCAGGATGAACACGCGATCAGCGTCGCGCAGCGTGGAATCGAGAGGACGATGCTCGGAGTGACACGACTCACGCAAGTGAGTGAAGGCCTCCGGAGTTCCGAGCTTCGCCGACGTTCGAAGATCAGAGACGCTGTCGCATGGGCCAAGTCGTCGAAAATTAGGTGGGCCGGCCACGTAATGCGATTCGTAGACACCCGCTGGACGAGAGCCGTCACAGACTGGATTCCGCGGGATGTCAAAAGAACACCAGGACGCCCACCAACGCGTTGGTCGGACTTCTTCGTGAAAGCCCTGAACGACCGATATGACGCTCTTCGTGTCCCTCGAGCGAGGAGGATCCATTGGACCACTCTGGCACGCGACAGGGACGAATGGAGACGCTGCTGGCGCCCGCTCGAGCAAGTCGATGATCAACGGGACGACAGGTGATACAGGTGATAATTGGCGACCGTCACATCTCGCATGCAAATGAAGTGTGGGACTTGGGCTTTCTTGTAACCGAAAATCTTGATTTTGAAAAACATTGCAGAGAGATTTCGGCAAAAGCCATTCGCAGGGTTTGCATTATATTCAGATGTCTCTATTAGTGATCTTCAAATTCTCCTTAGGGCTTACAAAGTTTATGTGCGTCCTATGCTGGAATATAGCACTCCTATAATTGCTCCTAACAAAACCAAATCTAAGAAACTTCTGCAAAGGGTGCGAAACAGTTATACCAGGAAAATGTTCCTGCGTTCAGGAAGATTCAGTCACAGGACCATTCCTAGTAGCGCGGAAATGAACTCCCAACTTGGGATTGAAACTTTGGACTTCGGAAGGAGAAAGTTTGATTTGGTCTTGGTTTACAAAATTCTGCATGGACTAATACACGTGGATCGCCAGCAATACTTTCCAGTTAAGCTGTCCATTACTAGAGCGCCTAAACTTAAAGTGATTCTCCCTAGGGCTAGGGCCTCAGTTCGCTCAAACTACTTCATCTGCAGGGCAGGAAGCGAATACGACAAGTTGTGTAAGCGTTTTCAGATACCTCTAAACTTTCGGCTTTCAAAACAATCACAAATATGTTTTTGAAATTTTCTTAGTTTCCCGCATTCTGCTCTGAGACAGGGTCACTTGACGGCATTGTTTCCTTTCTTTCCTTTAGTTTCCCTGTTAATTATTCCTTCTTCATTGCTTTTTATACGCGTAGTCTCGTAATTGTTTCAAGCTCTTTTCACAGGGTTGTTGTCTTGGAATCTCGACCGTCATGTACTCTTGTCGGTCGCAGTTGCATGTGTATAGATTACATGTCCCAATAAAGATAAAGATTAGGATAAGGGCAATTTCGTGGTGGCCGAATAATTGGATGATTCGGATCGGGATATCCGAATCGGATATCCGAAAATGATTCATTCGGCTCCAATATATACAGCGGAGCAAGCGCGGATCAGATGAAGGCACACCGCGTGGGATCCAGGCGCGCACAACACGACGCGAGGCAGCGTCTGTCATCGGGTCCCTCGAGCGTTTAGACCCTCTTTTGTGAACGTAGACAAAAAGCACATGTGACCGCTGAACAGAAGCCGTAGAAATAGCGATCAAGAAAATCACAAAGGTGAGTGTCTTCCTTTCAAACCATGAGATCACTACATGCGTCTAGACGACTGTACTCAATTTGTCGTAAATACGAGTATCCATGCTGCTGCTTGTTGCTCAGCGATGCCTACCGATTTCATTAAGCGCTTTTCTACGGCAAACTTTGAAGATCGGCATGTTGAGAATTTTTGGGGGAAGGCCATCGCTGAGCCAGCAGAAAATTCTCCCAAAAATTCCAATTCCCAAGACAGTTCAGTTTATTTATTTATTTATTTATTTATTTATTTATTTATTTATTTATTTACTTATTTGTCTTTCATGCACTCATAAAGATGCGCTCAATAAATAATCATAGAGGGAAAAAGAGCTGATGACAAAACTGTTTGATGACGGGCACATAGAAAAGCGTAGACGATTCCCGGAAGCTAAAGGTCAAGGCTGGTTTTATAACAAGATCTAAAAAAGTTTAAAAAAAGGTTCGACAACGTGTTAGCATTCCGCTGATAGGCTTTTACCTGTTTTTTATTAATTTTTTGTGTAGTTAGTGCGCTGGCGCTCGCATCGAGATTGCACATGCTCGTAGAACAGTCACGCAAAACGGTTTCGCAAAGAACTAGGGAAGGGGGGGGGGGGGGAAGAACTCCGAAGTCTGCCCGACCGCACATTTTAAGGTGCCTTGCCGGAGTGATGCCTCCAGCCCACTAATTGTAAGCACCGTTCTCCTCAGTGATGCTTCCGTACTTTTTCTTATTCCACACCCTGTAGATAAATAGTTGCTGAAGGTCGTTTATTTTACTGCCCACACTTTGTTGATGTTGAATTGTTTGTTTTGCATTACAGTGTTACGCTCCATTCCTTGAAATTTAGCTGTTGATCTGAAACGTGTAACGTGTTGCTTGATTTTTCCACTTGGATTTATAGTTTGCAGCTAATTGTATTTTTTAACAAAATTTAACGAGTTACCGAAAATTTAACGAAAATATTCCGTTAGAATATTTCGGTAAAATAGTTTAACAGACAGGGCTTTGTGTGCACCCCTGGTCAGGACCGTGAGGTGGTGGTAAGGTGGCTGAAACTGAGGGAACAGCGGCTGTGTGATGCATGCTCTTGCTATTAGAGGACATCGGACGATCATATCCATTACGGTTCCCTTTCGAGAAACATCCGAAAAGCGCCCAGAAGCGCTGCAGGAATGCTTTTGCTTGGCTGTGACGTGACCTTGGAAATGATTGGCAAGTCACTGGAGCGAACGAAATCCTAGGGGAATGCTTGATTACCAAAATCGCTTTTCTTATCGGAAGCTTTAGCAGCGCCTTTAACACAGGCCTGGTGCTGCAATAGCTCACAGTTGCACTGGCATTAGCAGCGAATATACCATCGGGTGGAGTTAAACGAAAGGGAGAGCATGAGCGACGAAGTCCCTTCACCTGCAACCGAATTCCCTCGTCGCGAGGGCGGAGCACGCCGAATTCTGAGTCCGCCTGGCGTGAAGGACAAGGTGAGTGGATACGAATTAGGGCTGGCGGCTCACCTGCCCCCCCCCCCCACCTCCGCGACGCCACCGCCTTGCGGTTCGCCCTGCTGAGCGCTTCTCCCATCGACCATTCATGTGCTCCATCATCTCCTCGTGCTGGAGCACCTCGGCCTCATCTGCGTTCGAGTGAGCAGGAAGAATAGCTGTCGCCTCTGCACTTTGCGTGCGCAGCACGGCGGCGTTGTCCAACCGTAAGCAGCTAGAAGGCAACGTGGCAGCTGACGACGACTTTCAGTTTTGGTGTGCAGAACCACTGCCACTGCATGGAGCCCAAATAATGGAGCTGTCTCAGCTCTGTTTACGTCATTAAGGGTGTGGTTGTTTGTCGATATATTCCATTTCCACGTCAAATTGGATACTCTTCTAAAGAAACTTGGTGCTCCTGAAATCAAAAAAGTGAGCGTCTTCCAAGTAAAAACGACTTTCTTACAGGTTGTACTTCAGTTTGCCTAAGATGCTTATGGTTAGAATAATTTTTTATTCAGGGAAAATTTGGTATACCCTTCATTGAATTTTTTCAGTTCAGCTGTCCGAATGAGTGTAATAATTTTGTAAAACTGCCAAAAAATATGCTAAAATTTGGGCGCAATGAGCGGACGGGGGAGGCCACCCATCAGTACCCAAAAAATTACGAGGTGTAGTGGCCTTCCCCACCTGTAGGACGAGTTTTTCCTCGTTTAGTTCGCGTGAGACGTACCGGATTACCTAGACACCCCTCGCTGCAACCTGTACGTACGCGTCAGTTCGCGTGCAATGGAAATTTCCACACCATCATAAGCCGCGTGCACACTTTGCAGCGGGCAGCGGGAAGTGGAATGTGGGCGGAGCTGGTCTCCGCCCTCACACCACTGCGGCACTGTGGAACCGCGCCGCGGCCGCACGCAGCGGCAGTGACAAATGCCCGAGTCATTCGTCGCTGCCACTGCCGCTACGGCCGCTGCCGGCAGCACTGCGGAAGCGGGACTGTGCACGCGGCTATGTCCGGCAGCGCGACAGGAGGTACACCCCCCCCCCCCGGCTGGGGGGCGTGGCGTCAGGAGGTACAGCCGCTGTTCTGCGGACCGGAAAGTTTTGTTTTGCGTGTCAAAGGTTTCGTAAGGCAGCCGTTAGACTCTCGGTGAAGCCTAGGGGTTGGGGGTGGGTGAGTAAGGGGGCTGAGAGGAATATCGTACGCCCCCAGCAGGGGGCGCGTGTACTTCCTGACCGTCTCCCGCTATATCCGACTGCTACGCTCAAGGCGGTCGAAACCCATAGGCTGCCCCCTCCCCTCCCCGTCCGCTCATTGCGCCAAAAGTTTGCTTTAAAGCTCAACACGTCACCAATCTTTAATTCACTATCAGAAGAGATCGCCTCATGCACTCGGTTTTATTCGATTGATAGCGTAGATGTTGCTTACATGAAGTCGAAGTGGTGATAGTGTGTTCTTTACAACAGATCTTGTTGTATTCCTTGCAAACGTGAAACTCCACCCAAACAGAAGTTCCACTAATAATAAACTACGAATAAAGCGAAGCATGAATTCAACAAGGTAACGGCGTCTTTCAGCCCTCTTTTAGCACGAAGAATTGCCTTCTTGATATTTAAAAGAAGTGGTAGACCATTATTTTTCCTTATGAATTAAGAACGCTATAAAATTTCAAATAATGTGTTTACTAATTGGGCAACGGAGCTGGAAGTTCAAAGAAAGTCGTACTAAATTTTCCTTAAACAAAAAATTATCGCAACCTTTTTGGAGAAACTTTGGTTTAATGTAGAAGCTCGTCTTGATTTGGAAGATGTTCAGCTTGACTTCCAATGAGTTAGGCTTGTTTAGAATAGTGCCCAATTTGACGTGGGATGTGTCCAATTTAAGTAGCTCCTAGAAACTTCGTGGGGCACAATGCATTACCGACTGTCCAATTGGACGTGAAAATGTTATTGTTAACTACTGAAGAGAAACCTCGGCGTTATCGGCTCTTCTCCTGAATACTGTCTGCTTTGGATTCGCCAGGGTAGGGATGAGCCAGTTTCGAGACAGAATTGGGTAACCGCGAGCAACATCTCGATAAGTCAGTTCTCGTTCCCACACAAGTGTCCAGCTAATGACCGACTGAAAGTGGAGAATGTTCAGGCCGCTGGGCACCACAAAGGTGGAGTCCCACCTCCCCAAGCGCAAGGTGTTTTGACCTGCACCACAGTCCTTCGACTGTGGTGTTCCACTTCAACTCTGGACCAAGCGTAAAAGCCCGGAAATGTGTTGCAAAAACCACTTGCTCCTTTAATGCCTTGTGAGATATAGATTTCGCAAGCTCCCTATGGAGACGAACACCTTGAAACCGAAAAATCTGTCCATATTTTCTCACCCAATACCTACGTAAGTTACCTTTCAATGGCTTGTACGCACATGTTTGCTGTGAAAGTGAATTACAGCATTCCTTAAATGGACGGATGCGGCGAAGGCTCTCTTTGCAGCTGGAAATAAGCATCGAAAGTCGCCCGGAACACTTGGCAGTTCCCACAAATTCTGTGGGAACTGCCAAGCGCCTAATTCTGCATGACGACGATGACTCCGATAGTCGAAAACCGGGGATCCTGCAAGCTCCCAAATCACGAAGAACTCTCCAAACCACTTCGAGCATTCAAGCCCGTGGTGCGTAATATCCACTATTCTGATCTAAGCAGTACAGTTAGACCTTTGAGAGGCTTTGATTAGTCGGACACATGAAAGCAAAGAAACCTAAGCTGAATTCGTTGCAGCGAAAACATCATAAATGCTCCTTTCCGATGAAGCATAAGAGCTGGAGAGTTTACACAAAGTGGTAAGGGTGAGAACTGTGCAATTATCTCTGGAGGGAGGCAGGATCAAGGTGGAGCCCGTCATTTAGCGAAGATTTCCCTACTCATAGCGGATACCATTCCTCCAAAATCATTTCTATAGAGGATGGCATTCACTCTTCTTATCTAAGCAGGTCGTAGAGCTTGGAGAAAATTTGGAAGGAAACAGCCTGCCGCAACCGAACTACGAATAGTACTGGAGACACTGGGAAGGATTTCTGCCGCTTAACAGCTCCTGAGTCGGACAGTCGGATGATCCCATGGTATAATAGGAACTGCTGAGGGCCCACCTATTACCATGCGGATAAGGAAACGTTGAAGCTTCAGAAAAATCAAAAACTTTTGTAGGCTCGCCGCATATCACTCGGATTCTGATAATTTTCCTCCTTGAACACTCTTCTTCTCCTGAGCGTTTAGTCCCGCGCAGTCGCAGGGTCCGCTGTTCTTGTGATCTGTCGCCACCTCATCCTATCAAGGGCTTCGTCTGCCGTGGCACCGACTTTGACGAGATCTTTCTTGATGACATTGGACCAAAAGAAAGCATTTTTCAAGCGTTTTTAATTCCTTTTTTGCTCGATGTGCAAGGTGGACAAGCAAGTTGCCCGCGAAAATTTTCAACGCTACGGCGTCAAAAAGCTTTAAAAACAAAATGTCAAGGTTAGATCTTCCACATTTACTTACGGTTGATCACTTTTGTTGAAAATCGTCGATGTTACCGAGCTGCGGTCATCAGCTTTATTATAGAGCATGTCGCCCTGCACTTACGGCTTCAGATATCCATCGTGACCTGGCAGTATAGCATGGGAGGGCATAACCCATGCTGCGATAGATGATACGCCATCTCTCAATATCTCAGGGACGTCTCTTGTTAATGTCGGTATTCATCTAGATTCGTTTACTATCGATTCACATCTTGCTTGCAGATCCAACCGCCCGTAACAATAGCCGCGCCGTCGCAGCTATTGTTACGATAACTCTATTGTTAGGATGACTATGTCTGCTATTCTCGTGCATTGCGTCTGGCAGTTTTCAGAGCCCCAGCGCAAAGGATTTATACCTGTATTACAAAATGCCATCTTCTTTGAACTTATTTCGTTAAGCCTTTTTCTGCTTAAAGCACTTTTCTTCTTCTGCTCGATCTCCGAATTTAGATAGATCATACAAGTGCGGTTGGTCTGATTTCAGTTGCTGTGGAAGTATCATAGAAAGGTAGCGTAATGTAGCAAGTGCTCGCCTAGGTATGACCGGAATACGGCCGGACTCCTGGGTACTATCCTCTCTTCAGGTTGCTCGAGAGTGACTTCCGCATACTGGAACTCACACCAGAGGCATACTGAATGCCAACGGCTGCACTTTTATTGCCTATGTCAAAACATTTTTTTTTGTCAACCCTAGTTAAACACTTCGACATTATATTTTGTTTCGCCATACCGGCACTTTCTTTTTACTTCAATATTTTTCAAGCCTTCAGATCTTGCTTCTGAAAGATCTGAAGAAATAAATTTGTTAATCCAAATGCAGCTCACAGTTTTGTGCTCACAACAATTTGTTGGTGGTAGTTGTTTTAAAGCCGATTACTGTTTTTTTATTGTCTCTTTTTCTGTGTTTTTAATGGCGCACTCTGGGTGCAATAATGAATGAATGAATGAATGAGTGAATGAATGAATGAATGAATGAATGACGTCCCTCCATCTTTTCCTTGGTGCTCCTCTCGGACGCTTCCCAGGTGCCTCGAAATCTAGGAACGACCTTATGGAGTGATCCTCTGGTCTTCTGAGGACGTGTCCATACCACCTCAGGCGCTGCTCTCTCATCTTCAGCTGGATTGGGGCTGTCTTCATCACTGCCCTAACATCCTCGTTTCGCACCCTGTCCCGACGGGTCCATCCACATGCCCACCTCAGCATCCTCATTTCCGCAGCGTGCAGTTGCCGTTTCTGCGCCTTACCCAAGACCCAGCACTCACTGCCGTAGAGGGGGGCAGGCCTCACAACTGTTATATAGAACTTGCGTTTGAGCGTCCTGGAGCATCTACAGTTGCAGAGAATCCCTGTGGACTCCCACCACTTGAGCCAGGCTTATCCGTCCCCTGACCGCCTGTTCCACATTTTCTTCCTCGGATAGGTCACTTCCGAGGTAGCGAAATTCTTCCACTTTCTCGATCGCTTCTCATTGGCAGACTAGGATAGATCCAGCGCACTGCTCAGAGCTGATGAACTTCGTCTTCTTCACACTCAGCCGTAGGCCGTTGTCCGCGAGGGCTCTCTGCCACAGCTGCACCTCCTCCAGCTCCTCCTGGCTGTCGGCTACTAGTGCGATATGGTACAGGATCGTGCTGAGCGGGCCTTCCTCAACGTTGTTCGCTATAGAGTCGAGCGTCAGCAGGAAGAGGAGCGGGCTCAGAGCCGACCATTGGTGTACCCCCACTGTGATCTTTCCTTGTCACCCCGTGTGGAGTTCGTATCGCCGCTTTCGAGCCCTCGTACATGTCCCTTATGACCGTGATCAGACGTTCCGGGACACCCCTCCCTCGAAGGGCATTCCAGATTACGGCCCGAGCTAGCCTGTCGTAGGCCTTCTCCAGGTCCAGGAATGCCAGGTAGCAGGGTTTTCGTTTCTCCCGATATTTCTCCATCACCTGACGAGCGATGAAGATTGCGTCTGTGGTGGACCTCTCGGGCATGAAGCCCCACTACACCTGAGGGTGGGTACCATCCCCCTCAGCCTCGAGTCGACCAGTCGTTTGTAAATCTTTATCGTGTGTGAGACCCGCTTGGTCTCTCGGTAGTTGGAGCATTCAGAAGCGTCTTCCTTCTGCTTGAAGATGGGGACTATGGTGTTGTTCCTCCAGTCATCCGGCATCTTACCCTCTCTCCTGATTCTGTTAAGGAACTGCGTCAGCCAGTTGATCCCAAGGTCCCCGAGCTCCTTCCAACCTCTACTGGCACACCGTCAGGTCCTGCTGCCTTTCCGAGTTTCATCTTCCCTATGGCCTTGCGAACCCCTTCTTGCGTCCAGGGTGGGATGGGTCCTCCCGTTGGTTGTTATTCCTGGGCCTCCCGACGAGGGAACTTCTCGTTCAGGAGTTCGTTGAAGTACTCCTCCCATCTCTCTCTATTCCGTCGTAGCCTACCGTCAGCACTCTTCACAGTCTTCACTACTCAACGCTAGCTCTATGACGCGCCTTGGCCAGACGGATGGTGAACTTCTCTCCCTCTGGCCTGTCTAGTTTCTCGTACAGTGTCTCAGTGTTCTTCGCCTTCGGTACAGCTTTTTTTGCAAGCCTCTTCAGATTCCTGTAGGCTGCTCGGGTGCCCTCGTCTTCTGCCACAGCTAGTAGGCCTCCCTCTTCCTCTTCACCGCAACCGGCACCTCTTCGTTCCAGAACAATGCCGATTTATACCCTCTGGTTCCTCTCTTTGTTTTTCCCAGGGTTGCTCGGCACATCTCAGGATTGTGTGGTCTACCCTCCTCCAGTTCTCATTCGCGGCACCAGCTTCATCTGGAAGGCCTGCTTCGAGCACTGCCCTTCATAGCTCGTTCCGCTCTGAACCCCGCAGTCTCCACCAATGGATCCCGAGTTCCGTCCTCACTTGGGTTTGGTAGGTAGAGGTATGCTAAGGTCAGCTACCAAGGTTCTATGCTATGATGCCACGTCTTCTCCCGGAATGACCTTCGCATCCCGGACTGTTTTCAGGGCAAGTCTTCGAACCAAGATGCGGTCGACTTCCTTTCTTCTTCCTCCGCTAGCATAAATCACCTCCTCGCTCTCCTTCTTGGCGAAGAAGGAGCTATAGACAGCCAGGTCGTGGGCGATAGCCAAATCCAGAATTGGTTCTCCATCTGGGTTTATCAGCCGATCCCTTTACCTCTATGAACCCTTTCCACTCCTCTTCTTCCTCTCCCCATATGCCCGTTCATGTTCCCTGCTATGGAGAGGTACTCGCCTTCTGGTACGGACCTTATGGCCTCCTCGAGCGAGAAGTAGAACTCATCGTTGTCGTGCTCGGAGCACAGACATGATGATCCACTAACCCTCCTTCGTGTCCAGCCGCAGTGACATGATGCGGTCGTTTATTCTTGGGACAGCAGCTATTGGGTCCTTGAGGGACTCCGCGACACCTATCCCTACACCGTTTCTCTTAGGAGCTAGACCTGCGCCTTTAAAGATGTATCGTTTTCGTAAAAGTAAAAAAATTCATGCAGTAGACTGCATTTAAAGTACAAGCTCTTATACTAATCTTTTTATACTGAATATAATAACTGGCAAAGAGTGGTAATCAACTTCTCTTTTTTATTTAATTTTGCTGCTTTCATGTACATATAATCGATAGCCAAGTCCCCGAAGACATCGTGTGCTAACAGTTTATCTCCGCCAATCATCTACAATAGTCGATCGCACAAGCGTGTCGCAGCGACCGTCTTCGGGCACAGAGAACGTGGAGCCCAGCACATGGAGGACAGCGAGCTGGAGTCGGTGGTGTCATCCAGAGAGGAGAAGTCGAAGTCGGTGATCACCCCTTGACGGTTGGATCCTTGGCGACCTTAAGTAGAGAAGCTTTAGAGAATGGAATGTTCCGCTGACGGCTGGGAATGTTACCGTCCTATAACATTACAAAGCCTATGGGAAAGGCTAATGTTTATGTTCTTTCTATGTGCCTCTACTTGTAGCTGGATACGGTAACCTTCTCGACCGTTACAATATGTGCTCACTGTTTCACGAGTATACTGGCTGTGCTTCTCTCAAAGAAAACTGCTAAGAGAGCCCTCGAAGAATACGAAAAGGTTAAGCAAAGTCGTGTACAGGCACGGCTTGAAATCAATCAAAGGGAAGCAACGACAGTACCAGCAGCCACGCTCTATCAGTTAGGCGAGACTCAGTGTTTCCTTAACATAATCCTACAATCATCATCAGATGCTGCACGGAGAAGCCTCCTACTTTCCGGAAAGCTTGCGGAGAAGAGTGGGGAGCCTTTTCCTTTCCTTGTTTCGTTTCTTATCCTCCTTGTTTTCATTATTTATGACAAGTAGCGTATTCTTCGCGTTTCCTACCCCTTTTCAACCCCTCTTATAAAACAAACATCATCATAAAAAAACTGTGGAAAAACTGACTGGTTGTTTAAGTGTGAAGAACTACTATGTAGCAATCAGCGCGAGAAACGGCTTATGAAATCCAAAAACGCGCATCGACGGCAGAAAAAGGTGGGGGCCACGCAAATAAATTGATCAAAGAGCAAGAAAACTACCAACAGTTCTCGAAATACGAGGACGATATCGACTGCCTATTTCCACTGATTCAAGTAAGTAGAGGGTTTCCTCGGTATTGCAACGACACTGCGAAAGCTCGTCCTAAATGCATTTACATAAAGAGGAAGTAAAAATTCAAAAATGGTGCGTAAAACGCCGTTAACGCAATTTAACGGAAAATTTCGTCGTTAAATTTCGCTAAAAGTTTTTAACGAAAATGCCGGTAAAACCGGCGTGCCGGTAAATCGTTGAAGTTAGACGCACACTCCTGCTCTAAACGGAGTTTCTGCAACTGCGGGCATGGCTGCTTGCTTTCAGGGCTCCAAGTCTCGAGCTGAACCACGGAGGTGTTCGTCTCCTGGGCCCGGCCTGAGGGCGCCGGACTGGTGCCGATGACGGCGAGAACTTGCTGCCGTTCCAGTATCGGGCGGGATGCTCGCCCGGCGCTCGGCGCGTTCGCAGCGCCGCCGCCGCAAGTGGGTCACCTCCAGATCGCCAGACCGACATTACTCCCTCGATATCATGGCGCTCGGAACTTAATCGCTCGGGAACCGCTTCACGATGCGTCCTTGGTCTGAAGGATGGACTCGAGGCGAGCGCAGGATGAAGCGCCTCCCAGCAGCGGCTCGCCTCAGATCTCGACCCGAGCAGGATGCTGCCATCTCCCCTTGAATCCAGTGGGAGCAGAGCTTTTCACCAGCACCGAGAAATCAGCCAACACATTCGCATAGATCAGAATACGAAATTTCCTTGCAGAGCCGGAGCTGCTCGAGTAGATCGCGGATCCATCCCTACGTGATGTTAGCAGCTTCCATGACTATGATGCAGGTGAAGAAAAAATGAAGAGCCCTCGATAGAAATAGCATTTGGCACATAGTGCAGTTCTATTACTTACTATTAGTCTTGCACAATAAAAACCGACGAGGCTTCCCGGCCGCGGGAACTTACAGAAGGTCTACTCGACATGACGTTAATTCGATGACCCTGCGCTCCTTCAGATTTACGTGAGGGAAGGAGATTAGGATAATTTTGGGACTTTGCTTCAAATTTCGACAAAAAGGGTCGGTTAGTGTCGTTTTTGGGGAGTGGTTGTTGGGAAGCTCTCTGACGTGCATTAGCGGCCACCAGGAAACCTGTTGTTGTTCCAGAGCAGCCAGCCTTTGACAACCGTTAATTCAATGGAGGGGCTGTAGTGCCCCTCTAGCGAGGCTGCTGTGCACAATTTCACAAATTCACCTGGATGTGGGCAACCCTTGGGCCTGGTGGCACTCATTTGTAGGTTGTCTTTTTTTATTTGTCATGGTCTGCATATCGTCATGTTATCCAGAGATAGTACTAAACGTACTACTATTTTGACCCTTCTGGGAAGAGATGTTGCATGAAATGAAGCGTTGGTTCCAGCTCGTTGCAGCATCGTGTGTGTTCTAGCGTTCTTCTGTTGCAGTTCAGATCCATTCTTCTAATGTTCACTATTGAGAAGGCCCTAAATTGCCCTACATGATGCCGTAATACCGAATGCTCATCCACCAATCTTCCGAAATTTAAACACTTCGGAAAGGGAGCGCCCTACCGCGGACAAGAGGAAGATTTTCGGCAGTATTACGTGGGAGCGCACTACCTTCTAATAAGATTGGCTACAACCATGATACCTGCAAGGAGTATACCGCTAAGGATATGTTACATAATAGTTGGTATGTGGTTATCCGTAAATGGAAAATGACTCCTAATAAGGTCGCCTAATTTTGCTGCAGGACTCATGGTCCATCCTGTACACATCTGCGGTGCGTTTCTCTCCAGTGTTCGGATGCATCACTAAGGGCTTGCTTTTGCCCGCTCCTAAGCAAACTCTCCCAGAAAACTGTCACGTTCCGCCTCACCATGAAATGCTCACGCTTCGGCTACTTCAAGAACCTTGTCGTGTTTTTTGAGCGTGTTCCTGAGAGTTTAACGCTGTATCGCACCAAGTGATTCTCGCACGTGTCGCGCTGTCTATTCGATCCATGTTGTCAATGCTTTTAGCACTAAGTTTCTCTGTCGAAAAGTGCTCGTAAGCTTTTTGTCAGTCCGAGCAAAGCTCCCGGTTACCTAGAATTACGCATGTATCGTTAGCTTAGTGCTGCCTAAAAATAGGCTACCAACGTTACTGTACAAGGAACTTTTTTAAGAAACAGCGAATTAGTGTAGCAGTAGGAATTCATGGATTAGGTCACCATCGGGCAAGTTTCATCTATGCACCAGGCGCTGCATCCTGATGTCGAAGACACGCTCGATCATAGAGTCAAACGCAGGATTCACACAGAACGCCTGTTTGCCTTGACACTTTCAGCGGCATTCGTTTCCGCGGTTTCAGAAGCTTTCTTATGCACGATAAGAGCGGAGAAAAGGGCGATACGTACGCGATCGTGTTGTGTATGTGTAATCATGACTCTCTTCGATGAACTCTGGGACAACTTGAGTGTGTTCTACACAAGAGAAGATCAGGCCGAAATCGGCTTGCGTCATTGGCTGGTACTTCCCATGCGGTTGAGAAGAATCTTGATGAAGATCCTATTCATAAGTAAGGCCTGGCTATAGGGACTTCGCTAGACCTTCATTCTCGTCGTTCTTGAAAACAACATTGCCCTTCGCTGCTCACAAATACTTGGAATTCTTCCAAGATTTAGGCAGAAATCGAGCTATTCTGCAAGAAGAAGATGTAGAACTCCTGACGCGGTATAGGCCTGCAGATATCTGGGCCGGGCCGTGTGCTGTCTCTCTCCTCATAATTCTGAAGCCGGAGGCAAATTCTATTTCCATAAGGGGAGCGAGCTTTTTAGAAGATAACACCGAGCAACTTGGTGCAGATTTTCATGGAAGCGTAATGGATGCTCTACTGAAATGCGAGGCATTAATGGAATAGAGTAGCAAATTGAGAGGGTCGAGTTGATGACTAAGAGAATGACATAAAAGAAGGTCAGAATAATATTAATCACGGGATGGGAATCTTGCAACACGAGTTTCGATGTCAACCATGATTCAAGCAAGGAATTCGAAACCGTTATAATCGCATTCTGCAATTCCTTTGCTGGTGCAGAAAGCAGTGACGCATTTGTCCACATGCACCGCTTCGGCTGTTGTGAGACTTGTTCAGCTACTCTGCTTCGTATCAATTCCTATTTGCTGAGACAACCTTGTTCTGAAACCCTGTGGGGTGAAGACGGAGACGCTGGCACACATCAACACCCGTGACTTGTGAACGCCACTTTTAATCAGCGGACCCGTGTCGGGTCAGTGTCTGGCATTACGAGAAGTCTTCCCAGAAACGTCTATCGCCTTTCCAGACGTGGCCGAAGGTTTTGCTCACTGACGATTCAGCGACATTTTTGACAAAGTGGGCAGAGCGCTCTTCCAAGCTGCAGCATATGAGCTTGTCCCTGGAAAAAGAGCCTGCCCTTTGGGTCTTCACCACGTTGATATCTGCTAGAGCTCATTCCTTCACATGAGGGGTGGGCGGAATTTTTGTTTTCTGATTTTCTGGCCATTTTGGGGATTTTTCTGTTTTCTGGGAAAATGACCGAAATTAGTCAAAGAACAGAAAACAGCATAATCTAGAAATTTTGCCATAGGTATCCGACAGGGATGAGCGGACCGTTATCCGTTATTCGTTATCCGTTATCCGGTTTCCGTTTTGGCCTATCCGTTTGTTCGTTATCCGGTCAAAAATCGCCGGATAACGAAAAACAAAATGTGGCAAGCTTGGGATTACTTAGTTGAATATAAGGACAATTTTTTAAAAATCGTCGTGTTTTTATCTAATATCTAACTGCTCATAGCGCGTTTTCAACTGTTCAACACTGCCTTGCTTATTTCTATTTGTGGAGTTTTCACCAAAATTCTTTCTACCATAATGTACGATCCGGAAAAAACCAGTCGATCAGTGGAGAAAAGGACAAACGTCCATACGAATCACTTCGTTTTAAGGATGTGCCAGATCCTCTAGCGCTCTTTGAAACTATGTTTTTCAATTGAAGGGAAGCATGATGTACGTAGCAAGAATTCGTAATTACATTATTTGCTCCACTAAAGTGGCTCTCTCTTGTAGACCACGTTTCCACTTATGCATACAATTTTTCCGTCAAATTGGTCACTTGTCACATTATGGTAGACACTTTTCGAAATGACTTGTACACTTTTGAAATCAAGCCGGTCATCTTCCAGAGCAAAACGTTCGCGTTCCACATTGAACCGGACACCAAGTAAGAAGATCGAAATTTTTGTCTCGGGAGAATTCACTAACATTTTCTTGGAAAATTTTAATTCACATTTCCAAAAAAGCCAATGCAGTGTTTGAAACTTTATGAAATTCTTATTTTCACAAGAAGAAAAATAATTGTCACAATTTATTTTTCTTCTTGTGAAAATAAAAATTATTATTTTAAGTGCAGGAAAACAACAAATTTTCAGTGTGTTTAAAGAACAGATGGCCCCATGCACTCCTCCAGCAGTTCGATTTCCCTTTAATTGATAGCAGGAATTTTACCTACGCGAAGTTACGCACCTGTAAAAGGTGCAACGAAGACAATTGCAGAAAGTATTTCATATCCTTTTTGCAGGGCTAAGTAAGCAGTATTCACGCTGTCAGTTAAGGAAGAGTCGCTACGACCTAATCGAGGGCATGGGGCGTTCTCTTATTTTATTTTCTAAAAGATTGCTGCTTTACTGAACGTTGAAATAATATTTAATTCATCATTTTCTCTGCAAGAATCAAGAGTTCCTAAAATTTCGGCACTACGCTCGATTTATTGGGAAAATTGAAGTACAAATTTTCAAAAAAAGAGAGGAACTTCATTAGTCATATTCCCCTTCGCTTTTATTTGGCAGATGTTTTCGTTTTGACTTCAAAACAATCCAACTTACGTCGACACTGTCTGGCTTGATGTGAAATGATATAAAAGTGTTGGCTATTGGTAAAAATACATATTTAGATACAACAGATAGCTAAAGCGGTAACTTCAAAGTTTTTCGTTTTCTGATTTCTGTTTTCCGACAAACTCGATTTTATGCTTTCTGCTTTCTGGGAAAGTTTTCGAAATTCCCGCCTATCCCTGCTTCACATGCCCGCTTGAACCCTAGCGTCGTGTATCAGTGAGCCTCCACGCAACATCTTAACAAGAACTCGCACAGCGATTGCAACCGAAAGCGAAGAGCCCGTGCCATTGGAAATGTTTGTGGATATCACAGGTCTTTCAGTTGCAGGTGGCAGAAAAGTTGGTTAAGCAGATAACGTTAGATGCGCGTGAGCACGACAGCTTTCGAGTCATCTAGTGCATAGCTTGGTTGATTGTTCGATAACGCATCCTTCCTCTCAATGTCTGACGTGCACCGCCTCCAAATTCAAGACAGGAAGAATTTCTCTTGCCACTAGCTAGCAGCCCCAGGTTGTGCGAAGTGCACTGTTCTGTTAGCCTCAAGAGCTGATAAGACCTAGCGATACTGCAGAAATTACGAGCTGCCGCTGGATAATTCCCCAATGCATGCGAGGCGAAAAGCCGTTCAATTACCTCCCAATGATCCGAGGTGCGTGGTTCGCCGACGCATCTCAGAGCCAGCTAGCTGATCGGTGTTGCTGCGGCGTGCCCTTGTGCAGTCGGCGTCTTCGAGTGCACATCGAACGCACGAAGGGTGTGCGATGCTCTGAGCGTCGCATGGCGTCTCGCCCTGCACTATCGGGCGCGACCGAGTCCCTGCATGTGCAACGCTTTTCTCATCAATAGCCGCTTCACTGGACAAGTCTGTTTATCCACTCAACCGTCCAGGCAGCGGGGCTCCGCTTCTCAACGCGCTTTTTCCTCGTGTTCGTCGACTGAGCCCTCGTAGAGGTCTGATGCCGCACACAGGACTACTTGACCATCTCTGGCCCTGCTCTTTAATGCGGACATCTTGATCAGCTTCTCCCAAGCTCTTAATAATGCCGTGGCTAGTCGCTCGCGGTTCAGAAAATCCACGCAACCAGTTTGAGGCGGCGAGGAAACGAAGCGAAGTCGCGATTGAAGCTGTGGCACAAGAATCAGGCATTGTAACTATTGGCTGTCACAGACCACGACACGGAAACTGCCTATTCGTCTGCACTTATAACTGTCGTACGATCGCATCTGAGCAGGATTTTCGGGCACTGCTTTACAGAAGCCGCAACATCAAATACGACGTTATCGCCCTGCAGGAAACGAAAGCCAGAACGGAAACCATAAGAAGGACCGACCACAACGAGCTTCTCATTATCGGAGCAAAGGTGGACAGAAAGAATATTGGCGGAGTTGGATTTCTCGTCAATTCGACAGTGCACCACCTAGTAGACTCTTACAAGATCATCAGTCCGCGAGTAGCTGTTCTTCTTCTGGAAACCAAAGATCAAGGAACCATCTCCATCATAAATGGATATGCTCCAACATCTGCGGCCACAGATGAAGAAAAGGAGGAAGCTGTTCGAAAGGACTGTCAACGACGAGAAGAGCTACTACAAAGTTGTTGTTGGGGACTTTAACGTTACAGTCGGTACGAATGACCATGACGAATGGAGGCTAGGACCACATGCAACTTCCTCAAGGAACGAAAACGGAGAGCGCCTGATAGACTTCCTATCTGCAGGCCGTCTCTTCCATTGAAATTCTATGTTCAAGAAGCCTTCAAACCGGCGATGGACGGGAAAGCCCAAATGGAGAGAGAATAGAGATTGGCCATGTTCTTACAAAGAGACGCTGGAGTCTGTTCGACGTCTCCATGCTCCCTTCATTTCACACATACTCGGATCACCTTCTTATCCGTGCGAGGCTGACTCTCAAAAAGAAGATGTTCAAACGTGACACTCATAAACCGGCACCGGTGAGGATCCCCACATTCAAGTCGGAGGAGCTGGAATACGCAATAAAGTTATTATTGGAATCTTCCTGAAGATCCATCGGAAGACTACGACCTTCTCTCCAAAGGGCTATTGAAATGTGCTAGCAGCTCTTGTGAAGTCACATCACTCTCTGTCTCAAGACTTACCGCACATGCGATTTAACTCTTTGAGCAAAGCATAACTGGATCCTAATGCCTCCCATCTGGAAAAAGTCATCATCTCGTAGGCCTGTCGAATTGCAGTGAAGAAATCCATACAGGCCTACAGAGGATGAAGCTGTTAGAAGCCGCTAGGAAAGGTTCAAGGATAAAGCGCTGATGCCATCAGCTGAGAAAGCACCCCTATTCTGGAATCAGAAGTTGCTCATGCCATCAGAAGGATGAAGCCAGGCACTGGTTCCGGACCGGACGGCATTTCTGCTGATCTCTTTCATGCGAGTGGCAGTGCCCTCTGCTCACTTCTTGCCAAGCACTTCAGCCACTACCTTCGACTTGGTAGGATTCCGGACTCATGGAAGGAGTCGAAAACAGTTTTAATCTTCAAAAAAGGTCAGCAGGAGGATATCAACAACTATCAGCCCATCAGTCTTCTCTCGGTTGTGTACAAGATCTTCACAAAGACTGCTTAATCGCATGGAGCGTTGCTTGGATGAGTATCAGCCAGTGGAGCAAGCAGGGTTTCGCAAGGATTTCTCCTGCATGGACCATATTCAGACTGTCTCACAACTCATCGAAAGGAGCCGCGAATACCACACCCCACTTGTCCTTGTCTTCGTTGACTATCGGCAAGCGTTTGATTCTGTAGAAATCAATGCTGTTCTGAACGCGCTTTGCATGCTGGTATATCATCGCCCTACATCCGACTTCTCGACGAATGCTTCTCGAATACATCGACCACCATCCAGTTGTTCGATCGAGAGCTTGAGAATCCTATCGGGAAAGGAGTACGGCAGCGAGACACGATTTCTCCTAAGCTATTCACAGCGGCACTCCAGGATGCCATGAAGTACTTGAACTGGGACGATAAAGGCTACAATGTTGACGGTAAACGGATCAGCAACCTTCGCTTCGCCGACGATATTGCTCTCATCTCTACCAGCACGGCAGAAGTCGAGGAAATGCTGAACGAGCTCAGTGTGTCAGGTATGAAGATTGGATTGGACATGAATATGTCCAAAACACAATTTATGGTCAACCAGTGGTGTGACACGGGACTCGTAAAGCTAAAATGAGTCGCCCTACAACAGTCGACTCCTACGTCTAACTCTGAACATGGGTGATGACCTCGCTCCTGAAATCGCCCGCAGGAGACACGCAGCAAGCTGGCAGCCTTCAGTTCGATTCGCGAAGTCACCGATAAGGTCAAGGATCCCGGCCTCAGGGCCTCGATATTAAACGCCTCCGTACTGCCTGCGATGTGTTACGCGACGGAAACTTGGCCCGACAACAAGATCCAGAGTACTGCAAACTACGCATCGTACACTGGAGAGATGTCTTCGGAGAACGAGTCTTCGTCAGCAATGGCAAGAAGGCCTACGAAGCTCGGAGCTAAGGGAGAAGTCGCAATTAGCAGACCCGCTGCAGTACACAAAGAAGTCCACATATCGCTGGGCCGGACACCTGCTTCGACGAAAGAACGACAGATGGAGTCTCCTTGTCACAGAATGGCTCCCAAGAAACCACAAGAGATCACTGGGACGACCGCCAACGCGATGGGCAGACTCATTCTCAAGATCTTTCAGAGAGCGGAGTCTGCCTCACTGGATGCAAGCTGCCAGAGATCGAGCGGTCTGGAAGAGTTGTGGTCCCCGCTGGGAAGACCTCCAGCCGACAAAGGGACCATCAATTATCTAAGTAAGTAACTATTGACAACCACTGAAATCCATTGCTTTTAACTCCTCGTCTTGTCGAACCATTCTCTTCATCAATCGAGATCGTAGTAAAAGTTCTAGAGAAACGGCAACGCTCATGTATCTTGCGTGGCAGCTCTGCAAACTCACAGTATCACCTGTACCATCTGTCGCCCCAGTGGTCATCACGTTGCTCGACATGTCGCCAGCAGCAGCTCCAGTCGTCCCTGTCGCGTGCCAGAGAGCTTAAATGGGTCTTCGTTAGAGGGTCACGAAGAGCGGTATCGGTCGTTCAGGTCTTTCATGAAGAATTCCTATCAAAGCGCTGGCAGGCTTCCTGGCGTTCTCTTGACATCCCGCAAAATCCAGGTGACGGCTCTCGCCCAGCAGGTGCCTGCGAAATTTTTTATTTTTATTTATTTATTTTTCCTTCCTAACCTAATTTTCGAGCACTTGGCCCATGCAGCAGTCTCTCTATTCTTTAAACGTCGGCGAAGCTCGAAACTCTGGAGGCCTCTCACTCACGTGAGTCATGGTGTCACCGCGAGCATCGTCCTCTCGATTTCCCGTTACGCGACGCTGATCGCATGTTCATCCTGCTTTCGTATAGCCCAGGTCTCTGAGACGTATGTTAGGGCAGGAAGAACAGTGGAATCGAATAGGTGGGCACGGAGTCGGACGATCTTCGTCTTCTTCACGACTTTTTCGACGCTCCTGAAAGTTCCCCAAGCCGCTCGTTTCCTCCTGCCCAGCTCCGGCGCTAGGTCGTTGACCATGTTGACTTCGCGATCCAGATACGCGTAGCTGTGGCATTCGGCCTTCGGGGCACGCCGACTTTCACGCTCTTCTGAAGCAAGTTCCACGTGGTCGTCCTCCAGTGAGCCAAAACACCAAGGAGAAACGCAATTTGAGAGATGGAACATCTTGTGGTGATCCGGGTTTACCCCGCGATCTCGTTGGCATGAAGCGAAGATGGTGTAGCCGCCGGCCGTCGACTTTGACTCTCATTTGTGCCCATCCTAGTTCGCACATGCCGTTTTCGAGGGTGGCGAAGAGCTTCGGGATATGGTATCCCCTTGCCGTTGACGACGACGTCGTTGTAGAATGGTGAAACCTTGGCCGTGAATCCACTGTGCAGATCTCGAAGGACTCTAATGTACTGAATAGGAACGCACTGAGTGAGCAGGGCTTCGACGACCGCTTCAGTTTCGGCAGAGCCGAATGCCTTCTTCGGGACGATGAACGCAAGACACAGCGGCAGCTTGTACTCTCGCGATACTTGGATGAGCTTTGCAATGGTGTGTGTGGTCGATCGTACTGAATCCTCTCCGAAATCATGCTTGTTCGCATGGCTGTTCTTCGTCCAGCGTTCGGCCACGGCCACGGAAATGTCACGGGGATCTTCGCGAAGGCGCTGTATCAGCGTTACTGAACGCGGAGGTACTCCAATTCTTAGCGTCGTGAGACAGAATCGATTACGGAGAGGTTCTTCACGAACCGATTCTACCCCGTGTCAAAACCCAACATCTCGTGAAGGACCGTCTATCCTTCTACGGTTCCTCCTTCAACTGTTTGGTCGTGATCAGTAGCATGAATACTGACACAGCCCCTTGGTCGGGCTCAGGGATGGGCGGAAATTTTAAAAGTGTCCCCAGAAAACAAAAAATTGCGTTTGTCGCAAAACAGAAAAGCCAAAAAGCCAAAAACGAAGAAAACAGAGAAAACCCAGAGAACAGAAAGCATAAAATTCTAAATTATCTTCTGAGCAGTCTACTTTATCCATACGGCATTTTTCCAGTAACAAATATAATGTTTTCAACTGACGAGAAACCTTGTCGGAGAGCAGCGGCTTTACTTGCTAATGTTTATATAGATTCCTATTACATTTCATTTTAGAATTAAATTGGTAATTAGGATAGTAATACTAATTCGGGACTTGATATTTGAAGTATACATCTTTACATACCAACTCCCTGTCACAGCTATCCCCCAGGCAATTACATCATGCAATACTACGAACCTGTTGTAAACGTTGGTTTCTCAAAAGTTGGAACTGATAGGGAGATACAAGGGAGGGTTATGTGGATTAAAGGGGATTAAATGTTGGAGTATCTTACCTATCACATTTAGATTGAAATAGGCAGTATAAATTAATTTATTCAATAGATGAATAGTTCCACGAGCAAGAAACTTGCCTAGTAGAGTTACTAAATTGGTGGAGGCTTATTCGTCATTGTTTGCATGTTTCAACCCACTTCGCTCAATGTGCGAGTTTTGAGAGACACTCTCGCGAAGTGCTCTAATCGTAAGTCTGTGCAGAAGGTTAGAGAGTATTTCTTTTTGCACCAGAGTCAGAGTCTGTATGCCTAATCCATCTCACTTTTGCGTAGTAGCTTCCAGAACAAATGGTCTTGCCTTGCTAAAACAAAAACTCTAGGGCAACAAACCACCTGGCAGGCTTAGAATGTTCTGGCTCGACAGCAACGCAATGTTCTGGCTGATAATCCCAGTAGAGCGATCATGCCTTTTTTCGAAAGTGCTTTCTTGAATGAGGGTGAGCGCTATGGCATGAAACGAGCATATTCCTTTTCCATCATATAGGATGATATCCTTTCAGTGGGTTTTCGGATCTTTAGTACCAGAAATCCTTCCAAATTCAAAGATCCAATACATCGTGATCCTTGTCAACGTCTGCCTCTCATACACGACCAGGACCTTCAAAGAACTCTGATCCTGAGAAGAGAATGTTTTCTCTAACACAGCTTTGTTCGTGCGCAAAAGTTAACGTAAAACCGAGAACGGCGCAGTTGAGGAAATGGGTACGAAGTTATTGGCGCCCGCTCAAAATGGTCGTACCTCTGACCCCATTCTGAATCCGAAGAAGCGAAGATTATGTCAATATAGTATGATTAGGGAATTTAGTATTGGTCTTGGAAAGTGTACTCTATTGACGCAGCTGGAAAGAAGACGAAACCGAGTTATGAAAGGCGCGAAATGTGCTATGAAGGAACTCCGTGTCTGTAGCCTTCACACTACCAATCAAACAAACAAAGGGACATACTCGATGGGTGCATGGCGCAATCCCTACTTGTACACACCTTAAATGCCACACTCTTGTAATTCGATTACTCTAGAAACATTATTTTATCATGATTTATATTCTATCAACTCTCGTTATTGGATTGCTACGACAAAACTTAGTATGCAGCTTTATGCTTTTTTGTTGTCTGGCCAAATTTTTGTTCAATTTCACAGAAAGAAGGAAACAGAAAAAATTTCACCAAAATGGCAGAAAAACAGAAATTCCGCCCATCTCTGGTCGGGTTACATTTCCACCGACTTTCCTCGAGCTGATCGACAAACGGTGCACGGACGACATATGTATTCGCCTCGCGCATGACGTCTTACCTTCACCTTACCTTCAAAAGGGACGAATTTCCGACCAGTAGAGTAACTTGCCTATTGCCCTTCTTCACAGGAAGAGCGACAGAGTAGATCTTCGAAACTTCCGTCCTGCATGCCTGCTGAGCGTGCATTATAAGCACTTTACGAGGGCTATTCTCTCAAGGACACTGAATGAAGCCCTTCGCCTCATTCTCAGCTGTGTAGCGCGGGCTGCATTCCGCAACTGAACGGACCATATCCAGACCGTTTCTGGGAACACTGAGGTTTGCCAGGAATACCGTCTGTCTCTAGTTCTAACCTTCGTAGACGAGGAGGCGATCAACAGCGTTGAGACGAACGCCATTCTGTCTGCGCTCATCGACGAAGGCGTTACCTCGCCCTACGTAGGAACACTGACCCGCTGCTAGATGGATGCAAAACGACAAATCATCTGCTCTCGTTCCCTTGCTATTTTCATTGGGGAAGGGGTTCAGCAGGGCAACACCATGTCGCCGAAGCTGTTCAACGCAGCGATGCAGTTGTTAAGGGGGTCAACCTTTTTGTTGGGACAGTTCTACACGTGCTCTGCTACGCGACGGTAGCGTGAGCTGATACCAACGTCAAACGTGCTGAGCACTGCGCACAGAGAGCTGGAGAGATGTCTTCTGAAATACACCCATGGTCACCCGATTAAGAGACAAGACGAGCGATGAACGAAAAGGGCACTGGAGTGGATCCCGAGGAATGTGAAGCATTCTCTTGCGGGTAGACTTCCAGCAGGGTGGACTTCCGCACGGCTGGTCCGACCTGCACTTCGGTTGGGATCGAATCCAGCTTTTCGTCATAGCCACCTATGTCAAATGATAGCAGCATTGTGAGTGGCGGCAGCGAGACAACGAAACGCATCGGAACGATGCACAACCTTTGAAGACAGGCCACCTAAGTCCCTAAGCAAGAATTATTATTTGTTGAGCTTTTTCGAAATTCACTTTTTCTTTAAAAAATCCGCAAATACTTTCGACTTTTCTAAGGCTTAGATCATGATGTGTGATAAGCTGTGGAAATCGTTATTCAGAAATTTCGACAACTCATCAAAGAGCACCTCGAGGATGCAGGACATGATGACTGTGGAGGCGTAGAAGACGAACAGTAGGGACAAATATTGAAAAATGGGGGAGGGCCACGAGACACCGTGCTCACTAAGCTGGCGTTACACTCGAAAGAAATTCAAGGATGTCCTCTTCAGAACAAACCAGGAAGGTTGCGGTGTCCCCGTGCTAATGGGCAACCCTAGGCGTCCGTTCTGCCGCTCGATATTCATGTCATGCTTCCATATCTCCCTTGGGCTAAGCTCTCGCTTTCAGAATGCGGCGATGAGACGTCGTCGACGGATTTCCCATCGCCTCGTCCGCATCGTCTGTGGACGACGACTGCCGCCGACATGGAACACAGTGCTCGTGCTGCTGTCAATACACATGTACCTCACCGTACCAGTCATTCTTGCTGCTGGCATCACCGAGCAAATGACAGGTAACTTCACAGACGCTCCCAGTGATCGGGCTTCGAAAGCATATCTGAGGACTAACTACCACCCTTCGTTAGTCGCTATTCACGCGGGCAACTCTCATCTTAGCTAGCATCGGCGTTCCCACTGTATGAATAACTGAGCGCAACGCTTATCACTCCATCTTTTATCGCAACTCTCTAAAAATGAACGCAATGTTGTCTAAGACTGCGCCCGAGGTAGGGCTTTGGTACTCTAAACAGCATTACGAGAAGGAACAAAGGTAATGTCAGCTTTAGTCAACCCGTACGGAGGATACTCAATATAAGTGCTGGTTCCATGAATGCGTGTCTGCCATACAAAATGCCATATGGCGGATAAGCGATGGAATAGGGCTAGATACTTCATCGATTCCGAAAACTCTGGACATCTAAAATGGGTGCGAGACGACGGACGATGCTGATTGGGGCATCATTCATTTCATTGACTGCAACAAATCTCATTCATTTGGGGTTTTGCTGAGTTTCTCCTTCGACAAACGGTGGAGTTCATAACTAACTTTAGGCCACTTTCTTGGAACGAGGCCAGAGCTTAGCGAGAATTCAGAGCTGATGCATAAAGCATAATAAAGAAAAGTGAAAGCAAAAACACAAAAGTAAGGAAACCAATTAGCTTCTTTCTGTCTGGTATGCAATGAGCTTTACAATTCCACCAACTGCGGCGATTTTCCACAAGTAGTGCCAAATAGGACGCGCTGGCGTGTTCGGAGCGCAATAACTCTGTCAGCTTTGCGTCTTTCCGGCTGCAACTTGTGCATTTGGTAGCCAATAAAACTTTCTAGCAGCAGGCTAAAGAACGGCGATGTAGCTTATGAATCGACAAAGTTACAGCGGTGCAAATATTCAGGTTCGGGTTGTGGGTGGCTTTTCGGAATTCAGTCAACCCCTGCCGGAAGACGGGCTAACGTCCTACAAATCCGTAAGCTATCAGAGCACTTAAGGTGCTTTAAGATGAAGTGCTCACAACTCACAGTTGCCTAAACTGCCTTAGTCCCTGCTGCCATTTTAGGGCGGCAGACTTAGCGGTTGGAGTTTCCTGCGCCCTTACTCGCCTACATTTGAGTTTTCAACACTCGCAATAAAAATAATCTGTTCACCACGAAAAGTGCTATCGAACGGTAGCAATCTCGACCAATGTCAAAGCAATTATTTTTCGGCAATTTCCCATCGAGGACGAGAGCGCTCTTTGCCAAGTCTGCGCGAACTATGACGTCATCGAAAGGCGATATTCTCGAAGCGGCCAAATTTTCTCGTCCAAACTTTGTCCAAAATCATCTAGGAGTTATCCGATTCTGGCAGGTTACCTCCCGTTCGAGGACGATAGGGTCAGTACCATCGACCACCCTCGGTTGTTCAGTTATCGGTATGGATGACCTCCTGTCGAAATCGGCCAAACGAACTTCTCCCTCCTGTTCGGCATCCCGAATATCCCTCGTCCCTAGACGAAGTTTGAGCAAAATGGGTGATCCTGACCCGACCACCCTCAGTTATCCAGAAGAAAATCCAAAACCAACCAAAACCGGCGGAATTTTCTAAAACGGACGTCGGATTCGTAAGCAGGGACCAGCGCCCAAATGACCCCTAGATGATTTTGGACGAGGATATTTGGCCAATTTCGAGAATACCGATTTTCGATGACGTCATCGTCCGCGTAAGCTCTAAATGTGGGCGAGTAAGGGCGCAGGAAACTTCTACCGCTAAGTCCGCCGCCCTCAATGGCCGCTGAGCCTAAGGCAGTTTAGACAACTGGGAGTTCTGAGCACTTCGTCTTAAAACACCTTAAGTTCTCTGATTGCTTATGCATTTGTAGGACGTTAGCTCTCCGCGTCTTCCTGCGGGGGTCGACTGAATTCCGAAAAAGTCCCTCACAAGCCTAACCTGCATTGTCGCACCGCTGTAAGTTCGTCGATCCATAAGGTACATACTTTTGTTTAGCGTACTGCTAGAAACCTTCACTGCCTACAAAATTCACAAGTTGCAGCAAGAAGGATTCAGAACTGATAGAGCTGCGCTCCGAACACGCCTGCACGTCCAATTTGGCACTACTCGTGGAAAATCCGCCATAGTCGGTGGATTTGCAAGACTTGTATGCCAGATAGAGAGAAGCTAATTGGTTTTCTGTACTTTTCGCGCAATTGGATAAGATGTTTTCGTCAAGTTACGTTCACTCTACAAGTTGTGGCGCCCAGCTTTGTACGTCAAAAGATAGAGCTCTTGCTGCTGAGCTCAAATATGCGCTTCTTCTCACAAATATTCGATTTTGACAAACGTTGTTTAAAAAAGCCACTTTGGAACGCTTAAAAGCGTTCTTTTTGGCCAAAGACCAAATCATATGCGCCCCTGTACACAAATGACCAGCAATTTTGTTCCGTTGCGTTTCTCATTAGAGGGATTCCTCTCGTGTTTAGGGTTGTTACCATTCAACAGTAACTTACAGGTCTGCTGCGGCCGTTTCGAGATCTCCAAAAACGAGGGATACTGCTTGGCGAGATAGACGACGATGTTCTCGATATCTTCTATGACAATGTGTAGAGCTTCTTTCATCCAATACAAGCCTTTATTGCGTTGCTTTAAATGCTATGCATCACAGAATAGTGAGGGTGTCAATAAAACACTATGTGAGGGTACAAGAGCCCTTGAACGGCTTCCGCTGGCAAAGCAAGAATAGCAGATCGCTGTTGCACTTTGTGATGTGAAGATACATACAGTACCGTCGGTAAACGTTCGCGAAAACGCGGCCGGCGGTCCGCCGTTTCCGCCGCTTTGCCATAACTCTCCTCAAAGTCGGTTAGTCGTATTCAATGAAATGCACATCGTTGGAATCAGAACAACATTATCTACCCAATGGCTCAAAAATCTTAACAAGATTTTAGAATTTTTGAGTTCGAGATGACCTAGATTAGCCGAGCCCGTAATTGTCTTGACCTGAGCCACACTCGCTCCTGAGTCTCGCCCAATTATGCCCTGTGGCAGGAGTAGACCTGCCCAGTAGAATTTTTTAAATTTTAAAGAGGCATTAAAAATGTATTTTATGCTAATTTTAGGTTTTGCCTCATCATGGCGATCTACTTGATATCAAATTTGCCTACTCTGGCTCCATGTACATCCTTCCATGCATTCTCAACTGCCGATTTTTTCCATTTTCGCTAATTATTTACGACCGCACCACTTTTGTTCTGCAGCTGATTTTTGCTCAAGTTCTCGACTATGGAGTGTGGATTACAATAATAAGTTTTAGGCTTACCTTGATTAGAAGTAAGATAGTAATCAACCACCAAATTGGCAGAGCAGCGTACCAAGGAGACATGGCCTGCAAGGGCTACTTCGCGCGTGTAGATCTGTGTTTTCACGCGACGAATCAGTATAGGAGCTGGATATGTGGTAGTACAACATGCAGGGATGCTGTATCACAAAAATAATGGAGCTGGCAGCTCAGGTCCGGCAGCTCCACTGCTTCAAAAATGCCATTTTCTTCTACTCCGACCATGGGATTCAACACCGACCTCTGTAAAAACCGCGCAGAACAGTTTCTGTCACCTACCGGAGCCGATATTCGCCTTTTTTTCGAAAAACTTTCTATTTGGCGTTAATCACATTTATTCCTTGAGATAAGTCCGCTACTGGAGTCCAGAGTGTTGCCGTGATTGCAGTGACCTGACCTGACCACCAAGCATGTCCTTTGGACATGCAATCTCTTCTCTCGCTACTCACACTAACCGAGGTCGTTTACTAATGAGGTACTGCTTTCCTCAACCCACTTAATCATATTCATTTAGCTTTAGAAAAAGGAGTTATTAATAGATAGAAATAATATAGAAAATTTATTACAATATATCAATATATCATGCTCGTCTATTTGCATGTCTTTGGCTGCATGTATTTAATAACTGTTTCTTGCCATTAAGCGTTCTCTAATGCTTAATAAAGACATTTATCTAAAGTGAGATGATTTTAACGGCGAACAGCCGTCTTGCGCCCTCCGGCGGCCTCGCAGAAATCAAAAATCGGCAGTTGAAAATGTACCGAATGACGTAAATGGAGTCAATTTGGTCTTTTCAATTCTCGAACCTCACGCCTGACCCTGTATTGGGTTACGAAAAAAAACGAACGAAGACATTAAAAACATTGAGCAATTTGTTAAAAATATTTTTGCGAACTAAAACAATACAAGGCATACAATTAATCATAACTAATAAAATATAATATTAAAATCCAGTGTAAGATATCCCATCTGTAAGATATATTAATTAAATTAATAATTCAAGGTTTTTAATACTATTTATATTTGAATGAATAAAAAATAAATTAAAAAACAAAATTAAAATATAAATATAAAATTTGAAAATATTTATAAGAAATTAAAGATTAATAATTAAAATATTATAAATTAAAAATTAAAAATACTAATAAATTAATATAGATATAAATAATGAAATTTTGAGGAATTTAAAATATATAAATAAAAATAAATATAAAATATAGAAAAATAAAATAATTATAAAAAATAATAATAAATAATAATAATAAAAATGTTTTTAATAAAAAATACCTTTTTAAGTGACACATCAACATCGTTACCTATTTAAATTATGTATGTCACCTAGAATGCGTAGAGAGATTTAACGCTACCCTTGGTGTACTGGATTTATGCCAAGGGTTTGTAGTAGATATATTAGTATACATATCTATCTATATATGTAAGATGTGCCATACCGTATATAGATCAATTCGATAGTTCAAATATACGCGTTTTCGCTGCGTATATTGACTATCAGATACTCCCGACCGCACGTAACATTCCACAACAATAGAGCCCAACCCTCACTCACTTCTGCACCTTTGCACCACTTACAACCTCCGTTTTTTTAGTCTTAACCCGTCCTTCCTTGTAGTACCTAAAGAATTTTTTAAGATAGTGTAGAAGGATGTTAAAAATTAGTACAATTTATAAAAATAAATGAATAAGATAAAAATTAATTTAATTAAAATTAAAAAGTACCACAAAAAATTGCTTTTTTAGTTGGAAGAGATACTTTCTTAACTGATGAGCCTCGGGTATCTCTTCTTTATAAAATACTCGTCTTAAGTTAAGAGGCGAAACGAGTATTTTATAGACTAATGTTCGTCTTTATTTGTTCCTGCTGGTTAAGTGTATCTTCCAGAGGGCAACCCGGAAGTACACTGATACCAGTTCCGGTTGTTAACGGGTTCTTAGTACGATTAAATAGTTAGAGTTTACCTATTTGACTAACAGTTGATAATTAGTTTTTCCTTTGCTCCTGAGTGATCTAGTTCTTGTTCTTCTATCTTCCTGTCTCTGATAGTGTCACTGATAGTGACCAGGGCCAGTGGCCGTGTCGAATCGACACTTCCTTTTGTTTTTACTCATTGGATAACCTTTTCACCGATGGTGAAGGACTGTTCTGGAAAAACAACTTTATTTCATAAATATATAGGCATATAGGAAGGAACAACATGGTGTATCAACCACTGAACGTATTTAAGTCTTCTTTAACAGTTTTTTTGGCTTGTCAGATTCCTGTTCACTTGTTCGCTTGCGTCCACTTGCAGAAGGCATTGACACATCCTTAATTTTTTAAATATGGATATCGAATGCTTTTCAGAACTTTTTAATCTTATTACCTGTTCCTCTTGAGGTTGGGGATCAGACGAATTGGTAGCCACCTTCCATGCTTTTGTGTCAATTGAGCCCCACAACATTTTTCCCTCCTGAAATATAATTTTACTCATATAGAGCTCCACTTCTGACTTATATCAAGAGGAAATATGACTTAATACTCTTCTTATACCACATACTAATAATTCATATCATTATTGATCATAATATAATGTAATTATTCTAATTTACATAACTCTGCCTACAAGATAATGACTTTATAAGAATACACTACCTCGAGAAGTCTTAGTTCCTGTTTAGTCATCATGCTTTTTATAGCGGCTCCCTGCCAGTCGCTATACTCCCAACCAAGACGCACAGCGAGCTCGGTGGATCGAAAGTGCTAAAAACAAATAATAATAATAATAATTTTAAAAAATATATATAATAAGATAAATTTAGACATGTAATTTAAAAATGTATATTAGTATCAAAAAATAAAACTAATATAAATAAAAATATAATTAATTATAAAAACTAAAATAATTAAATAAATAAATAAATGAATAAAATATAAAAAATATATAAAAAACTGTAAAATTTAATAATAAATAAATAAGTAACAAAAAATTAAGAAATAATTTTATAAAATAAAAATATAAAATAAAAAACATTTAAAATTATAATACAATAGATAAATAAATGTATGAAATAAAATAGAATTAAAATATTTAAAATAATTATAAAAATTTAAAAACAAATAAGTAATTAAATAATTAAATAACTTCTCTTTTTTGATTGTTATCATTAGAAACACTTACTTTCTTTAATCCATCCTGTCCACTACATACAGTTACAGTTCCTCCCTTGACTACTATATCTGGAGCGGTAAGTCCTTCTTTGCTAAACCGCTCTCTGATCTTCTTGCGTAGATAAAGGCTAAAAATTGGGTATTTTTTGTACGTCTTAAGTCTTTACCTCTCTACTCCTTTTTTTTCTTTCCTACCTCAGATTTTCTAGGTCTGACAAATTGATCGTCTTGTCCCGTATGACTCGGATGTTGTTGAATGTGGCTCGGTTGTGCTCGGCTAGGCGCTTTTTCCCTTCAGTAACAAAGTATTGCCAGAACGGATACGTCATTTTCACCTAAACATGTAATTTGCCTATTTTAATAGTTAAAAGTATTAACCTATAATTATCAATTTTTAATTCATACTCTGAAATTTGAAAGTCCGCCGTTGTTTCCAGTAGACGTAGGCCAGGTCAACGGATATCGATCTTCTTTGCTGGAGTACCTAAACATTATATAAGTTATTACTAGGAAATATTACTTAGCTTCTTACCTACCTTACTACTTCTTCTAAGAATCTTCTTACTAGCGTATCCATGCCGCTTTTACCCGGGTTCGGGAAGTTTATTATCCTTATGTACTCTGATGTCACCCGCCTATTTATGTGCTCTTGGCCATCATCATTCCTTTTTTGTAGGTCCATGTTAGGTACGTCAAAGCCAAGAATCTAAAAAAGTTATTTATTTATTCCCACAATAATTCACTAGCTATAACTACGAAGTGAATGCTCACCTGCGACATGGAGATGTAGAAATGGGAGCTGTGATATGACATGAACTGCTCCCCACTCCAAGCCTTTTTATGCCAGCGTGCTCCCGCCAAGTTTTGATTATATCTTGATCTATCAGATAGACTTGGTACCTTGATCTATCTCATTCTCTGTGTTCATTTATTTTTGCATTAAAGGCTCTATTTTTCTCCAAACACTCCCTTTCGGGAACTTGTGTAGGGATTTGTGCTTTAGGATTAGGACGAAATCCTACTCTAATCCTTCACACATTTAAGAGGGCCATACCTCTTCATAAAAATAGGCATTAGAGCTGATGGGGTTAAGCAAGTAAAAAAGGCCAACTAGGGGGATCGCTTTTTTACGCCTCCAGCTCTCGTGGTTTCTCATTGAAACAAACAGGCGGGGCACTGCCTGGGTGGCAAACCCACCGAACCTACCATGTAGGATGATACCCCTTTGTTACTGGGAATGGTCGCCCTGTAACTCAGATTTAGACCAAAAACTCCCGCTGCTATTCAACCTGGTAACTATTACACCCTTTCTCACTTTACCAAAATTAAAATGAGAGCCGGCAGCTATACTATAAAGGATTTTGGTAACCATAACGTTGGTACCAAATGTAAGGAAAGCTGTTCTATTTGTACTATCATGGAGTTTCGAAGTTGTATCACATCCAGTGTTACAAAATTTGTTATTAATACATATAAAAATCTCAATTCTAGTTGTCAATCTAGAAACGTAGTGTATTGTTTGAGATGCAAGATGTGCAATTTGCAATATGTGGGCATTACTACACGTCCTCTTAAAGAACGTATTAAGGAACATTTGCACAATATCAACACCCACAAGAAGTTCACTCCTTTATATAATCACCTCAGAAAATGTAATAAATCCATTTCTGTCACTATTTTAGACAACCTTAACGATAATAGAGATAAAAACGTTCTTCTTGAAAAGGAACTATTTTGGACTAAACTGTTAATGACACCTTACCCTTTCGGACTTAACGATAGCGTTAAAGGTTATGGCAACATGTCTAACATTAATAATCCACTTTTACATAAACCTTGCCATCCTTTTTTGACACTTAAAATAACGAAAGAAAGATTGAATAGAGGTAGTAAAAAGAAGCGAAGAAAAAAGAACGCAGTTGAGCTTAATAATGTTATAGACCTTATTTCTCGTACTAATTGCTATGAGGCGCCTTTTGAACTATATAAAAAGATTAAATGCCTAACAAAGACTGAGATCAATAAACTGGTTAAAATGTCCATGTCAACAGAATTTCTTTCCGGGGTCAGCTATAAGGAAAGATTTATAGTATTATGTTTACTCACTGTCTTCAAGTTTAGAGAAAATGTTAAGAAAAAAAGTTTGGAACTCAGATACACACTAACGATTAAATACATTAAAGGTATTTATGACAACATCAATTTTAACAGAATTTTTAACTCAGCAAAAATTAAAAGTTTACTTAATATTCAACCGCAAGTTACTTATACTCCGGTTAGAATTATGTTTTCCTATAATGACCCTTTATCTAAAAAAATTTTCAACTATAACAAAACATTAAGGCAGCTCAATCTAGAAACGTTGGAAGACATTTTGAAAAGAAAATGCAAATTTGAAACTAATTACCAAGAAAATGAAGAGTATATAGATTCCTTTCATAAGCATGTTATCACGGGTAACCTTAATATAATAAAAGAAAGATCTTTAAGAGAAATTATGATGAAAGGAACTAAATATAGAATTGAAACGGAAAAAACTAGGCAGCAAATCAAGGACATGTATAGAGAACTATGTCAAAAATTTGCTACTTACGTTACTAATAAATATAAAATCAGTCAATATGCTAGAAAAACAATTGACACCTTTCTCATGCAACAATACCATAAAAGAATTAAGCCATTGTTGACCATTGAAAAACTAAATAGTGAACAAAAAATTCCCTATAACGCTATTAAAGAATACCAGAAACATTTTGTTTTTTACTCCCGCGATAAAGCCAATAACAATTATGGTGTTATTTGTAAAAAATATTATATTCAGATTATCGCTAAAGAAATGGGATTGAACATGGCAGACCAACTAAACGCTACACAAGCACTGCCTCCTACAAAAGCTTACCAACTTTTGCCCAACAAAGACAAACAAGGGATAATTATCAAGCATAAACTTTTTGATGTTAAATACAAGCTTAGATTTAATTTGGATTGTGACCTTCCCCTTATCTATGCACTACCGAAATTACACAAGGAGCCAATAAAATTCAGATTTATTACAGGTGCACATAATAGTAGCATGAAACCGTTAGCAGAAGAGCTCAGAATTATATTTACTTTTTTAAAAACGCATTTTATTAAATATGCTAATGTTATTTACAATAATAATCATACTATAAAAACAATTTGGTCGATTAGCAACATTAACATTGCACATGAACTTAACTACATTACAGCTGGAAATTTAAAAATCTATTCCGCTGATTTTTCGGATATGTTCACAAACTTGTCTCACAGTATTGTTCTTAAAAACGTAAGTATTTTTTTGGATATCTGCTATAAAAATGCTGGAAAAAAGTTTATTGCCACTAATGGGTATAAGGTGTTTTATTCCAATGAAAACAATGAAAGAGACCGCTACAGGTATTACCAAAAAGAGGACCTCATGTATTTTACAGATTATTTACTAAGGAATAGTTTTTGTGTATTCGGTGATCTTGTTTTTAAACAACTTAAAGGTGTGCCTCAAGGAGGAAACTTTAGTCCACTCTTAGCTGATATCACATTGGCGGTCCTAGAGTTTAGTTTCTCAAAAGTTGTAAAAAGCAATAGTGAAGATATATTTATGCCATATAGATACATGGATGACCTATTGGTTATACACAATATAAATGAAGAAGCTATTGATGAAAAACTCATGTTGGTCTACGGGGATATATTAGAACTTAAAAAACACATTTTAGTAGCTCAGAATGTAACTACCTCGACATAAGAATAAAGATTAAGGAAGGAAAAGTTGAAACTGAGCTATATAATAAAACAGATGACTTCAAATTTTCTACTATAAGATTTCCAGATATAAGTTCTGCGGTTTCTGATAATATCAAAGCCGCCACAATTTATACGGAAACGTTGCGAATAGCAAATGTTTGCTCTACTTTATCCTCTTTCACTTCTAAGTTGTATTCCTTAAAGAACTATCTTACACACCAAGGATACCATACAGGATTTGTTGACGTTAACATAATTAAATGTTTGTACCGCAACAAATTCATTTCGTACAAATTTGAAATAAACGAAGACATTAAAAACATTAAGCAATTTGTTAAAAATATTTTTGCGAAATAAAACAATACAAGGCATACAATTAATCATAACTAATAAAATATAATATTAAAATCCAGTGTAAGATATCCCATCTGTAAGATATATTAATTAAATTAATAATTCAAGGTTTTTAATACTATTTATATTTGAATGAATAAAAAATAAATTAAAAAACAAAATTAAAATATAAATATAAAATTTGAAAATATTTATAAGAAATTAAAGATTAATAATTAAAATATTATAAATTAAAAATTAAAAATACTAATAAATTAATATAGATATAAATCATGAAATTTTGAGAAATTTAAAATATATAAATAAAAATAAATATAAAATATAGAAAAATAAAATAATTATTAAAAAATAATAATAAATAATAATAATAAAAATGTTTTTAATAAAAAATACCTTTTTAGGTCACACATCAACATCGTTACCTATTTAAATTATGTATGTCACCTAGAATGCGTAGAGAGATTTACCGCTACCCTTGGTGTACTGGATTTATGCCAAGGGTTTGTAGTAGATATATTAGTATACATATCTATCTATATATGTAAGATGTGCCATACCGTATATAGATCAATTCGATAGTTCAAATATACGCGTTTTCGCTGCGTATATTGACTATCAGATACTCCCGACCGCACGTAACATTCCACAACAATAGAGCCCAACCCTCACTCACTTCTGCACCTTTGCACCACTTACAACCTCCGTTTTTTTAGTCTTAACCCGTCCTTCCTTGTAGTACCTAAAGAATTTTTTAAGATAGTGTAGAAGGATGTTAAAAATTAGTACAATTTATAAAAAAAAATGAATAAGATAAAAATTAATTTAATTAAAATTAAAAAGTACCACAAAAAATTGCTTTTTTAGTTGGAAGAGATACTTTCTTAACTGATGAGCCTCGGGTATCTCTTCTTTATAAAATACTCGTCTTAAGTTAAGAGGCGAAACGAGTATTTTATAGACTAATGTTCGTCTTTATTAGTGTGAGTAGCGAGCAGGTCATGTCACTACAATCACAGCAACACTCTGGACTCCAGTAGCGGACTTGTCTCAAGGAATAATCCCACCCTTCCACGCTAATCCCACGCCTTCCAGGCTTGCCTGGCCCAACAACTCAGGATACCTGATTGTTAGCAGTCCGTTATTCAT
Organism: Heligmosomoides polygyrus bakeri; assembly: GCA_947359475.1. Lineage (NCBI taxonomy): Eukaryota > Metazoa > Nematoda > Chromadorea > Rhabditida > Heligmosomidae > Heligmosomoides > Heligmosomoides polygyrus. Next base: position 49,222,689 of record OX375866.1, on the reverse strand, counting down.
GCAAAGATACACAATTATAAGTAGTACCCCTTCTGCCATTCCTGTAGGCCAACACTAGGAGCGCTTCGCTGTCAGTAGTAGTGCAACGCCTTCGCGCGCTGGGTGTAGACACATAACCAGGGTTCGGACCCCATCTGGTGTAGCGAACTGCGAACACAGGCGGCAAATTACACGGCGGTTAGCCTACGTTGTTCGTACTGTCCTCGCTGCTTGTTGGTCGACCGCTGGTTGTGCACCCCTCTTCGGCTTCGGTTCCTGGCTGGTCGTCCTCTGTCGGCGGGTGCGTTGTTGGCCATTCGATTGTCCTCGGTGGGCGAATCCAGAGCGTGTGGAGCAGGCGAATGACAGAAGACATAACAATCCCTTTCCTGTGTCTTTTTATATAGATGTACAGACGGTTCTATAAAGACCAGTTGATGAGTAGTTCACGGGAACTGTGATCCACCTGACTGTATTGGCGTTGACGTTATGTTGAGGAATAATATTGGAGATTTCAGGAAGGTTCTGATCTCAACCGCGGCCTCCTGATGCGTAGTCGATGTAAACTTATATTTTATTATTATATTATTTTTATTTTGTTTTATTTTATTTTATTTATTTTTAATCAACACTCCATTGTCGAGAACTTGAGCAAAAATCAGCTGTAGAACAAAAGTGGTGCGGTCGTAAATCATTAGCGAAAATGGAAAAAATCGACAGTTGAGAATGCATGGATTGATGTACATGGAGCCAGAGTAGGTAAATTTGATATCAAGTAGATCGCCATGATGAGGCAAAACCTAAAATTAGCATAAAATACATTTTTAATGCCTCTTTAAAATTTAAAAAATTCTACTGGGCAGGTCTACTCCTGCCACAGGGCGTAATTAGGCGAGACTCAGGAGCGAGTGTGGCTCAGGTCAAGACAATTACGGGCTCGGCTAATCTAGGTCATCTCGAACTCAAAAATTCTAAAATCTTGTTAAAATTTTTGAGCCATTGGGTAGATAATGTTGTTCTGATTCCAACGATGTGCATTTCATTGAATATACCCGACTTTGAGGAGAGTTATGGCAAAGCGGCGGAAACGGCGGATTAATCCGCCGCCGGCCGCGTTTTGGCGAACGTTTATCGACGGTACTGTATATTGGGATGTGGCTTCGAACGCTGATTCCAAACATGTGTTCCATACCTGCCATGGACATCTGGGAGCGGAGTTGTGAACCGTTTTCAGTTTGCCTTCCTTACTCGTATCGGATCAAAGGCTTCATAAAGGCTGGCCGCGTCAACAACTGGTGATAGCATAACTTGGAGGACAGATCAGCAATACTGTCCTTCATGACACCGGGCGTCGACATTTTTTCTCCCAAGTGGGTTGTCATTTAAGCCATCGATCATCAACCGGTAATCGATTTCGTCCAAACTTCGCCCGGAGAGGTTATTCAAGGCGCTAGTCATTTAATTCGTTTTCAAAATTTCGATTGATTACGATGAGTCAGGTATCGGTGGGTAACGGTAGCTCACGCATGCTCCATATACCTTTGTCCTTGGGAAAAAATTTCGAATTTCGAATGATCGAATAATATTCGATTTTCAAAATTTCGAATTTCGAATGATCGAATAATATTCGCTTTTCAAAATTTCGAATTTCGAATGATCGAATCTTATTCGATTCGCAAAGTTTCGAATTTCGAATGATCGAATATTATTCGATTCTCAAAAATGCGAATTTCGAATGATCGAATATTATTCGATTTTCAAAACTTCGAATTTCGAATTGTCGAATATTCGAATAATCAAATGAACACCTTACTTATTGTGGACACCCAATGATTGACATTTACTTATTTTTTATTACCCGCTGTAAACTGCGTTCGACAGAGCGGCATATACGAAGGCTTCAGATTGTCATTACTCTTGTACCAGTTGGTTAACACGTTGAAGACCGTGTGGCCTGATGTCAGGCCACACCCTTACGGCCGCGAGGGACCGTGTGACATGATGTCAGGCCACAGCTCTATAATTTATTTTTCTAGTTTTATTAAGATCTTTACAAGGAACTTTTTTGTGTTATGTGACCTCATCTTTAGACATTGCTGTAAAAAGCGTAATCCCAAAAAACAATTTTCTGCTACTGATTTATGGAGCTTTTCGTCAAGTAATGGCTTCAATTAACAGTTCGTCATTGAAAAAGAATTGATAATAATCGATCGGCCTAACGCAGTTGAACACATCATCATGAAAGCCGGACTCCGTCGCAAAATTCCACCAAGTAGGGCTTCAAAATCGCTCTTCCAAACCTCCTCATCCTCATTTTCTGCTTCGGATTCTATTACTTCACTTTTTGAGCTATCATCATCGTCAGCTGGTAGTGCAAGGATATCGGCCTCAGCATCAACGTCGTCCTGGACCACCTCGTCACCCTCATCATCGCTTTCCACCAAGAGACGACTTTTGTGGTCGCGTTCGACTGTGCGACATGATGTCATCCCACGCTGTCGGCGTTGCAAAAAATCGAATGGTCCCACGCGCCAGACACGCGAAAAGGGTGCGATCGTCAACGTGTTAATTGCGAAAAGGATCGGAGGACCGAAACGAGGCTGTGGAAGTCGGTGTCCCGGCTCAGATGCCGTTGTTCAAGCGCCGCTAAGGCTGCTCCATCCATTTCCATCACGACACCAAAAGACGGTGACAAAGCTATAATGGAGCACCCTTGCTTCCCTAAGAATTCGTGCCCCGAGAAGAGAGAATCACCTTGGATAGGCAGAGCTAGATTGTTATAGATTTTGCACCATAGATTACTGTCTTCCCTTAGGTTATACCGAAGCTTCTAGGTGGTAAAAGAATGGCTAGCACGGACGAAGAATAACACAAGGGCGATCTGGCGGAAAAGGCACATTGGAGGCTCATGAATGGTTCAGTCTGTGTTCTGGCTCCGTTGAAGAGCTTCGCTTCACTTGTAAGCAAACGGACCCGAAGTCCATGGTTGTAACCTAATCTGACTTGGGTAGTGTTATTGCGAAAATGTGGATAACTCGCTTTCATAGGAAACGGAGTATTACTGGCTCTTTTACTACATAGCGCCTGCTTGCTCTTACTCTCTTCTTTAACGTCTTTGCTGACAGAAAGCAGGAGCTTCCCAGGCTCCAGAAAGTGCTACCTCCCTACCGAGGCTCCTTCCGGCTCTAATCGTTCCGTCGTTGTACTTGGGGTAGAAATACAAAACGGAGATCCTCCCGTAGTATACCGAAGGCAAAAGCGTCATTAAACAGCCATAACCCGATTCATTTGTTATTCACCGACCCACGTCACTGGCCGCAGGACGCTCTATGGCGTTTGAAGAAAGCAGGGACGCAGCGGAGGTCTGCGTTTGTCCCGCTTACCTCGCGTCGACTAACAAGGGAAGTGTCTGAAGCGTATGTCTGAACGGGAAGAGCGAGTCATATAGGGAGAATCCCCACCCCTCAATTAGTATAAACATGTGTTTATTTTTTTCCAAGTCGCTAAACCCAAAGAGTAGGGGGTTGTTGTAGTTACAATGTAATCGGCGCCTCACGAGTTCGGCGGTCTTGTATGCCCACGATGCCTCTGCCGCAAGCGGGTCGCAACGCAGTGGATAGAGACGTTGCTTCATGCGAGGGAGATCGAGGGTACCAATTTTCCTGCGCTGCTGCACTTTTGCTTTTCAACTGATTGTTGAGGTTTGATGGATTCTGACGTCTATACCTTTTCAGAGGTTTTCCACTAATTTTTCCAGCTGCATGCAGTGGTATTCAGCATAATGATGTATAAACGTTCAACATCAGTGATACACAGGAACAACGTGCATGAAGAAGAAGCACTGGTCACAATACGGACGGCGTATAACGGCTGCAGGCTCCTAACAGTTTGTTTTCCTAGATGGACCGATGACCTCAGGAAAAACCATCCTGCTCGGATTTTCAAAGACCATGACGTGACGTCGCAAGTAGTTGCAATAAAGAAACGAGGTCCGTGGACCCCGCAAACTGACGTTAACGGCCGTCGATACATTCTTTCCCTCATCTTTGCCTGTCAACTGGAAATCAGAGGTCCGCTAGAGGTTTCCTAAAACCTAACACCAACAATGTCCGCCGATGCTGGAGTGGTGATCCACCTGCTTACACTGCAGTGTGGCCCACCTTTAATCAAGGAACCTTCGAGGGAAGAAATCAAGCTGGCCGAACGGATGGCCAGCATACTCAAGGACTTCGAAGCACGTCAACTTGAAGTTGACGAAGACGAACAGCTGGATGTGGTGGAAGAAGAAGATTGAGATCCGCAAGATGAACTGATAGACGTGGAGAGGCAAGTAAGCAGTGGTCATATGATAACGTTTTCGGGTGGAATGATTTCACTCCCACGTCATTGTGCACGATCCTGCTTTTGACCTGCACAAACGGTGATCCTTAAAATAAATGTCGAAGCCGCGTGTAGCTGAAGGAGAACGGATTTGTTATAATGACATTGAAGGTGGTGTCGCTGGTATACCTGTGAAGAGCCTGTAGCTTATATACGCTGCCCGGTTGTGACCAGAGCTTCTGTTTCATGCACTTTGGGCCTGTGCATCACTGGTGTTGAACGTTTATACATCGTTGAGTAGCTTTCTCATTGCCTTGTGATTAAAAAACCGGTCAGTAATAAACAATTGGCAAGAAATTTCTTCTCGGCGTACAACTGGAAAATTTGGCAAAAACATCTGAAAATGGTATAGATGTCAGAATCGTTCAACTCTTAACCAAACATGTGAAATGCAAAAATGCAGCAGAGCAGGAGAATCGAACCCTCGACCTCCCACCCATGAAACAACGTCTCTATCCACTGCGCTCCGAGCCACTTGCAGGGCGTACAATACCCACGAATTCTATTTTAACAGACTCCCTGCTCCTTGTGTTTGACAACTTGTCAAAAATAAACCCATTTTTACACTAAGTGAGGGGTGGGATTCTCCCTATATGACTCGCTCTCCCCTTTCAGACATGCGCTCCAGGCCCTTCCCTTGTCAGATTGCATACACACAATTCGGTCACTTTGAATGACGCGCGAAACAAAACATTGTTCTTATCAAAAGGTCACAATTCCCTGGTTTTCGAAGAGGAATGCCATTAACTTGTTAAGAGATTGATAAAGAATATTCGATATTCGATTATTCGAAATTCGAAGCCTTCGAATATTCGAATAAACGAATAATTCGAAAATTGGACTTTATCGAATATTCGAATAAACGAATAATTCGAATATTGGACCTTCTCGAATATTCGAATAAACGAATAATTCGAATGTTGGACTCTCTTCGAATAGTCGAATATTCGATTATTCGAAATTCGAATTTATTCGAAATTCGACTATTCGAAAATCGAAAGAACAAAGGTGTAATGCTCCACCATACTTTCTGTAACACTGCGTAATCAATCGACATTTTAAAAAAGGACCTTACATAGGTGACCCGCACTTTAAAGGATCTCTTTGGGCGAAATTTAGCCGAAGAAACTTTTCCAACTCTGGAGTCGTGAAAGTATTATAGCACCTGTGAATCGGGTTCCCATTCTGGCGATATTTCTTGTTGCGATTTAACGAGAGCTTCGGTTGATTGTGGCGGACCTTTTCTAGGTGATGCAAAAATACAGTGTCACAGGACGAGTCGAACCGCAACCTATTCCGTCTCACCATGCCGCTTCTCTGTCCATCGCGCCACCACTGCTAGACCACACGCGCTGTTTGCGGCCTACTTGGACCCGCCCTCTGTGACTGACAAGGAAAGGATCCCAACTCTTGGTGAGCTTTTGCTATGCTATTTTGACATGATGTATGGCCCTGTGAGCTATTTTGACATGATGTATGGTCCAGAACCACAGTCAGCTTTTGCTGAACGCTTTTTTAAAGACCTGAAAAGGAGGTCTGAAGACATGCGCGCAGCTACCTACGACACCTCATGAGATGTGCTTCGGCGGTGCAGTCGGTGGGAGGGTCGCCTCGTAGGAGCACATCGGCGGGTTTTTCAGTTCGAGTCCGACTGCTGCCGATACTTTTGCACGTTTTAGTTTGTTGTTATTACGCCATCTCATGATCACAGGAGAAATTTTAGGCCATCAATGCTTACAACAAACCAAGGCTGTCTATTTGCGCCTTCATATGTGCTAGTTTTTCAACTATTCATATTCGCACCATATCATTCCACTATAAATAAAAAGTCTTATACATTATTAAATTAAAAGTCTTATATTTATTATTTCTCCTTTAGTCAACAGCTATGGTATAAATCTATGAAACAAGTAAAACACAAGCGCTAGTCACACCAGCAGCATCCTACAAAAGCCAGTTAGGAACAATCTTCTCCCTGGCAAGGAATGACCACTTCTTTTTCGTTGAACGCGTAATCTGTGGGTGTAGAGGGACCTGGGTGAACATCAACGTAACCAGCGGCCACACACGCGTATGAGAGACACGGCCGAAACATCGGAGCGCAGAATTGTTGGTAGGGTTTTACACCAGTTACCTACTTTCAATATACACCTCGGCTGCATGTAACTAGCTGTATATTCCGGATGGAAAGTAGTCGGCCGACAGCACATTCAGGTGAGAACGACATTTTTAGTGCACTTATGTACCGATATTCATGTTCATAATATTCATCCACAAAATAAGCGTATTTGTGTGCAATTACCGTATCATTCGTGATACGGTATGATATGGTGGTGGTGCAAATATGAATAGTTGAAAAACTAGCACATATGAAGGCGCAAATAGACAGACTTGGTTTGTTGTAAGCATTGATGGCCTAAAATTGTCTCCTGTGATCATGAGATGGCGTAATAACAACAGCTAAAACGTGCAAACGTATCGGCGGCACTCGGACTCGAACTGAAAAACCCGCCGATGTGCTCCTACGAGGCGACCTTCCCACCGACTGCACCGCCGAAGCGCATCTCATGGGGTGTCGTAGGTAGTTGCGCGCATGTCTTCAGATCTCCTTTTCAGGTTTTTAAAAAGCGTTCAGCGAAACTAACTGTGCTTCTGGACTCCGCTCACAAGGCCCTACATCCCGTCAAAACAGCATCGCAAAAGCTCACCATGAGTTGGAAACCTTAGTGCGAAACCTTAAACCAAGTCAGCAGCCCTTGAAGCGTTAGAGAGGTGAAAAGTGGGGTAATCAGAGATGAGTCGAACTTGGGCGGCCTATACGTAAAGCTACGCTTTTCTCTCGCAACGCCACAGCAGAACATAGAAGAATAGGTAATGACAATCCCCCCATATATAAAAGAGGAAGGGTTTTTTGTCCGATGTTAGCCACCCGCAATTCGTACACTGGCTAGCTAGCCGGTTTAATCACCCAAGTTTGCGGTGCGGTTGCCAGTTGTCCAAACGAAGACGCTTGACAGTTGTCCACCAATGTTGTTTACCATCGACTGCCATCGACTGGCTGACGTAGGGTGATTTCGAAAGAGGTCTCTTCCCAATAAGTGTCTAGTGGTCATACCTCAGTGTTCCTTCCCAGCTCTCCTGTGTGGTGCAACCTTCCACTATTTTTACAGCCATACTTTTACCACTGCCCCACTACCGCGGTTGCTGCTACCACAGAAATTGAATCCTCTTCCACTGTTCAGTATGGCAACGGGTTGCTCCGTTCTGCATTTTTTGCTATTTTGCCTCACATAAGCCGTTTTTTGTTTCAATTCACCTCTACGTTTGCCGCCATACTTTTACCACTACCCCACTACCAGGGAAGCTACGACTCCATAATAAATTGAATCCTTTTCCACTGTGCAGTATGACAACCGGCTGCTCTTTTTGCACATTTTTACTATTATTTTGCATCGCAGATGGCATTTCTTCCTTTCAATTTTCCTCTATGTCTACAGCCCTACCTTGACCATTACCCCACTCTGTTGAAGAATCTGTCCTCAAATACCGAATATCTCTCCATTGTGCACAATGACGGCCGGTTACTGTTTTCTGCAGTTTTTCGCTATCAACGCTAGGGATGCTTCCTTACTCACGGTCGGGTGCGGGCGAAGCCCGCAACCGACGCTGGGTTGTGGGGACCCTAGTGGGCTCGAGGTTGGGTTGGGTTTCTGACCCAACATGGCTCACCACACACGACGCCGGCGAAGCCGGCTAGCCTAGCGTAGCCCGCCCGGCCAGAGTCGGGTGCGGGCGAAGCCCGCAACCGACGCTGGGTTGTGGGGACCCTAGCGGGCTCGAGGTTGGGTTGGGTTTCTGACCCCACATGGCTCACCACACACGACGCCGGCGAAGCCGGCTAGCCTAGCATAGCCCGCCCGGCCAGAGTCGGGTGCGGGCGAAGCCCGCAACCGACGCTGGGTTGTGGGGACCCTAGCGGGCTCGAGGTTGGGTTGGGTTTCTGACCCCACATGGCTCACCACACACGACGCCGGCGAAGCCGGCTAGCCTAGCGTAGCCCGCCCGGCCAGAGTCGGGTGCGGGCGAAGCCCGCAACCGACGCTGGGTTGTGGGGACCCTAGCGGGCTCGAGGTTGGGTTGGGTTTCTGACCCCACATGGCTCACCACACACGACGCCGGCGAAGCCGGCTAGCCTAGCGTAGCCCGCCCGGCCAGAGTCGGGTGCGGGCGAAGCCCGCAACCGACGCTGGGTTGTGGGGACCCTAGCGGGCTCGAGGTTGGATTGGGTTTCTGACCCCACATGGCTCACCACACACGACGCCGGCGAAGCCGGCTAGCGTAGCGTAGCCCGCCCGGCCAGAGTCGAGTGCGGGCGAAGCCCGCAACCGACGCTGGGTTGTGGGGACCCTAGCGTGCTCGAGGTTGGGTTGGGTTTCTGACCCCACATGGCTCACCACACACGACGCCGGCGAAGCCGGCTAGCCTAGTGAGCTATAAGAGATGTCTTTAAAAGTGGGTACATCGTTATAACCCGGATTGCATCACGTTATGTGAACGCCTGCCATCTCTGCACTGAAGATCAGATTTATTTTTGGCCAGTTTTTTTACTATTCACGACTTACGACACAAAATGTCGTGAAACGTAAATGGTAAGAAATTGGCCAAAAATCACCGTAAATCCTAAAATCGTAAATCGTAATTACATACGCACACCCCTGGTGGGAACGACTCCATAGCGAAATCAGCCGTGGATTGCGCCATGTAGGCGAAAACAAGAGTAGGCTGTAATGACGAGAAGATGTGATCATGTTCTCAAAATGTTGTTGAGGTGGCTTGGTACTGTGTGACAACCATTGATGGATCAGAGCGGATTTTGTGGTGGAGCTTTGAGAGAGTCGTCCAGGTTTGACTTGTTTGCGTTCAGCGCGTGGTGTTTTCTCGGATTCATCAATTTCAGTGCCGACGACAGTAAGCGCTATTTTTAGTTGTTTGCGCAGAGGGATTTGACCAGAAGCGACATCGAACAGCACTTTAAGCTTCACCAACTGTCGCTTGACCGTAATAGCGATATCGCGGTAGATCAAGCAGACTACTTTCTCCTTGAGGTTTAAGAAATTGAAAAACCTTGGCGGCAGGTTTCTTGTGATACCTCAATATAATATAAATAATATTACCTTTTAGAGCATCAGTTCGATGAGGCACTTTGTCGGACAGATGGCTGCACTAAATCGTTGGGCAGTGCTTTAACTCCGAGGACGACGAACTAGTCAAAACGATATGCCGGTCAGTGCGTGTTTCAAGCTTGCCGTTTCGCTCAACCTTGCAGCCTTTCTAAGCTAAGTTCCCATCAAAGCATCTCCTTTTCCTCTGCGGCTCACTGCAGTCCATAGCAGTGCGAAAATCGGCTTTTGTTGATCGTCAAATTCGTCCAAGCCTTTGCTACTTCTCTAGCTGCGTGTATTCGAAGAAACAAGCCACTCCTCGGTTTGCTCCACGTCGGCGTCCTCTCCACCCTTACCCCTACCTTTAAGCGACGTCAATGGTTTTTGCTGTTCAGTTCCAACGTCTTCACATCTTTCCGTAGCCCACCTCTACGTTTCAGTAAGACCTTCTATTGCAGTCACGGCTACCTCAACTTCTCATGCTACGATCGATGGCTTGCGAAAACCGATTCTGTTGCTAGGCTTTGAGGTCGAGTCTGCCCACCTGATTAGAGCCTTTATATCGGAACGGGGCTGCTTTATCCACGATCACAACATCTCACGTTGAACGCCACTATTTTCCTCGTGCGATGCGCTGTAGGGACGAAGCTTTGCATAAATTTTGTTGGCAGGCCATCTTCTACATTGCTCGGTTCAAGAATGTCCTCAGAATGTTTGAAATTTCAAAAATCCTAAGAGATACATCGTAAAAAAATAACTGATGTACACTGATTCAAATATATCATCAATAAGGACACCCAAACATCCGACTACGACGACGAAGACGTCGAGGCCTTCTACGTGGAGCTGGAGAAGTTCTATAAGGAAGATCACACCTTCTACAAGGTGATCGTCGGCGACTTCAACGCCAAGATCGGGCCACGAAGTCGCCGGAAGAACTTCACATCGGAACCCACGGTTTGGAGTGGAACGAGCAAGGTGAAAGGCTGTCTGAGTTTATCATGTCGACCAAGACCATCCATGGAAACTCGCAGTTCAAGAAGCCTCCCTCCCTACGATGGACATGGGAATCCCCCGGTGGCCAGTTCCACAACGAGATCGACCACATCATCTTCAATCGCAAGTATTGCCTGACCGATGTCTCCGTTGTCCCCAAGTTCTACACGGGATCGGACCACCGCCTCCTTCGCGCGAGGTTCCGCTTTTCGCGTCAAGGAGAGAAGATCGGATCTGGGATCTCTACACCTCTCTTGTCGGCCTTTGGGAAGATGCCGTCATGGACAACGTCGACGAGGAATACGATCGCTTCGTGCACCATCTCCACGATAGTGCTAAGGGAGCCGAGAGCTTGAAGACCACCAAGAGACGCCTGTCTCCGGAAACTCTCGAGCTGATACGCCAGCGTGGAGCAGCACGAGCGTCAGGCAACTATCAACTGACGTCCGAGCTTGCAAAGCTATGCAGAGCGGCGATAAAGGAAGATCTGAAGGAGAGAAGGGCGGAAGTGTTGGCTGAAGCAGCAGAGGCAGGGCTGAGCACCCGCAATGCCCGCCGGAACTTCGCCAACTTCAAGACCAAGATGACCGCTCTCCGACGTCCTGACGGAACCGTCACCTCTTCCAGAAGGACCATGGAGAAAGTCATCCACGACTTCTACTCCGATCTCTTCGATAGCCACGTCCACCTGCCCCTACGCCATCTTCCGCAGGATGGATACGTCATCCCCTCTGTTCTCCCTTCCGAGATCCGACACGCCATCTCGTCGGTGAAGAAACGTACAGCACCCGGTCCTGACAGGATCAGAGCTGAACACCTGAAGAACCTCCCGCCAGCGCTCATCAACACCTTGGCGCGGCTCTTCACACGCTACCTGTCCGAATGCAAGGTTCCATCTCAGTGGAAGACCAGCAAGACCGTCTTGCTGTACAAGAAGGGAGACGTGCACGACATTGGCAACTATCGCCCGATCTGCCTGTGGTCCGTAGTCTACAAGCTGTTCACTCGAGTCATCCTGAATAGGATTAGTAGAACGCTGGACGAAGGACAGCCATGCGAACAAGCAGGATTTCGGAGAGGATTCAGCACGATCGACCACATACACACCATTACGAAGCTCATCGAAGTGTCGCGAGAGTACAAGCTGCCGCTGTGCCTTACGTTCATTGACCTGAAGAAGGCATTCGACTCCGTCGAGACTGAAGCGGTCATGGAAGCCCTGCTCACCCAGGGCGTTCCTACTCAGTACATCAGAGTCCTTCGAGAGCTGTACAGTGGATTCACGACCAAGATCTCACCATTCTACAACGACGTCGTCATTGACGTGAAGAGAGGGGTTCGACAAGGGGATACCATATCCCCGAAGCTCTTCAGCGCCACCCTCGAAAACGTCATGCGCGAACTAGAATGGGACGACATGGGAGTGAAGGGGCCGGCAACTGCACCATCTTCGCTTCGCTGACGACATCGTGCTCATAACACCGAGCATCAGTCAGGCGGAACGAATGCTGGCCGACTTCGATCGTGTATGTGGAAGCGTTGGACTGCAGCTGAATCTTACGAAGACGATGTTCATGAAGAACGGATGGGTTTCTGATGCCCCATTCTCGCTCAACGGAACGAACATCTCCGAATGCTCCAGCTATGTGTATCTGGGTCGCGATGTCAACATGGCCCACGACCTAGCACCAGAGCTGAGCAGGAGGAAACGAGCGGCTTGGGGAGCTTTCAAGAGCGTCGAAGAAGTCGTGAAGAAAACGAAGAACGTCCGACTCCGTGCCCACCTATTCGACTCCACTGTTCTTCCTGCCCTAACATACGCCTCAGAGACCTGGGCTATACGAAAGCAGAATGAACACGCGATCAGCGTCGCGCAGCGTGGAATCGAGAGGACGATGCTCGGAGTGACAAGACTCACGCAAGTGAGAGAAGGCCTCCGGAGTTCCGAGCTTCGCCGACGTTCGAAGATCAGAGACGCTGTCGCATGGGCCAAGTCGTCGAAAATTAGGTGGGCCGGCCACGTAATGCGATTCGCAGACACCCGCTGGACGAGAGCCGTCACAGACTGGATTCCGCGGGATGTCAAAAGAACACCAGGACGCCCACCAACGCGTTGGTCGGACTTCTTCGTGAAAGCCCAGAACGATCGATATGACGCTCTTCGTGTCCCTCGAGCGAGGAGGATCCATTGGACCACTCTGGCACGCGACAGGGACGAATGGAGACGCTGCTGGCGCCCGCTCGAGCAAGTCGATGATCAACGGGACGACAGGTGATACAGGTGAAGGGCACCCAAACAGTTGTCCAAACAAAAAGCTTGTACAGTACCGGACGCGTCTTTTGAATAGACGCCGAAAAAACCGCACTTTTGCGGTTTTTTCAGTGTCTATTCAAAAGACGCGTCCGGTACTGTACCGCCTGAAATTGAAAATTGAAAAATTCAAGCATGAAATTCCCACGCACTTGGCAGCCTGTAGACAGCGCATAAATCTACGATTCAGAAGAAACCATAACAAGTAACGATTAAAACTAAGCACCTTAAAAGTGTCATTTCCCACCTGACCATCTGGAGGCAAACTGCGCGTCTGCTGCTGATGCAAACATCGCGCCCTGGGCGTCTTGCACGATTTTCTGCATTCTGTTCTGAAATAATCCCAAGAAGGTGAAGGAATACGCTGGCACGGTGGATTGTTGAACTACAAAGCTATCATATCACTATAAAATGCCTTAAGGGTACCGCCAATACCGTGGCCGATTGCCTCTCCCGCGCCTTTAACCCCGACTCTCGGCCTGCTGATGGCACCCTGAAAGTGACATCATCGAATTTCCTAGCTGCATGAACGCAGATGGACCAAATCGCATAGTGCATATGGAAAAACCTGTATCCGTCCGCACGACCTGATTATCGAGCACAAACGTGACTATTTTTGTAATTCTATTATGCATTTTCTGACAACAGGTGCTTTCAGCGATGACGTCAATGCTGGTGATAAGGTAGCGCTTCACCAAGTTGCGCAGCGCTGCCAGATAGGACGTAACGGCTGTCCTTACTAGGGCCGTCCGGCACCAGCAGTTCCAGGTAACCCAGCCCTCCAACTAGTAGTACCTGACACCCTGAAGGAACCTCTGTTTCTGGCATTTCACGATAGTCCTTCGGCGAGCGGTGACTTTCACTGGCGCGAAACATTAGCTAAAATCTCTCGGCGCTACTTTTGGCCGCTAATGGCTGAAGATATCTATACCTTATGTCGGTCATCGTGCTTGTCAACGTAAACGCGCTGCCGCAATGAATCAGGAAGCTCTGCTTCCAATTTTCCCATCGACAATCTTCGATAAAGACCTCATCGATCTTACTGGTCCTCTTCACATTGCGGAATCGGGCAACAAATATATTCTTGCACTGATCGATCACTTTTCCAAATACGTCATCGCAGTGCCCCTCCCTAACTACTCTTCCAAAACTGTAGCCAATACAATCATGAATGAATGCCTACTGAAGTAAGGAGTAATGACGACATTAATTTCAGACAACGCCTCATACCTCCGATCGGAAACGCTCGTTGAACTTGGACGGCTCCTACGCATTAACCGCTATGTTTGTACACCTTACCATCATGAAGGTAACGGAGCATGCGAACGGATATTCGCAACGTTCCATATGATGCTCCGCGCGTACACCAACCCCGAACAAGACGACTGGGACACGTTTATAGTCCCTGTACTTTTACTTACAATACATCAACCCACACCAGTACCAATAACACCTCCTTCTTTCTTCTTCTTCTTCTTCTTCTTCAGCGTTTGTCCCGCTTCGTGGCGGGGTCCGCTATTCTGGTGTCATGACGCCACCTTTCCCGATCCAGCGCTAGATCGGGGTGGACACCAGCTACTTTCAAGTCCGCATGTAACGTATCAGCCCAGCGCTGGTTCGGTCGCCCTCTAGGCCGCTTTCCTACCACCTCGAAGTTAAGGCCTATCTTGCGGACGCTGTCTTCTTCTCCACGCAGAACGTGGCCGTACCATCGTAAGCGAGCTTCGCGCATCTTGTCAGTTATCGGCGCGACACCGAACTTCTGCCGAATAGCATCGTTTCGGATGCGGTCCATGCGCGTAACTCCTGCCGTCCAGCGCAGCATCTTCGTCTCCATGACGCTGAGGCGCGTTTCAACTTCCTTGGTCGCTGGCCAACACTCAGCGCCGTACATTGCTACCGGCCGGACGACTGCTCTATAGATCTTGGACTTAAAGCGCTCTGGTATCTTCTTGTCGCAGAGCACGCCAGTCAACGAGCGCCACTTGGACCAAGCTGCACTCACGCGTGAATTCACTTCGACCATCAGTTTGCCGTCAGACGCGACTGCTGATCCCAGGTACTTAAAGACCGCAGTGCGTGGAAGCTCGATGCCGTTAACCTTGATGGAGCTGGACTCGGTAACGTCCGTCGTTAAATACTCGGTCTTCTTCACGTTCAATCTGAGTCCAAACCGCTCCAAGCGATCACACCAAGCTTGCAACTCTCGCTCGAGTTCTCCTTTATCTTCGCTAGCGAGCATCACGTCATCGGCATAAAGCAACGTCCAAGGGACGGGCTTCTGAAGATCTCGTGTGATGGCATCCATGACGACAACAAAGAGGAGTGGGGAAAGCGCAGAACCCTGGTGTACTCCGACAGAGATGGGAAACTCCATCGAGGTCCCAGCTGCAGCTTGAACTCGACTCTTTGGACAAGAGTAGAGAATTCGCACCCACTCTATGAGCTCTTCAGGAACTCCATGTTGACGCAGGGCGTACCATATCACTTCACGCGGTACGCGGTCAAAGGCCTTCTCCAAGTCGAGAAAGGCGATATGCACTGGCTTCTGTTTCTCGCGATGCTTCTCTATCAGGAGGCGGACGGCATGTATGGCATCAACGGTGCCACAGCCAGCCACGAAGCCGCACTGATTGCTGGAAAGCTGGACGATGTCCCGAATTCGTCCATCGACAACTCGCTCAAAGATCTTCATGCTGTGCGAAAGCAAGCGAATCGGACGGTAATTGGAGCAGTCTGCAGGACTGCCCTTCTTCTTCCAAATTGGAATCGTCGTACTTTGACGCCAACACTCAGGCACTTTCTTCTCCGCCACAACCTGATTAAAGAACTTCGCCAACGACTCAGCAGGGTACCAGTACTTGGACTTCCATAAATCAGCTGCCACGTCATCGGGCCCAGTCGCTTTGCCTAGCCTCATCTTCTTCAAAGCCGCTTCAATCTCCTCCACGGTGATCTTCTGAACGGGGCCGTGGGTTGGAGCCGTGAAAGGGATGGCTGGATGAGGAAATTCTACTGTAGAGATTTCCTCAAAGTAGTCGCGCCATCGCTTCAATGCCTTCTTGCGGTCCGTAAGAAGATGGCCGTTCTCATCATTGATGCCGAAAAACTTCTCAATATCCTCGGTCTGCCGATGGCGATTCTTAGCAAGCCGGTACAGATACCGCTCGCCATCGCGTGACTCGAGCTTCTCGTTGACATCTCCATAATGAGTGGCTTTTGCAACAGCCACGGCCTTCTTTGCAGCTTTCCTCGCTTCTTGGTACTTCCGCCAGTTATCGGCCGTCTTTTCGCCGAGAAACACGTGGTAAAGCGACTTCTTCTCTCGCACTTTTGCTTTCACGTCATCTGTCCACAGCCATGCCTGCTTGTCGACCTTCCGTCGCCCAGGCTTCGTAATGCCGAGTTCCGACTGTGCAGCTTGACGAATCGCGTCGGTCGTTTTCTTCCAAGTTTCGTCGACAGTCGTGACTGTCGGTAACCGCACGCGAGAAATCACAGCTGCTTCCTTCTCTCTCATTCGCCACCACTTGATTCTTGCTGCACCGCATCGCTCGACCTGCTTCAGCCTCGGAGGGGCGATCTTCAAAGTGCAGATCAGCGGTCGGTGTTGTGGTGCGACCGTCTCATACGGCACGATCTTCGCGTCTGTGACAAGACTCCGGTCACGATCCTTCACAAGCACAAAGTCTATCTGAGACTTGGAGCTCCCACTATAATATGAGATGAGGTGGGAGTCGCGTTTTCGGAAGACGGTGTTTACAATGGTGAGACTATGCGATTCCGCATACTCAAGAATGCGCTCACCATCGGCGTCACGTGATCCGTATCTGAAACCACCATGACAGCTGTACTCGTCCTTCGTAGCACCAACGTGCCTATTAAGGTCACCAGCGACTATGATGACATCTTTCGACGGTACCTCTGCTGTCTTCTCATCCAGCAGGTTCCAAAACTCATCCTTGGCTTGATCGGAGCAGCCAGTCTGTGGAGCATACGCAGAGAAGAAGTGATAGAGTCGGTCCTTAGCGGCGACAACGATCTTCATCAATCGATCGTCAAAGCGCTCAACGCTTACAATCGAGTCACGAAATCGTTCGGAGACGATTATTCCGACACCACTGGTGGTCCTGGGACTTCCACATAGAACGGCCTTGAAGCCACGTCCTATGTCCCTTGACTTGCGGCAGGACCACCTCGTCTCCTGCACCGCACAGAGATCAACTCTTCCACGCTCCAGTGCTTCAACCAACTCGCACGAGCGGCCCGTCAACGTACCCACATTCAGCGTAGCCACGCGGGTCCTGCTTACGTTACGGGACTTTCGGACTAGCTCAGTTGCCCCCCGATGCCGTCCTCGCATCAGGGACCCTCGCATACTTCTCACACTCGCCGGGCTCTGCGAGTGCGCGTCGGCTCCCGCGGACGCCGTAGCACTATCACGAAAAACTTGCAATGTCATGAACCATGTGATGTGACATGGGTGTTCGTAGGCCGGCCTGTCACAAGGGCCTGTCGCCTGCAATCAAATGTCCGTGTTCGGCTTAACTCGCAGAGCGGGCAGTTTCCAGTGGCACCACGTGGAGGAACGGACATCGCCACCAACACCTCCTTCTTTCTAATGTTTCTAAAGACATTTCTCGCCGACAGCGATGCTAGCGAATATCTCCACCATCTGTTGCGCAACTTACATAGTTCGTGGTCGGCTGCATACGCGTTTAAGGCTAAGGCTCGATCCAGGTTCAAGGCGCAGCACGACAACACGCACTTGAAATCACTAAACATCCGCGTCGGCGATCGAGGTTATCTTCAGAACTTCACCCCCTCTATCGGCTTATCCCAAAAACTTCGCATGCCGTGGCTTGGGCAGTTCCGTGTAATAGCTCTCAACCATCCCCATCTCACCATCGTCAGTATTTCTTCTCCATCACCCCCTCCAAAATAGGTCCACATGAGTCAAGTCAAAAAGTGCTTCATCCCCTCCGGCCCGGTATTCACTTCCCCCTGGTTTCCTGAACTAGAGGACCAGGCTCTCTCTAGTTGTAACGCTCTCACGACCACCCCTTCCGGTTATTCCTTCATTCCCACTGCACGTAACCCCAATACGGATTTATCCACTCATCCATCTTACTCGTACAACACCCGGTATCGACAATGAACGCATTCTCTCTAATCGTTCAGCTCGCCTTTCATCTGCTTCTCCTCATTTCCTTCTTTTCCATCTCTATATTTCATACTCTTAGTATTCAGTTAAATTGGCTAATATCTTCCGATCACTTCGACAATTCACTTTTACCGTGTCGTTCTCTACTGTGCCTTGCCCTTAGTTTTTTTTTGTTCAAGACACTCCCTTGTTCTCTTTCAGATAGCGGGCCAGAGGCCGCAAGCTTCGCAGATGGCAGATGAATTGAATTCATCCGGTACGATACGTGATCCCGCTTCCCCGTCTCAAAACCCCGGCGTTCATCATTTTCAGTAGCGTTTGTCCCGCTTGGTGGCGGGGTCCGCTCTTCTGGTGTGGTGACGCCATTTCTCCCGATCAAATGCTTGATCAGGGTGCACACCAGCTATCTTTAAGTCCAAGTGCAACGTGTCTAGCCAACGTTGCTTCGGGCGTCCTCTGGGCCGTTTTCCAGGGACTTCAAGATTCAGGCCAATCTTACAGACAGTGTCGTCGTTAGCGCAAAGGACGTGGCCATACCATCGTAGACGAGCTTCGCGCAACTTGTCGGCTATCGGGACGACACCGAACCTCTGTCGTATGGTGTCATTGCGAACGCGGTCCAATCGCGTTACTCCGGCCGTCCACCTTAACATCTTCGTCTCCATTACACTGAGGCGGCTTTCAATTTCCTTCGTCACGGGCCAGCACTCAGCACCGTACGTCGCTACTGGGCGGACGACTGTTTTATAAACCTTCGGCTTGAGGTACTCGGGTGTTGTCTTATCGCAGAGAACCCCAGTCAACGACCGCCATTTGGACCAGGCTGCACTTACGCGCGCATTCACCTCCAACTTTAGGCTGCCATCGGGCGTAACTGTTGATCTGAGATACTTGAAAGATGTGACTCGTGAGAGCTCAGTACCATTGATCTCGATAGATCCGAGCTCATTCACATCCGTCGTCAGGTACTCCGTCTTTTTGACGTTTAGCTTGAGTCCGAACAATGCCAAGCGATCGCACCATTCCTGTGCCTGTCGCTCGAGTTCGGCCTTGTCTTCACATGCAAGCATGACGTCATCGGCATACAGCAACGTCCAAGGAGCTGCCTTTTGGAGATCTCGTGTAATTGCATCCATGACGACTACGAAGGGCAGTGGGGATAGCGCAGACCCCTTGTGCACTCCGACAGAGATCGGGAACTCCATCGAGGTACCCGCTGGTGCTCGTGCTCGGTTTATTGGGCACGAGTAGAGGATGCGCACCCACTCAATAAGCTCTTCAGGGACGCCGTGTCGTCGCAAAGCGTACCATATAACTTCTCGCGGGACGCGGTCGAAGGCCTTCTCCAAGTCGAGGAAGGCGAAATGCACCGGTTTCTGTTTCTCGCGGTGCTTCTCTAGCAGAAGACGAACGGCGTGTATGGCATCAACCGTCCCACAGCCGGCAACGAAACCACACTGATTATTGGAAAGCTGAACGACATCCCGAATACGTCTATCGACAATTCGCTCAAAGACTTTCATGGTGTGCGAAAGTAGGCGAATCGGACGGTAGCTAGCGCAGTCCGCAGGGCTGCCTTTCTTCTTCCAAATCGGGATGGTCGTGCTTTGCTGCCAACTCTCAGGCACTTTCTTCTACGCAACAACCTGATTGAAAAACTCAGTCAGTCAGTCAGCAGGGCACCAGCTCTTCGACTTCCACAGGTCGGCTGGCAGGTCATCGGGACCAGTGGCTTTGCCTGACTTCATCTTCCTCAGGGCTGCTTCAGTTTCGTTCACTGTGATCTTCTGAACGGGACCGTATACAGGTGAAGCAAAAGGAACGGCAGGATGTTCAAATTCTACGTTCGAGATTTCTTCGAAGTAGTCGCGCCATCGCTTTACAGCCCTTTTACGATCCATTGGAAGATGGCCGTTCTCATCGTTAATACCAAATAACTTTTCGATGTCTTCTGCTTGGCGACAGCGAGCCTTGGCGAGTCGGTAAAGATAGCGCTTACTATCGCGCGTTTCCAGTTTTTCGCTGACTTCAGCGTAGTATGCGGCTTTAGCAGCAGCCAATGCCTTCTTTGCCGCTTTCCTCGCTTCTCGATAATTCCGCCAATTACAGACTGTTTTGTCACCGATAAATACGTGATACAGCCGTTTCTTTTCCCTGACCTTCTCTCTGACATCGTCAGTCCACAGCCAAGCCTGCTTGTCGACCTAACGCCGTCCAGGCTTCGTTGTGCCGAGTTCGAGGCGTGCAGCCCGGGTTATCGCATCGGTAGCCTCTTTCCAGGTTTCGTCGACAGTTGCTACCGTCGGCAACCGAATGCGGGAGATAACAGCTGCTTCCTTCTCCTTCAATCGCCACCATTTAATTCTAGCCGTTCCACACCGCTCGACACGTTTACACCTCGGAGGTGTGATCTTCAGCGAGCAGATCAGTGGACGGTGTTGCGTGGCAACCGTCTCATACGGCACGGTCTTCGCGTCTGTGACAAGGCCTTGGTCGCGACGCCTAACAAGGACATAGTCAATCTGCGTTTTGGCGTTCCCGCTATAAAACGAGATGAGGTGGGAGTCACGCTTTCGAAATTTGGTATTCACGATGGTGAGGTCATGTGCGTCTGCATACTCAAGTATCCGCTCACCATCGGCGTTGCGTGACCCGTAGCCAAGACCACCATGACAGCTGTAACCGTCTTTTGCTGCTCCGACGTGACCATTAAGGTCACCTGCCACAACAACCATATCTTCTGACGGCACTTCCGCTGTCTTCTCATCAAGCAGGGACCAGAACTCGTCCTTGGTTTGCTCGGAGCAACCTATCTGCGGAGCATACGCGGAAAATAAATGACACCGTCGCTCTTCTACGGCGACAACAATCTTCATCAAGCGGTCATCGAAACGTTCTACGCTTGCAATCGCGTCACGGAAACGCTCGGAGACGATCATACCGACACCACTGGTGGTCCTGGGACTGCCGCACAGAACGGCCTTGAAGCCGCGGCCAATATCCCTCGACTTGCAGCAGGACCACCTCGTCTCCTGCACCGCACAGAAATCTATCTTTCTTCGCTCCAGTGCTTCTACCAACTCGCACGAGCGGCCCGTCAACGTACCCACTTTCAACGTTGTTACACGGGTCTTGCCTACGTTGCGAGACTTTCGGACTGGCTCAGTTGCCCCCCGATGCCGTCCTCGCATCAGGGACCCTCGCATACTTTCCACACTCGCCGGCTTTGCGAGTGCGCGTCGGCTCCCGCGGACGCCGTAGCATTATCTCGAGAACTCTGTAACGTCATCAACCATATGATGTGACAAAGAATGTTCGTAGGCCGGCCTGTCACTAGGGCCTGTCGCCTGCATTCGATTGTTCGGCTTTTGGATTGGCTCGGCTTGCAAAAGCAAGCAGTTTCCAGTGGCACCACGTGGAGGAACGGACATCGCCACCTCAAAACCCGAGATCTTAATTTAAAAAAGTGTTTCATCTAGTAGTACATAGAAGATACCATAAGGGATAATTTAGTTCCACAAGAACAGATAAGAAACGATCGAACAGTCACGAAATACCGGCCTAACAAAGAAAATATTATAAAAACTATTAATAACAAAAATACAACGAAAGAAACCTAAAATTAGTGGAGTAGCGTTCCTTGGATTAATTCAGGTACTCCAATCTCTGGTTCCTCATTACCCTATCCTTCAGTCCACTCATCGGTCATCTCTTCAGACCAATCTGTTTCATCTTCCGATAGCCATAAAATGGCTGATGTCTTAGGTGCACCAATAAAAGATGTCGAAGCAATGGACATAGAGGAGCTTTTGAAAACTCCCGAAAGAGGTGGGGTTCTTATACTAACAGTGAATGTGAGCGTGGATCATCTTTGCTTTCCGACTCGTCGCACACCGAGTACGACAATCTCGAAGACGGAGAGCTTCCACCAGAGTCACCTCATCATCAATCCCCGTCGACTTCCGGCTTGAATGCACCGCAACCGCACACCAACAGGTCAGTAGTTGTATCCTCTTTTGTTCCCAACCCTCGCCTTCGCGTCTGGATATGCCTCGTAGAGTCGGTCCCCGTATGTTCGACGTAAGGTCAGCAACCAGGCTTTTCCTAAAAGCGCGTAGGACTCGCCAAGCCGCGTATCGGCACTCAGCGTCTTCTCGTTTTCAGCCGCCACAGTCTAGCCGCCCCTTTTTATCGTCTAAGATCACTTCGTGGCTGCTCAGCAATACCGGCAGACCTGCAGCTATGTCGGACCGTTCACGCTTCTCGAGACACAATCCAGTCCCCTCAGTGGCGCGACAGGGACCAGGATCTTCCTGAGCATACCCCGGCGGATTTTTCTCACTATCTTTACGATAGGCATGCTGTTGCATCTTTGGTGCTCCCACATACGCCGGTATCAGTACCGACTGCGTGACCAGCTACCCTCCGCTGTACAGTATCGTTCAGTACCAAGTTTAGGGTACCAGTCTTTCCGTTTCCTCAAATCGCTCTTCTTCAAATCGTATACATCAAGGGCATGCCGAGCGCCGATAACAAGATCCCGGTGATGGAACTACAGTCTCTGGAATCTACCGTCGCTTTCCGAGAGGCTTCGCAAACACTACTTAATAGTGTGCTGAATGGCTCCTACGTAGAAGAAATCGTCGACAACCCCGGGACTCGATTCAACTCCTACACGTCGACACTAGCGCCTCCGTCCGAACGAGGCGAAGGATTTTTTCGTCATGTGTCCGGACCAGCGTGATCTTCATTACATAATCCTCGACCATCACTCCGTTAACATCGTATCACCATGCCAAGATTTCGACAAAGCTTTTCTTTCGGTCAAAGATCTAGTATGGGCATATCGCGTTACACCGTCGCGAACTGCACTACAGAACCCGGCTGAGATCCTCGAACGCTCGCGACCTGAATCGGTAACGGAGTTCTCGATCCTGCGCGCTCGTTCCAGATCGAATGTATCATCCGCCATTCGTTTCTCCGAGCCGCGGTACCTTTCGACGCTCGGCTTCAGCTATACGCATTTGCGCAGAAGTTCCTTCCAGTCCATAATAACGAAGGTGTCATGCCGCTCAAGGTCCTTAACCTACGACCTAAGGACAGGGTCTGGTTGCACGATCGAGCTGCGGATTTCACGAACTACACCAAAGACCTTTCATCTGCAAAGCAGAAGATGCGTAAACTTTTCAATGTCTGCTGTCCTGCATTAGCAGCCATCGCAACACTCCACGACGACAAAACTGTTCATTCATTGGACTATTCATCGGACTACCTGGACTACCACCGTCGTGCCTAGCCGGACGGCCCGCCCACTTCGCAAGGATCTAACCTTCTCCGATATGGCGACCGACGGAGGGTGGGCACCGGATCGCCATATGCACTTTTGGGTGTTCGGGGCTCCTCATACCCTCAGGCTCCGCGTGGTCAGCGCAGTCTTCGATACGGAGGAAGCGCCTCTCAGTACGGCTCGCGGCATTTCCTTGGAACCACAAGAGTCTTTTCGACCTGGTAATCAACAGCGGACGAGAGGAGGACGGGCAGCTCCTCGTCGACGGATACGCAGTGTTGGCCAAGTCCACGCCGGCTGCTAGTGCGGCCGATGTTACAGTCTCCCATATGCTGCGCTCGATTAACATCATCGACCCAACTACAACTGGGTCCCCGATTCTCGATATCGTCTACGGGCGAGCGTCAGCGACGGAATCTTCCTCTGGTAGGCAAGCCTCCGGCAGCCGTACCCGACCACCTTTGTCTACAAAGGACAAACGTTTTCACTCACGGCCGACCAACACGCTACCTTGGAGATAGACCTTAAAGGCGCACCAATCGCAGCTATAAAGGCTGCTTTCGGTACCGGTAAGTCCGTCATGGGAGCGCTCGTGGCTGGTCTGCTGGTATCTCGCGACAAAGGCCCCGTCATAGTGACCGTCTCCACTAACCACGCGGTCGCCCTTTCGCAAACACGCTACCAGCTCTTAACGACTTCGCTAAGTTCAACCACCTGCGCTTCGTATCGGAGCCCGCCTTTCTCGACGACGCACTCGCGACATCGGAAGACATTAACGAAATCTTGAAGAATCTCGGTTTGAGCTTCTCCGACGCGTTGTTCCGGGAGGAACGGGATGTCTGCGAACGATATCGACGAGGACGGCTTCTATATGAAGCGCATATCCAAGAACGACCGATATGACGCTTTTCGTGTCCCTCGAGCGAGGAGGATCCATTGGACCACTCTGGCCGCGACAGCGACGAATGGAGACGCTGCTGGCACCCGCTCAAGCATCTCGATGATCAACGGGACGACAGGTGATACAGGTTATCCAAGATTTTGACCGATCTATGTCTATGACAGACAAAGAGCAAAACGAATTACTGATGGCTGACAAGGACGTATCGAAAACCGTCAAAAAGGTCGTACGGGCGATGTGGCGCCTCCGACCGACTCATGTTCTGCTGATCTCTGATGAACACCACCTCTTCATCAGGGATCTTCTAGAGCAAGCTCAAGAATCGCAAGGAGATCATCGTAGATGAAGCCTCCCAAGTACCAGAGCCGATACTCGCTGCTCTGTCGTCTGTTCCCTCAAGCTAATCAACTATACCTGGGGATGTACGTCAAATGCATCCACATGTTAAGTGTCGCCAAGAGGCCAACCCCGCTCTCTTTGGGGGGCAAAGCACGATGAACGTCCTCATTCGATCATCTACGGTTCTGGCATCCTCGCTTATTACCTCTTTTCGAGCTCACCCAGTATTGAACGAATTTCCGAATATGTGTTCTATAACATAACAACCAACTGTAAGGTGTTCTATAACAACCAACTGTAAGTTGAGCGCGGCCGAACAACCGCAGCTTGCTTCTCAATTTAGTGCGCTTTCCGAACACATGCCTTCCCCTAGCCTTCGTTGATGTCGCTGGCAGCTCCGTTCGAGCGGCTAGCGTCACAACGAAGCTGGGGCGTTGGTGTGCATTCGGCTGGTACACGAGCTGAAACAGAAAGATTTACTTGCAGATCAAATGGCAATCATAACAAAGAGCAGGTCTGCCGCCTGGAAGCTTTCGCTCTCGAGCAAGGTGTGGAATTGGCGACGGTCGATTTGGCCCAAGGCCGTGAGATGGAAGCCACGATCGTACTCACCACGCGCGTGGGCCTAGCGGTTGGCTCGACGGATTTCCTTGACGATATGTTACGTATTAATGTCGTGTGTTACACGATGTCGCCAAGGACAGTTTATTCTAGGAAACGTCAGCAGCCTCCACCACTTGCCTGGAGCAATGTCATCTCATGGGCCATAAGTAGGGGCGCGGTAGTCACTTAGGATGTTCCTTTTTTTCTATTACTCTTGTCATCTACGTAGTTGTACCAGATTTACACACAATCGAACTAAGAGCAGTGGTTGGCGATGCAGTCTATTTTTATAATGGTCGATCGACAATATTTATCACTTAACGCATACCTAACATTCACAGGACATATCACAAGTTTTACCTGGCACATAGTAGCTAGCATGACTCTTTCCCTTTTATTTCATAATGGGTCGATTTTTTCAGTGTATCTGGTGCTGATTTGCGGTACTACATGCTTTACTTTTCATCATATCGGGAACGAGATTTCATTTATCTGGGCATAGATTCATTTAGGCAGACCGTTCCACGCTCACCCATGCTCCACTCCTCCAGAACATTCTCCTTCACTCGCTGGACGTTGCTCCTCTCTAGCCGTCTTGGACACCGCATCGCACGACGACTAGTTGGGAAGACGGTCTCATCGCTCGTTGGACACTTTAGACCGACGCAACATGGGACGTTACCTCTGAGCGTCTGTCCTCGAGTACATCCACTCTGCGAGTGGGAGCTGCATGTGTGAAAATCTTTCAGGCCACCGTCTTCCCATAACGAGTAAGTGTCTCTCCACCTTCGTACTCCATTTTAAAGATGGACTTTGTCTATGGGGGGGGGGGGGGGGGTGAAAGGGTTTCACCTACTACGTTACAATAAATATGATGAGTCATAAGTTCAGGTCGTGCAAATGGCGATCGAGAGCGAGGCAGAACAATCGGAGAGCGCAAAACCAAAAAAGCGAGGAGGAGACGAAGCACCGGGACGTCGAGGAGCGGTCGTCGTCCGTCTCGATAGGAGACCTCCTTCATCATGCTGGCCGTTATTCGCTCATGCAATAAACTCTTAATTCCTATCCGCTTCTACGCGCCCGCTACTGGTCAGCTCCCAAGAGCCTTATCAGGGGAGGGCACCACCAATCTCTTATCCTTTGGTGTGGACTGTCAGCTTATCGATGTCTCTCGTTGTCAGACTTTTGTTACTGGAAACATGTATATGCTAATTCTACTGTTCTCTTTAGTCGTTTATCGTGATCAGTCCCAGCATTTCCCTCCTGCGCTGTCGCCGTTTGGCTCCAAAATTTACGTTGTAAGCAAGAGCTCGGAATGTGTGTTCTTCAGTTTTATATTACCTTTTTTCTAATTTTTGTGGGCGCGTGGAGCGCAGTCGGAGGAGGCGCCGGCTGTCGCCTGCACCCGATACCAGGATCCTGGTTCGAATTTCCCCGCCCAGGCCAACCAAACCCGTTATCCGTTATCCGGTTTCCGGCGGGTTTTAGCTTATCCGTTTTGTTTTTCGTTATCCGGTGGTTTTTGGCCGGATAACGAACAACAAAATCTGGCACCCTTATGATTACTTAGTTGAATATAAGGACAATTTTTAAAAATCGTTTTGTGTTTTTTCCACTGATAGTCGAGATACGTCTGCAATGCTAGGTCGGTGTCTTCTCTTAGTTCTCAATGGCATAATTAGGCTAAACTATCCATTTGCTCATGACGCGTTCTGAAATGCAGAACACTGCCTTGCTCATTTCTATTTGTGGGGTTTTCATCGAAATTCCTTATAGCATAATGTACTGTCTGGAAAAAACCTGTCGGTTAGACGAGAAAGGAATAAACCTTCATACGAATCAGTTCGTTTTAGGGATGTGCCAGATATTCATCTTCTATGTAGACGATGTTTTAGCTCATTGAAACTATGCTTGGCATGTGCATAACTTCCGAATGGTGGGTAGAAAGCCAGTACTTTAATATCCTATCCTATCCTACTATATATGAAAGCGTTAGTCCGTCTGTCCATGTGTGTATGGGTGTCACTAACCTGTTTGAACCAGTAAAACATGTCAAACGTGTAAAGGTGACACGAGCGTGCATGTAAAACCTGTCAAGGCTATTCTCATATGCAGTGGATGGAAACTAACCAAAATTAGCGGGAAATGACCAGGTTGGACAAATGAGTGGAAGTATTCGAACGGACAACCACTATTGATCGATAGTGTCAATTTTCGATCGGAGTTGTCGTTCAGCACCACGATTGGACCAATCGGGATGCGAATATGATTATGCCGGATGAGGAGACCAATATTAATCGACGGTGTCGATTTTTCGACCGCTGTTATCAGTTTTAGCCCAAATTTGACCAATTGGAGTGGGAGTCACACGACAGTTTCTTCGAGAGAATTACTCCCGCTTGCAGGAAATACTCCAATATAAAAAGATTCAGACAGTTTCTAGAACAAGATAACAGTATCGATTGACCAAATAACCAATCGACTGTCAATTTTTCTGCAGATTAGACACTTCGGAGTGGGATTAGCACTAATGCGGTGGGCAGCGGACAATGCTTACGTCAATCGTTTTGAGGATCTTCCCTTACTCTATTCTGTGTAATAAGCAAGATTAGTTTTTCTTCTCTAATGGGGCCGAAGGGTCAATAAACCGTCGTGTCCAAGGCGTTTTGTTTTCGCAGTTTGGGCCGAAATCCCAACCTCTACTGCTCAGCAATTACTCGTAAACCTATAGTTTTGATGCCGATAGGTTTACGGGTAGTTGCTGAGCAGTAGAAGCAGCTGTTGACGAGCTGCGAGTTTAATACTGGTATACGTACTTGGCCAATGACTTGCGATGACCAGCCGATGGACAAGTCACTGCATTAACATTCCCGCGCAATCCTAGTACCTAGACTGGAAATCCGAACCAAGAACATTGAGTCGGAGTGCATGAGAAAGTCGGCGCCTTCTCGGAGTGCGCTACTTCGCACCTCGAAGAAAAAACCATAAGAAGGTTAAAAGTTGCTCATTTGACATGTGACGAAGACGATATTGCAAATCCCGACCTACTATTAGAGAAGGAATGGCTTAAAATTAGTTTTAATTTTTGTTGTTTGTTCGTTATCCGTTTTTCCGTTATCCAGCCATTTTGGGAAAAATTATCCGTTATCCGTTATCCGGGTCTCGAAATTTTATTATCCGCTCATCCCTGCACCGCAAGTCATTCTATGGCCAAATACGCATTCAGCTCGCCTTCACGACATCCCTTAGAAGTATTACAGAATGCGTGGCGCATCCCAAAGGCTTTATCCTTATTATCCTTTAGTCATTCCTGAGTGTCGAAGGGTCTACTGTTGAGTTTGTTTGAGTTAAGAGCTTTGCCTACTGTTCGTTGATGTAATAGCGCGCCTTTCGACGCATAAATAAATAAATAATGGAAGCGTTCCGGACAGTGGTTGGACGCCAACGAACCGCTAGGCATTTTCCAAAGGTAATTTCCACCAGAAAAGGGTAATGGTCACTGTGTGGTGGACGGTGGTTGGTGTGATCCATTACAACTTTTCGGCACAGGGCCAAACCATCACAGCAGAGTCCCACTGTGAGGAAATCGACGAAATGAACCGAAAATTGCGTCAACTTCAGCCAGCATTGGTCAACAGAAGAGATTGTTTTGCACGATAACGCTCGAATCACAAATCACTATTCGAAAATTGAAAGAATTAAGGGTTGAAGTTCTGCCTCACCTGCAATATTCTCCAGGCCTATCACCAACCGACTAGCACCTTTTCAAACACTTTCAGAACTTTCTCGCTGGTAAAACCTTCACCAACCAGGACCAAGCCAAGACAGCTTTCGTGGATTTTGTCGAACATTGACCACCTAATTTGTTCACTGATGGAATAAATCGACTGCTGGCTCGTTGGTCAACGTGTGCTTATCGAACGGTGCTAATTCCGACTAAATCTGATAAGATTTGAGGAGGTTATGGTAATTTAAAGTGAAGCGCTCAAAACGCGAATAACTTTCCGGACAGCCTAATAGCAAATCGTATTTCCACACATTTCCGGTCGTCTTCAAATAACGGCTGTAGGAGTTTTCCAACTTTTTACCCTTTTCATTAAACAGGGAATGCATTTGAGACGTGGTTCTCAATTGTCCGAGGAGGGCTTGTGACAGTATCTTGCTTACTGGTTTATTTCCCATTTACGATGATGAGGCGATTGTTGCTGCAAAACACAGTGCGAGTAAGTGCAGACAATTCGTACTGTGGGAGACACCTGTCAGAACGCATTGAAAGTTGTTTGTCTGTATGGGTGAGGACTGTTTTATCAGCACTGCAACGGCATGGCGGTCAGTGTTACCAGTTTTGCCGCGCGTCTCTGGAGCTGGAAAGAACTGCCTCCCTGTCGGCGGTCTGAATCGCTTGACCTGTTGGCCCTCCAGTAGCGAGCGCAGCTGAGAATGAGACTCGCGATCGTCGCCCGACGTCATCCGTCTTGATCATTGTTTCGTCTCCCTCGCACAGCGTGGGCTATTCCACCGAGCTGCGCTCCCTTCGGCACTCCATTAGTCGTATGCAGATTTGCGCCGCTATTGCCGGGTCCTGACCCAAGCGGAATTCCCCTTCCCGTATTCGGAGCTGGAGTGCTTTATCCTCCTGCGAGGGAGCACTCAGCCGTTTGGGTCTGTACCTATGGAACGTCGGGAATTTTCACATTATCTATGTCCGGGCCATGATATCAATGAATGATATGAGACGCGTACTAGCACGCAACCATGTCACTATCACACGTCGTCTGGACCTTCGCTGTCCCTTCCCCGTTCCCGTGCACATCGCCATAAGTACCGTGCTCTTTGATGATCCATTCTGGGCAGTAAGAGAGTTGACATAAATTGTATCGCCTTAGATGAACCCATTCTCATGCGATTCTCAAAATCTCGTTAACTTCGTTTGTAGATTTTGGCATGCTATGAAAGTCATTCTGGTGTGAGGAAGAACCTATTTTCAAAATGTCGACTCCTTCCAGACTAACTACAGTTTTTTAATTTTTTTCTTGACTTCACCTCTGATATTCTGCAGTCGTATATCCCGTATTGATTCGGAAAGTGTTGCTTTTTTGATGCTCTTCGTTTTCTTTTATCTCAATAGTTTTTAAGAAGTCGTTTTCGACCAGTACATAAATGTATGGGTTATTTGCCTTCTCTCGCTTTTTATTCGCAAGTGCAAGACTGTAAGTTGTGCTCAAATTATGCCATTATTTCTGCATTATTATTATGTTTATGATTTTTGGCGTACAATCGACATTATCGTGAAGCAGTTTGTGAAAATTCAGAGCGAACTCTCCTGTTCATCACGCTAGTAAGGGATGCCCGAATCAGAAGGCATGTACTTCGGAAGGGGTCCACTGAGCAGAAGTCCTTTTTCGATGTCAACATTCTCAAGGATGTTGTAGAAACTTGGCGAGAACGGGCGCAGCGCCTTCAGAGTTCCCGTCATTAGTGTCCGAGGACATTCCCCATTGCGGCCCCAATCTTCATCTAAACCAGGAGCCGACCTGCTCTGATTGAGCAAATCTTTCTGACTACCGCTGTCAGTTTCTTTTTCTCAACTTTAAAGCACAATTTTCTTAAAAGTGAGGTTTCATTCAAAATTTCTTGAATCTGGTGCCCTTTCAAAGCCGGGGCTCGCCGACGTGGGCAACTTGGATGCTCATTAGTTGCACAAATGAACTGAGGCAGCCACTCAATGCACATTCCAGTGTTTCACTCTTCGCGGACAAGAATGGCGCCAACCTGGAAACATAGAAGGTTCTGTTGAGCTGGGCGGAACCCGAACCTAGCACCATTTCGGCTTGATATGACGGCAGCCGCCGTCTTCTCCAACTGCTCTTTCACAGCCCCATTATGCCTAGTTAACCAGATGCAATGTGCACGAATAAGAAATGGTAGAGGACGCATTCAAAAAACAACACATTGGTAACACAGAGCGTCTTTATAAGTGTTAGCAGCAGTGCCAAATCTCAATTGAAACTTCTCTGTGCCTTTTGAGGAGGAAGAAGAAAATTTACCGGTTTATGAAACGCATGCGTTGCACCATGGACTCAACAAATGGTCCACATTGTTTGCTTGATTTGTGGCGTGAACTCCTTTGGAAACCGCTTCGTTGGAACTTTTCAACCAATGACAACAATGATTTTTAAAGCACAGACTAGCCTCACTTGCGATTCTGAATGCTCAAGAGGAAAATAAAGAACTGAGCAGTAAGCGCTACCTAAACGGCATCCAAGAAGTTTCGTTCCAAAAGCAGTATTATGACGAAGATAGCCAAAGGCTTGTGCCAACGTGAAACCACGAATTACACCACAATTATCTGCCACCCTTTATTGAAAGTGTGGTATTGCGGCTAATCAAATTTTTGAATGACCTCTATCCACCGGATGCGTGGTGGTGCAGTCCGAGAAAGTGTCGGTTTTAGCGGAATCGAGGTTCAAGGTTCGAGTCCCACCCAGGTCAAACAGCCACTCCATCCGATTGGTATCAGTGATTTCTGCCAGAGTTAACTGAGAAGGATAGAAGGTTGACTTTCCCTCGGCAAGTTTGTGTTGACCAAATACGCATACAAGCTGCTTCAGTAAAGGTAGAAATTAGAAAGCACATCTTGATAAGGTGATTAGCGCCTACAAAGGCTCACATTGCTTCACTTCTGGTTAAACAAAGAAGTCCTTGCGACTAGTTATTTAAAACTGTAAGGAGCAACAAGAACAACTCTAGCAATCAAGTACACATCGTGAATTGTTGTACTCATAGTCTTAAAAGAACGAAAAGCTTCAGCTTCCCTGTTCACTAAAATAGGGTGTGGGACCGTATTGCAGCTGAAGGAAGAGACAAGCATATTCAGAATTCGAACCGACATTCAGACAGATGCTACAATTCCAACATTGTATGGATGCATCATTTGAAAAACCTCTATAGGCATACAACCCTATAGCCACATACTGCCCTCTTGTAAAAAACACGTATAGCTTTCATTATCTATCACGCCCCGAAAAAATTGAAGCTGCCTTCACTTGCATAGCATTGGTTTGCCTTTTTCATCGATTACGAGTCACTACGCATTTGCGTTCCTATTAGTAATGCTACGTCTACATTGCTGACCTACCACAAGATTACTCTTAAAAGAGCTAATCCAACATGACTACATGTCCAGTTAGCTAATGCAGCGCTTGGCAATTTTTTTCATTTTTCAGGGTTTTTACTCGCCTTAGATTTCAATTGTTTTGCATGGACGCTTATTTGAACCAAAAACTATTGGTTTTAGTTCCAGGCTGTTGTCTTACAGAATGCGTTATATGTTTGTTTTCTTTACTTCATTATTAAAGCAATTGGTGGTATTGGTGGTAGTGTTTTCCAATGGTTCTTTCTGAAAAATTTAACATTTTCGCGAACTTGGCGCAACAATTTTCTGCACGAAAAACTTTACAGATAGCGCCTAATTATTGCCGCAATAG
This sequence comes from Heligmosomoides polygyrus bakeri, assembly GCA_947359475.1. NCBI lineage: Eukaryota > Metazoa > Nematoda > Chromadorea > Rhabditida > Heligmosomidae > Heligmosomoides > Heligmosomoides polygyrus. The sequence goes on along the minus strand of OX375866.1, from coordinate 49,190,080 downwards.
TAGAGCAGATTGCCGTACAGCAGTAGTGGTATAGAAGCTTTATTCGGCTTACGTTTCGTGGCAACGGCCTTCTTCAGAGCTTGAAAAGCATATGAAAAATAGAAACACTCCGACTTGTGTTCCGTCGCATCCATCTTATTCTTAGCGAGTAACAGCGAGCGTATTGTAGCTGCACTCTTCCAGGGAGTGTGGCTATCCGTGTCGGGGCACTTTATTAATGAAGTAGTGATGCTGAATCGCAAATGCACTGCTGGCGCATATGGTATGCATGCGAGTGGCCGCCGTAGGTCTAGCCCTCGCTGGCAGTCCCATCCACTCCGTCTGTCACGAACAGACTTCGCGAGCCGCTCGATTCTTCGCCTATCCTTCCGCCCTTAGCCACGACCCATTCGAGAAGCTACAGCTCCGGTCGCGGCTCAACGATGGGCTGTGGTTCGGCGGCCCATCTCCAGAAGGATCGCCTCTGCAGCGCCGGGTGGACATGTGGGAGGAGCGTGGTTCTCAGCGGTCAGCCACGACGACCTCAGCCAGGACTACTGCGACTTTCCCATCGCTCGCACTCTGTCCATCAGCTCCCACAGTTCCATATTCAGTGCTCCGTTCAAATCGATTCCTGCACTTGCCGTTTGTCATTTTGCCTCGACCGTCTCTTCGGCTGTTAAGGGAAGCCTAATATCTCACAGACTTTCCTCGCTACCAACCAACTTCCGCTTGCGAATTACATATGGCTTGATCACACTCCTCCTTTAACAATAAGTCGTTTTGTTTTCACCAAGATAATGTAATAGTGCTTTGTAGGTGTGGAGTAAGAGCAAAGCTTCTATTTCCTTTTCTGTACTTCTTCAACTTTGTCGTGAAATTGCTTACCACCTGGGAGCTGTTCATTTTATGATAGATGTTCATGTTATTTATGTCCTTTCGTTTGCCGCGTCCAACCATTCCTCTCGATCTGATTTTCTGTGGTCTCTAATGCACCTACAAGAGCCAACGAGTTTTCAGAAGTTGCGATGCTATGTGGCCTGTTTGTGCTATGATCATACAGACAGTGTCCGCGTTACGGATAGGTAAGTACCAGAAGCAGGTGCTGCTTCCTTTGTTTTGCCTGAACTTCACCTCCCAGAATTTTTCGAGCTTCTTGAAACGTGTTGCAAACCTTGGCGACTACAATGCTCTCGTTTTGTATCTTTGGAAGTTTTGAGATTGTATGAAGGAACAGAGGAAAGGGGACTTTCGCCCTTCCTTTTCCGCAACTCCCGCAATTGATCATTTCACTCGCTTTCATTTTAGAAAATATATTGCTAAGTTTCATTGGTTTACTGCGTTTAACCTGTCCTTGCGAAATTCCCTCGCACACACTATGTTGGGCTCGATTCAATTAGGCATATGAGGCATATGCCTTTCTCCGCTGCGGTCGGATTGGGAGGAAAGATTCGCTGGTCCTGTTTATGATGAGCGCCGCCGCCGAATCCCGATGAGCAGCCGCCGTCCGGTCGGCTTTCGCTAATCCCCTGCAATGAGACTATGCCAAAGGGCTGCCCGCAACAGACGTGCCCTCTTTCCGAGATTTTTGTGGAGGCCTCCCCCCACCCAGAAGCAGCCCACTGCTGGGAATGGCCGTTCGCAGCAGCGAAACACCACGTGTCCGCGATTTTAGTCTCCTCCTAGGGGTATGAATTATACCTGTCTCGAAAGAACTGTTGAATACCCTCAGAGCTGCGTCTCCTTGAATTCTGGGGCTGTTACAGCGGCCTCATATTTAACACTTTGTGTACGTTGAGGTACGAGAGAGGGAGAGAATACGACATGAGGAGAGGGCCTCTAGGAGAGAAGACTATGAGATATTTTTAGTAGTGTTTTGGTATTTTGTAGTAGTATTTTCAGAAGAGTACAAACCAATTGGATAATGGATATATTTATTCCGGGCACCTGCTTAACCGATCGTCCAGGAGATGTATAAGTCACGCACCGCGCCCATCCATTGCCTTCATAAGGGGCGGGGCGAAGAGTGCGGCATCATCGTCGTCGACGATACTTTGAGCTTGATGTCTTACAAGGACAAAATTCCGAGGACAAAATTTTCTCCGAGGACAAAATTTTCATGCCACAAATTGGCGGTGCTCTATGCACGTACTTAAGTCCTATGATAGACCCATGGGAAAATGCTACTGCGTCTGTAGAACTTGGAAGCAGCAGGTTTGGCTCCAGGCATTAGCAAGCCATTCAGGTGCCAGCTTCCTTAGATCCCTTCTGAGTACTTTCGTTGGATTTATGGTTGAAACAATTCTTGCATAAAGTAGGACTTAAACAACGCTGCTGATGAGATGCCTGCAAATGTAATTCTGACTCTCTATCCATAAGACTCTGAAGGAAAAGAGGTGGTGTGGAGCTCCGTGTTAATGGAGAAAAGGCCAGCACTAAAACTATGTAGTGATTTCTGTAGGAACTAGCACAATTCTCATGAAGCGCTGTCAATATCTTGATACCTTGAGACCCTCTCTCTGGCACTGCCGATCTGCCTCTGAATCCGTTGACTCCGCTTCCATGATTTGAGGAAGGAAGTGCGCTTGCCAGAACACTCAGTATTGGTCTCCGCAGAATACATCAGTGCATATGAGGCACGGAATTCTGCCAGATCTTAGGGACGGCGAGACCGAGACGGAAATGTCTACGCATTTGCGAGAGTTGGCGAAGAACTGACGGACAATATGCTCCGCACACTAATTAATCATGGGAGTCAGCTCTGACAAGCTATCAGTTGTTGTCTGGCTGATAACGGAGGAATTTTGGCAACAGTCGTAATTTCTGTCGGCGACGGGCGTTCAAGCAACGCGTTTCATGTGGAAAACAGTGCAAAAAATGAATGAAAACATGCATGGACAACGAATACCAGTTGATATAGTATAGTATTGGAGTGTATAGTACTGGAGTTACCATTTGTGCCGACTGTAAGCGAAAGACCTTCCCGTTAGACTATTTAGGAGCTTAACGCTTTTATAACACAATTCTACACGAATTTTGGAACTAATTGTAAGTTGTGCTGAAACGTGTGGTCCAGGAAGGATTTGTACCAAAGGTTTCCCTGCTTTCCGACCAGGGCTTGATTCATCAACCACTTACAGCAATTTAACGGAGAAAATGCAGCCGAAATCCGTGATGAAACCCTTCTCCATATCGCTTGATAAACCGTGCTATCAGGAATTTTGGCTGTAAATGTAATCTGTTAAATTGCTGTAAGTCGTTGATGAATCCAGCTGCAGGTATCGCTTACTATGATGCAGACAAATATCGGCCGCTTTCATTCGAATGGATCTAATTGATAGGCATTTCGTTGCACTCATTGGCATGCATACTTGGTTCTAGAAATTGCGGCAAATTCCAATTTTGATCATCCCGGTCTTGTCCAAAAATCGAATGATCACCTTTTTACGAAGATTCGGTTTTCAAGTCCGATGGTATAATTTTTGTATAATTTTTCAAACGAACTCTGTAACAGTACTCCAACTGTTCGGAGCTTATACGATTTCTTAAAATCTCGTTTTGCAGACGCAAGGCCACTTCGACAATATAATGTAGACGTTGCTCTGTAGGCAGAGCAGTTTATAAGCGTCCCAAAAAGAGCAACACCAACAGGTTAGGGCAGTTACTGTTACACTTACGCCGGCCATTACTATTATGTCGTCAATATGCGAGTCATGCGCGTCTAATACGCGAGCGGAGATAAGAGATCGGCTGATTTATCTGCCCAGGTGCAAAGTGCCGGGGACAGGGACCAATCCATCGGTGAGCGGAGTGCCATACTACAGTCCAAGCTCTTCGTTTAGACAGATGCGAATCGACAGCTCTCGGCATGGAATCGGGACTCATCGCCGACGCCCAGATCACGGCCAGCAGCAGCTTCGACCAGCAGAGCGTCGGCGCCCAGAACGCACGGTGAGCTTATCCTCTGCTCCTAACAGTCTGTCGCATCGCCAAAGCTCTGCGCTGCGAACGTTTGTAGGTTTCGGTGATGGCAGTGTTCAGAATATGGGACGCTTTGAGGGCTACTCGCTTGAGAAGAATCCTTTCTTGCTGAGCAAAGCTAACAGTTTCATTCAAAGCGGGCGAACGGCTCTCATGAGGCCAAAAGCGCGTCAACACTATAGATAGTTTCGCTGTGTATTCTGGCTCCAATATATCTCGAACAATGCTGCAAAGTTTAGATTCTTTAGCAGAAGCGCAATAGAAAAACGAAGACAAATGTAGGTTTACATTTCGCTTTTCCTCTTTTCTACATCTCTGCTATTGGAAGTACCTTTCTTCTGAACTGCCATGGCCTCAGATTGGTGAAATGTTCGCAACGGATCCAAAGAACCGTGTTTTTTCAATAACGTTCGCTTGGTAAGAGCTATGCATTACAAACACAACACATTCGTTCTTCTGTCGGAAATAAATGAATTGCTCAATCGAAATAAATGAATAGATAATGAGAGCTTTTTGCTCCCGTTACCTGATAACCTTTTGCAACTCTATTGTTTAAGATCAGTAAATATTAAGCCGTTGAAGTTAATGTGACATGTCCGCAAGTGGCGACCACAACCTCGTTTGTCGTTGCTGGCACCTCTTCGAATTCTCGTTCGTCGGTCATTTCTGCGCGTCTCCTCCTGTCGTTGCTATTCCGCAGATGTCGAATGGCGGAAGTCTCCTGAGACGTGCACTTTGCTGCTTGCATTGCATCAGAACTGCACTGCTTCCGAGCTGATTTAAGGCTGACAAGGTGGACTTCTTGATGTTCAGTTGTCTTGATCTGCGCCACAAAGGTGAATCGAAACCACGCCCATCTGAACAGTCACACCCTTCTCCCTGGTGAGAACGGAGGGGCTTACAAGGCAATTAGAGGTTGCCCAGGCGGCGGTGGGTGGTCGAGAACGATTGAACATAGGCTGTTGATTGGATGCGTTGTCCTGCGTGAGAATCATTACCCTTCGTGTTCGAAACACTCATCGCCTAAATTTATTCATCCAGATGGTAAGAGGCAATTTGCAGGAGGAGGGGACACCGAAAATAACGAGTTCTCTAGCACATCCCTTATAGCGCTCAACGCTTACGAGGCATCTGACAAGGAAAGGTTCCCAACGCAAGGTGAGCTTTTGCGATGCTATTTTGACAAGATGTAGGGCCCTGTGAGCGGAGTCCAGAACCACAGTTGGTTTTTGCTGAACGCTTTCTTAAAGACCTGAAAAGGAGGTCTTCAAAAAAGCGTTCAGCAAAAACTAACTGCGATTCTGGACTTCGCTCATAGGGCCCTTAATCCTGCCAAAATGGCATCGCAAAAGCTCACCTTGAGTTGGGAATCTTTCCTTGTGAGATGCCGTCCCTCAAAGTCTCCTTTTGGGTCCCTCAGAGGTACTAGGGTCATCACTAGAAGCGATAACCGGATCACTTCAAAACTGTCTGTGCTGCCGGTGAAAAAAATCACCAATGCAGATCCACTCGATCAGGCATTTTCCGTCATACATCTGAATTTTGAGAAGAATTTTGTGCCAGGAGCTACCACAGAGCAGGTCGTCGTCAGCACCAACTGGTGCGGGACAAAGTTGCGACCGGCAACAAAAGAGATCCAAGTAGTCTCGGATCTATTAATCTAATAATAGATTGCTTTCCGCGACGATGCTCTCCTTGTTTTCCCCGACCGCTCGGATTCAGGGATTCCTAGTTCGATTTATTAGAAGAAGATATCGCGGAAGAGGCTAACAAGGTGCGCATAGGTGATGCCGAAATCGAAGTATAGTATTAGGCCGTTGCATATGAAGTGGCCTATTTTGATTGAAAACCTTGACAGATCATAACTTAGCTTGGAGGCGATTTTATTGAACAAAATAAATGCTATTACGATTAATACACTTTTCCCAACGCAGCAATAGCTTGGGCAACGATCGTTGCAAAAATCAGAGCTGCGAGATACATAGCATTATTCTCCATGTTCGACTGTCATGAAACCTGGGCATGTCTGAATTGTTTCAATACTTCTGTGCCACGCAGGTTTGATATGATGGAACGTTTACTTCGGCCTGACGTTTCGACAATTTCGTCGTTTTCAAAGGCCTGAAAGAAGTTCGAAGCCTAAGATCAGGCACTCATCTCGGCAAAGACTAAAGGCCGCCACAGACTTCTGCGGCGCCGCTCGGCGGCGCCGGTCAGCGGCGCTGCTGGAGGCGAGCTCTGCGTCTCTGCCCTATGGTTAAGCATAGGGCAGCGGCGCCGCCGGTGCCGCCGGTGCCGCCGGCCGGTCAGCGGCGCCGCTAGCGGCGCCGCTGGAGGCGAGCTCTGCGTCTCTGCCCTATGGTTAAGCATAGGGCAGCGGCGCCGCCGAGCGGCACCGCAGAAGTCTGTGGCGGCCTTAAGGCTTCCAACTCAGCTAGTTTCAACGAATTCCTAAGAGCGCCAAGGTGAATCCTTCATTAACGTTCCATCATATCAAACCTGCGTTGCACAGAAGTATTGAAACAATTCAGACATGCCCAGGTTTCATGACAGTCGAACATGGAGAATAATGCTATGTACACCGCCACAGATGTTCGACATTGTTAAAGAAGTGCTGGCTCTTCGCCAAAAGATTGTACTCACCAGACAGTCACTGCTTTTTCTTCAGCGGTGCAGAAGAAGCATTCTCATGCCGAGATTCATTCGGAATAAGCAACTCGGGTCGATATGTGATCTTCCGGAAGATCATCCCAGGATCCTTGCTATTTACCGCTCAATCTTGGGAGTCGCCATCAAACAAAAAACAGTACATACTGTACTCGTCGATCCTGAAGTGTACCGCGAAGGAGGAGTCATGTAGACGGCTTTTGGAAAGTGACATCTGGAGAAGGGTTGAGAGCGGATCGAAGCAGATCTGTGATACTCTTCGAGCAAAAACGAAATCCAGTCTCTGCAGAAAGTTCGACGCTCTTAGGAGTGAAAAGAGGGAAATCTTCTCTGATAGGAGACCTTCCTCCTGAGTTCCACAGTTATCTGGTGGTCAAAGATCTCAGCGAACGGCTGCCACTATCATAACGGAACAGGCAAGAGTCACTCTTATTGGCATTTCCTCGAAAGCGTTGGACTCCTTGAATTTAGGGCCATCATTTTCACTATCGCAACAAGTGAATGGATCGACGTATCGTAAAGTTGCGGGCGGGTTAAATAAGCTAAGAGACCAGCATAGAACGAAAGCTAGAAACAACCCTGAACCTCGTGCAAACGAGGGGTCCTTGCGAAATACGCTATCTCCCATTCCATTCCCACGGTCTTTCTATAAGGAGTACGACCCTGTTCCAGAAGTTGATACCAAATTCAGGATTCTGTCAGCGGAGGTACTGCGCGTATTCCTCAGGCACTGCCGCGATAGAACCACGACAAATGAGCAGTGGGAAGGACTTAGGGAAGTGTGTGACCTAATAGCTCGCAATGAAATACGACTCTCTGTAAGTGATAAAAGTGGTGAGTTCGTGATTTGTCCGAGACTCCTTGATCGGCAGATTCAGAGCACCACCTCGCTGACCATACGGTGTATGCGGAATCTTCAGAGAGACAATTTCATATGCAATGCCACAGACTAAACGCTGCTTGGAAATCTGTTGGTGAATCGGCTGGCCTAGATAAGCGATTTATCCAAACGCTGAAGCTGGACACGCCTACTTGCCCTGTTTTCTATCATCTGGACAAAACGCATAAATTGTCTGAAGAAGACAGAAACTCTTTGAATGCAGACGCATACAAAATCCTGCCCATCATAAGCTGCGTTGACGGACCGAGCGACCGAATCTCCTGGCTCCTTAACAAAATTATCGGTCAGCTTCTCAGCTTCATACCATCACATTTGATAAACACGGAACAGCTTCTGGATCGCTTAACATCTAGCGCTCTTCAGCAAAATTGTGTGATTGAATTATTTGACGTCACTGCATTGTACACCAACGTAGATAACAACGCTGCTCTAAAAGCACTTTCAGAGATGCTAGATGAGCATGAAAGACGAATTACTACGTTTGGTTTGAGCAAATCACGCATAATGATGCTGGTAGAAGAATGCTTGAAGTGCAATGTGTTCAAGTGGTCCGGGAAATATTTCTCGCAGCGTAGAGGACTTGCAATGGGACAGCGTTTAGCTCCAACCCTGGCGATCTGCTTTATGAGCAGAATTGAACAACCAGTACTGGAGCGTCATCCCATAATGTACTGTCGATATATTGATGACTGTTGTATTATAACGACAACGCAGTCCGAAATGGATGAGTTGTTCAACATCCTCAATGCACAATCTCAGTACATAAAGTTCACCCGAGAAACTTCGCGTGAAGGCTGGCTACCTTATCTGAACACTCAGGTTAGGGTATGAAACGGCGTTTTTAATGTGAAGTGGTATCGTAAAGGCAGCTCCAAGAACATCATAGTCCATGCAAAATCCGCTCACCCTCTTGCAGTCAAACATGCTGTGCTCCGCAACATGCACAGAACGGCAGTGGGTGTGTGCACCGGACATGAGGAGCGAGAGGAGTCACGCATGCTGGCCTCCATTATTGCGCGTCTTAATGGGTACGAACCAAGACAACGAAGTAGCCGGATGGGATACAGACCTGGTGAAAATGCGAGGGAAGACAAAGAATGTCTCCAACTGCCCTTCATTTCTGACGAAATCACGGCAGCTATACGTCTCTGCCTAGCGCGAGCAAGCTTGGATGATGAAGTTGTGCTGGTTAATATATATAAGCAATATAAAACGGCTCCTAGTTCGCAATAGGCTTTACGATCGCCCATGCATAATGAGAGACTGTGTGGTTTGCCCGTATGGAAGGAATGGAGACTGTGCGTAGAAGGGCGTTGTTTACCAACTTCAGTGTTTAACCTGTGGCGAGCTATACATAGGTGAAACAGGGAGGGCATTAAGTGTTCGCATCAGGGAATATCTAGCTGGAAAGCAGAAGCGGAGCTTACTGACCCCACTCGGTAAACATCGAGAGGAAACCCACGGTGGAGACGATTTTAGTATAAGGTGCACTGTGTTGATATGTGAAAGTGAGATTGGAGCCAGAAAGACTCTAGAGGCTTTCTGGATTCGAGAACGGAACCCTTGTCGATGAGCAACCGAAACGAGTGCATTTCGATCACAAGTGACTTTTTGCCGTTCCTTCCGTTGTGCGGGATATGAGACCAAGACCAAGTACTTCTGTAGCTTAACATCACTGCAGATTTATACTTGGTAGGTCTCATTTGCTCAATGGTAGTCCAATAACTGAGCTTTCACTCAGTGCTGGTGGAACAACGGTGGGTTCGGTTTGCTTCAGAAGGATTCACCTTGACGCTCTTAGGAATTCGTTGAAATTGGCTGAGTTGGAAACCTAAGTCTTTGCCGAGATGAGTGCCTGATCTTAGGCTTCGAACTTCTTTCAGGCTTTTGAAAACGGCGAAATTGTCGAAACGTCAGGCCGAAGTAAACGTTCCATCATATCAAACCTGCGTGGCACAGAAGTATTGAAACAAAACTACGAGAATTAATAAAACATAAGAAGTCACTTTCGACATTATTTCGGTTGCTGAATCTTTTTATCCTTCACATGACGGCCTAAATACTTGAAAAAACAACGACAATCGGTAGGGGACAGATCTGGCACATATGCCGAATGTGGCATAGTTTCGTACCCCAATTCATCCTGTTTCTGAACAACAGTTTTTGAAACGTGCGGAAGCGCGTTGTCATGTAGTAGGATTGGGCCTCTTCGATTGACCAAAGCCGACTGTGTCTCAATCAAGTTCTGCTGCATCACTTCCATTTCGGCACAGTACTTCTCCGCTTTGATAGCCTCTCCAGGTTTCAAGAACTTGTAATGGACTACATCGGCCAATGGCCACCATACGGTCACCATGGTCTTCTTTGGATGGAGACTTGGCTTCGGCATCTCCGCGGAACTCCCGTTCTTGTCCAGTCATTGTGCAGAGCGACGGTGATTGTCACAAAGGAACCATTTTTCGTCGCATGTCACGATCCTGTCCAAAAAGGCTCCCTTATTTAGAGGCAGCCTTAACGAAGCACAGATTCGTGGCGCTTCAGCATTTGCACGGCGGCCAGTTCGCGCGAGATCCATTTATCCAATTTCTTCACTTTTCCGATCGCACTTAAGTGATGACTGATAGTGCAGCCGTCAACGCAAAAATGGCGCGCTAGCTTTCCCACAGTTTGAAGCGGATCCGCTTCCACCATCGCTTTCAGTTGGTCGTCTTTAAGGAGTGATCTTGGCCTACCTCGGTCTTCATCTTCTAGACTTCCATCTCCATATCGAAACCTTTCGAAGCTGTGACGATCTGTGCTTCCTTAGCGAAATCCTCCCCAAAGTGTTGATGTTACAAGCTGCGCCCGTGGCGTTGTGTACACTTTTCCATTCATTTAGCGACTGCTCTAGCAGCAGAAAAATCCAAATGCTTTGTCGTTGGAACAAGTCGCGCTGTCGAAACACCATCTTGCAAGCCAAGAGCTGTCACATTGGAAGCAACTGCTGACATTCGTGATCTTGACTTCCTAATATCTAGAGACCTGAGTTTTGATTTGCATTGTAAGGCATTGGTCGAGAAAGCAAAGTACCGCATCTAAAGCCTTTTTAAAGCAGCAAGAGCAGAGATCTTCAAATTCTTGCGCGGGCTATAAGAGATATGTGAGACCCATAGTAGAGTGTGGAACAACAGTTCTCAATCCTTCGAAGAGAAAAGACATTCTTCTTTTAGAAAATGCTCAGAATAGTTTCACTCGTAAGTTGATGATGAGGTGCTACGGGAATAACTGTTATCAGATGCCAAATGGTGCTGAGAGATAATAGGATTACCGAGCCTTTTCATTAGTAGGAAGAGAGCTGACCTCCTCATGATGTTTAAAATACTCACTGGTAGGGTTTCTATAAACCCACGTAACCTTCTTGACACTATGTAGGCTGACAAGGATCATAGGAGGGAAATTCATACTTTATGTTTTGGTGGAAGAATCGCGCGAGCCCAAGCAAGCTTTTCACCTACAGAAGTTTAAGGGAGTTCAACCTCATTTTGAGCACAAATGAGGAAGCCTTAGGTCTATCCTTGCATGGTTTCAAGAACCTGCTTTTACGTGTGCAATAAGTGCCTTCAATTATATTTATTTGATTTTGATTGAGTTTGTAGGTTTTTTATTCCAACATTATAATTTTACGTGTGACCTTAGTCCACGTCATGAATAAATGAAATGAAATGAAATAGGGGCACCCGAATATCACGTTGATTCATACTGTAAAAACGATGTCAAAAGCTCGACTAGAGGCAATTTTGTCACAAAAGCTATAAATACTGAGAAAGCGGAGATTCCACGCCTTCAGAAACTGTATCACCTGTATCACCTGTCGTCCCGTTGATCATCGACTTGCTCGAGCGGGCGCCAGCAGCGTCTCCATTCGTCCCTGTCGCGTGCCAGAGTGGTCCAATGGAACCTCCTCGCTCGAGGGACACGAAGAGCGTCATATCGGTCGTTCAGGGCTTTCACGAAGAAGTCCGACCAACGCGTTGGTGGGCGTCCCGGTGTTCTCTTGACATCCCGCGGAATCCAGTCGGTAACGGCTCTCGTCCAGCGGGTGTCTGCGAAGCGCATTACGTGGCCGGCCCACCTAATTTTCGACAACTTGGCCCACGCGACAGCGTCTCTGATCTTCGAACGTCGGCGAAGCTCGGAACTCCGGAGGCCTTCTCTCACTTGCGTAAGACGTGTCACTCCGAGCATCGTCCTCTCGATTCCACGCTGCGCGACGCTGATCGCGTGTTCATCCTGCTCTCGCATAGCCCAGGTCTCTGAGGTGTATGTTAGGGCAGGAAGAACGGTAGAGTCGAATAGGTGGGCACGGAGTCGGACGTTCTTCGTCTTCTTCGCGACTTCTTCGACGCTCTTAAAAGCTCCCCAAGCCGCTCGTTTCCTCCTGCTCAGAAACTGTATACAATGCCTCAAACAGGAACATTCGTAGCGACGAAAAACCGACCAGAAATTGAGGTAGTAAAATTGCCATTTCATTTGCAACGACCTAATAAATTACTGTGGCCCTAACCTCAACCAGTGGTCTAGAAGCGATTTTTACCGAAAAGCTATAAGCGAGCCGAATCGAACGAGATTCGTAACCGGGGCAACGACGTTCATAATATGCCGGAGCTAAAAGCTTTGAAACCTTCGTCACCTTTATCACGTGTGGTGTATCGAGACGAAGTGCGGTGAAGCATTAAGTCCGGCCACAAGATCAGTCGGCGGTGACTTCTTTGTATCACGATTCTCACAAGTGTCGAGGACTTCAAGAACGTGTCTTTTAGTGGAATACCGCCGAGGTAGCGTATCGGACCAGGCAGATGTTCTACACCTCACAGTTGTTTGAATCGTCTCCAGCAGCGCCTAGCAGTGAAATGAAGACGAGGCCCAAATGATTCCCGCAGGTCTTGGCGTAAATGATTGACTAGTGCCTTCTGATTGTTCTTCTGAAGCACGGAACCAGGCCTAATATACCCGGTGCTCACGGAGTCCTACACAGAGGCGAAGGCAGAGAAATATTTGCGACCCATCCTGGAAACTGCCCTCCAATTCTGTCTTGGCCTTAACAACCATTCTAAATGAAGTATTAGGCTTGCGTTAGGCTCACTACTACAGCGGTGTTAGTATTTGCACAATGTCTACGATCAAAGCGAGGTTGAATGGTTCTAAACCGCGTGTGAGCTACTAGGTCGTTCCGAAAGTTTCCGTTGTTTCCGGCGCCTGAACTCAAATAGTCATCATTTCGCTTAGAGTTACCCTCATCTGTTATTTATTTTTTACATTTGGCATCCCTCTGCTAATGGATAAACTATTGCCTCCAGGTCCAAATGCTATATTTTGTATGCATGAATTTGAAACGTTTTCCTCTCGATTTCTCTAATCTACTCACTTGCTCACTGGATTTCATTTCGTTTCGTTTTTGCTACGATGCACTAGGTGATCCAAAAATGTCAAAAAACGGTATCGCTTCAGGGCGGGCTGATAAGGAAAAAGTGACACCTGGAATGGCCCTGTCGCCTCAGAGCTTGACCTACAAAAGGTTTGGAGCTTGAAGTAAAGTTAGATTATAGTGAGTTGTCAATTTCCTACGTTTCCCAGACTAAGCTGCAGTGCACATTCAAGTGATTCATTTCCAACGTAGGTGTTAACGGCTGCATGGCCGAGTGGATAGCGAGGCGGTCTTACGGAAGAGGTCGAGGGTTCGGTTCCGGGGCTGTCCATGGAGTTTGCTCTGTGGACTGTTAACACTTTTGCAAATAAAGAGTACATTTTGACTTCGGTAGGGTACCTTCTTCGTTTCCTAACCCCACTTTCAACCTGTTGTCAGATGTGGAAGAAGCTACCTTTGTCATGTGGGGAGAAGTCGAGCGTCCATTCAACCACGCCTGTCTCGCTGAGGAAGCTCTCGTCAGATGCTGTCCCCATATGACCGCATTCGAATGTTCTAGTTACTCTTGGAAGTGTTGCTCGCTGTCACCTCATTTGTGAACACGATCGACAAGTATTGAGTTGACCCATCATCAAGACACGTTCATCGTTCTTCGGATTTCTTTACAAACTGCTTTTTATTCTTCGCAGCTTTCACTATTTCAGCTCACTATTACCAAGTACAGCATATTTTATCCACCTCGTGTGATTGGACGCCTTGCTGTGTATTTCTTCCTCACCGCTCTCGAATACACTTACGGGAGACAGGTCGGAGGCATTGCAGATAGGAGCATTTGCATCCACTCCCTCGAATCTAGAAGTCGAAAAAAGATTTTGTCCGAAATTCATCTCTTGGGTTGTCTGTGATGCAGGTCATCAATCTGGCAACCATTGTTGGTGAAACGATGGATGGCAGAAGATTGGGTATGTGTAAGTAACGGGTGTACGCAGAATAATCGGCATTGCTGCCCTTCACGACTCTAGAGATCGAGGAAAGGACAAGGAAAAAGTCCGCTCAGATATCGCTTACTGGGATACTTGGGGTGTTGATCACGGATATGATACCCATTTTAAATTATCGGTCGGTTACGGCAGGTTACGGTAGATAGAGTGAGTAAAGCTGTCTACGTTAGTGGGATCGCTTTCTTCTCCAATGTGGTCAGACTTATTTTCCAACCTTCGAATTCGACCTTTGATGGAAAGTAGTGCAAGCAGTAGTCATGACTTCATCACCTTTACTCACCACTAGCCAATACGGTAACCTATCGGAGCCAAAATGTACTCTTTATCGATTTGCAAAAATGGGAGCAGTCTACAGAGCATGGACAGCCCCAGAATCGAACCGTCGGCCCGTAGGTCCGCCTCGCTACTCACTCGAACATCCAGTCGCTGCCACCACCGTTGCAAATGAATCACTTGAATGTACACTGCAGCTTCGTCTAGGAGGCGTAGGAAGTTATTATTTTACAATAATCTGACTTTAATTTGAGCTCCAAACCTTTTGTAGGTCAAGTTTTGAGCACGACAGGGCCATTGCAGTCGTCACTTTTGCCCTATCAGCCGGCCCTGAAGTAATACCATTTTTTGCCATTTTTGGACCAGTAGCAAAAGTGAAACATAGTTCTGTGATCCTCGTCCGATGTCGTACAAAACTACATAGGTCTCGTTGAGAACCATTGAAAGATTTCATGGGCTTCCCTTGTCAGTTGAGAGGGCAAAATTCATCTGCACTCCATTCTAGATCGTAACACAATTCACAAGCCGAAAACGACTGACATTAGTTTGAGTGCATTTTTTCTGCATAGAGGGGCACAGCATTATATTTGCTCGTTTTCACCAGAGCCGTCGAGAAGTCGCCTGACTGTGTGAATTCAGTCGTGTTTATCCGCTTTTACTATGGTGTTCTGAGAAAATAATGGCCATCCGGAACACCAACGCTTCCTCAAACGTGACCTAGCGAATCACTTGTCGGCTCACTCAAAGTGAGCTGCACCAGTGCCGTATCCCTTCTGTCGTCCGCCATGTTCCGGTTCGGCTCGATGGCAGTGCTTCTGAAGCGTGTGAGGAGTTTAGTTTTCCTCGCCGTGGCTCTTATGCACATTTGCCATGGAACATTGCTTCCGATCTCCAACTAGTTCTCGATAAAACCGTTGCTGCAGTGTTGAGGGGCTACTGAGAAGCGCCCCTTAAAGTATTGTGGCGCAAAGGGCAGGACGAGGAATCGTTGAACCAAGCGCTCCATATTAAGGGAGCTCGACACGTTGTCGAATTTTCCACGCCTCCTTAACGAGCCGAGCACATCGAGTGTGACCTATTGAGCATTCATCTCGCTACCTGTTGTGAACGCTTTCAAGGACAATTATCGAGCAGTTATTAGCACCCATAGACCTCATTATCTCATGCAGATTTCATGGCTGGGGGTCACTTAAAGGTGTTCTGCACGCACCATCAGCATAATGGCTATTCTTGCAGGATTCGAAGTGAGCTCGCATCCGGTGCATGGTGTCCGAAGTCACAAATTCATGGCAGCAGCTACGAATTCCTGCAGGTGACGACGTTGCATTTGTTTTGAAGCACTAACCAGTGTGTGTATACGCCGATGCACAGAATACGGGCTGTTCAAACTTGCTCCCCTGGGCATGGAGGTAGATCGCCATCACATAACGAGGGCAGATTACTAGAGTCGAAGACGACGAGTGCCATGTACGTGTGAGAGGACTCGCCAGTGGAAATTTCTTCAGGTTGAATTGAACACTACCATCTTGCGCTTGTTCCTCATTTCTGCTGCGAAAATATTGGACCCACACTTTGTTCCGCACCTACTAAGGTCACTACCCTTCGTCGTTACTGTGGGCCGAAATATCATGGAGCGATCAGCGCCATACGTACGAGCAACTCCGAATTTTGAAAAGCGAGACTATAGCATACCCCTCCTTCACATTCACTCACCTAGAAGCATCGGTATCCTATCTTTTTTTCCTTTCTTCGGCCTAAAGTAGCGTCTCCTTAATAATATTGTTCTGCTGATTAGGAAACTGGTTCACTTTTCTCGTATTTGAGAATAATGAAACAAATCGGAGGCCAACAACGTAGACCAGTTCAGTCATTGATTGCATCCTATCCCATGTCCATGTTGGGACCTCAATATTGCATTTCAAGCCTTGTTCAGCTTTATTTTTCGAAACTATTGTTACTTTGCTGAGCGTAGGAAAAGCGGCTAATGGCGCTTGGTGTTCTTATTGTCGCCTTGTTTCCTGAAGTGGTCGACAAGTTCCACAACTCGCATTTCGGAGCTTCTGGGGCGCCAAAGGCTTTATACCTCTTCACAGCCCAATCAACCGCAGACTATTTAGGGCGAACAGCCTACACCAAAATCCGCAGCGAAACCGGAATGCTCGCTCTCCGAAGAAGTGTGCAGTTCTGCGGGCCTCCGCAGGTGTTGCTGGAGCAGGTGCTGCGCCATCCGAAGCAGCTTCGGTGATTCATGGCGGACGAGCAGTGTCCACCGTGAATGTCGGCGTCAACGCAACTCGTCAGCGTTATTGCTGCACATAATGGGCGGCGGGCATCGTCCAGCAGCGAGTGGCGACGAATAATCACCTGCCACACAGGCACACTCCCCCGAGTCCTCTTTGTCCGGCGCCGCTGCACCGCCTGGCCCCAACCCGACATTCTCATCGTTAGTCACATACGCGCCGCGCGACGGCGACAAATTCACGAGCACACGTGCTCACTTTGACAGACAGCCCATTGGCTTCGTTCAGATCAACCTTCGGAACACGTACGTGGTGACGGCGGTCGAAACGCAGGGACGGTATGGGAATGGCACCGGCCGGGAGTACACTTCCGAGTACATGATCGACTATCTGAGACCTGGTTCGAAATGGATTCGCTACAGGAATCGGAGCGGCCACACGGTGCGTTCACATAATTAATTAGAGCAAAAAGTAGCTAGGAAGGTGAAGCGAAATGGTTCTCTGGAACGCCTTCTGCTGATGCAGTTTGACCTGTTGATGACAGACCACCATCCAGAACAGATCGGAGACGCGTGGAGTGCAACAAGCATCCGTTCCGCGTTGTTCCTTTCTGCACACACAGGTTTTTTAGACTCAACTGAGCCGAGGTAATGGGTCCGGCTACCAGAGTTAGCAATATGTACAAGAGGCGTCCTTCTATGATGGCATTCTTTGGAGCTACGGCTTTAGAAGCTGTAGACTTAGAGAAGGCTAGATTACAAAAGTGACTTCTGCTGAATGCATTCCCACCTCGTCAATGTTCATTTCTAATCTGACCATTGAGTGCACGCATGCATTTAATCTTCCTCTACCAGTGGATGACTGAGATCGTTCGTAGGAAGTGCAAGCTTATTTACCAGCAATCCGGTCGGCTGTGGAATCCATGGAGAATGAATTTGTTCTGGACTACAGCCGAAAGCGCTAGAGGGATATGGGCTTTCAAACGACACTTCTGCAGCCGCTGCACATAATTGGTGGCTCCCGAGCAGTCTACACAACAGGAATAGCCAAGCCATGGCCAAATACTGAATACCTGAAGTATCGATGATCTTCAGCTGCTGAAGTGATAGAATACAGCTGAAGCAAATCAGAGAAAGGTGGAACAACCTTAATTGTCCGCAAGGCATCCCTATATGTATTGCATGCACATGATGTTGTTGCCGAGTTTTCGCTTTTTTGGGGCATACAGGTTTTCTAATCTTCGAAAAGCGTTCTCAAATTATTACACGCTTGTATTCACATGCGCTTATGAGGTGGGTTGAACTATACAAACATTTTATACTTGGCCATCACTCCTTATAAAGGTCTTTGCCATTTCTGCTCCTGTCAGCAGCATTGCACGACGCAGACTTTATCGTCGGGAAAATTCATAAAAGGCTTGTTGACGGGTTCATATAAAAGCAGTAGTGTTGGTGAAAAAGGCAATATAAAAAGGAGAGAAAGTAGAGAATACGCTAAAAGAAGACAACGGTGTGATTTCTACAACCGAGCACGTTTAAGCAGTGAGCCTGTGTTCACGTCTGTTGCCGACTCCTCGTCATTGCTTCAGTGCCTCAAGGAGCTCCTTCAAAGAACAACTCAGGTGCATCCAAGACGCAGTCGTGAACCACAGAGCAGGCCAATCCTTACCCAAGGGAACGGGAGCTCGCTGGTTGTGATTCTCCTTTGAAGTGCACCATGTACCAAGCCACTGATTGAGGTAGCACTTTGACTGGGCTTCAGTATCTGCCCTGCACAAGGAGTTATGATGTGCTACGCAAAGCAGATTTTCGGAAGGGCCGACATCGAGCACTGCTCGGGAGCTAAAGAATTGATCCCGCTAAAATACACTGACAATGTGCAGGTTGTGAGGTGTCGAGAGAACCGCTCGGTCGCCACACTTCGCGGGCTACCGTTAGCTTGACCACGTCGTCGACGGAGGCATCGTCTGATCAGCGCCTCTCATTAGATCTGCCTTTTGTGTAAGTTGTTTTCTATTTCATGCGTGATGGGTTGGTGCTCTGACATCCTTCGAATCATGTCGCAGTATGCTATGCTTCATGCTAGTGGAATCATCCCGGTGCGGCAGACAACCTCGTAAACGTTCCTCTTCAACGTGGTTAAGGGCAGTTTTAGCGAAGAAGATGGGATATGACTCATTTGCCAGTTCTTCGTTTGTGTTTCTTTCGCCTCTTCATTGAATTCGGTGATGACCGTTGTGCTTTCGCGCTCCTCTCCACCAAATTCTTCAAAAGCTTAAGAACTAGACGTATTCACGACAAACGGCGCCTGTCGGCCCACCGGACAACACCGTCGAAGTTCCAAGCTTTTTGCAGCCCTCTACGAGACAGTAATCGGAGCTGCCGATTTATTGACCACAAAATCGTGTAGCGGACATGACAGGTGCAGAAGAGTAGAGCTTATGGCGCGTACTGAAAAGGGATTTTTACAGGAGTTATCTAGCATTTTCATCTTCTGAGCGAGTGCTGGATGCTCGGCGCGCTCGGATTCAGTACCTGCTACTACACAGCGACAATGCTTAAACCATGGAGCGCTGTTTGAGGGCTTCAGGCTCAAGGCTAAAATTGCAATGTAAAATATAACACGAAAGAAAGAGTAGAAGGAAGTAAAGAAAGAAGTGAGAAAGTGTGAAAAAAGTTTCAGCTGATCACGGGGAATGCCGACACGACCTCCGCCGTGATGCGCTCCCTCGATCCTCCGCTGCTGGCGTCCAAAGTGCGCATCGTTCCTCACTCGAAGCTGATGCGGACAGTCTGCTTGCGCCTTGAGCTGTACGGCTGCCGGCACGAAGGTCTGAGGAGCCGTCACTTGTAACGTAATCCCGAAAAGTGAACCCACGAAATTGCAGACGGTCTCCTGTACTACTCCACACTTCCTGGAGGGTCACATGTCGGGGAACTCGATTTCCGGGACTCCACGTTTGAGAACAGCGACTTGTATACAGAAACAGGAATACGAAGGTGGTTCCTGTTCGAAGTAATCACGGACAATGCGTTTAGAGAGCATAGATGGAGGGCGAATAGATAGAGTGAATCAGAAGAAGTATTTCAGAGGCCTCGGTCTGCTGAGTGATGGTTACGTTGCAGAAACATCGCCTTTCGATGAAGCAAATCGCAACGGGTCCTGGATTGGATGGAGTCGGGCTCATAGCGGTAAGCCGTTTCGTCGAGTGAGTCGCGATGCTGATGGTGGTCTGCCTTACAGATGGCACGGTGACGCTGCTCTTCGAGTTTGATCAGCTGCGGAACTTTTCCGAAATACTGATGGTGGCCTACGGTCGACCGAACAATATCGACGTCATTTTCAGGTACATATCTGAGATAACGCCAAATTATTCATATGTATATAGAAGAATAGGAGTTTTTAATGCAAATTGTATTAATTCTACACACGTTTTTTTTCGGTTTCTCAAATCTTCTTTAACTTCTGGAGTGCACAACTTTGAGTAAGAAGGAAACGTGTCTTGCCTAGCTTCTCGGGATCTTGTCTTCCCTTGTTTTACATTCGAAGAATCCTTATCTTCCCTCGTTTTAAATTCGAGAAATCCTTGCCTTAGCAGACAACTTAAAAACTAAAGTTTTATATGTATGTGGTATTAAGACATTTTGAACAAAGTAAGTAAGGTGTACAAAGTTGTTCGATATTTAATGTCATTTTTTCTCATAGATGACGTAAACTGTATATTTTTGTATAGTAGCGATTGCATAGCTTACATTATTATTATATTATGCTATTTTAAAGGTTAAACCTTAGACTACCTATCAAAAACTGAGCCTCATTAGTAAAAACAATTTGGTAAAAAATTAAGTTGAAATTGGACAGTCAAAGAGAGATCATGGGCAACGGCCTAGCACCGTAGCTCGACAATAATGGGAAAAACGAGCGGCTTGGGAGCTTTCAACAGTGTGGGAGCAGAAATGCAGAAAGAAGGGCATGGCTGTTGCGGTGCCTTCATCAATCTACACAAGACGCTCCATCCTTCACCTTCGCTATCAATTTCTATGGAACTTATTTGTTGAGGGCAGTTCATTGGCCAAGATATCCTTAAGGATTTGATGTCTTTTTGGAAGCGCAAAGGTACTATTCAAATACCTGATTAATGCCTTGTTCCCAAGAGATATACTGAAATATGTAGGCCGGACTTCAAGCTTTGCACGCAGGAGAGCATTTTCTCTTCTGAACTTACAGCTCCAGAATGAATGACCGTGTTTCAGTCAGGACGGTTCGAATTTCTCACTCTCGTCGCAGATTTCGTCGCTGAGCACGAGACCAGCAAACTCGAGTGGAGAAAGGTATGTGGGAACGCGGCCCGTGTGTGTTCTGCGAATGAGAGATACTATTCACTCAGGCACGATCTTCGGATACCACTGCACAAGCGAATGGCAAAGAAGATTCGCGTAACAATTTCGTTTGCGGCCGACTGGATGTTCTTGACGGAAGTCCACTTTTCTTCAGGTTCGGTGAATCTTCGCCGGAATTTTCTTTTACATTCATTGACTACAACTGACTGCGACGGATCGACAACGACTACCTCTCGCACGAGTCTACTGCACAGAACATTTATGCACTATAGGCGATTCTCTCCATCTCTCTTGCAGTGTACACAGAAAGGGATCGAACGTGAGGAGGAACTCAGTGATAAATCTTTTCCTCTTTGATCTCTTGAATTCTCTGGTTTTCCGAAGGATATTTTCCAACCGGCCGTCGTTTTTATTCCACCAGACATTGTCAGCCTATTGATAATTTGCTTTCACACATTCTTTGGAGGAGGGAGCGTAGTAGCGCAGTTGGAGGAGGTGTCGGATTTGGATTTCCCGCCTAGGCCAAGTAAACCTTGTACGACTGTGATCGGTGAATTGGTTTGCGTTACATACATAGCTGCTAGTCACCGCATGTCATTGTACTGGCGAAATACGCATTCAACTTGCCTCCGCGATATCCCGTAGAAGTAGAATGCGTGGCGCATCTCAGAAAGGCATGAGTAACGCTGTCTTCACCCTTTATTGTATGGGGTCACGACTGAGGCGAGTCGGGAAACATTTCCGTCAAGTCAGGGGAACGCCTAGTTTGGCGCGCAGGTAGTTCCCTGGCCCACCTTGATTTTCGCTAAGCGTTTCAAACGTCACAGCAGTGTCTTTCACTTCTCCGCTGCCTAGCAAAGAGATCAGGGGGCTGTAGAATAGAACAGTCCCTTTCCGAAGACTGAACTCGCAGCCTTTATTCTCACACTGCAGATGAACGCTTCTTACCACTCAAACCGACATAGAGGCTTGCATGTTAATGCATCCCGTAAAGGTTGCTACGGTTGCTTGGCTCAGTTCTGGAGATCGTTTTCTTCTAGCAAGGTGACTTTATATCACTGATTCAGCTGAAGCTGTAGAAGGAGCTACTACATAGAGTGGCACGCTCGTATCCTCCGGTGACTCAAAACGGTT
This sequence comes from Heligmosomoides polygyrus bakeri, assembly GCA_947359475.1. Classification (NCBI taxonomy): domain Eukaryota; kingdom Metazoa; phylum Nematoda; class Chromadorea; order Rhabditida; family Heligmosomidae; genus Heligmosomoides; species Heligmosomoides polygyrus. Next base: position 49,168,160 of record OX375866.1, on the reverse strand, counting down.
CACAAGGAGTTCCATGTAGTCGCGAATCTGCATCGGCCAAACCCGAGGAAATGAAAAGGAGACTGCATGACGATCCAGAGAGATTCTGTCGAAACTTCGAAACTGTGGAACAGCAGAAGGGTTTCTCCGTGTGGGCAATACCGAACAAGAACGTCAGATCAAAGCACTGTAGTACGATTCATGTGGTCTACCACTTCCACAGGCCGTCTGAAGCTGGTCAGCGAATTTCATAATACGCACTCCCTCTTCTAAACTGTTCTAATACTATAGCTATACAAGTTCTGCTTTGTAAGGGAATTGATTAAAAAATTATGTCTGGCTCGGTGGTTCTGTCTGTCTCGTAGCTCGCTTGAACCAAGTGTTCACACTCAAGTCGTAAGCGCACTTTATGAACTTCAAACTTGGGTAGTTAAACCGGTAAACAGATACAATAAACAAAGCACAATGGCGAAACAGTTACAACAAAATCCTAAATCTAAACCTAATTACTAAGACCCTAGGCAGCGAGCAGTAACTTCCTAGCAGCAGATGATTCTCCCTAAGGGTAGACGCAAGTTACCTAGGCGCAAAAGAGAAGAAAACAAGAAACCCCAGGCGCACGAGAGAGGAGCAACCCCAGGCGCATGTGAAGAGCAAAAGGAGGAAAAGTAGCGCCACGACCTGCCCTTACGTCTTTTATTCAGACCGAGACCGTAGCGGTTCTGATCTGTCGTCTGATAGCGCTAAGTTGCAACATCCGCGCATTTTTTCTCGAATCGCAGGAGATAAGGCTGTATGTTTTCTTTCCCGAAGCCTCGGCGCAGTATCCCCGCGATATTGATTATGTGCAATCAGTTATATTCATCTCATCGAACCAGCTGATTCAGATCGATTGTACGAGGCGCCAATAGGTTATAACTGTGAGTCAGGATTGACAGACATCAATGTGTGGTTGTGGCTCCTAACCGTCCTGTTGCTTTGTTGAACCGTACCCTGCTTTCCCCTCACCTCCGTTGTCGATCTGCCGCTCAGTTTGTGTCTGAACAATTATTTGTAGTGCTCTACAACGAGTCGCCCACTGCAAGGACCCTGCAGGAAGATGGTGACTTCTCCCCTGCTTCAACCTACGGCGCAATCGGTATCTATAGTTGACCACATTTTTCGAGTGAATTTTTTTCAGTGCGATATCAGTGTTTTAGGTGCCATTTCGATGTTAGCTTTAATGCTGGTAATACTGTGTGTAGTTGCGAGGAGAAAAAGGAAACCGGAGAACAAGTCCAGCATTTTCGAGAAGGACATCCGCAAGGACCTCATCATCACTCAAATTAGGGGTAAAACGATAACAGGGTTGCTCCCTTCTCCTCAGACTACGTCCTACTTGGAGTCCAATTCTCACTGGTCCGACAAAACGACAACTACAAGGTGAGCAATCGTTTTCAATCTTGAAGTTCGAGTGCTGCTTTCAAAATCTGCTCTACGTCTAGCTTCTCGTCAAAGAGCGCATCGCCGAAGATCGGTGCAGCGACGTGGAACGACTTCTATTTTCCGCCTCCTCCGTCGCTCACAGGTGTGCGATTCCCGTTGCTTCAGGAATAGGAATACAAATTTTGCACAACATGGCACTTTGGCACGTATTTTGCTTTCGCGTAGGGGAGAATGTGCACCATTTCCTCGCCAAATTGGACACTTTTCAAATCGAATTGGGCACTTTTCACGTCAAATTGGATGCTCTTCTAAACAAACCTAACGCTTTTGAAATCGACTGAGCATCTTCCAAGTCAAAATGAGCTCCTTCCACATTAAACAAGACTCTCTAAAATGGCTTCGATAATTTTTTGTGCGACGAAAACCTGAAATAACTTTCATTGAATTTTTTAGTTCAACTGCTCAAATAAGTGTAACAATTTTATTTATTTTTTATTTTTCGGGAAAAATAAATTAAATTTTGTTTTAAAGTGCAGTAAGGCGTCAATCATATAGTGCATCAAATTTCAAAATGGCGCCATGCACTTGAAAACATCGCTGCGATTTTTATTTATTTGATAATGTAAATGCTGCAAGGTTCGGACGGTCCTTACATGCTGGAGTGTTAGTGCTGCACCAAGATAGACCAAAATCATCCTCTCAACGCCTCAACTGTGAGGTATGGTGGGAAACGCTCTGTTTAGAACAGAAGAGCACAGGAATTACGTGGTGATGAAGAGTGAAATGAGCCACGTATGCCTTTTTCCGGCAAATATCCTCCTTCAATTGGTACGAAATCTATGCAGCCTAAGCACAGTATGAATGGGTTTGGTGGCAGAATCGTCCCACTGCGTTCAGTTCCGGACAATGTGCGACTGTGCCGACTGCGACCGGGTTTGGTGCTGTTTTTGTGCGGGTAAACATCGAGACAAGCCTCACCGATGGCAGCTGATTTGCCATCGGCTCTGGTCGCGTCCGCATAATGCAGGTCTGAGTGATTAGTCTGCACGCCTAATGGGCCCTTCTTGTACAATGCCGCCCGCGTCGCGCGGTCAAAATTGGTCAAAGGAGTTATGAGCATGGGACGGTTTGCGACGGAAAAACCCGTCGCAAACCGTCCCATGCTCATAACTCCTTCAATTTCAAGTTGTTTGAGAAACCGTTGGCACCCTTCGATTTGTCTCCTTGAGATCTACACAAGCATATACAAATCTTTACCAGACCACCGCATTTTCGCCGTAGGTGGCCTAAAAATTGACTATAGCAGGCTCTTGCGATTAGAGCACCTTATTTTCCAGGACGTGCATGTGACGTGCAGTGTTTTCGGAGTATCAAAAGCATGGCGTACGTTGTCAGTGATCTGTCATGCTTGGAATGCTCCGAGAGTGCGCCGTGCACAATGTGTATACGATCCTATCAATCGAGTGGGAGAAAGCATGTTCACTCCGCTTCTACCTTCCCTTACTGGAAAATGTAAAGCCTTCAATACTATTTCGAACCGTTTGGAGTTTTATCAGAAATTTCCATTCGCCCTAGTCGGGAATTACTCCAATCTACCTCGGCGAGACTTAAGTGTGCGCCGTGTGCAATGCTTATAGAGATGAACCTATCAATCGAGTGGGTTCGACAACTGGTAGAGTGAGCGTTTGGGGAGTTCTATCATAAATTTCTAGCCGCCCTACTAAAGAATTGCTCTAAGGCTGTCTAGCTAGCCTTTGGAGTGCGCCATGAACAATGCATGTAGAATCGAACCTTTCAATCGGGGGCGACCGCCTGCAAATTGCACGCGCGGGCGTGTTCGGAGCGCAATAACTCTTTCAACTTTAAATCGTTTCGGCTGCAACTCGTACATCTTGTAGGCAGTGAAATGGTCTAGTGGCATACTAAAGTAGAACGGTATAGCTTAGGAAGAGGCAGTGTTACAGGGGTGCGAAAATGCAGGTGAGGCTTGTGTGACGCATTTTTTCCAATTTCCAACGTTCGTTTTTGAAAATTCCGTCGACTTCAGCAGGTTACTTCCAGTTTGAGGGTGGTCGGGTCAGGATCACCGATCACTCTCAGTTATCGGTATAGGCGGTCTCCTGTCGTAATCGTCCAAATGAACTCTGGCATCGTGTTCGGCACCCCATATAAGTCGCCGCCCCTATGCAAAGTTTGAGCAAAATCGATGATCCTGACCCGACCACCCTCAGTTATCCAGGAGAAAGTCGAAAACCTACCGAAATTGGCGGAATTTTCAAAAACGGACGTCGGATTCGTAATCAGCGCCCCAAATAACCCCTAGGTGATTTTTGAGGAGAGAATTTGGCCAATTTCGAAAATATCGATTTTCGAGACGTCATCGACCGCGCAGGCTCGGCCTGGAGCGCCCCCGTCCTCGATGGGAAATTGTCAAAAAATCGATTTTTCTGAAATTGGTCGAGATTGGCATCATTCGATAGAGCTTTTCGTGTTGAAACTAACGGTTTTATTGCGAGTGCCTAAAGCTTAAATATGGGCGAGTAAGGGCTCAGAAACTTCAACCGCTAAGTAAGGCGCCCTAAAATGGCAGCTGGGGCTAAGGCAGTTTAGGAGCTAGGGAGCTGTGAGCATGTTATCTTAAAGCACCTTAAGTGTTCTACTAGCTTGCTTATTTGTGGGCTGTTAGCTCTCCGGGTCTTCCCGCAAAGGTCGACTGGAATTGGAAAAAATCGTGTCACACAAGGCTAACCTGCATCTTCGCACTACTGTAGCATTGTCCAGTCATAAGATACATTAATGTGTTTTAGCGCACTACCAGAACATTTTGCTGCCTACGAAACCCACAAGCTGCAACCGGAAAGGTAAAACATGAGAGAGTTATGGAGCTCAAAACAAGCCCGCGCGTGCAATTTAGAACAACAACGGTCGATTTTCCCTCGCTCTTACTCGCCCACGTTGCAGTTCTCCCTAGACACAGTAACACAATTCAATTCAGCATGAAAGCTCTATCGAATGGTATCCAGCACGGCCGAATTCGAAGATATCGAGCTGCCGCGGCCTCGAGCGGCGTCATCCTCGATGCGAATCTGTCAACAAATCGATGTTTCCAAATTGGGCGAAATTGGTACCGTCCGATAGCGCATTTCATGATGAACAAAAACAATGGCACTGCGATTGTCGAGCACTCAAATCTGGGCGAGTAAGAGCGCAAGAAACTCTAACCGCTATCTTCCGCCGCTTTAAACTGGCAGCTGAGGACAAGGCAGTTTAGAAAG